>OX359275.1:14907804-15645304 GCA_947179155.2 Hedera helix | reverse complement strand
TATTAATCTAGTTAGTTTAATATTATATTTTTCAAATATAATAAATATTTAGGATTAATATTTAAATGTTTTAAATATTAATCTAATTAGTTTAATATTATATTTTCCAAATTTATAATTAAATTATTTATTTATTATTTAATTAATATTAAATAATAAACAAGGATGATAAATTAATTAATTATTATTTAATTACTATTAAATAATAATTAAAGACAAATAAGATTGATTATTTAATTATTTATTATTTGATTGACTTTAAATAATAAATAAATCCAGATAGTTATTATTTATTATTAAATAATAACTAATGATATTTGATTATTTACTATATAATTTAATTATTTATTATTTAATTAACTTTAAATAGTAAATAAATCTAGTTAGTTAGTTATTATTTATTATTAATAATAACTAAGGATATTTGATTATTTATAATATAATATAATTATTTATTATTTGATTAACTTTAAATAATAAATAAATCTAGTAAGTTATTATTTATTATTAAATAATAACTAAAGGTAGTTAATTGCTTACTATTTAATTAATGTTAAATAGTAATTAAATGAAATTAGATTTAATGAAATAAAGAAAATGTCTTTTAACTCATTTGTTTAAACAATTACAATAAATTGTTTACTAGTTTAATAAGTGTTTAAAACTTGACAAAATTGATATAAATTAATTAAATTATTAACCAAAGATTGATTAATTGTTTTATAGGTTAATGATAGTATATTAAATTATTTGTTATGTCACTTTTATTTGCTAGATAAATAGCATAATTGAGCGCATAATTGTACAATTTTACGTAGTGCTAATTGATAGACCAATGTTAATATTAAGTCATTCAAAGAGAATTATTTAAAGCTAGCTAACTGTAGATCGACTATCAGGCAAGTTCTTCAAACCCTACTTAATTTATATTCGAGCAGGATATATTATTTTATTGAGCAAGTTTTCTAACTCAAACTCAAGTTATTATGTTTCAAGCATGCTAGTGGTTTAATTCTGTATAATTATTCCACCTCTTTAAATTATTGATTCGCACATAGTGCATGTTGCATGTGTTCATCAGGTATGAAAGGCTGATCACCTTCATTACCCTAAGGTTCAGTTAAATTTTCTCATAGTTATTATTGACACTCAATATTACTTGATTCAGTCATTCAATTATCGAAATTATGATTCGTACTTGTTCATAATTATTATATTGTTAGAAATCCGAAAACTTATTCTTTCTTTCAATCATGATATATCTTTATTATATTTAAACTTGCTGAGTAAAGTCGTTGCTCACCCTTGCTATATCATGATAACAAATTTCAAATTAATAAGAATGTTCGAGAGAGAAAAATTATTCCACCGTCTTGGACCACATAACCACCGACTCTCCCATTTCGGATAAAGCACAAAATTATACACAAATAAAAAATTAATACATTACGTAGTTATTTCGTGTAATAAATATTTTACGTAATATATGTAAAATATTTATTTTAATTCACTAAAATTCATAAAATGATTTATAAATAATATTCATACCTTTTTAAGGTACTTTTCCTGATAAATTTTGTACACGCATAATGACATGCATGTAATTATATGAGGTACTTTATACCTCCAAAATTACTTAAATAACACAAACAACTTATAAAAATTAATTTTCATACTTTTTCACTTCGTTACTTGAACAACATGTTACATCAACATGTTTACGTTTCTCAAATATTATTCCTCATAAAATTGAAAACAGTTCCATTATACACGACAGAAAATCTGCCATGACTTTTAATAAATTAATTAAATATTAATTATACAATAAATATTCCTTAATTATACACATAGTGTAAATAATACCACTGTATGTATAAAAATTAAATATACCATAAAATAGTATATATCTTCACGATAATTTAAAAATTCGTTTAATTAAAAACGGATATAGTTTATCGCGCGATTAATTTTAATAATGTATCAAATTACATTTTATTATTCTTAATTACATCAAATATTTTCATTTAGGGTGACGTATACACAACATACACACCCAACCGCACGCCATATATATATATATATATATATATATACTATACTATACTTAAATAATTAAATAATATATATAATTTACTTCAAAAACAATTTCACAATAAATTATGAAATTAAAAATAAATACAATATATAATTTAATATATATTATTTAGGCCATAAAGTAAATTATTTAATACATTTACATTAAATAATTTATTTCTCATCAATTATGGAAATAAATCCATTTACCCATAAATACATTAAAATAATAATATATTTACTCAATTTCTTATTTAAATAATTTATTAAATTATTTAATTAATATTACACAAATAATTGTATAATTAAATTACTCATTTTCATAAATCATTTACAATGATTTATTTAATTATAGAATATATTCATTTAATATATTCAATTACTATTTTAAATTATTTAATTAATTTAATCCCATATATATATATATATATATATATACACATAATATGAAATTAAATATTGTACAATATATATAATTACTATTCTCCCTTAATTAATTTAACTACTTTATATAATTTATAATTATATAAATTACATAATTATTCCTCACAAATAACTTATCAATAATTTGCATAAATATTGATTAATGAATATAATCAATATAATAACTAAATTAATTCTACAATAAACCGTTTAATTCAATTCGGATTAATTTAATATTAATCCATTTATTTACCACAATTTAATTAACCATTAAATTATGTTACTAAATATGCACATATATATATTCATATAAATACATATTTAATTTACATGCAACCACGTCGCATAATTACATAACTCTACTAATTAATTCTCTTAATCTAATTAGACTTGCTATTAGTCAAGCTTATTGAATTATCACTTTACTCGCTAATTTATCAAAAAATTTGATATCACCATATCTAAGTTAGTCCATTAAATTTAATTTGGACCTCTATTTATCTACCACTACTAGGTTATCAAATTTCAACCTTTATTAAATATTAGATATTTTATTTTTAATTCATTTAAATATCCGGGATATTACAATGTTTCCACGTGTAAATTTGAGAAATCAAAGGGACGGTTCAGATTTATTATAATTGATTTGTAAGTTATTTTAGGTTGCAAAGATTCTTTAGGTAATAGAGTATTTTTGAAATTTTAGTTTACGTCGTGCCTTTAGGCACGGGTAATTACGTGTCATCTCTTTGGTGTTTTTGCGGGCTATATCGAGAGCAACTATTGTAGTAAGCTCTGACTCATGGTATGAGAATCTTTTGTCCAATTTCAAGAAAAAATATAGAGGAAAAAATGTTATGGTGATGTGATTTAGTTGGTGTTATGACAATACTTTTTTGTTTGGACTTAGAGGGCTCATTTTATACTTTTGAGTATATATGCAAAAGCTTTTCTTTTAGATTTTTACATCTTTTTTTTCTCTCATTGGATCCCACCAAATGGCTTGCAGTACTACCCTTTTTTCACAGGAAATACTGTTCATGGATCATATTGATTAATGGTTAGAGATACTGGAGGCAAATAAATGCTGCCAAACTTCTCATTCTGTTTTGTCAATAAAGAAAAGGTGTGTGAGATACTCGAAAACACTATATTACACAAATTTGAGCCCGCTATCGTCAATCAATTAATTGCTCAAACCTGCCAAGAATTAATTTTAAGTTGGGAATGAGTAGCACACTAACGTTTGCCTTAAAAAGAAATTATGACTAAATTGAGTATCAATCTTTTTGTATTAATGATTGGATTCTCAGTTCTATTATGTAACTGAGAGTCCACAACAGTTTTAGATTTTTCAATCTAGAAATATTGGATATAATACTCAACTGTTATATTAGTTGCACCGTACCTTCAGGCACGGGTTATCCCTAGTATATCTCGTATTTAAAGGGAAGAATATGGCATGGCATAGAGTGTGCCACATACTATAAAATGCCATATTTTAATAGTTTAATAACCTTGATAGATACGTAAAATATGGCATAGCACATAGTATGTGCCACATGCTATAAAATACGTTAGGTTAATCTAAACTATTAAAAGTTGGAATATTTTAGGTATTTCCTATACAATCTTTTTGTTTTTATATTTCTGCATTTTTGTTTTGTGGAAGTTAAGGAACATGGATCTTTTTAGATGACCGGTCTCTGTTCAAAACACAACATTTTCCACTTTAGCATGCAGAAACAATGAATATGCTGATTATAGATTCAGGTATCAACCAGTATCCTAGTTCAATTTCCTTCTTCCAAAAAGAAGAAGGTACAGATACAAAAGATAATTAAGAACAGCAATGGAAGATATCTTATTATCTGATTCCAAAACTTTAGTAGGTTATGAGACTATTTAGCTGTATCAACAAGATAAGCTGAGAGGAATTTGCTGCAGGTTAACTGTGGTGGGTCATACAAAAAAGCTTATGTATGTGTATGCCTATATGAAATGTCAATCAGCATCCTAGTCCAATTTCCTTCTTCTAAAGCAGTTGTAGAAATAATAAAAGATAATTAAGAATAATAGGCACGGATTATAGCTTAGTATCGATTTATAATCTAAAGCTTGAATGCTTTAACATCAGCCTATTCTACTCCCCCCTCCCCCCCCCCACAACCAACAAAAGAGATGGCCAACTTAAATGAACACTTTTACACAAGATGACTAATCACGTATCAGCAAGCAAACATATCCTGTCAGACTCGGCTATCTTTGAATCTCATAATTCTGCAAATATTGGCAAACTAAATGCTGCATTTCCAGTGTGATCCAAAAAATTCATAATAGTAAAATGAAGTTTCTTCATTCCAAAATGTATATTCGATTTGTATCGGTTATTAACAATATACCAGAGAATACGATACCACATTGGCCCTAAAGTTTATACATGAAACAAACTTAAATTCCAAATCTCATTTTGGTTACTAAAAACTTGTACAAACCATCTCTTAAAATCAACAAAATTATAATGAGTTCGAACCAAAATGGTGACCCTTAAATGAAAACCCCAATGGCCATAAGTACTAGCTTTATAGGACAACGGATAAACAGAAAGAAAAAGGTTTGGTTAGAACATCATAGTCATGCTAATCAACCAAAGCAACCTAAGTAACTAGTAGTAGAATCTTAGGATATTGTAATCCCACATGATACAAGTAGAAGTCTCTAAAGTATGGGCTAGCTATCATCATAGCATACAACAGAACAAGAAATAATAACTCCTGCAGCAAAACACTAAAGAGAAATTACCTTCATCTGTTTTCCTGATCTGACATAATCCCTGAGCCCAAACTTATTGCAAAGGCTCTGATTAGGTTTAGTCTGAGCAGGAAGGTTAATACACCTGAACAACAAAAAATAAAGATTTTGTATGTTTTCAGGATCAACAAAATTCATATAATGAATCACAAAGTTTTATAACATCATAAATTATTTATTTACAATTAAGATCTACGCATTCAACTTGCATTACATGATTTTTGGTTTTTGATTCTCAGATTGTCCTCTGTTTGGTGTCATAAAGAGGCTACTTGACTCCAAAGACTTCCCAACAATCCCAGCAGAGGGCCTGCAAAAATTCAGAATAATATTTATTAAGAATTCTTTGCAACCATATAATAGAGAAATGACATTCATTGAATGACACTGACCTTTTCCCTACCACATTATTAACACCATTAGTTACGTTTATAAGCCTTGAGGTACTCTGCACATACATAAAGCATGAGGAAATGTTAATATTTCTCAGACACCTGATAGTGTATCTAAATAGATACGGAATTTTCAATGTTACCTTACTCATGAGGCCTAATTTCGAATTTTCTTTTGGCAGACTACCTTTGGTACTTGAAGAAGTTGCTGGCATATGTTTTGATACTGAATTGTGCGAAATGGTAGTACTTGACAGTAATTTAGTAGGCTTTCTATGTGATGAAAAGTTCTCATACTTCACATTTCTTCCAGGCATAGGAGTAGCTCTTTCGCTCAAAACAAGACTCTTATTGGCCTTGCCACTTTTATCCTCATCAAGAAATTGTTTCCCATTCTCAGATGGCTTAGCTGTGGCTTTCCTTGTTCTGTTGTTCAACTTTGTTTTGTATCTAGCCGAAGGAACGGGCCCCTTGATTTTTTTGGGAAAAGAGTTAAATTTGACTATTTAGTTTACAATATAATTAATTATGCTCAAGTGAAATGAGAATGTCAAACCTGACCATATACACGAAATAATACACAAGATGCCAATGACTCAATGAAACAGCAGATTCCTACAGTACAAACAACAAATGCTTGCAGTTTAAGAGCTATGAGCCTATGACAAGTCCATATGATTAAAATATATGTTCGACTGATGTTCTAACTGTATATCCTAATTTTCTTAAAAAGTTTGTCAGTATCCCCTACAATTTAATTAACACAAGACAATAATGAGAGTTCCATTTAAGAGTTCGTGTGTTAATGGTACTGATAATAAGCAAATTACGTGATGCAAATCACACTGTTGTTGAATAATGTTATATAACAATGATTTCAGCTAGAGATATTAATTTACTCCCATCACGGGGAAAACAATTAGTCATGGGCAGAATGTTAGAAAAACATGTAGGTTGTGTTTTTTCCCTCTATGGCTCTATTGCATAATAAACAACGCACGTGACTGTTTACCTTGGTTTTAGAAAGAGGAGTATGATCCTTCAGCTTGTTAGCATTTAGCTCAACTGTGATAGTGATAAGAGTGTCAGGTTGGGAGGAATTTGAAGATGTTCTGACTGATGAATCAGGTGCCGAGGCAGCCTTCTCTGAACAACTTTCATGTTCTGCTGCAGCCAAAGTAATGTTAATTTGATCCCTCTTGATAACTTTGTTGTTATGGTTCTCTTTCTGTTTCTCAGTGACTAATGACTTGTCCTCGCTAGTTTCCCCTGGTGGGTCTGGATGCACATTACTCTTATCCACTGAAAATTCAATCTGAGCAGTACGGTCCAAGTTGTTTTCATCCTTTGACTTGGTAATCTCGACGCTATTCTGCACCTGTGAAGTAGTGTAAATATTGTCTTCACATATACCTGCTTGGCCAACTTCTTGCTGCTCTGATTGCAACTTCTTTAAAGCCCTAATCTTTCGGTAATATTCTTCGAAGTATGCCTTCTTCTGAGCAACTATTCCGGGACCTTTTAACTTCTCCAGTTCCTCCTGACACCTGTTGTGGGAGAACACCGATCGCTTTTCCCATGCAAGAGACTCCGAAGCAAATCTTCCAAAAGATATTGAACCATGATCTATAAGTTCTGAGATAGATACATCCTGTTAAAAAATAATAGTTTGAAACAATAAAACAACATCATAAGATAATGTTAACCATGCAGAAATCAGAAGAGAATGGGGATCCACAATCCAAATCTTCAAAATTTAGTTACAGATGTTAAACTTTTTTAAAAAATTGTAAAGGGTTGAGACATTCCAATCCACATGTTATTCACAAGTGTTTTCGTTCTTCTCTTCTTAAAAATATATGAGAAAAACAATGCAAATTACCACTTATGCTTAAGGGTCTTTTGCAAGTCATCACCAGTGGTTTAAAAATCACTAAATTACCACACAGTTCCATCCAAGATGACGGAGTGTGCGCTATACTGGCCCACAAGTGGGTGATTAAGCTTCGCATAAATATATTCCATATCCAAAGGTCTAAATTACCATTCTTAGCTCATGCATAACTTAAAAAAAATTAAATTGTTTGACTTTTCCCTTCTAATTTATCACCAACTAATCAATAATTAAATAAAATTAAACAAAACTAAAAACAATTAAATTAAACAATACTAAAAGAAACTCAATTAAATAAATAAATAAATAAAATTTAACAAAATAAAGAACCACAATAACAAATTTTTAATAATCATCAATATCTCTCATCTACATCATAAAAATTATAGTGGTAAAAAATTATTAAAGGTAAACAAACTAGTAATATTAAAATATATATTAGTGTTCAAAAATATTACCAACGTTATAATTATCAATCTTGCAATCCTATTGTTTAAATCAATATTTATCAAAAATACAAGTATTAGAAGAAAATAAATCAATATGTATCAGTTACTTTACATTTTATTTGTAACAGTATTAATATTTATACTATAACATAAAGAACAAAATGGACAACAGATACAGTATTTAACAGTGTTAAGACAGAAAAGTGAACAGGAGGTGATGTGCAATGAAAATGCAATTCAAGTAGTCATTTGGTGGTTTTAAACCAAAGGTGACATATTGCATTTTCCCCAATATATAAAGAGAAAGATAGATCAATGTTTAACAAGTCAACAAGCAAAATAACTGAATAATGTCCAGATTGAAATGAGCAGATATAAAACTACTAAGCCTGTCAATGCTGAAAGATTTCCATTGGAAAGCCGTTAGAACCCAAGGCTTTGTACCCACATATCTCAGCTGAAAAAATCTCTTTTTCTTAAAACAGGGACCCTTGCCCACTCCACAAGTCCACCTCCTCCTACTCCAATGAGTCAAACTCCATACTATCCAACTCGAAGCTTGAAATCATATTTCCTATAGGGACATTGTAGAAGTCCACAATAGCTTCTTTGAACACCTTATCCCTAACCAATACTACGCTGTCAACAGAGATTCTGCTTGTAAGCTAATGGTGGACTTCGGCCTTTTGACTGTTATAAGACTTCTAGAAACAACATAGGACACATGAAACTACTTACTAACACAACCCATAATATGACCCACTAAGCCAAACTATGTCTCATTTATTAAAATTGCTGAAATCCCTTGACCAATAAG
Source organism: Hedera helix (assembly GCA_947179155.2). Lineage (NCBI taxonomy): Eukaryota > Viridiplantae > Streptophyta > Magnoliopsida > Apiales > Araliaceae > Hedera > Hedera helix. The sequence goes on along the minus strand of OX359275.1, from coordinate 15,636,445 downwards.
ATTCAAAGTTTATTATTATTATTTTTTTTCAAAAGCTTCTTCTGAAATGTAGGCTTTTACACTTGCTAGTACTTTTCTGACAAGTCTGGTGTATATGGGGTCGTGCCCCTTCTTTTAACACATACATTTTAAACACAAAGGAATTTACATATCTAATGTATGGGAAAATGTAGTATAAAGCATGCCTTAGCCAAGCTTGGCTAAGGCTGCCTAGATTACCTTTCCCTTTATATATATATATATATATATATACTCAACAGTTTTTCTATCTAAGATATGTCTAAATTCTCATGCAAACCAGATTGTGTCATGAGTATATTAGGTAAACAACCTCATTCGAGTACAAACGCTGAGTCATGGTTACCAAGAAGCCAGGAACATGAATGGATTGGTTACGCGGAAACAAAAACAGGTATGAGGAATGCTATATATGGTGAAATGGACAAGGTATATATATTTCATGTATCAAGATTGGAACGATGAGTTAAATGCTTTTTGGATCCCCCAAGTTTACCACATTTTGCACATTGCATCCTATACTTCAAAACATGAGACTTTGCATCCCACAATTTTAGCGACCCAGCACATTGCCCTTGGGCCTAAAATCTGTTAACTGGAGTGACGGGGTTAGTGTTTTTTGACCATTGCGTTGACATTGACTAGTTTTAATAAGTTAATTTACCGACTAATATATCTTAAATTTTATAAAAAATAAATTTTCCAACTAAATGAATTTTATCAACTGAATACATTTTTATTATTAACCGAATACATTTTTTTAAATTTAGTTAATAAATTTTATGAATGCATTTTTATTAATTGAATACATTTTTGATATTTTAGTTTATTAAAAATGGTTAAACATAATTCATATTTATTTAGTTAGTAATTTTAACATAATACCTATTTATTTAATTGGTAAATTTTGTCAATAAAAGTAGTTTAACAGAATAAATATTCATTTAGTTGGTAAATTTATTCTTTTATAAAATTTAAAATATATTAGATGGTAAATTAGCTTATTAAAAGTGGTCAAATTCAACACAAGGGTCAAAAAAACACTAACCCCATCACTCTGGTTAACATATTTTAAGTCGGAGGGTGCTATGTGTCAGTTCGCTAAAAATGCCGGATGCAAGGTGAAATGTTTTGAAGTATAGGATGCAATGTGCAAAACAGGATAAACTTGGAAGATGCAAACTGCATTTAACTCTTAGAATGATAGTACCTAGTTTGTAGAACGCAAGGCAATAAGAGTTTCATGGTAACTCTGGCTAATTAAACCACGGTAGAGTGATGTGATTGTATAACCATGAGAAACCACAGAAACATTATTCTTTTATTTTTGGATAAAAAAAAGAAGAGGAAGATTTAATAAGAACATGCAATATCTTGATCATATAATAGTTAGTGTCTGCATATCATTAGTAAGTTCATTTTATGCCTGAATGTATACAGTTTTCATATCCTTGTAGTTTCAATAATTATCAATTTATGTTGAATACCTAAAAATTTCACATACTTGCATGTGAGTTTCAAACTGACAGAAAACTCTTTTGACTGCTGATCCAGTTTACTTTACATGCAAATCATTATCGCAGTTTTTCTTCCGGACAATTTTCCAACTAAGTTCTCACTATTACTGAATCATCCCGCCCCCACTACTCCTGAACCCCAAACTATATACTTGCAAAAACCTAGTTTCTAATTCAGGTCAATACTACTTAACTTATAAGTATTCAAACATACTCTTGTAAGATCCGATCCATCTTTCATCCAAATAAATCATGTAATGACATTGGTGACAGAATCACTAAGGCATTCTAGACAGTTTGCCAACTAAGTTCTCACTATTACTGAGTTATCCTGGTCTCAATTCCTGGTCCCGAGCTAATTATTTGGCCAATATCTAAAATTCTAACTCAGTTCAATGATATTTGCATAGTAGTATTCAGTATACTGTAGTAATTTCAATCCAAAATCATGATAATGTCGGTAGTAAAAAAATATGGATTAGTATGGAATCATATAACACATTTTGTAACAGTTTAAGCAAACAAATGGCGGTGAGAGACAGATGGACAGAACAGAAGACAGAGAGGGAACACATTACCTGATTCGATTGCTGGGTGCCTGAACTAAAGCTGGATGGGTGTGACAAGTGGTTGCAATAGGCACGATGATCAGTATCTGCTGCCATTATATGATTTCTCTTTCTCCTCCCTTTTAAACAGATGGATTGAAGTTATTGGCAGCAATTCAATTCCGTCAGGAAACTCCTGCAATAAGAAACATCAGCCTGTGTGTCAGATGAAGAAAATACCCAAATAAGGGTTATTATCACCGTGTTTATGTGTATGTGCAAATCTAAAAATGAATCAGCAGACTGAGGTGATTTTACTCATTTCCTGCAAATGAAAAATCTTTTCTTTTCCAATATTTAGGGTTCCAACTACCAACTAATCAGCATGCTAGATGTACATTATATGTGGATATCAACATCAGAAATTGGTGTAAAATAAGAGTTTGTCTGTGCTGGAGCATGGACTTTGTGTTGCAAAAATGCCCTTGTAAATCCAATAACAGAAAAGTAATTTCACCTTGGGATTGACACATTTCTATTACATATTTATATCTCTTATTTCCTAAGATATTATCTGTTTAAAATTGTCTTTCATTAAAAGGAGTCTAAAGTTGTATTTTCCCCTTTTTCCCTGGAGGGGCTGGGGAGGAGGAAGGCCTCGAGTTGGATAGGTCCTTCACCTTGCTCTATTGCTATACCTAAAATCATAGGTCAGGGTCAGAACAGCCTGTTCATTGACCTAATTTCAATACTAGTTGTTACCTTACGTCGATACTTTTTTCGAAAATTCTAAATAGAATGGCCTGGAGTTAATTTCGAGCCTGCAAGCAAAAAACGGCTATAAAGCCGTTGCACATTAGATTATAGTTTAGGGTTATAGTAGGGGCGTTCATTTTAGAACAATCTTTAGCCGGGGAAAAATCTCTTGTCAGTTTCCATCTTTACTCTTAGGTGTCCCCTTTGTGATCATTTGGTAGAGGGGGATGGAGAAAGTGGACAAAACAGATTCGCATTTCCCAGTCAAAAACGCTAAATTTATTAGTTAACTCTTATTGCACATGTTAGCATAAATCACATAATTTCTATATGAATGTTTTGATAGTTTCTAAAGTCACTTAGTCTCTACTTTCTCTAATGGAAATCAAGGTGGCTCATGGAAACCTCTTATCTTTTTAAATTCTAGATAGAAAAATCCAAGTTGTTATCCTTTCATTAATTTAAGATATTACCTCTGTCCTAAAAAAAACGGCTGAAGTGAAAAAAACAAATATACCCTCAAAAGAATAGTGGAAAGTATTGAATCAAAGTTATGAAGATAGTCTATTCCATGCAAAATTTTATCTCGCTAAAATAACAAGACATATTTTCCTAGGGCCCACTATAAGAGAAAAAAGTACTACTTTTAAGTTAAATATTTAACTCTTTATTTTCAAGCCAACTGTTAGAGAAAGAGTGTTAAATTTCGATATTTATGTTTAAAAAAGTGATTCAGTCATTCTTTAAAGGATTGAGGGAGTACAATAATAATGAAGAACCCAACTATCTCTATGAGATCAAATGGAAAAATGGAGAAAAGAAAGGGGGGGTCCACTTGCTCCGACTCCTTTTGGTTTTTCCGCACTTATACTTACATTTTAAAAGAGGAATAGCAATAAAAGTTTAGGGTATGAAAATAGAAGCAACATGTAAAGTGTAAACACAATAAATTTAGTAAGCAGATTCCCTCTAGAGTTCTTAATATCACCAAACAACGTGACATGAAACTTCACTAGGTTTATTTATTATATCTTATAAACAAAACTCATAAGTTTGGTACAAGCATTTATTTGGTTACGTGGTTTATGTCTTACCAAAATTATTTTAACTTTTCATGCCATTTGTACATCAAACACAATCTACTTAATAACCTCCCCTACCTGACCACAAAATTGAGCTATATAATAGTTAAGACCGTAAGAGAATACAATTCGGGAGAGAATGTGTGAGACTGTGAGATGGTGAATATTAAAATTTTCCATCTCTCCCTCAAATATGTGGCTAGCATCTAGTATGTACAGTAGCAGCATTCAAATAGCATGTCATACTTGCCATGTACTCACACGCAATTGAAATGATGAAGCTTCAGTTGCTCTTAGCTCTGCGGAATAGACTCTTGGCAAATGCTTGTCCAAGCTAACTTCTGAGGTTGATGCTTTCAAATAAATGGATATTAAAAATCCTTGTTCTAAGCCTCACTGGTCAATGATTACCATGGAGGAGGCTATTAAATTCTATAGAGATATTCACCTTCTATCTCTATTGATTCCAACTATTATTTAATTAACCAAGTACTGAAAGTTTGTAGGAAATTTGATTTTGATGTACCCATTGCTTATAAGGTAGAAAAAAAATTGTCAGACAAAAACTACCACCAGATGCCAATACCAGATACAGATTTTTACCCAATTCATGAGTTTCTTAGCACTAATAGCTTAGAAAACATCAAGTTACAAGAAGCTAACAGAAATCACATCATAAGATTTCAAAAACAAATTAAGCATAAATAGAAGGAAACAAAAAATTGTGTCCACAGTCCAACCAAGAAGGAAGTAAGTAAAACAATTGGCCCCAGAAAAGAAATTGAATTTATAAACAACTAAATTAAAAAAAATCTTATCACCAACTTTATTTACCCATTTGAGAAATTTCTCCAAATACACTTCCCAAAATCTCAAAAAGTACCCAAAAAAACATAATTAATATATTAGCATCAGTTTCCAACCATCCCCAGATACACTACCATGTATTAAAAAAATTAAAAAAAAAATCAGTTTCAGTCAGTTCCCTATATAGTTCCATACACTACCATGTTAGGCAACTATTAACAGAAACAAGGAAACTGAAACATTAACAGAAACCAGCTACTCAAAAATCATATAGATAAATAAACATGAAAATTAGCAAATACCCAAATTGAGAAATAATGAAATAAAAACCCAGAATTAAAAAAAAAACAAAAACAAAATTAGCATACCAAATTGAGAATGCCCCAGATCTGAATACTCCAACAAACCCCATTCTCTCTCTTCAGTTTTCTCTCACTTGAAGTAGTTCTAGTACAGGGGAATTTTTTCTGTCGGTGCTTTGCTTATTGTTAGAGTCAAAGAGTCAGTGGGGAAGAGAGAGAGAGAAAGAGCGTGAAGGTGAAGAAGAGGACAAAACGAAGGAAAGACGTAACAGGTTAAGTGAGAGGTACGTGGATATCCTGTGAATGTGTCGTTGCAACTTGATATGCAACTTGGTCCCATACGCCGCCACGTTACCTACTTGTAAATTTTCTTCACGAAAAATTGTTTTTGTTTCTCCTGTTTCGTTGCTTTGGCTTGATTTTAAAATTATAAAAACAAATAAAAGTAAAAATGCCCAACGGTAAGGCTTTTTTAGACTTGGACCAGTTATTGAATCTAAAATAGTACCGGATATATGTGTTATTAATTTAATTAATGATCGAATCGTTATTTATCTAATAATATCATTAAAATATAATAAATAATAAATATATTAATTATTATTATATATTATATATAATTTTTAGTAAATATATAAAATTAATCAATTTATCTATTAAAAAACATGTATGCTTGATTTTGAGAAGTAACCCATGCTTGGCCTAACCACTTAAGCCCCAACTGTTAAAGTAATTGAGCCCAAACCAAATAGCTTTTTCCCCAAGATGAATAGCCTCTGTCCTCTTTTTTCTTCTTCAATCGAGGACTTCAATTAGCTAGGGATGGGCTATGAATTTGGCAATTTTACAAGCTAAACTTCTTCTCAGCAAACCATTGATCTAAGTACATCAATGGAAGAGGTGAGATTTTATATAAAAAATAAAATTACTTTCTAGTTACTTAATTTCTTATGTTGCTTTTATGTTCTGTTTCAAAGGTCTAATTGTATGAATTGTGAACTTTCAAAAAGTTCAAAGGATTAAAAGCCAGCATCGGGATGATTCTTCAGTAGTAACAAAGGATCAAGTGAAAGGATCATTGAAGGTTACTCAAGCTTTTGAGGTTGGTTTTCTCAAGCAAGTACTATAGGGTTTGTGGTTCTCATGGTGTAGCCGAGCAGGAATTGAAGTCTTGAACTGCCAAAGTAATATAATAACCAAATTTTCAAAAAATAATATAATAAGATTCATGTAAGAGATTGTTCATGAAATAAAATTTTTATGTATGCTAAAATGCAATCAAAGATTGATGAATGGATAGCTAAACAAGAAAGAAAACTTAATAAATTAAGTAATTAAAAGCTTAGTGAACTAAAACTTATGTTATTAATTAACAAAGCTTTAATGAAAGCACATTAAGGGCCCAAACCAATGATGAAAGTGGAAAGCCCAAGTGTATGTTAATAAGTAAGAGATGTAATGAAGCCAAGATAATTATATAAATTAAGATTGATTGAAAGATAAGTGAGATAAAACTTATGTTAGCCTTGTGTGGCAATGCTAAGTGCTAAAAGTACTTAAGTGATTAACCTAAGTGTGATGGGATGTCGAAGAATAAATTAAGAAGTCAAGTGTAATGATAATTAGTATGGTTCAAGAAAAGAATTGAGAAGCCCTAAAGCATGTGAATTTTGATGGTCCAATAAAAGGATTAGATTGGCCCAAGTTGTTAACCTAGCAAATTAATTATGTAAGTCTATATGTACGCGCTTGGGAATGGTCCAACCCAAGTTGCCCAAGACCAAGCCCAAAAGCTAGCCCAATTAGAGGCCCAACTTCTAGAAGCATTAATGCAATAAATTGGCATTAAAAGAAAAGAAAAAATGGTGAGTTTTAAGGGAAAAATAAGATTTTCTAGAGCCAAGTGAGGGGGGACAACAGTACATGTAATCCCTTAAAACCCTCCCTAAATTCCTCCTATGCAAGCCACTTTTCCATAATTTAAGGAGCCTTGTTGGTAATTAATTAAACCAAAATCTAGCTTAGCTTATTTTGTTGGAAGATTAGAGTTATTCATGAGGATTTCCAAGTGCTCTATAAATAGAGTAATTCCCCAACATTTATGTTAGTTCTCAATGACACGATAGATATCTAGAAGGGGGGGGGGGGGTTGAAATAGATTTTTTTAAAATTTTTCTTTACTTTTATTTCTTACGTTAATTAATTCTTAATCAATAAGTTTAGCATAGCGGAATATGATTTAGTTACCCCTTTCTTGATATGTTAAAGTACGAATTCAACAAGCAATTATATGGCAGATATAGCAATTAAAAGACACAAGAAGAAAGACTCCAGGTTTTAAGTGGTTCAGAGCTCACAAGACTCCTACTCCACTGTTCTGCTCTTCCAGCAGCAAATCCACTAAGGATACTTTTACAATTTCAGAATCACTAAGATTCCTTCAAGACCAGCAGTCTTGGAACTCTAGTTCACTAAGAACTCTACAAGTCTAACAGACTTGGATACTCTAGTTCACAAAGAACTCTCCTGGAGTGGTGTAGATTTGGGTGAGCTACTAAGTTGCTTTTAGCATAAGTTTCTGAAGGACTTAGTAGCGATGCAAGCTTTCTTATCAGTTTGATCTCATTCAACTTCTTGCGTATCTTCTTTTCTCGTGTAATGCTCTATTTTTTTCTTTTGCAGATCTTGGTATTTAAAATGAGGGCTTCAGGTTTCTTCCCGTTAGAACATCTGCTCGTAGTTTTAGTTTCTTCCCGTTACCTCACAGAGGGGAGCTTATGAATATTATATTAATATAGCTCATTAATACTTTGATGAGATATTATTTGATCTGACCTGTTAGTCCATGAAAAAGTATTTTCTTTTTCCTTGAGGACAGTCATGTCAGTCGTAGGTTCCTACCAACTTTCATAGAGTCGTTTGGTCCTTTCATACTATAGGACTGATAGGACACAGTCCTCTGACTTTACTGCCTCGAAAGTCTTCTTTCTATTGCATAGTGCGCTTGGGTCAGTCCCCTGACTTTTTTTACTTCGATCGATTTGCAGAAGCTTTTCTGTCACATCAATGCAGATTGTACTTTTGAACGAAATAGCTTATGATCTGAGAGTCGTGATGTCTCTTGCCTTTTTGCTCAACGACCCTCCATGATCAACTCTACGAATATTCTTGCTGTTGTGATTGTTCTGTACTGGATCATCTCTTATTGTCATCGTAGAGTTTACTCTACTGTCAGACTGTTGAACGTAAAGTCCGTTCTACGACTTCTCGCTTAGTACATAGTCTGTTGGTCGTAGAGTCTTCTTGGCCGAAATCGTAGAGTCCGTTGATCGTAGAGTCTTCTTGGCCGAAATCGTAGAGTCCATTCTACGATTAGCTTATAACAAAAGATCAAACTAACCGTTTTGATCTATTTAAATCTAAGTCTTAGTACAACACAAAAGACTTTATAAATCCATACATTTATATCAGAAGATCAACCTAACAGCTTTGATCTTATCTAACACAGCCTTTGTACATTATTTCTTATTATCAAATTTAAACATTCAATGTTCAACAATTTATAAAGGTTACTTCATTTGTGCCAAAAAGTAGAGAGAAAAGAAAAGAGAGAGAGAAGTAAGAGAAGTCTTGAGAGTTAGAAAACATTTGAAAGAGCTTGAAAGAGATACTAAGTGTGGGAGCTATTTTCGGTGGAGAAGTTCTAGCCAAAGTCCATAGCAAGAAGAAAGAAGATCAAGCCACTAAAAGGTTTAAAAGTGTTATATCCCTAAAATATTAGTCAAGTTGTGGTATATGTAGCTATATGCATGTTTGGTTATGGGAGATCTATGTGATGAGAAATCATGGTGGGTTCTGAAGGTATAAGGATGGATTATGATGGTGTTTATATGGTTTAGTGTAAGTCTTATCATGAAAAGTTAAGTTGATCATGATTCTTGAAAACCCTAATTGGTAAGGTGATTTTCTAAGCCATAAAATTTAACAAGTGTATGCTATTTTTAATATCAATGAGTAGTATATTGAAGATCTATGAGGTATGAAGATACACCAAGTGGAACGAAAGAAAAATGTGCTAAAACAGATTTATAGTGATTTTTCTTGTAAACCATGTCTCTTTGCAAACCCTAGAAGTGGTGGTTAGTTTGATCATTGCTTGTAACTTGAAAATATTTTTGAAAAAGTGTAAAGCCCTTGGATTTTGGTAATACAGATAATCAACTAGTTGTGATCCAAATTTGAACTCATTTGGATGTAAAATGAACATGTTATGAACCTTTGAAACAAGAAGAATCAAAACTGACAAAATTGAAAAAAGCTGAAAAATTAAGGTTTGCATTCTGCAAGATAGCATTGGGGCTCTGTCCCTAGGTCATTTTGGAGCATTGGGGCGCTGATTGGACCAGATCCGTGTTAAACCGGGTTGGGTAGGGCTGGGTTTGTTTTGAATATATATGAAACAGGTTTATATATATATATATAAAATAAATGAAATAATAATAAAGATTATTTTATTTATAGATTCCGATTGTGAAGATAAATGAAACAGGTATGCACCAATGTGTGAATTGAATCAAGTCAGTATGTGGGATCTGATAATGAATAATCGGTAGATCGATTTATTATATATGTAGGTTATCCGAAAGACGGTATACTAGACATAGAGGTAAGCACCAAGACAAACAAGTTTCCTTAAACTTACTCGAATTTAATATTGTGAAGTTTCCTAACTGAGATAGTTTCATTAGTGTACGCTTAGAGATATATGTGAGTCTTTGAACTCATACCATTATGGTAGGTTCGTGACTCATACTATTAGGGTAGGTTCGTGACTCATACTATTATGGTAGGTTCGTGACTCATAGTCGTATGGTAAGTTTCTGATTTGTTCTTAAACTCAAACTACTACGGCGAGTTCCTGAACTTATAATATTGCTACAAGTTTCTGAACTCATAAAGTATGGTAAGTCCTATGGACGAAGCATTATTTCTAAATTGTGTAAGTTTCTATAACTGAAATAATTCTTGAAAATTATTTCATATCGATGTTAAATATCATTGCTTTTCTTGTATGTATTAGAAAAGATTCATTCTATATTTGAACTGTTGAAGTTTTAATGTTCTATTATTCATGAATTGTTTGAGAAGTAGATCTTTGCCATTTGTCTCGGATTTTAGGGGGCATCACATTGTTTGTACCCGAACCCTAATTCAGAAATTGTGTGGATTTGTTGATATAATTGGTGTCGTTAAGGTTGATTGGGACTACCGAAGCCAAAGTTCATGGTTCCATTGCCCAATTTCCATTACTAAAAATCGGTAAAACTCGTGAACTAGTGACTGATTCACTAGTTCGCGCGGTTTGACTGCTAGTTCACCGAGTTTTATCAGTTTTGGAAAAAACTGGGTAAATGGGCCAAATTGAACCGAAGCACGGATCGATTTTGATTTTTACTTGTTGAACCGCCTGTCTGGTGCAGTTTTTAAAACTTCACTCCTTAAGGCTCTTTTTTTACTCGCTCCATTTTAGAATTAGAATATATATTTTTTTAGTTTATTTTAAAATTTAAAATATATTTTTATTTTTAAAATCTAAAATTATATAAATTTTTAATTAATTATTACTTATATATTATGTAGATTAAATATTATCACATCAATTGTTAACGCTTGAATTTGTCTGCACGTTCAACCACTGGTTTGAACGTGAACGTATATAGAAAAAATTACCAGAAAGTACTTGATGGCTTGGGCTGCTGGGGGATACTTTCGGTGTGAGAGTAAATACATGCTTTAAAATGTGTTGCCAATTGAGGTGACAAAATTTTATTAGGCTAGAATATTGTATATTGAATTATTTGTAACTTCATTGTTCACCTTGTATTTATAGTACTCACTATGTTCAACAGAGTTATGATTCCTAATGGGAATCATGTTTTAGAAACTCTGTTGGAGAAGGTAACTACCATACTAGTCACTGCTAGATATGATAACTCTCATACCAATTAATATTAGATATGGTAACTAATTAATATTTGAAGTGATAGAATAACGATCCCAAGCCTATCGAACTTAGTAGTCTTCTTGTGCGCGCACTAGGCGTTTGCATAATTTCTTACTTAGTAAATACACGCAAATATATGCGATCAACTAGTAATATACTGACAAAAAGAGTATTGTTCCCTCATAAAATTATTTAACAATAATTACCAATTACTAAATTTATATCAAAGTAATTTTATGTAAATAATTGAATTAAACTATAATATAAAAACTAGTAAAATTATCAACTAATTTTTTTTAAAGATAAGGATTATAATAATATTTTAAAGACTTAAGATCCCAATTTCTTTCAATGTTTTATTTAAATCTCTTCACTCCCTCTTTAATTAAATAATTGTATATAATTATTAACTGAGAATTTGTTAGTATTTATAAGCCTCTTTCGATGGACATATAAACATAGCATCTCTAAATCTGATATTATGTGCACCAAAATCGGAAAGGAACATCTTAGTTAAATAAATCACTATATCTCTATGAGATTTAAGTTAAACAAGGATTTTAAGATCAGATTCTCCTTAAGGTTACATATGGCATATATCTATATCTCTATCCTAAACACGAATCATGAATTCCATTCCATGCAAAAAACACAAACATATGTTGTTATATTCATATCTAAACCTATAATTCATCTCTCAATTTCATATAGATTATCCCATTAATTATATGTATCTAATTAATACATGAACGTACAAAATATGATAAACAATTCATATATAATCATTAATAATTAAAAATGAAGTAAATTAATTCAAATTACAGATTGGGTTTCATTACAATCTTAAATAAAAATTAGCCCATAACTAAAGAAGAAATCAAATCCACAAATATAATTATCATCATCACAAGAATTATAATAATTAAAATAAAAAAGTTAGATGGTAGAAGATCTTATTCTTGAAGCGCAATATTTAATTCTTCATTCAATCTTGAATCCTTACGTGAATCCTTCTTTTAATCTGAACAATCTTTGCCTTTGATTGTATATTCTACTCCTAACTATGTTAATCTCCTTAAAATATGTCTTACATAATGTATTTATGGAATACATGGAAAATCACTAGCATAAGTGAAAACCCATTCCTAATTAGAGACAAAAAGTCTACAATTCACAAACCGATCTTGGCTGAATCTCGACACGGCACTGCGGTGCTAATTGTTGTACTCCGAATGGTGCTGTGGCGCCAACCTTTCAGATTGCCAAAAATTGTTAGATTGCTATGGTGCCATTTCTTTTCTATATTCTATTGTTGCGGCGCCATGTTCACCAAAATTACGTAATTGCCATTAATGCTCCAAAATGTCCAAATTGTCCATCTATAGCTTTTTCCTACAAATAATCATAAAAGCACATATAAACATATAAAAATAACTTAAAATACTTAAGAACTCACAAATTAGTAAGCTCAAAGATAATTAATATATAGGCATAAAATCCACTTATCAAATATCCCCACACTTAAACCTTTTCTTGCCCTCAAGCAAAACCAAAAATAAAAACTAAGACTCTAACAATCAACTAACTCGAGCCGCTCAAACAATGAATCAATATGAATTTCAACATTGGCCTCAGAGATTCATTTGTATGACAACTCAAAGAAAAATTCAAAACAATGCATTATCCAAAAAATTTAACGTATTTGGTAGTATTACTTTACTTTAGACCCTTTGTGTGTGGGTGAATCCGAATGCATAGAACTAATTTAAACTCAGAAAAGCTCATTTATTAAAATGCACCATAAGAGATATTTATCAATTAAAGAATTACCTTGCAAACCTTTATATACTTACTTTTCACACATCTCTTTTATTCTTTCAACCCAACCAGTGCGTTTTACGCTCCATCTTGCTTTATGCATAATTTTTTTTCTCTATTTTTTTTCTTTTTTTTTCTCTTAACTTGTGCAATGTCTATTTTTCTTAGGCTTTTTAAAGTTGCCCATGTAACGAACCAGAGAGGGCATTCTTTTTGGAGCCCAAAGGCTACTGACAGAAGAAAAAGCTCATTCGGGAGCCTGGAGGCACCAGACCGAAGGAAAACCTCTTTCAAGAGCCTAGAGGCATCAGACCAAATAGAAAGCTTAGAAGAGAATCAATTTACTTCATGTTGGCCGATTGATCATTTCCCTAACATACAATGAGCCTTTTCAGAAATGGGCTTTCCTCAATAACTGTCCAGGCCCAACTTAGAATTTGGAAAGAGACTCCAAGTTTAGTTTTAGGCGTCTATCTCAAACTTTTCAATTGCCTTTTTAGAGGAGATTATGCACGTGAATATAAGCAGTCGTCATTACTCCATGTAACTGTCGTACTACGATTTTGTCTATTGGATTTAATCAATTTGTATCGTTGATTTTTGGTTTAAATAGTGTGAAAAAAGTTCTGTTTTTATTTACTTCCCCAATTTTTAGGCTTACAGAGAGAGAAAAGAGCCTTAACTTTTGTTGTTAAGCTGCCATCAATCTTCTTTCCTCAACTCAAACTTCTTATGATCCAAGTAAAATTTTGTCTTCTTTTGTTTTTCCAATGGAAAAAAATTTGTGAATCGTGTTACTACTTTATCTTCTCCCATTGAAGGTGAGGTTACAGTGGCCATCCCTGGGATTCCAGAGGGTCAAACAAATCAACTTCCTGTAATTGAACGTATGAGAGATATGGAAGATCAAAATAGGAAAAAATTACTCTAGCCCCACATATAGCGCGACCAACACCCCCTCTGTCATCTCAGACGTAGATATGCAACTATTGATGGTGTAGTTTTACATTTCAAAAGTTTGTAAGGTTAGAAAATCTCAACTAAAAGAGATGATGTACTGGCAACTCGAAGGTGGGTGAGTTACCATTTTTAGACAACTTCTTCTTTTTGGGCTTCGTTTTTCCCTCATTTCCTTCCTTCTTGAACTCTTTTATGCCATTGGACTCAGTTTGAACTAGTTGGTCTCCAATTTTTTTTATTCATTTGCATAGTTTTATGACATCTTGCCATTATAAGGGCTTAAAGCCCTCTTTAGATTTCTTTTTTCAATTTTTCTCTCTATGCGCTAGTAGGGAGAAAGGGTTCTACCAGCTTACCAAACAAATTAGTAGAGAAACATTGATGGAGACCCCTTTCAACAACAAGGGGTGGCACAAGGACTGGTTCCTTATTAAGGGACCGGACACTGAGTTGATCGGACCTTAGGCAGAACCAAATTGATCTTAGTTGAACCCCGTCAAAATAAGTAGGGTTAGGCTGGAAGAGTTTGAGGTTTTGTACTCCAAGAGGCCATTAATGAAAGTGGATTAGGATCTTCTTAATGACCAGGACTAGCTGCATCTCTATGGTTGTGAGTGTCTTGCCATATATATCTACTTTTCCCTTTTATGCGTTATTATTGCCTTATTATTAATGCTTTCGCTACTTCTTTCTATAGTGGAAAACCAACCGATGAACACTCACAATGAAGTTATCATGGAGGCTACAGGGGAGGTTAGGAAGCCATTGATGTGCATTAAAAAGCTTCGGTTAGTGAAGAAGCTGAAGGAGAAGAGTGCGAGACCTGCTCCTGCTAAGAAGAAAAGAACGGGTACCTCTCCTGTGATGCCAAAGCCAAAGATCGCGACGTCTTCTCAACAAGAACATTCGATGAAGACTACAAGTGGTGCTTCTCCTCCTTTCGGGACTGCTGCCAATAACGCATCTATTACCACTCCTCCTCCTTCTTCTCCTTCAGCCATTATAGTCATCCCTCCTCTTGCAGTGGAGGTCCCTCTTCTTCTGAGCTCCAACTCACCTCCAATTATTGGTTTGGATAAACCTCTTCAAGAACCACTAGTTGAAGAGATAGTTATTCCAAATGCTGAAGGAACTAGTATAAAGAAAAGGAAGGTTCTTTTGGGCGGGAACACATCGAACCCCGATTATACTCCAAAAAGGTAGAAGGTGAGGATCAGGGGATCTGAACAGGGATTTCCCTTTAATGTTTCATGTTTTGCTTACCTAGGGGAGTTCATTGAGGAAGCTTTTGAAAGTTTTTAATTTTTGGTTGATGAGCCGAGGTCTGAGGGGGTAGATCTTTAAACCCTTACTCAAATGTAACTTCAGTACCAGGCTTAAGTAATTTACCTGTTTCTCCGTTTGGTTTCTTTGGTATATTTTTTGTCTCGATTGACATTTTATACTTGTTTTTCTTTTGAACAGGGTAATGTTACCCTCCTATGCATGATGGTTTCTCAGGAATGTAAAATGCACCTATGACGCCCCCAAATCTGGGTCCTCAAACACCGGACATGGTGCTTACAATACTACCTATTCACATATTTAACCATATAATATAACTTAATGACATAAAGTAAATACAATAATTACCCTTCAGGTATTACAAAATCCCAGGTCCTCTAACCTTTAAACTTACAAAACATAGCAAATTTGAATGAAGTAAAGATTAAGAACAAGTACCCGTTGCCAAGAATTGACGATCTCTTTGATCAACTAAAAGGGGCGAAGTACTTTTCAAAGATTGACTTAAGGACTGGTTATCATTAGTTAGAAGTATGAAAGGAAGACGTACCCAAGACGACATTCAGAACTTGTTACAACCATTATGAGTTTCTGGTGATGTCGTTTGGACTGACGAATGCACCAGTCGTATTTATGGATATGATGAACATAATATTCAAGCAGTACTTGGATAAATTTATAGTTGTGTTCATTAACGATATTTTGGTTTATTCCATAACGAAATATGAGCTTACTGAACATTTAATATAGGTGTTAGAGATATTAAGGAAGGATCAGTTATATGCCAAATTCTCAAAGTGTGAATTCTGATTGGAGATAGTTCAATTTCTAGGTCATGTTATTAACAATGAGGGATTTTCAATAAATCTTACAAAAGTGGAAGCGGTGATTAATTGGGAGCAACCAAGGACGCTGACAAAGATTAAGAATTTCTTAGGGTTAGCGAATTATTATCAGAGATTTATCAAGGACTTTTCGAAGATAGCAACGCCGATAACAAATTTGACAAGGAAGACAGTGAAATATGTATGGACAGAGAAGTGTGATAAGAGTTTTCAGGAGTTAATGAAGAGACTTAGTGAAGCACTTATGTTGACTTTACCAGATGACACGAGAGATTTTATGGTCTATAGTGATGCATAACACAAGGGACTAGGTTGTATGCTCATATAGAATGACAAGGTCATTGCATATGCGTCAAGGCAGTTAAATGATTATGAGAAGGGATACCCTACCCACGATTTGGAGTTAACAGCGATAGTGTTTTCCCTTAAAATTTGGAGGCATTATTTATATGGAGAAAAGTGTGAGATATTCATAGATCAAAAGAGTCAAAATATATCTTCACACAAAAGGAGTTGAATATGAGGCAGAGAAGATGATTAGAATTGGTCAAAGATTATAATTGTGAGATTTTATATCATCTCGATAAAGCCAATGTTGTAGTTGATGCTCTAAGCAGAAAGAGTAGAGAAAAGTTATTTGTATTGACAGACCAAGAAGAATTGATAATAGAAATGGCTCGAATGGAGTTGGAGGTGAAAAATCCAAAAGAGTTGATATGGATGGAAGCAAACCCAAACTTATTAGATAAGGTGAAAGAGGCTTAAGACAAAGATAAAGAATGTGATAGAATAAGGATGAGAATAACCGATGGAGAAAAGGTCAAGTTCAAAGTAGATAGCAAAGGATTGCTAAGATTAAAAATCGGGTTTGGGTACTGTTAGTGCCTAAATTACGAGAGGAGATTTTGTAAGAGGCCCACAGTACGAGATACTCGATACATCCGGGGAGTATAAAGATGTATTAAAATCTACCTCAACATTTTTGGTGGCCAAATATGAAAAAAGAGGTTGCAGAATGTGTCAGTCGATGCCTAACTTGTCAAAGGATAAAGGCAAAACAATAGAGACCAAAGGGGTTATTACAGTCGTTAAAGATTCCTGAATGGAAATGGGAGCATACCACGATGGATTTTGTGGTAGGACTTCTAGCAACACAGAAGGGATATGACGCGATATGGGTAATTGTGGATCGACTAACGAAGTTAGCACACTTTTTGTCGATTAAGATTAAGTTAAGTTTGGATCAGTAGGCCAAGTTGTACATAAAAGAGATAGTTTCAAGGCATGGAGTGCCGGTGTCAATTGTGTTAGACAGAGATCCACGCTTCACGTCAAAATTTTGGAAGAGTCTTCATGAAAGAATGGGGACGTAGTTAAGAATGAGTACAGTGTCTCATCTTCAAACTAATGGGCAAAGCGAGAGAACAATTCAGACATTGAAAGATATGCTCAGAGCTTGTGTGATGGATTTCAAGGGCAGTTGGGAAGACCATCTACCTTTAGTAGAATTTGCATATAATAACAGTTATCATGTGAGCATAGGCATGCCGCTTTATGAAACATTGTATGGGAGGAAATGTAAAACACCTCTATGTTGGGATGAAGTATGAGAACGTCGACTGTTGGGGACGAAATTGGTTCAACAGACTGTAGAAATTATCAGAGTAATAAGAGCTGCCCAGTAGTAGCTCAGGATCGACAGAAGAAATATGCAGATCTACATTAACAGAAAAGAGATTTTAAAGTAGGAAGTTTTGTGTTTATGAAAGTGTCATCCTGGAAAGGGAAAATAAAATTTGGGAAGAAAGAAAAACTAAGTCCGAGGTTCATAAGAACGTTCAAAATATTGAAGAAAGTGGGTGAAGTGACATACGAGGTAGCTTTACCAGTGGAATTTTTTTTATCATATGAAGAAATTTCTGTCCAAATATTAGATAGGAAAAAACAGACGCTACGAAATAAAGTTATACATTTTGTCAAAGTGCTTTAGAGAAACCACAATGCTGAGGAAGCTACATAGAAACTTGAAGAAAATATGAGGAATAATTATCCGAATTTTTTTGAGTAGTTTTAAATTTGTAATTCCGTGGATGAAATTC
Organism: Hedera helix; assembly: GCA_947179155.2. NCBI lineage: Eukaryota > Viridiplantae > Streptophyta > Magnoliopsida > Apiales > Araliaceae > Hedera > Hedera helix. Next base: position 15,618,405 of record OX359275.1, on the reverse strand, counting down.
TTATAAGGGGGAGAGAATGTAATAACCACGAGTTCTAACCACATTGTAATGATGATTATTAAATAATTATCAATGAATTAAATTTTTTGTATAAATTAATTGTGCATTTGTATAATTGAATGAATATATATATATATATATATATATATATATATATATATATATATATATATAAAATCTAATAATGTAGAAAGACAGAAGAATTAATTAAAGCAAATATAATTGAATTATATTTTAGGTTCAAGTGAATTATTAAACTAGGTTCAATAAAATAAACCTAGTAGTCCATGAACATAGTTAACTTATTAGTCCATGTTATAATTGAACTAACCCAATGCTTACTTTAATTAAATGTAGCATATGTTAGTAATTGGTAGCCCAATAGAATGAATTAATTGAGCCCAAACAAATTAAATGGGTGAGCCCAATAGATTAAATTCTAGAGTGTAACGACCCCGAAATTCGACCCAATTTATTACCTTAACTTTCATATTTGTTTAACATTATATTTCTTACGTCCAAATTTCGATTCGTTAATAAATCTTTAACCACCTTAACTGATCCATTATCTGATATTTAAAATCATTAATTATCAAAATTCTCATATAAATTTTTCTTTTTCTCGATTCAATCGTTGCATTAAGATATTTGGATATTTAAAATCCTTACATTCTGGATCCTAGTCCCTGGATCGCAACATTTACTTTTTCTTTTCTTTCTGTTACCAATATCATAAAGCTCAACATTTAAAATTTAATATTGTATATATATCCATACAACATCTTTCGTTTCATAAATCATACTTAAATCATTTAATAATCTTTATCGTAACATCTATCTAATACAATCACAGTTCAAAATTTAACTTTACTTATCATGTCTGGATTCGACATATATACATATATATATATGTATATATATATATATACATATATATACATATATATATATATATACATATATATATATATATATATATATATATGAAACAGCATTATAAACTTAACACATGTATCCACATTGAATGAAAAATATAACAAAACGTTTCCCACCTTCTAGACAATTCATCTCTAACAATTAATCCGATATTCTTGAAATTCATTTCTTAACCTGCAAAAGTTTATATTATGCAAGTAATGAGCACAACGGCTCAGCAAGTTCAACAGTTATAATTCACGTAGCACATACCTTAACATACTTGGTGTGTGTCATACATCATGTGTTTGTGCTTCTACTATAGCCATATATCTCATATATATTCATATCATTGCACAAAATACACATTGTGGTCACATTAATCACGTATCACATAGCACGTAATTTTTATGCATTTAAAATAAGAATTACATATCATAACATTCCAACATTTAACCTAAAAGGGACTGAAGAACTTGCCTGGCGTCCATTTATTTAAATTGTTAGCTCAAACCCTTAACTCGATCAACCTATGATCATAGAATAATCAAATAATAATTATTTAACTCCTTGTGATATTAATTTAATTAATTAATATCATCTCTAGGCCAATTATTAATTTATATGGCCAATTATATTAACCTCGTTTCTTAAAATATTCATTTAACTTAATATTTAATGCCTTCACTATGGACAACCCGGCTCATCGGATAAAATTTAACATAATTGGTTGTCCGGATTTTTATTTATTCATTTTCTAACCTTTAAACTCATTAGATTAATATTTAAAATATTTAAATATTAATTTTCAATATTTAATATTTTTACAAAAATATTAAATTTAATGCCGAAATATCATTTCTATATTTTTAGTATTTTTCTATAATTTTCTGTAATTTTTAAACAATTTTTAAACATTTATTTCATTAAAAATCTGATTCTGGGGGCATTTTGGTAATTTCCGCGCCCTAGGGACATAACCGGAATTTTCTGGAAAGTCCAGGGGCATTTCTGTCATTATCGTACTTCTAGGGACTCATTCGGTATTTGCCGGAAAGCCCAGGGGCATTTCCGTAATTTCAGTGGGTCTAGGACACGTTTGGTATTAGCCAGAAAGGCCAGGGGCACGCTGGTAATTTTACCGCGTGCCTCGGCCGCGCGATGCGCGACACCGCCCTATGCCGACGCCAAACGGCGTCGTTTTACCCCAGTTTCCAGAATTCTCCTCCGCGCATGGCGCGGGTCTTCCTTCCGGCACCAAAACGGCGTCGTTTTGGCTCCGGTTTCTGGAGAAATCCCTCCGCGCAATGCGCGGAGCACTGTTCATTCTTCTCTTTCTTTCTGCGTGCAACAGTGCGTCAACTTTTAATTTTTTTCCATTTTTGCTCCAAATTTTGCCAACAAAATAACTCCAAAAATCACCAAATTCATACATCAATATCCAAAAATTATTTGGAATCATTATTCTAATTATTTATAATTTTTCCATAAAATTATTTTATCCTCTAAAATACCAAAATAATTCATATAAAAAGAATTTATACCTTCCCTTAAGCTTGGAATTCTTTCTTTGAGGCTCCAAGACCTTCTCCTTCCTTGGTGGTGATCTATTCTGGTGGTGGCTTGGTGGCTACGGTGATGATGGAAGAGAAAGAGAGAGTTTGTGTGTGTGTTTGTTTTTCTCTTCTTTTTCTTTGTTTTTGCCTTCATGCTTTTTCATTCTTTTTATAACCAAAAATCACTTAATTAAATTTTATAAAAACTCAATTCCACCGCCTCTCTCTCTCTCTCACGCAGCCAAGAAATTTCCGGATCATTTGCATGCATAATTAATCAATTTTTATACATTACGTAATTATACCGTGTAATAAATATTTTATATAACATATATAAAATATTTATTTTAATTTACTAAAAATCATATCATGATTTATAAATAATATTAACACCCTTTTTGGGTATTTTACATGACAAATTTTGTACACGCATAATATCATGTATGTAATTATATGAGGTAATTTATACCTCCAAAAATCATAAAATAGTTCATATGACATATAAAAATTATTTTTCATAATTTTTCAATCCGTTACTTGGACATCATGTTACATTAACATGTTCACGTTTCTGAAATATTATCTTTCATAAACGTCATAATAATTCCATTATACATAAACATAATTTTTAATAACTTAAAACATTCCTTTTTCTAATTTATTATTCAATTTCTTTAATATTTACAATAATTTCTTTATATATAAATTATATAATTTAATATAATTTATATATTTACATTCTTCTTTCTTAAATAATTTCTTAAATTCTTCCATAATTACCAATTAATCCATAATTTAACATTTATTAACTCTCTCATTATTTTAATTCTCTTATATAAATTATATAATTTATTCTTATATAATTTATATAATTATAATTTCCTTTAAACATCACTTTAATTTTCTTATATAAATTATATAATCTATTATTATATAATTTATATAATTACATTTCTTCTCAATAAATTTCTAAATTTTCACCATAATTCTTACTAATTTTATCAACTCCCCCATTCACTTTTCATAAATTTTTCGGATTAATTTAATTATTAATCCCTTAATTTTCATAATTAATAACATTTATAATTATCACCTAAACATATATATTTATATATATACAAATGTATATATATATATACATATCTAATTTAATATATTTCACATTACCACGTAACCTTAATTAAATCATAATTTCTGCATTTTCATAATAATTTAATTGTACAATTTATTGTACAATTACCTAAAATTCTTTTATTCTTCATAAATTGTATTTACACAATTTATTTACTTTTCAATTATTTTAAATTCACATAATTCATCACCATCTCTGTACAAATTTAATTTACTAATTAAATCTCATCACATACCTTAATTCACATAAAATAATAATTTCTTTACACAACCTTGAAAATTGTGTCTATTAAATTCTTATTTAATCTTATTAAATAATTCCGAAAATTCGGATCCTCACATTCTTCCCTCCTTAACAGGATTCCGTCCTCGGAATCATAATTGCCGTAATAATTATACGTATATTATTCATAGCACCTTGCTATACCTTCATCTTGATGAATAACAATTTGATCAATAATAATTATATTTTACCTCTTTAATATCCATAACTTACACGGATAACCTCATAATGGTCATTACTGTCAGAATATTTAATTTACAATTTCTTTATAGAAGTACATTTCATATTTCTCTAAAAATTTTATGAATAACACTTTAATTCATTTCTCGATATACTTATCAAGATTATTTCTCATTCTCCTAAAACTTTCATTTCTTTAGTCATACTTACCTTTACACAATCCCCTTACAACATTCTTATATCGCACATCATTCATACTCCGCACATTCATCTTTCTCTTCTTAGTTCATATAATTCTTCTTCATATTTCATAATTCATTCTTTACTACCTCCATTATTCAACATTAGGTTTTAAATACTAACATTTACTTGATTTATCAAAATCCTTATTTAGAATTATTTTAAAATTCTGGGGTATCACATTCACCCCTCCTTCATAAAATTTCGTCCTCGAAATTTCTATGTACTAATATCTCATTCATTTGCAACATATATAATTCCCTTGCACTCATTCCACATATATTTCTTTCATTCTGTCCTCGTGGTCATTACACATTGCCATTTCTAAACTATCACATTTCCTAGTTACTTTACTTTGCAATTATTACTTTCCTTACCACTCACAATCAATAATAATAACCTATCCTACCATCCAATCTTCATAAGAGTAGAGGAAAAATAAAACTTTTTGTAGTATGCTGAATGAACTTTTATCCCGGTTTAACAGTACTTCACTCCCAGAGTACGTCGTACTGCAAACCACTGACAGTGGGTTAGTCTGTCATTAAAGTAAACATGTACCCCGGTTACAGTACTTCACTCCCAGAGTACGTCGTACTGTAAACCCTGACAGTGGATCAGTCTGTCATTAAAGTGATGTATATTTAATCCGTAATTTGGCACGCCAGTAGAACAATCTGTCATGCCTGTATTTCTTAATCTTTTTGTTCATCTCAGCCTTAGAATCAAAAAAATAATTCGATTGATTATAACTTTCAAAGAATTATGAATTCAATAAATATTTTTCAAAATTTGTCTAGCTGAACCAAATAGCTTAGACTTGTATTTCTTCAACGCTTGTCTAGCTAGATCAATTAGCATAGACTAACTTTTAACAATTTATAATCCGCAGAAATTTTTAAAACATTCATCATGTCAAAACTTTTCAAAACGTCTAGCCGAGTCAAATGGCAAGGACTTATAGTTCTGACATACCTTCAAAAATCAAAATTATTTATGACTTCATGTTACCGCGTCATTTTGACAGCCCGTTGAGAATTCCGTCGTTAATAATTCCTACACCATAAACCATACTTTATGGTGTTGAATCATCTTATAACGAAATAGTACCGCACCGTCTCAACAACACGTTGAGCATTCCGTCATTCATCACATCTGCACCGGGCTAAAAGGTGCGTGGATGATTCTTTTGAAATACATTTTGATGTAAGAACATTTTTCGTCTAGCCGAAACAAGTAGCATAGACAGTTTTTAAATCGCTTAAAAAAATTTCATTTATATTTCTCAAAGCACACACGTGCCAAATCAACTTGAGGTCAAAATTTTCGAAATCTAGCAAAGCTAGAAGAGTGGGAATATCCTAAATTCCCTAATATTCACCTTTTACTTCTTCACTTAATTATTAACTTTATTGCTAGGACTATTATCATATTAAAATTTCTATCTACTCCAACTTTTCTATACCCCCGTATAGTTCATCAAACTTGCCACACATTATGAGTCCAGGAACTTATCACAAGAATATGAGTTTAGGAGCTTGTCCTAGCAATATGTAGTCTAAGAACATATCAAAGACTATCCACATGCTGAGGGGCTCAAAACATACCATACAATTATGAGTCATGGACTTACCACATGCATGAGTTTTAAGAACTCGTGCCTAAACTTAATATTATCTATCTATCAAACTCTTAACGCGACTCTAACATTTCAATGATTATCACATAGTAACTAAGTAAACACAAATCCCCCGCCCATACAAAGGATTGTGCAATTCAGTTACCACATGAGTCCTCAATTGAAATTTCGTACCCAAGCTTCCTGCCCCCTATCATAACCTTTCATTTCTGTCTTTCATGTCTTATCATTCTCTGAATTCTTCTTGTACTATTTCATAGTACCATTTTTCTTTATAGCATCAAGCTATACCTTTTGGACCATTACAGGTCTCTCTGTTATTTCACATTTTCACTTGATCCCATCATGACCTTGCTTTACAATCCATTCCTTATTCGTTTCTCTTATCTTATGATCGTATCGTAGTACGATCCTCTCACTATTCCTGATCATATTATTATGATATCTTCCTATACGTTTTGAATTTCCTTGTCATCTTTATTGCTTAAATCAGGTGTCCCCTAATTATCTTTGAGATTCATCTTTGAATCATTTCAGATATTCTTTCAATTATGTTCTTAATTGAACTTATAAATTTTCTCAATTCATTATTTTCATTCAACTCTTTCTTAACATCTTTATCTCTCTCTTATAATCTTATATCTTTCATATTTTCTTTCCTTTAGCCACTATCTGAGATATGTATTTCTTAACTTACATCTTTCTATTTCAATCCCCCCGTGTTCATCAAACTTATCATGTATTTGGGCTCAGGAACTTACCATAATCATATGGTTGAGGAGCTTGTCCTAGTCAGGCCATAGTCGCCCATTCGCTAAAGGGGCTCCACCATATAATCATGAGTCACGAGTTTACCATACGCTTGAGTTTTCAGAACACACAACTAACCATACTCTTCCTTACTTAGGTTATAGCCTAAGGTATCATTTACCTAAGGTTTATAACCTCTAGCTCAGATACCAACTGTAACGACCCCGAAATTCGACCCAATTTATTACCTTAACTTTCATATTTGTTTAACATTATATTTCTTACGTCCAAATTTCGATTCGTTAATAAATCTTTAACCACCTTAACTGATCCATTATCTGATATTTAAAATCATTAATTATCAAAATTCTCATATAAATTTTTCTTTTTCTCGATTCAATCGTTGCATTAAGATATTTGGATATTTAAAATCCTTACATTATGGATCCTAGTCCCTGGATCGCAACCTTTACTTTTTCTTTTCTTTCTGTTACCAGTATCATAAAGCTCAACATTTAAAATTTAATATTGTATATATATCCATACAACATCTTTCGTTTCATAAATCATACTTAAATCATTTAATAATCTTTATCGTAACATCTATCTAATACAATCACAGTTCAAAATTTAACTTTACTTATCATGTCTGGATTCGACATATATACATATATATATATACATATATATATATATATATATATATATACATATATATATATATATATATATGAAACAGCATTATAAACTTAACACATGTATCCACATTGAATGAAAAATATAACAAAACGTTTCCCACCTTCTAGACAATTCATCTCTAACAATTAATCCGATATTCTTGAAATTCATTTCTTAACCTGCAAAAGTTTATATTATGCAAGTAATGAGCACAACGGCTCAGCAAGTTCAACAGTTATAATTCACGTAGCACATACCTTAACATGCTTGGTGTGTGTCATACATCATGTGTTTGTGCTTCTACTATAGCCATATATCTCATATATATTCATATCATTGCACAAAATACACATTGTGGTCACATTAATCACGTATCACATAGCACGTAATTTTTATGCATTTAAAATAAGAATTACATATCATAACATTCCAACATTTAACCTAAAAGGGACTGAAGAACTTGCCTGGCGTCCAGTTATTTAAATTGTTAGCTCAAACCCTTAACTCGATCAACCTATGATCATAGAATAATCAAATAATAATTATTTAACTCCTTGTGATATTAATTTAATTAATTAATATCATCTCTAGGCCAATTATTAATTTATATGGCCAATTATATTAACCTCGTTCCTTAAAATATTCATTTAACTTAATATTTAATGCCTTCACTATGGACAACCCGGCTCATCGGATAAAATTTAACATAATTGGTTGTCCGGATTTTTATTTATTCATTTTCTAACCTTTAAACTCATTAGATTAATATTTAAAATATTTAAATATTAATTTTCAATATTTAATATTTTTACAAAAATATTAAATTTAATGCCGAAATATCATTTCTATATTTTTAGTATTTTTCTATAATTTTCTGTAATTTTTAAACAATTTTTAAACATTTATTTCATTAAAAATCTGATTCTGGGGGCATTTTGGTAATTTCCGCGCCCTAGGGACATAACCGGAATTTTCTGGAAAGTCCAGGGGCATTTCTGTCATTATCGTACTTCTAGGGACTCATTCGGTATTTGCCGGAAAGCCCAGGGGCATTTCCGTAATTTCAGTGGGTCTAGGACACGTTTGGTATTAGCCAGAAAGGCCAGGGGCACGCTGGTAATTTTACCGCGTGCCTCGGCCGCGCGATGCGCGACACCGCCCTATGCCGACGCCAAACGGCGTCGTTTTACCCCAGTTTCCAGAATTCTCCTCCGCGCATGGCGCGGGTCTTCCTTCCGGCACCAAAACGGCGTCGTTTTGGCTCCGGTTTCTGGAGAAATCCCTCCGCGCAATGCGCGGAGCACTGTTCATTCTTCTCTTTCTTTCTGCGTGCAACAGTGCGTCAACTTTTAATTTTTTTCCATTTTTGCTCCAAATTTTGCCAACAAAATAACTCCAAAAATCACCAAATTCATACATCAATATCCAAAAATTATTTGGAATCATTATTCTAATTATTTATAATTTTTCCATAAAATTATTTTATCCTCTAAAATACCAAAATAATTCATATAAAAAGAATTTATACCTTCCCTTAAGCTTGGAATTCTTTCTTTGAGGCTCCAAGACCTTCTCCTTCCTTGGTGGTGATCTATTCCGGTGGTGGCTTGGTGGCTACGGTGATGATGGAAGAGAAAGAGAGAGTTTGTGTGTGTGTTTGTTTTTCTCTTCTTTTTCTTTGTTTTTGCCTTCATGCTTTTTCATTCTTTTTATAACCAAAAATCACTTAATTAAATTTTATAAAAACTCAATTCCACCGCCTCTCTCTCTCTCTCACGCAGCCAAGAAATTTCCGGATCATTTGCATGCATAATTAATCAATTTTTATACATTACGTAATTATACCGTGTAATAAATATTTTATATAACATATATAAAATATTTATTTTAATTTACTAAAAATCATATCATGATTTATAAATAATATTAACACCCCTTTTGGGTATTTTACATGACAAATTTTGTACACGCATAATATCATGTATGTAATTATATGAGGTAATTTATACCTCCAAAAATCATAAAATAGTTCATATGACATATAAAAATTATTTTTCATAATTTTTCAATCCGTTACTTGGACATCATGTTACATTAACATGTTCACGTTTCTGAAATATTATCTTTCATAAACGTCATAATAATTCCATTATACATAAACATATTTTTTAATAACTTAAAACATTCATTTTTCTAATTTATTATTCAATTTCTTTAATATTTACAATAATTTCCTTATATATAAATTATATAATTTAATATAATTTATATATTTACATTCTTCTTTCTTAAATAATTTCTTAAATTCTTCCATAATTACCAATTAATCCATAATTTAACATTTATTAACTCTCTCATTATTTTAATTCTCTTATATAAATTATATAATTTATTCTTATATAATTTATATAATTATAATTTCCTTTAAACATCACTTTAATTTTCTTATATAAATTATATAATCTATTATTATATAATTTATATAATTACATTTCTTCTCAATAAATTTCTAAATTTTCACCATAATTCTTACTAATTTTATCAACTCCCCCATTCACTTTTCATAAATTTTTCGGATTAATTTAATTATTAATCCCTTAATTTTCATAATTAATAACATTTATAATTATCACCTAAACATATATATTTATATATATACAAATGTATATATATATATATATACATATCTAATTTAATATATTTCACATTACCACGTAACCTTAATTAAATCATAATTTCTGCATTTTCATAATAATTTAATTGTACAATTTATTGTACAATTACCTAAAATTCTTTTATTCTTCATAAATTGTATTTACACAATTTATTTACTTTTCAATTATTTTAAATTCACATAATTCATCACCATCTCTGTACAAATTTAATTTAGTAATTAAACCTCATCACATACCTTAATTCACATAAAATAATAATTTCTTTACACAACCTTGAAAATTGTGTCTATTAAATTCTTATTTAATCTTATTAAATAATTCCGAAAATTCGGATCCTCACATAGAGTCTAATGTGGAGGCCAAATGGGGGTCAAAATTGGTCTATATATATATATATATGAATGACAAAAATAAATCAAAAATCAAGTATATAGAGAGAGAGGGAGCTGGCACATTAGGGGCCCTACTTGGGGTGAAGTGTTGCTCAACATTACTTCCTTTACACACTTTACTTTAGTTGCTCAACAACCCTAGTCAATCAACAAGTCAATCCAAGTGCTACTGTCGTAGCAGTAGGTCTTACTACCGCAGTAGTGAAACACTCTAGAATTGAAAATCAGTGCTACTGTTGCAGCGGTAAGTCTCACCGCCGCAGCGATAAACTAGTCTATTTGAAAAATTATAGTTTACTAACCGGGTCGGGTCGGATCTTTTGGAAATGAAATGGGTCAGAAAATATAATTTTATAATTATCAAGTTTTAAATGAATAAAATATTATTAAATAATTAATAATATTATAAGATGAATTAAATATTATTAAAGGATTAATAATGTTGTAAAATGAATAAAATATTATTAAAAGTTTAATAATATTATAAAAAGAATAAAATATTATTAAAAGATTAATAATATTATAAAATAAATAAAATATTATTAAATGATTAATAATATTAAGAAATTAATAAAATATTATTAAATGATTAATAATATTATAAATAAAATAAAATATTATTAAATGATTAATAATATTAGTAAGTGAATAAAATATTGTTAAATAATTAATAATATTATTAAGTGAATAAAATATTATTAAATAATTAATAATATTATAAGATTAATAAAATATTATTTAATGATTAATAATATTATGAGGTTAATAAGATATTATTAAATGGTTAATAATATTAGATAAAAGTTTAAACTATATTAAATGATTAATATAGGTTTTATATGATGAAAATATTATTAAATAATGATAATATTTCTTAAGTGTTTAATATACCTTAATTATTTAATTATGTGATTAAGCGTTAGAAATTAAGATGTACAAATGTTGTTATATGAACCCAGATATGATACTAATTAAAAGATCAACTTGATAAGTTCGGTCTGTTCAAAGGATATTAAGTTATATTGGTTAGCTATAATCAACAATCAAGACAAGTTTTCTAACTTTACTCAAATTTATAATTTGCAAGTTTCCTATACATGATCTTGTATTTATGTTACAAGAACTTAAGTAGTTTAATTATTAAAAATTGATCCACATCTATATTGTTTATGAATTCGCATATAGTGCATTTGAAGTCATATAGTTATTTGATTCATGAACTGTTTAAGAATGTCTAAGCTAATTGTTCGGCTTGACAATGCATGTAAAAATTCAATAACTTGAATATTTCTTAAAAGCTTATCTAAACCATTGGTTGGTGCAGATTCTTATAGTAAGACTGAGAATGAACAACCCTAGATAAGGGGATTATATTTCGAAAAATCGAACTTTGCGCAAGATGTCTAAATGTTATGCATATACAGCGGGTTGAAGAGACTGATCCCCTTGAAAATCAAATTACTGAAAGGGTCAGAGGAAACTCTATTTTGCCCTTGTTAGTTTAGCGTCCTTGGTGACTACTCAGCAATAAAGATTCAACTATTTCTGTTCATTAAAATTTGATTTTTGTTCTTTCACAATTGTTATATATTGTTCAAAACTTTGAAGTTATTCTCACTCACTCGTGATATATATCAAATCTTTTATTTATTGTTCTTAAACTAGCTGAGTAAGCTAGTTGCTCACCCTTGCTATATCATGAACCATTTTTCAGCTAAGCTCGAATGCTCCAAGAAGGACAAGGGCAAGGGAAAAGCTAAAACTTAGATTAGATTATTGCATGTTAATTAATTGTTTAATATGTAATTACAGTTGTAAATCTTTTATAATCCCTTAAGGTATGTACTGTTTATGTGTTTAGTTGTTGTTATGTTTTGAATCATGAGAACCAAACCCGAGGTTATGGAACCCGAATTTGAGGTCGTCATAGCCTCCCACTAATAGTTGTCCTCTCCCTTCGTCATAAACTTAGCAAAAGCGATCTTTTGCACTTTCAAATCTCTGGCTATTATGAACACTTTCTCCATCTCTTTGACCCACGTTTAAGTCTTTAACAGATCGGTAGTTCCCTTAATTTTTGGGGATCCTATAGCCTTAAAATCTTTAAAGTTTGCTAGATGGGTCGCTGGAGGGTTTGGATTTACTGCCGTTAGGTTCCTACCTTGCATAGATCCTACTAGTAGATCTATGAATCGCTGAATTAGATCTACTTGATCCTTATCATAATTAACTGACTAGTCTTGCATTTTTCAAGCTCGTTGTCTTCTACGAGATGACATTTATTTGTTTAATAAAACTTATATTATTATTTCATCATTATCTTAAAGCATTAAAAATAATTTATACACTTAATCATCACAGGGCATTTAAAAATCATATTTATATTCATATATCACTTGCTAGTACATTGTACATTAACATCTTGTAGCATATTACTATAAACATCATTTATCCCACTAATACTTCAAAAGTTAGGATTTACAAAAACAATATATCCCATACTTACTACTACAGTTGGGATTTACTAATAACCTATCCCTCTTTTATAAACAAAAGTAGAGATTTATATTAGTTTTTAAACATAGATATATAACATCACCTCTACCTAGTACGCATACTATCCAAGCATTCCACGCCTCAGTGCGTCGTTATACTCTTCATCACTAATATGAATCATCAGTTGTCGACTCATAGTCTATCGAGTCTGACCCTCTTTCGATGATTGTTTACACACCCTATCCCACCATTGCCCAAAGGTTGTCCTAAAGGTATATATTATTTTATTAATCTTCGCCTTCTTGGCTCTCACTTCTCCCACCAGCACATCTACTTGTTTTATGGCTTTAACCCAAGCTTCCTCAGCTCTAACTCTATAAGTAATCTCTTCATTCTAATAAGTCTCCATGGCCTCCTTTTTCATTTGTAAATCTGATATCTTATATTCTACTTTATGATGCTTGTTACTAAGATCCGTATTCCTCGAGATCAAGTGATGTACCATAGTCTCATGTTGGGCTAACTCTATGTTTTGGTCCATCAAATCTCCTAACAGATCATCCTTGAATGGTGCATCCTCGTAGGGTGCCCCATCAGAGTTCTCTTCCATCTCTTCCTCATCATCAATTGGTTCGTCTTCCTCAGCCTCTAGATCCTCTTTAGAATCCATCTTAGGCTCAGACTCTTCCTCCATAGGTGTAACTGCTTGAATCGACTTAGCTATTAAGGGCTCCTCTCTTTCATCTGACTAGACTCTTCAATCTCTAGCATCCTATAATTATAAATTTTAATACTTAATAAGTATTTTGTATTAAAATATATCTATCAACATTACCTAACAAAATAACTATTTATTTATCATTTCTTCACGATGAATTTTCACAATCCACCACCTAAAATTCTATACGGGTCATTTAATCACTATCTTCATTCTTTCTCTAAAGCTATATTCCTAAGGTACTCTCACCTAAGGTTTATAACCTATCAGCTCTGATACCAACCTGTGACCCCCAAATTCGGGTTACCGTTAACCTTGGGTATAGGGTACTAAACTACAACACATCCATAACTATGCATTTCATAACTTAAATAAAATATTCTTACAAAATAAGACTTACTCTAGTCCCAGGTCACTTAAACCTATACAAATTAAAAAATATAATAATATCAAGTCATACAACATCATTACTACCAAACACAAGGTAACACATAAGCTTAAAAACTTCTAATTTATTGCCTTTCCCTTTTTCTTATCCTTACCAGATCCTCCAGCCTTCTCTGGTTTAGATGAAATATTATATTTAAGTAAGGGTGTTACTTTACTCAGCAAGTGTAAAATAGTTTAAGACATAATATCTCATAAATAGAATAATCATTTTTTGATAACCTTTAACAATTAAACAATAATTATGAAGATGCTTGGATAAATAGAAACAACAATTTTCTTTGACTTAGAATCTCTAACTTTTTTAGTGAAAGGTCATAAGACCATGAACTCATTAAGAACATTAACAATCACAAGGACTGAAAATATCTGTAAGGTCATAAAATCATAAACTCGTTAAGAACATTAACAATCACAAAGACAGATAATATTCGAGATGTGTACTTTAGGGGATCAACCTATCATACAATATATTGTACATAACATAACCATCCAAAAAAACACTTAAGCGTCAACTAAAATCATATGCTCGATTCTCAACTTTTTTGCCTTATTATAAGGGTTGTTCATCTCAGCTTTTAACATAGGATTCTAAACCAAAATAATTTGGTTTGGATTAGTTTCAAAGAATTTTCATGAATTCAATATCTCATATAAATGTCAAGCTGAAACAAATGGCATGAACTCACAACATTAAATAGTTCATGCATAACGAATTTTAAACTTTAAGCAGTTCAATGTTTGAACCTTCTTTTAAGAGCACGTAAGTGTGAACATGGCATAAACATTTAATTTAAAGAACTTTAAGAATAAGTTTGGATAGAATACATACCTAACACGTTGTTTACTGTTGCGACTAATAAACTGCTCTCCGTATGACCTATAAAGATTATTGATGTTGGCATACTAATTAGTTCTCAATTAAGACTCATTACACATTTTATTCTAATTATAATATCTTACTAGCACATATCACTATTCTTCATATCATTCTTGAGTCTATCTCATGATTTTATGCATTATTGTTATGTTACATAACTTAACTTGCACAACTCCCTGACCTGGACGGGCAAAACAGTCATTGCCCATGTTAGGGGCTTGACGCCCCAACGCCCAACATTTGCACACCCCAATGCCCACCTTTTACTAAACTGACGCCCCGACGGCTAAAATCTTGGCACCCTGTCATCTAACTTTTCTCATGCTACACCACAGCGACCACTTCTCCAGCACCCCAGCCTCTAGTCATTTTCTGGGTTTTCAGCTTTCATATTCTACATGTTTTGATTCAAAGCTCATTATAGACCAAATAAACACCATCAAAGCCACCCTTATAACTTCGAATCCACCATTATCCTTGTCACACAATTACTCCCACAATCAAACATGCATTTATATTTATGAAACTAAAATTAATCATAACATGATGAGTTAAGGAAGTTTTTAAACCTTTAAGCTTGATGGTCTTCTTGCGTAGGCTTGTTAATCTTCCTCCTCTTATTACTTTCCTCCACTGAATCTCTCTCTGAGCTCTTCTATATTAGCTCTCTAGCTCACACTTTAGAAAAAAATGAAGTATTACAAAGTATTGCAAGTAATGTTTAAGTTGAGTATTTATAGAGGGCTCTCTCTTTCTCTCTAGCTATACATATATAAGTGTATATCTATCTCTTTTGTAAGATCACATCCTAATCCCTATTTATCCCCTACTATATCTCCTAAAAGGTTGCTTCTTACTCCCCCCATTAGGGCTGCCGAACTCAACCACCAGCTGCCCTAAAGTGTAATAACCATGAATTTCAGGTCACATTATAATTAGATTTAAGAACTAATTATCAATGACGTAAAAAAATTGGGTGAATTAATTGTACACTTATGTGATTGAATGAATATATATATATATATATATATATATATATATATATATATATATATATATATATATATTCAAGATAAGTGTTTACTGGAATGTAAAATGAATGATGTAAGGGGATTTCTGGGAAAGGGACCTCATAGTTGAATATATAAACTGAAAATAAACAAATCACATATATATGTATATATGAATGATGCAAGGGGATTATTGGGAAATGGATCTCACAGTTGAATATTTAAACTGGAAATAAACAAATCATATATATATATATATATATATATATATATATATATATATATATATATATATATACCAACAGCCTAATAGCAGCAGGCAACAGTTTAATAAAATTAAAACAAATTAAATAAAACTTATTTATTGAATCTGAAAACTTTAAATTGATAATAGACTTACTATGGTTTACATATTCATTGGGTTCTAGAGGGGAGAGATGAGAGAGAATAAGATGTCAAAACCATTTTGCCTCCCTCAAATGACTTAGCGTCCTTTTATAGAATAAGAAAAATACTATTACAAGATACGATTACAAAAAAAATTAATTACAGACATTTTATTATTCATGAATAGTGACTTTTACTATTCATCTCTTCTTTCAGTGGAAAAGTAGCATTTTCTGACTTGGCGTTTAGTAACTTTTGACTAGGAATACATTGGGTGCAGCTGAAGTAGGGACCAGCAACATTGGATGCTAGACTGCATCTAGAATATTAGATTACTGGGGGCACAAAACATTGAACGTCTTGGATAGCCCAAATAAGGTACTGGTTTGGACTAGAAGTGATTTAGGGGCTCACGGGAGCTGAGAAGGACTCACATGAGTTAACTATGCAAAAGGATCTTGAGCATCTTGAAGGTTGATGCTGCCATAAGGATCCTTATTAATGCTAGAGGATAACCTTTGGGAAGACCTTGATGAAGATGACGAACTATCACTGGCTTTTTCATGGAGTTTATTGACTCTTTCTTGAATGGCCTGAGCTAAAAGTTTTAACTCAGTATTGGAATAATTCTTAACATTTGAAACATCAATAGAACTAGAAACAGAAGGACTGGGACTAAATCGTTTCATTTTTGACTTAGATTTACTGGAAGAACCTTCAGCAGGAACAGATTTAATGGGAGAAATTGGAATAAGAGGAAATTCCTTTTGGACTTGACCAATTATTCTTTCGATATCAAATTTATCCCACCATTTAATAAAAAACACACGGGTTACCATGGCTACTTGACTGATTTCATTAACAACAGTTTTCTGAGATGGTGAATGAAAAATATGTTCTACAACTGGTGTATGGATATTATACTGCCATTTGAGAATCCATGGAATTTTTGTATTTACTCATAAACTGAAGTAAAATAGGAATGACATCATACCTAGGGTTATGAATAGCATGGTTTTTGTAGTGGTGAACTTGTGACTGAATTGACTCGGGGAAGATATCAATAGAAGGTCTGTATCTTGACCACCAAAGAATAAACCAAAAGGAGATTTGACTCTTAAATTTATGATCAAATTGAATAAACCAAGAATGGCTCATTGACTGATTTTGGTATAGGAAAATCTTTTGCCAGGCTTCAATATAATCATAATAACAAAAATAATTACAGAGGGACGGTTCTTTTCCTTTTGTAAGAGGACGAAGATCACAAGGGTGTTTTCCCCACTCAAGAATAGAAATAATTTTCTTAATATAAAGTGAGTGAAAAATAACCTTTGAATCATCATTTTTATCATAAATGAGCTTAATAAAAATTGACTCGGTATTAAGAAGGACGTCTTTATAAAACATTAATGATTTATAAGGGGCAAAGGGAACAAAGTGCCGACCAGTTAGGAAGAACTGGGAAGCAAGTATGACTGGATCATCTTTGGGCTTCATATGAGGCTCAATATGAAAAAGATTAACTTCATAGTTTGGTGAAAACTGTAAAGATTTTGGTTGACTAGGGTTTGGAGCCTGTGAGGGACTCCAAAAAGGATCAATAGGTTTAGGATTACTAGGCAAAACAGTATTATAGGGTTTTGGGATGGTACCAAGAATTTGATAGGTTAACTAGATGAGGAATCATGATTCCTTTATTTTTATTGGATTGACTAACAACAGGGGATTTACCTAGACCATGACCACTTGGGCCACCTCTTTCGCTCATTTTAGTGTACCTGTTTGAAGAAACTCTCTGGTGAGAAAATCGGGAATTGAATTTTGATTACCTTTAATATATTCGATATCAAAATCAAAAATAGATAAATTAGCTTGCTACTTAGCAAAAATCTGTTAAGAAGCTATATTTTGTACATCTTTTTCTAAAATATATTTTGCAGATTTATAATCTATTCTTACTAAAAACCTTTTGTTTAATAAATCACTTTGAAATTTATTAATGCATGAAACAAGAGATAAAATCTCTTTTTTGACAGTAGAATAATTTACTTATGTATTATCTCATGCACGAGAATAAAAAGAAATAATTTGTTCAGATGAATTAGGAGTTAACTTTTGTTTTAGAATATCTCCTAATCCAATTTCAGAGGCATCAGTTTCAACAATTTTGAATGCATTAGAATTGGATATGCCAAGACATGGAAGTGTCTTAACATGTAATTTGATTTCTTGGACTATAGAAGTATGAACATCAGTCCAAGGTGAATGATTAGTTTGCAAGCGTTCAAACAATGGCTTATAGATTCTTCTCAATTTTTTATAGAATTCTCCTATGTAGTTGATGGAACCTAGAAATCTCTGAAGCTGGGTTTTATCAATAATTTTGTCTGGAAATTTACTAGCAAACTGTATAGCTCTAGCAATTGGTTGAATTTGACCATACTGAATAATATGACCAAGGAATTTAACTTTTGTTTGGAATAGATAACATTTTGACTGGGAAAGAACTAATCCATTAAATTGAATAGTTCTAAAGAATGAATTTAAATGCTTCCAATGTTCTTCAATAGAATTTGAAAAAATAAGAATATCATCAATATAAACAATGACAAAATGACTAAAAGGGTTTAGAATCTCATTCATAATATTTTGAAATTAAATAGGGGCATTTTATAATCTGAATGACATTATATTCCATTCATAATGACCAAAGGGTGTAGTGAAGGTTGTCTTATACCTATCCTCCTCATGGATCTAGATTTACCAGAATCCACTATTAAGGTCAAATTTACTAAAGACAACTGCTTCACCTAATCTGTTAATTAAATCCTTCTTATTAGGTAATGGATACCTAATCCATTCCAGGACTTTGTTTAATGGTTTATAATTAATAACTAAGCGAGGAGTTCCTCTTTCTATTTCAGCATTTTTATTGACATAAAAGGTTGGGCAAGACCAAGGAGATTTACTTTTTCTAATTAATCATTTTCTTAATAAATCATCAATTTCATTTTTACAATAATTCATTTGTTCATGATTCATATAAATAAGTCTAGCCTTAGTAGGAATTAAATGCTCTTTAAATTCCTTAGCATAAGGTAGCCTAACTATATGCTTTTTCCTATGCTAAAAAGCATGGGGTAAATCTGAACAAAATATTTTTACTTAATAAATTATGAAATTATTTTATTTTACCCTTAAGATTATTATCTTTTAATTGACCTTCAATTCTCTTATACATAATTTCATTTTTTAGGTATTTTAAATGATTTTTTTATTATTAAATATATTTAAGTTTTTTAAAATTGATCCTTCTTGAATAATCCTAAGATCTTTACTTTTAGGTTTTTGAATAAAACTAAATGTTACTTCTTGACCTAAGTGTTTACTTGTTAAACCATTTGTATTAGTAGTAAAAAGGTACAATAAATATATAAATGGTAATCATAAAATAATCTTATCTGTCATGTTTTTTATTAAAACAAAAGATGTTTCAAAACAAACATTATTTTGACAGATACGTGTTTTAGGCAATTTATATTTTATTTCCATTTCACTACCATTGGCCGAAATCATTCTTTCACTAGTTTTTACATAGTACTTAGTAGGGACTAATCCCTCATGAATATAATTTAAATCAGCACCAGTGTCTACTAATGCTGGAATTTCTAAAGTGAATGACTTGTTAATAATTATAGTTACATTAATGTACCATTTCTGAATGGTAATAGCTTTTAATATTTTTAATGATAATCCTTATTGACTAAGGGTTTTATTTTCACTATCTAGGTTATTAATTCTTGAAGTTTCAGGTTCCTCCATTTCTTCACTATCAGAAGAATCATGTATTAACAATTCATCTCATTTTCCAATTTTACTAATTTCTTCTCTTAGCTTAGGAATTTCTTGTTTTAATTTAAAATTTTCTTTTTTAAGGTTATTAACTTCTTGGTTTAATTCTGGTGAAGTTATTTCTTTAGTTGGATTTTTAAATCTTTCTAAAGTCTTGTTAAGACTAAAAATTGTTTTTTTTTAATCTTATTTATTTTACTAGATGAGCTATCTTTGTTAAATAAATCTTTTAATTGTTTAGTATATTGAGATTTTAGCTGAGGGTCTGAGATTTTACTTATTAAATTAATTAATAAATTTTCTTTTTCAATATTTTAATTTAAAACATTTAGTCTTTTATTATAACAAGTATCAGTACATCTTAGAGTAATTTTAGGACTCTGACTAGATTTACTACTAAACTAAGTTTCTGAAGTACTAGAAGAATTAAAATCTTCATATTCATTATTACTAGAATCGTTTTCAATTCTCATTAATTCAATGATTTGATTTATATCTTCTTCAGATATTCTTAACTATTTTAATTTTTCTTTAACTTTACATTCATTTTTATAATGGCCTAGTTTGTCGCAATTATGACAAATAACTTTACTTTTGTCAAACCGCTTAGAAGTCTTTTTCTTATAAGGTTTTTTATAGGCTGGTTGTTTTTGTGATTTCTTATAATAATTATCTTTAAAATAATGTCATTGATAGGGTTAAATTATACGGTATTTTTATTTCCTAATACTTAGTTTTTATATTTATTGTGTGCTTAAATGTTTAATTATTTAGTTTATTTTGGTTTTAAAAGGTTTTATAGGATTTTAGTTAATTTATGTTAATTTAGGTAATTTTATAGTATTTTTATATTTCTTTTTATTTATGTGTTTTTATTTATTTTTAGTATTTTAGGAGTTTTATTTATTATTATGTGTTTTTAGGATTTTTATATTATATTTATTTATTTTTTATTATTTTATATTTATTTTTGTAGGAAAAATAAAGCTGGGGGGCAAATTTGTAAATTCTGCAAAAGGCAATGGCAATTTGGTAAATTCGGAAGTCCAACCGCGCAATGCGCGCATACATAGAATAAGGCAGCAAAACCGGACGACGCCGTTTGGCAATTAATGGTAACATACCGCGCAATGCGCGGAGAAGCGGACAAAGTAGCACACGCGGGAGAAGGAACGACGACGTTTGGAGCAGCAGTTGGATAGGCGGTCGCGCAATGCGCGGGCGGATTGTGCTGGTGCAAGGCTGATGCCATCAGACGCGTTGACCGGGTCAACCAACGCGTGGAGGGGTTGTTTGGCGATGCGGAATTGCTGGAAATCAGATTATTTCGGATTTTTGCTACTTTTTGATTCCAAATTGGATTTTAATTTCAACTAGGGTTATGATAATAATTATTTTTCTTTTTCTTTTATTTTTAATTGTAAATCCTATTAGGGTTTGGACAAGTTAGAGGCCTATAAATAGAGGGCCAAGCTCTCTCATTATTCATTGTAAGTTTTTAGGAGTTCTTTCTTCTACTTTCTTGGAGAGAGCTTTTTAACTAGTGGAGATTATTTTGAAGTATGTCAGGCTAAGTTTTTATTTTTAGTTCTAAAGGGATGTTGAACCTTATTTTTAATTGAGTTTTATTATATATTCCTTCATGCATGAGATTTATTCTTGATAATCTGTTTTAATTGTTTTATGATATTTGCTTGATTAATTTGATAATGGCATGTTAAGTTAATCAATAATTTATCATATGCTAGATTAAGATTTGATATTAAGCAAACGATATTTTATCTGATCATAAGTAGCAATTAATAATATTTTTGAATAATGTTATGATTATCAAGATGACAAGTTAAATAATCTGCGATGTTATGATTGTTGCTTGGAATAATCTAATTCTCTAATTTTTAATGCAACTGTTATATTAAATCTAGACTGATAGTTCTAGGTTGTATGATAGTTAGAGTCTTTTGTGAGCGATTGCTGCATTAGATTTATAATTTAAGGAGAATTTCGGGTAGCTTGACGATTGTCGGTTATCTAGGATTATTAATCTCAATTGAAGGAAAAGATAATAACAACTTGATTAATTTGTTGATTAAAATAAGGGGATATTGAACTAAGGAACTGAAGTTTGTTTTAATTGATTTTTCTCATCTTTATTATTTATTATTTAGTTTTATTTGTTTGAATTTTAATTAGTCAATTAATAATTCCAAATCCCCCATTTAATTAGATATTTTTGAAAATATTAGATTTATTAAAACAATTCACTCTCTGTGGGTTCGACTCTTACTTTCACTACTACATTAATATTTTTCAAAGTAAGATTTTATTTTTGGTTGTTTGCGACAACATCCCAAATTTTGGCGCTGTTGCCGGGGAGTGTTATTTGTTTTATTTATCTTTGTTTTCTTTAGTTAACTATTTAATTTTTTTTTTTTTTTGTAGTATATGACCTGATCCTCTCAATTTGGAGAATTGAATTTTGATCCAGAGATCGAGAGAACTGCAAGACGGTTAAGAAGAGAGACTCGTCAAGATAAGAGAACAGTTGAGGGCCAAGCTTTCATATCCTCACCAGGCCTCAACGTTGCACTTGAACTCTATTCCAATAGTTCACCTAGCGATTCTGAAGAGGAGAAGATGACTGTCAATCATAACGACAACAGGACTTTAAAGGAGTTGGCTACTCCTAATTTAAATCAACAACCATTGTGCATTGAATACCCTACTTTAGATGCTTCTTTTGAACTTAAATCTGGCCTAATCCATCTCTTGCCTACTTTTCGTGGTCTTACAGGTGAAGATCCATACAAGCATCTAAAGGAGTTCTATGTGGTATGTTCAACCATGAAACCACAAAGAGTCAATGAGGAGCACATCAAGCTGAGAGCATTCCCTTTCTCCTTAGCAGACCTAGCAAAGGATTGGCTGTACTTTCTCCTTTCAGGTTCAATACAATCATGGAGTGACATGCAAAAGCTTTTCTTGTAGAAATACTTTCCTGCTTCAAGAGTTGCCAACATAAGGAAGGAGATATGTGCCATCCGACAGTACAATGGAGAGACTCTGTACGAGTATTGGGAAAGGCTCAAGAAGCTGTGCTCAAGCTGTCCACTACACCAAATCGATGAACAACATCTTATCCAATATTTTTATGAGGGATTATTGCCAATGGATAGATGTATGATCGATGCTGCAAGTGGTGGAGCACTAGTTAACAAGACTCCCGACGCTGCAAAGAACTTGATTGCAAATATGACAGCTAACTCACAGCAGTATGGAACTAGGGTGGATCACTCACCGAAGAGGGTCAATAAGGTGAACACAGGCAATATTGAGCAACAATTGTCGGATTTAACTGCTTTAGTTTTAAAGATGTCCGCAGGAAATACACATGTTGCAAAGAGTTGTGGGATTTGTTTGTCATCGAATCATGCTACAGATGCTTGCCCCACATTACAAGAGGATGACACCACACAACAAGCCAACGCAGTAGGGAACTTCCAAGAACAACCTCAACGCAGATATGATCCCTATTCTAACACATACAATCCAGGATGGAGGGATCATCCTAATCTGAGCTATGGAGGAAATAGGCCACCACCACCACCACCACCACCGAATGCTTTTCCAAATAGACAACAAGGATTCCAACAACCTCAACAGCAGTATCCACCTCGTCAAGGAACACTTGTAAATTCTGGGCCATCTTTAGAAGACATGTTCAAAACTTTCATGAGCCAAACACAAACTTCCATCCATAATCTGGAAAATCAGATTAGTCAGTTGGCTACAACTGTTGGCCAAATACAAGCTCAAGGCTCAGGGAAGTTACCATCTCAAACTATTGTCAACCCTAAGGAGAATGCAAGTGCTATCACCTTGAGAAGTGGCAAACAACTGTCTACACCAAAAGCTATTGTTGAGCTCGATGAGGACAAAGCTAAGGAGGAGGCAGAGAAATCACAGGTAATTCCTAAACCGCCTGTTTAGCTTAAGTCTAATCCTTTACCTTTCCTTCCTAGGAATCTTAGAACTTCAAAGAAGGATGAGCAAGATAAGGAGATTCTAGAGACCTTCAGGAAGGTAGAAGTGAACATTCCTCTATTAGACGCAATCAAGCAAGTTCCAAGGTATGCCAAATTTTTGAAAGAATTATGCACTAATAAGAGGAAATTAAAAGACGATGAAAAAGTGACAGTCGGAGAGAACGTGTCAGCGGTCCTCCAAAGAAAGATGCCCCCTAAATGTAAGGATCCAGGTATGTTCACAATTCCATGCAAAATAGGTAATACCAGATTTGAGAAAGCCATGCTTGATTTAGGAGCTTCAATCAATGTCATGTCATTATCTATTTATGCTTCTTTAAATCTAGGACCTTTGAAAAATACTGGTGTTATTATTCAATTGGCTGATCGTACTAACACTTACCCCGAAGGGGTAATTGAGGATGTGTTGGTGCAGGTCAATGAGCTTATATTTCCTACAAATTTTTACATTGTGGATATGGAGGATGATACATCTCCAAATCCCGCCCATATACTGTTAGAGAGGCATTTTTTGAAGACAGCAAGAACCACGATTGATGTGCACAAGGGAACCCTGACCATGGAGTTCGATGGCGAGAAAATTCAGTTCAATATCTGAGGCCATGAGGTATCCTAGCGATGTCAATTCTGTTTTTGCTATTAACGTCATTGATTCATTAGTGCATGATTCATTTGATCAAGTGCATAAGGATAGCTTGGAGGTTGCTATCACAAAGAGTTTGGAGGTGAACCAAGAGGAGGAGATTGAGCGAACACAAGAATTAAAAGAGACAATAGCTGCCTTGCATTCATTGCCAAAAATCTTAGCTAAGTATGCAGTTTCATCTATTCAATTACCTGTGACTCATCAAAAACTGTTACCTTCTGTTGTGTAGGCACCCACATTGGAATTGAAGCCATTACTGACACATTTGAAGTATGCATACCTAGGGAAGGAGGACACCCTGCCAGTGATCATTGCCAACAATCTAACCAAAGTTCAAGAAGATAAACTGCTTCGAGTCTTGAGGGACCACATCACAGTCTTTGGTTGGACTATCGCAGACATCAAAGGCATAAGTCTGGCTGTGTGTATGCATCAAATACTTTTGGAGGAAGGAGTTAAACCGACAAGAGAGGCTCAAAGGAGATTGAATCCACCCATGATGGAGGTAGTGAAAAAAGAGGTGATCAAACTGCTCGATGCAGGTATTATCTATCCTATCTCTGATAGTCAATGGGTAAGTCCAGTACAGGTAGTTCCAAAGAAATCTGGTATAACTGTTGTTAAGAATGATAATAATGAGTTAGTGCCCACACGGATGCAAACAGGGTGGAGAGTGTGTATCGATTATAGGAAGTTAAATGCTGTAACTAGAAATGATCACTTCCCTCTCCCCTTTATTGATCAAATGTTGGAAAGATTAGCTGGCCACACTTATTATTACTTTTTAGATGGTTTTTCAGGTTATAACCAAATTGTGATAGCACCGGAAGACCAAGAAAAGACCACTTTCACATGTCTATTCGGTACATTTGCCTATCGGAGGATGTCTTTTGGATTGTGTAATGCACCAGGTACTTTCCAAAGATGCATGGTGAGTCTATTTTATGATCTTCTTGAGAATTGTATTGAAGTTTTTATGGATGATTTCACAATTCATGGTGATTCTTTGGATGCATGCTTAGACAATTTAACTCGTGTACTCGACAGATGTTTAGAAACTAATCTTGTTCTTAATTGGGAAAAATGTCATTTTATGGTAGAACAAGGTATAGTACTTGGTCATGTAGTTTCAGCTAAAGGATTAGAAGTCGATAGAGCTAAGATAAAGATTATTTCTGCTTTGCCTTATCCTGCCAGTGTGCAGGATATCCGTTCTTTTCTTGGTCATGCAGGATTCTATCGTAGATTTATCAAGGACTTCTCAAAGATAGCCTTACTGCTATGCGAATTGCTAAAAAAAGATGTGCAATTCCAATTCAATGACGATTGCAAGGAGGTGTTTAACAAGTTGAAGAAATTATTAACCTCCGCACCAGTCATACAACCATCAGATTGGAGTTTGCCATTTGAGATCATGTGTGATGCTAGCAACTATGCCGTAGGAGCTGTATTGGGCCAACGAGTGAACAAAGTTGTGCATGCCATCTACTATGCTTCCCGAACTTTGAACGCTGCTCAGATTAACTACTCAACAACGGAAAAAGAATTACTTTCTGTTATTTTTGGTTTAGAAAAATTTAGATCTTATCTTCTTGGCACTAAAGTTGTAGTTTATTCTGACCATGCAGCTCTCAGGTACCTGTTAACCAAGAAGGATTCAAAACCGAGGATTATCAGTTGGATCCTACTGCTCCAAGAATTTGACTTTGAAATCAAAGATAAGAAAAGAGCAGAAAACTTGGTGGCAGACCATTTGAGCAGGTTGATTAAGGAGGAAGACTCTCTACCATTACAAGATTCTTTTCCAGACGAACATCTCCTTTCCATTGAAAGTTCGGTACCCTGGTATGCAAATCTCGTTAACTATTTGGTTAGTGCTTACATGCCTAGTGAGTTTTCTAAATTCCAAAAAGAAAAGCTAAAACGAGATGCGAAATATTATGTGTGGGATGATCCGTACTTGTGGAAATTTTGTTCTGATCAGGTAATTAGAAGGTGTGTGCCTGATAGTGAGTTTTTGTCTATTGTTACTTTCTGTCACTCTTATGCTTGTGGAGGACATTTTGTACCTAAAAGAACAGCCCATAAAGTTTTAGAATCTGATTTCTTTCGGCCAACTATTTTTAAAGATTCTTATTTGTTTTGTAAATCATGTGCAAATTGCCAAAGGACAGGAAATATATCAAGTAGAAATCAAATGCCACAAAACCCTATCTTAATTGTTGAAATTTTTGATGTTTGGGGTATTGATTTTATGGGACCATTTCCTGCTTCTTATGGTAATATTTACATTCTTTTGGCTGTTGACTATGTTTCAAAATGGGTGGGAGCTAAAGCCACTAGGACTGACGATTCTAAAGTTGTTGCAGATTTTATGAAGTCTAACATCTTTGTTAGGTTTGGAACTCCAAGGGCTATTATCAGCGACAAAGGAACTCATTTCTGCAATAGGATGCTCGCGTCTCTGTTTAAGAAGTACAATGTTATATATAGAGTCTCTACAGCCTATCACCCACAAAGCAATGGCCAAGTTAAAGTGTCCAACCGTGAAGTCAAGTCCATTTTAGAGAAGGTTGTCAAGCCAAACAGAAAGGATTGGAGTCTGAAACTGGAAGATGCACTATGGGCATATATGACATCATTTAAAACTCCTAGAGGGATGTCACCCTACAGGATTGTGTTCGGAAAGCCATGTCATCTGCCCGTGGAACTAGAACATAAAGCTTTTTGGGCAATTAAGCAGTGCAATATGAGCCTAGATCAAGCAGGAGAGCACAGAAAATTGCAGTTACAAGAGCTTGAAGAACTCCGAAATGAAGCATATGAAAGCTCGAAGTTGTATAAAGAAAAGACAAAGGCTTTCCACGACAAGAAAATCTTAAGGAAAACCTTTACAGTGGGTCAACAAGTCCTCCTATACAATTCCTAATTGAAATTATTTCCAGGTAAACTTCGTTCTCGGTGGGAAGGTCCATTTATTGTTGTTAATATTTTTCCTCATGGTGCAGTAGAAATCCATAATCCGAGTACTGGAAAAATATTCAAAGTGAACGGCCATCGACTCAAACCATTCTATGACAGTCATCAAGTGGAGAACGTGGAGATCCTGGCATTGACGGATCCAGTTTACCAAGATTGAGAGTAGAAAGTGGTCGAACTAATGACAATAAATAAAGGCGCTGCTTGGGAGGCAACCCAAGGGAAGTAGACTTTTCTTTCTTTTTATTTTTGTATTTTATTTTTGTTATTTGTGCCTTTATCTTTGCATTTTTACTTTACATTGGGAACAATGTAAGTTTTAAGTGTGGGGTAAGGATTTTAGGTTATTTTATTTAGGTTTAAAAAGAAAAAGAAAAAAATATTCTTTTTTATTATTTAGGTTAAAAATTTTGAAATTTTAGAATTTTGTGGGTAAATTCACTGCAAACCCCCACGAGACAAAACTCGTCCACTTGGGGTAACCTTGGGGTTTAAAGGCTTGTTGCACATGCTAAGTGTAACCGTGTTGCCTATGAAAATAGGATAATTTTTTATTTTTTTGTTTTTTTAGGATTGAGTCAATTGAGCAATATTTTGATTTGAATTTTAATTTTTAACCGATGATAAAATTTTGATTTTTATTTAATAACTCTTGAAAAATTGATAAATTTTGCGTAATCTGAATTTTGACATTTTTGTTGGTCAGTACTTTTTTTGAAATCTTTTATTTTATATGTACATATCCATATGTTTGAACTAATTTTAATTTGGAGAAAATTTATTTGGTTAAAAGCTTATAAGATATGTTTTTAATTATATATCTTATTTGAACATTACTTGAAGTGAATATAAGGTAAATATAATGTGGAAAAATGATTAAGGTAATTTTTATGAGATTATTAGATTGACCTTACCCGAAGTAAAAAAAAAAGGTGAAATAATTGTCATGTGGTTAAGATGGAACGTAAAACGCACTCACTCATAAAC
The DNA here is from genome assembly GCA_947179155.2 of Hedera helix. Classification (NCBI taxonomy): domain Eukaryota; kingdom Viridiplantae; phylum Streptophyta; class Magnoliopsida; order Apiales; family Araliaceae; genus Hedera; species Hedera helix. The sequence continues at coordinate 15,589,515 of OX359275.1, read as the reverse complement.
ACATGCAACGAGATGGAGCGTAAAACGCACTCGCTGGTGAGATGGAGCATAAAATGCACTCACCGTGAAAAAAAAATGGTGGAAAAAAAAATGAACGAGTGAAAAAAAAACAAGGAAGAAAAAAAGTCTTACTAGCAGATTTTAATATTACTTGGGAAGGTATGTGATTGACGTTAAATCCTAGTGTGGTTAAAATATAAAACTTTTTGATCTTCTAGTTTGTATTTATCTGTATTAAATGGAAAGTGATGTGAAAATAAATGTATAAAATTTTAATATATTTTGTGATGTATTTGATTAGATGTATTGATCTAAATTTTTATTAGTTTGATATATATGAATTTTCACACACACACGAAGGATTGAAAATAAAGTGGAATTAATAATTAAGTTAAAATTTTGGATGATGTATTATTTTAAAATTTTCTAAGAGTCGTTGATTATAATCTTTGAGGTTGATATGAAGTTCATATTAATTTATTGCTCATGTAAAAAGTCGAGTTAGTTGAGTCGCTTTAGTCTGTTGGGCTAGTTAAATTTATTTTATTTTTGCTTATTTTTATTTTTGTTATGCCCGAGGACGAGCAAAAGCTAAGTGTGAGGGTATTTGATAGGATTAAATTATACGATATTTTTATTTCTTAATACTTAGTTTTTATATTTATTGTGTGCTTAAATGTTTAATTATTTAGTTTATTTTGGTTTTAAAAGGTTTTATAGGATTTTAGTTAATTTACGTTAGTTTAGGTAATTTTATAGTATTTTTATATTTCTTTTTATTTATGTGTTTTTATTTATTTTTAGTATTTTAGGAGTTTTATTTATTATTATTATGTGTTTTTAGGATTTTTTGTATTTTTATATTATTTTTATTTATTTTTGTAGGAAAAATAAAGCTAGGGGCAAATTTGTAAATTCTGCAAAAGGCAATGGCAATTTGGTAATTTCGGAAGTCCAACCGCGCAATGCGCGCGTACATAGAATAAGGCAGCAGAACCGAACGACGCCGTTTGACAATTAATGGTAACATACCGCGCAATGCGCGGAGAAGCGGACAAAGCAACACGCGCGGGAGAAGGAACGACGTCGTTTAGAGCAGCAGTTGGATAGGCGGACGCGCAATGCGCGTGCGGATTGTGCTGACGCAAGGCTAACGCCATCAGACGCGTTGACCGGGTCAACCAACGAGTGGAGGGGCTGTTTGGTAACGCGGAATTGCTGAAAATCAGATTATTTCGGATTTTTGCTACTTTTTGATTCTAAATTGGATTTTAATTCCAACTAGGGTTAGGAAAATAATTATTTTTCTTTTTCTTTTATTTTTAATTGTAAATCCTATTAGGGTTTGGAAAAGTTAGAGGCCTATAAATAGAGGGCCAAGCTCTCTCATTATTCATTGTAAGTTTTTAGGAGTTCTTTCTTCTACTTTCTTGGAGAGAGCTTTTTAACTAGTGGAGATTATTTTGAAGCATGTCAGGCTAAGTTTTTATTTTTAGTTCTAAAAGGATGTTGAACCTTATTTTTAATTAATGTTTTAATTGAGTTTTATTATATATTCCTTCATGCATGAGATTTATTCTTGATAATCTGTTTTAATTGTTTTATGATATTTCCTTGATTAATTTGATAATGGCATGTTAAGTTAATCAATAATTTATCATATGCTAGATTAAGATTTGATATTAAGCAAACGATATTTTATCTGATCATAAGTAGAAATTAATAATATTTTTGAATATTGTTATGATTATCAAGATGACAAGTTAAATAATCTGCGATGTTATGATTGTTGCTTGGAATAATCTAATTCTCTAATTTTTAATGCAACTGTTATATTAAATCTAGACTGATAGTTCTAGGTTGTATGATAGTTAGAGTCTTTTGTGAGCGATTGTTGCATTAGATTTATAATTTAAGGAGAATTTCGGGTAGCTTGACGATTGTCGGTTATCTAGGATTATTAATCTCAATTGAAGGAAAAGATAATAACAACTTGATTAATTTGTTGATTAAAAGAAGGGGATACTGAACTAAGGAACTGAAGTTTGTTTTAATTGATTTTTCTCATCTTTATTATTTATTATTTAGTTTTATTTGTTTGAATTTTAATTAGTCAATTAATAATTCCAAATCCCCATTTAATTAGATATTTTTGAAAACATTAGATTTATTAAAACAATTCACTCTCTGTCGATTCGACTCTTACTTTCACTACTACATTAATATTTTTCAAAGTAAGATTTTATTTTGATTGCTTGCGACAGCATCCCAGTCATTTATATTTCTTAAAATTTTCCTTTTTACTGATTTTATGTTTTCTTCTGGATGACTCAACAGGGGGTAAACCATATTGCTCACAAAAAGTTCCTAATTCATATTTAGCTTTCTTTTTTTTATCTTTACTAGCTTGTTTACTAATCTTAAAATCAATACATATTTTAAGACCTGTTTTCTTTATTTGACTGATTATATCTCCATAGGTTAGATTATCATAATCAATAAAACTTAAGTCTTTACTTAATTCCTCACGAATTTTATAGGCAAACAAATTCGGTAAACCATTGACAAATTTTTCTTTCCAAAATGGCTTATCACTATCATTCCTCATCATAACTGTGGAGGTAAAAACGTCTTTATACCATCTAAAATCACGTAAGTAGGACATGATAAATTAGTTAACTGATCATGAATTCCATCTGTTATATTACTAGGTGTTCCAATAAAATATTTAATTATTATATATATTAATGTATTAACTCCATCAAGAGGACCTAATCCTAATTCTTCATAAAAAATAGGCATTCCTTCGTTATCTCTTTGAATAGCGTGAATTATATTATATCTAGAATCTTCAGTGAGATGTTTTTCCCACCAAGATCTAAGAACACCAGTAAATCCGCTAACCAATAACTCAACTATATCTGGTTGTCTTAAATTATTATAATTTGTTTGATAACTATTAGCTACCATTGACATATGATTTAACTTATTTAATAATTCTTGTTCACTTAATCCATCAATATTTCATTCATAAATTTTATTTGCTGAAACAGAAAATTAATTATCTAAATTCCTTTCTTCAAACTGTAAGTTTGGAGGGGTTGGTTTAGAATAGCAATTTTTTGTTTGACTGGTGATAGTTAGATTTTTAAAAGTTAATTTTTTAAACTGGTTTTCAATTTCTTGAACTGTAGTATCAGTTTTTGAATCATCTTGAACTGTGGTTTTAGTTTCGGTATTTGAACCATTATTCTCTTGGCTTTTATTTTGGTCAATAACTGTTAAATTTTTACTAGATTCTGGTTCTCCTAGTTTTTTTGAATAATTTATCAAGAGTTCTAGTAATTTCTTGATCTTTAGCAGGTAAACCTAAACCTTGTCTATTTTGAGGCAAGTTTAACAAAGGTTTTTTAATTTTATCAGCTTGACAACTTTGAAGTCTATCTTCAATGTTGTCTTCAATTTTATCTAACTGTTTTTCTAAAGTTGCTAGGTACTGGTGAGTAAAATTATTTTGTTCAATAATTTTTTTTATCATCATTATTACCATCTGAAATTTAAAAAGGGCTAGCAATAACAAATGTGTTTTTAATTGGTAAAATAACTGTTTCTAAAGGAGGATGACTAGAAGAGATTTTTGACTTATCTTCCTTTACCCATTGGCTTCTAGTAATTACATTACATTTACCATAATATTTTTCATACCAAGTATAAAAAGTAATATTAACTTTTTCTTTTATCATAATTTTTTTTCATTTTTTAACTATTTCCTCTCTATCAATTTCACCATAGTTTTCACGGAATTGATGTCTTTTACTTTTATTTTCTTGTGAATTAAAATCATTAGTTAATTTTTCCTATTTAACTTTAAAGTCTTTCTGTATTACTCTAAGTTGGCGGTGAACTAATTTTGTCACAAAATTTGACTGAGTAGGTGATAACTGTTGTTCATCATCTTCATCTTGACTGACAGATTCCTTATTATAGTAGAATTGACTAGTCTGACCTTCATTAATAATTCTTTTTAACTTGATATTCTGAAGTGTAGTTTTACTTAGTAATTCTGAATCTTTTCTAGATGATGCAACAATACTAGCAACGTCTTATATTACTAAAGATATTCTAAGTCTTGAATCATCAAAACTTATTCTGACTGTACCATCTAGGTATTGTTTAATATTTTCTAGGTTCATTATGTTACTATTAATTGGCCTTTAGGGCATTTCATTTTCTAATATCCATTGTCTCGGGAGATTTATCTCTTTCCCAAGAATAATCTTTGGGACCTGGATATTGGCATCACTAGTACTGCTTTGAATTAAAAGACTTTTGTTAAGTTCTTTAACATTTAAATTTATTTTCATTGTTTTATAATAAATTCTAAATATCAAAGCAAAAGCTTAGGATCTCTTAATCATTTGAGTGATTTCTCTAGTTGTCTTGATATTTAAAGTTAATGCTTTTAATAAATGTGGGTCACTTAGACTTAATGTAAAGTCAGGAAAGCAATTAAAGTGGACGGGTCTATTATGCATACTTGACTCTATTATGCCTAAAATGCTTGGTACATAATTTAAAGAGCGTGCATCCCGAAGACACAACAATATACTTGAGTTAATTCCTTTAATACTTAAAGGTTTTACCGCAACTTGAATTAGACCTATATGGATAAAATTATATCCCTTAAGTCTATATTTTTTAATTTCTTCATTTGTTAATAAGGAACAATTTTCATGTTATTTATTAATTGCATAAACCTTTTCAACAGTTTTAACATTGTAATCTAATTTAAAATTATCATAAAATGTTGACTTATAAATTTCTTTAGGTGAAACATTTGGTATATTCCAGTTACCAAAATCTTAACTTATGTTATCATAACTATGTTTTTCCTGATTAATTATGTTTGCGATTGAGGACAAAGCTGCTGATCTTGAACTAATTGATGAACTAGATTTAAAAAGTCTACTCATTTTAATTGATTTATCAATTACTATTATCTTTGATCATTCTACTTATGTCTTCTTACAAACTTCAAGTAGACTCATACTTGGGTTCTAAGATTCCTTAAGCTTAAACTGCTCCTACCTGGAGATTGACAACGGCACAACAAGACTTATGGCGAACTAGGTGTTCTATAGTGAGTAAGGTGAACAGTTTAGAGCCAAAGGTAAATAGCTTTGAAAATTAGTTAAACGAATTGACTAAACAGACACGAAGATCAATAGTAGAAACAAGATGAATAGTTTAACGGAGTTTCTGAGATGTTAATTCACTTATACATTTATAGGTTTAAATTTAATAGTGGCTTTGCCACATTACATAATAACATATAACAATTTCTTTATGCTTTTCTAGGCATCTAACATTCCTTACCCTTTAGCTTTACCAGAAACTCCGGCTTTCTCATACAAGTCTAACAGATAACACCTTTCATGCTTGCAATTCATATACATGCGTCATACATTCCTTACTTTATCATGCTCTGCATAAATGTCACATATTTTATTTAACAGTTAAAACACATAGTTACACAAAGTGCACATGTCAAAATATTTAATGTCACATAGTCTGTCATACAGTTTACATAGAACAACCATTATAATTCAACAAGTCTAAAAAACTTGCCTGTTAACCATCACTAACTTAATCCTTACGCTTCTTGAATGTCTTTCATATCCTTTATCGTGTCAGTTTGCTAATCTGAACTCTATCTGTCAATATACAACCTATATATCATTATAAGATCATAATACGTCTCATACATTCTTTAAACTTAATCATAAATATTAGATCATTTGTCACTATTCATTTTGTATTTGATGTATTTTATCTTATTAACCTATATAGGTTAATAACACATCATAACTCGTTATCGATCTTTAACTTAAGCAATATCATGCTTTTACTTAGCTTTAGGTATGTTATACTATACCATTTCTTATTTCATTACACTTTATCACCCTTTATATTGACAATTTTTTTTTATATCAATTTTAGGGTTTATATAACTTATTTCTATCATTACACATCAAAATATAGCTTTTTGAAAACTTAAATTTTTTTCTGATGAACAGTAACCTCGCCCCGGTGCCAATAGACTTCGCTGGCCACGAAAAGCTCTCAGCCATAAGCAGTAACTTGGCCTCGGCACAATGTTTAGTATAAAATATTGCGCCTAGGCGTAGTGCTCAAAAATCTAAAATTTTAATTTTTGCACTACCTTTACTAATTTTTAACTCCTTCATCTTACATTCAATTAAGCTCAAATTTAAACTCTAGCTAGGTCTTACTACCTAATATTTTATAAAAATATTACTTGACTCATTTGAATTCTTAAAATTATTGAAGCAATAGCCCGTAGGAGGACGTTTAAACACGTAAAATACTTGGAAACCTTTTCAACCTTAAAACTCATTTTTACCAACTTTGTGATTTTTTGTCATTTTCTTTCAAACTTCATTCCAACACTTGATAAAACTCATATACCTCATATAAGATATGTCTAGACCTTTAAAATAATTTAACTTTGCACGAGACGGAATTTATCCATAAAAATCCATTTTAGGTCGAAACGGTCGATTTGGATTGTTCGAAACGAATTTTCATTCTAACTTTCATTCGTTGACTACCAAATCAACGTAGACACGTGTAATAACATAAAACCAAGTTATTTTACTTCATTTCACCATTAATTACTCAAAATTTCCAAAAATACCTTTTAGTTGGATTTTCATTAACTTAACATGATTTTTCATAAAAACTTCCTTTCAAGTATTAGACTCCAATTTCCATACACTCGTCATATAGTTCATTTACAACATTTTTAGATTTATACTACACATATATGAATTGTTCAAAATTCATTTACCTTTAAAATATGTTTACATGAACATATTACCACCTTAGATAGATTTAATCTCCAAATTCATACTTTATATACTTCTAAGCATTTTTCACACTATCTTTCATACAATTACACTTCATATACATATGTTCAATCTTATTTGCCATGGTTTCACTAAAATCTTCCAACTCTAGACATTTTTTCTTCCGTAATTCCTAACTTTAGCTATACATGCATACATAGACTAGCATATAACTAAGTTTTAAGTTTAGAAAAATTTTAAACCCTTATGGATGATCAATTTCTTCACTTAGGAAGCTTCTCTATGACAAGGGCTTTATCTTTACTTTTTGCTCTTTGATCATTCAACCATCCTAGCTTACAAATCTTCAAGCTTTTTCTTTTTCTTTCATGGCTTCTTCACACTCTCTCTTTCCTAGGCCATCTTTTCCAGCAAAAATGAATAAGGAAGAAGCTAGCTTTGCTTGATTTTTATGAGAGTAAACTCATGTATTGTCAATTGTACCATAGTTAATCCAACTAAGGGCATTTTAGTCTTTTCACATAATTAGTCAAGGGCATTTTTGACATTTTAACTCTTGGGACACAACGATCATTACTTAATTTGTCAAGGGTATTTTGGTCATTTTTCCCTTTAGGAGACAAAGGTCATTAAATCATTTGTTGAGGGTAATTTGGTCAATAACCAATTTTTCTAGATTTTTCCATTTTTCATACTAATTTCCATTTAAGCTAATTTTTCTAATTTTCTTTCATTAATTCATTTCATGCTCATTTAAATTAATTTTTCTTTCAATCGACCGACTAGGTCATTCGTTTTTCACTGTACTACGTTCACGTAGTCTCATTTTATAGTTCAATTAGCCATTTAATCGCAAATCGACTAAACAACATTTTTTTAACCAAAAGTACGTTTATATTTTTCTACCAACCTTCTCGGTTCTACATTTAATAAATTTCAATTCCTCACAACTCAAATAGTCAATATACTCACTTTTTCCATAACTCACTTCCTCGAAAAGCAAACCCTGATTGGATTATCAAAATTCATTATCTTTTATCCTTTTACGCTCATATTAACGTTTTACAACTTTACGTCATTTCGTTCGTTTACTTAATAAGCATATGATAATTTTCATCATACATGCAATCTACATTCCTTTTACTTATATTTGAGAATATTACCTTCTGTATTTACACGTCGTATAAATACATAATTCATTTCAATCAATTAATATCAATTCTTTAATAAATTTCAAATATTCAAAAATCGTCATCCTAATTATTCCGTTAATCCCTAATATACCAATTAGGTTAAACGGTTCCTTCTTTTCTGTACATGCTACTACATATTACATTTTCATTCTCGTAACCTAACCTCTCCGGCCCTATTTATTAAGCTAGTTGTTAATATTCATAACTAAAGCTTAATTTACATATTCTTTCCTCATTTCCTTTATTCTCTAAGTTATAATTTTTCTTTCATTATTAGGTCAAATATATTCATATTCATATATTCAATCTACCCCATGCTAACACAACGCAGTGTCTTACAATAATTTATTTTAATTACCTAATCATAGGTATTACAATATATTTTTCACTTTTAATTTGTTATATTACCATTCAACCATTTAAATTTAAATTTATTATAATTTCATTATCTGTCACATTACTAATGCACTTTAAATTGACAACTGATCTTTATAAGCTCTATAAACCCTTATTTATACAAAGAGTCCCTCTTTACCAAATTAACCACATAGGTTATTTTTAACAACTTGATTAAATAAAAAATTATATTTAATCACTTATTAATACCTTATGTCCTTCTAAACTGGGTTTTAAATTCTAACCTTTACTTAATTAGCCAAGATTCTTATTTAAAAATCTTGTAAAAAATGTGGGATGTCACATTCACCCCTCATTCAAAAAAATTTGTCCTTGAAATTGCTACGTACTTATCTCTTATTCATTTATAACATACTTATCTCTTTGTATTACATTCATCATAACTAGGTTTTCAACTAACATTTATATTCTTTTCTTTTTATACCCATCTTACCCATTTCTATCATTTATTCCAGAACATTAGAATATCTTTCAGGAATCTTCAACAGTTATTCAATAATTGTGAAACAGTATGAATAATCAAGAATAAACTTTTCCTTTAAAAATAATTTTTTTTGTCTTTTGCTGAGGGGTCACAAAGACCATGAACATGAGTTACAGCGCAACTGCGCCACTTTTTTCCTTCGGCCTGTTTACTAATCACACAGATTAGAAACTACCGTCATTGGTACGCTAGGTGATCAGCCTATTATTCCCCTTTTGTTGTGCACAACATTTTTCTTTTTTTTTTGGGGTTGAACCATGTTAACCAACCCATATATCCCCCTTTTTAGGGTTATTCACCTCAGACTTTAAAAATATTTTTCCCTTATCAATTTCTGGATTTAAAAATATTTACTTATTTTTTTATCAAAATGGTCTAGCCGAAACAAATGGCATAGACTCATATTTTTAAACCGTTCATACATTACAAACTTGAAACTTTTTAAAAATTCATTTTTACCATAACTTCATCACCTTGCAATATGTAATGCTATATCAATGGTTCATATTCCCACATCCATGCCTTTGTTACTGTGCGTTGAGAATTTCATCATTGGCTCAAAATTTGAACCAATTTTCATAAATTGAAAAGAAAAAATCTTTTAAAGACTTCATAATACTGCACTATCCTAGTTGTACGTTGAGAATTCAGTCATTTAAGACTTCATAATACCGTACCGTCATAGAAGTACGTTGAGAATTCCGTCATTTTATCATTCCACGCTATGTTTAACGCTATGTTTAACAATGTGACAATGATTTCATAAATATATTTTTAAATTTTTAAATAACTTTTGTCTAGCCGAATCAATTGGCGTAGACCCGTGAATCACGTAATTTTAAAAATTACAGTTCGATACTTGAACAAATCATTTTTGATGCACCAAAGTGCGAGAATAAGCACATTTTTAAAACATAAATGATCTAGCATAACTAAAAGAGTTGGATTGTCTACCCAATTCTAATCACCTTTCATTTCTTTCCTTTACTCATTCAATCATTTCTTACAATTCTATCTATTTCCTATTTTCTTCATCTTAACACATCTATGAGAACTAATATTTTCACCCTTTGACTCTCTTTTCTAACCCCCCCTCATTGTTCATCAAACCTACCACACATTATGGATCAGGAACTTACGACAATAATATGAGTTTAGGAATTTGTCCTATTAATATGTAGTTCAAGAACAAATCAAGAACTGTCCATACGATTATGAGTCACGAACTTACCATAAAAGTGAGTTTTAAGAACTCACAACTAACCTTACTCTTTCTTACTTCCTATGTATCAAATATATATAGAAGAAAAGAATCACCTTCTCAACATATATAACCAAACGATTATGAGTCACGAACTTACCATAAAGGTAAGTTTTAAGAACTCACAACTAACCTTACTTGTAACACCCCCCAAAATCCCCGCACTTTTACCTGCGGCGAACCTTGTGCGTTAATTTCGTACATCTATTTACTTAACCAATGATCCCATAATCATATTGGTTGAATTAGTCTTATTTTAGACTATACATTAAAATTTTCTCTTAACTTTGTCCCTGGATCTTAACTTGATCACAGTCTCATAAGTATACAAGTATCAACTTGTATTTCATCCGTATAAATGGATAAAACCATATATAACGGTCTAATTTTAACCTTAGGATTTAAATATTCTATAACTTTACATGTTCCAACATCCACGACATTAAATCATTAGGACGACTCTTGGGAACAGAGAATCTCGCGGTGAATGTTTGTATCTTCACCTGTGATAAATGTTTGCATCTTTATCCGTGACAAATGGTTGTATCTTTGTCCGGTGCAAAATTCTCTTTCCGTACAGAACATTGCCCAACTAGTTAAAACCCTCATTCGAAACATATTTGTTTATAGTGATATCTCTTCGTATCAATAATCCTACTTATATGGTATTCAGAATAGTAATAACGAGTTATACCTGGGTCCGAGGAACCTTAACGATGGATTTGACCAGTCAACATCGCTTAGTCCTTTCTCGGATGTACAACACTCACAAGTTATTTACCGATCCTCATCCAGATAAATAGATCATTATCAATACTATGTTAAGTTTTAACAATTCTAGGTTATATCAAAATAAAGACATAACAACAGTATGATGATAATAATTTATATCATTCATTCAATATTCGGTTACATGTTTATTTGTTCGTATTACAACAGTCGTTATGACTTATACAAATACAAGTAATAAACATGAAAACCTAATCTACGCTTCATCTTTACATTCATGATCTTCTTAACGTTCATCTTTAATCTGCAAATAAGGCTTTATTCGCAAGAATGAGCACGACAGCTCAGCAAGTCTAACATACAGCACATACGCAGTTTATGCTTTCATATAAAATTTAACATGCATTGACTGAACATAATTCTCCATTTAATATCACATATAACTCACGTTCCAACAGTTTATATCACATTGACACACAAAGTGTATAAATCATGTTCATAACTCGTAAACATATCACATAACAGTTAGAAGGCTTTTAAACATCAGTTAAAGACTTCACATATCATCTATTACATAATAACATGACATTCACATCTCATTTATCATTTTAACAATAATACACAAGTAGCACATAACAAGAGTTAGAAGACTTGCCTTAAAACCATGTTAGGGTTTTCCCGGGAAATCGTTAAACGCCTACAAAAAGGGTTACGCGACCCTGAATGTTAGTTTATCAAATTTTCCTTTTGAATAAGTCTTATAATAACTTAATTAGACTATTTTCATTGGTGGAATCAGTTGGAACATTGGTTAACTCAAAAACTCAAAATTTAGTGCTTCCACCCGAATGCCCCTTAAAATTTTCAGCTTTGACGTCCTTTCCGGTAACTGCCATAACTTTGTCATCCAGAAACATTTTAAAGTGATTCTTGAGTCTAAATTGCTTAGAATTTCATGATCTACAACTTTCATTTAGGTTTCTAAGGCAGATTATCTCTTTAAAATTTCGTAATTTTAGCAGAAATGTCAGTATGCTTACTTTGATCAATATTTTTAGGGTTAACCATGTGAAACATGGTACCGCTTGCTTTAACTCTTTAAGAAATCATGTTGTAAGACTCAATATCACTTTATAACATAAAAATAATAATTCACAAACCTTCTCATAGAAATATTCATGACTTTTGCTCAAGAACACACGAAGAACGCGAAGAACGGATAAACCGTACATGGTAAGGACTATGTTCTTGAGCTTTTGGTTTTCGTACTTGAAATAATTTGAGCATTATAACTGCTTATATAAGTGATTATAACACTTTATAGTATAAAAAATTTGGTCATTATAACGGGTTGTAAATTGAATTATAACAATTTATAAAAATGCTCAAGAACATACGCAAACGCGGAGAACGGATAAATCGTACATGACCACTACGTATGTTCATTGAGCTTTAAACTACGAATTGAAATTCGACATTATAACTACTTTAAAATGAAGAAAGGCTCAAGAACACGTGAAGAACACAGAGAACGACAATCGTACATGGCTACGACTCGCGTTCTTGAGCTTTTAAACTACGAAAATTAATCGAACATAAAAACGACTAATGATTTACCTCTCGAAGTGCAAGCTTTAACTATTTCTTTGCACTTCCTTTGATTATAACTCACTAGAACTCTCTCTCATATTGTATATAGCTTTGATACAAGCATTTTTGCTTTGAAAATGAATGATCAAACAAGTGAGGAATGCTTGCTATTTATAGGCCATGCAAAGCTAGGGTGAAATGGTCACTAGGACAAGACTTCCAAGCTAAGCGAAGCTAAGGTTCACCACCCTTTTCCACTCCATATGAACGACCATATCAGCCCATTTAATGCCATTACATGCTAGAAATCATCACATTTTGGTGACACCACAATTGCCACATGTTAGTTTCCAATTGGTCCACAACTTAGCCTACCAAATGAATAGTTCTAGGGCTTGTTTGGTTGGTCATTTAATCATTTAATTGAAGGGTAGTCATGGTCATTTACCAAGCTTGATCAAGGTTATATTAGTCCTTTTGATAATCTAGCTTAGTTAGGATTAGGTTAATTAGCAATAAACCTAGGAATTTGATTATTCGATTAGGTTATTAATTCACCGATTAGATTAACTTGTAATTTAGGTTAATCTTTAGTTTAATTAAACTTAATCCTATTTAGGTTTAGTTTAATTAATTGATAATTAGGTTAAATGGTAATCTAATTACCATAACCTAGTTCGATTCCAACTAGGTTTAACATAACCTAATTTCATTTCAACTAAATGTCATCTAACCTAGTTTTATATCAACTAGATTAGGTTAAGTATTTCACAAGCTTAGTTAGTTTGTAACTAGGTTTAGTTCCTAGTTAGGTTCCTAACCCAGTTACATCTAACTCAGTTACATCTCAACAGAAATTAGTTCATCCTTAACTAATTCTAGTTCATTTCTAAGTCTTCCGGTTAAATTGACCTCAACTGATTTAAAAGTCTGATATTCCAGAGTTTTGTTCCGAATAAACACTATTTTGTAAAGTCGAAAGTCCAATAGACTTGGCACGTTTTTCGGTGAATAGTGTTTTTGACTACCATTTCTCAGAATATGCTTAAACGATCAAAAAGTCAAAAATAATATTTGTCGACGCCGGGATTTCGCCGTTTCGTTTTTTTAATAATTAAAAATGTCCCTTTCCAATTTTAGCCTTTAGATTGAGATGTGACTTTTGAAAAGGGCCGGCTTAGTGTCGACGGGGTTTGAAAGGTCGATTTTAAGATGAGCCAATTGACCAGAGTCGCCAGTTGGTATATTTGAAATGGATGTACCAACTCATCCGAATTTAGTTTTCGTAATCGTTGGCTCATATGTGACTCCGATTAATTGGTCCGCAACCCGAGATTCATAGAGTTCGGGGGCTTGCTTAAGCGAGGGGAAGGTGTTAGGCACCCCCCGACTTCCGTGAAACACGGTTACCGCAATCTCGATATTTTCCTATCCTTTTAAATCCTAAAATGTGTGTGTGTGTGTGTGTGTGTGTGCCTAAATGGAATTTTGTGGTGCGTTTTGCATAAAAAGTTTGCTTTTATTTTATATGGCAAAAGTGTTTATCTGAAAAGTGTTTTGGACGTTCTCTGACCGAAATGACGAGGCTTCGCTTTTTTATAAGAAAGATTGATTTTAATTTCGAAAGCGTTTAGGGTTTTTTATTTAGATGTCATTTTAGAAAACAATAGTTTTAAACTTTTGTCAAATAGGAATCGAGACTATACATTGCCTTCTAACAGTTAATATAAATAAAACGAGGGCAACTTCTAGAACTCTTTAACCCTATGCACAAAGTTTAATGAAAACATTTATTTATTTGCAAAATCATTTTTTATGACGTTTTAAAACCAACTAAAGCCTATTCATCAATCATGGATTAAAGTTTGCCCAAAACACTTAACCTTTAAACCTCGTGAATCTAATATCCTAAATTTGATCACTTTTACAAAATCTTCATTATTTGCCTTATTTTGAAAACCATTTTTTGAGTCGTAAATTAAAACAAGCATCCACAACATGTCGAGGCTATCCACGGGCATGTGAGCCATCCAGACAACCCCAAACACCCACAATCACATATTTTTATTATCACGGGGCCTTAACCCGATCACGATTGATATCGCGTTAAGGCCCGATACTACAAATACATCGCCATGGACCCTATGCCACGATTACATACACCCAAAACGTCCATCATCGGGATTCGACCACTAGGATCTCCTCCCTAGGCTCACAACCATCCCATCACAGCATAACCAACACTAAAACAAATCTAACAAGCTCTAAACATTTGCTATCACTTTATATAACCCAAATATCACAACTTAATTACTACAACCCATCTATTATCACAACGAACAATATATCACCGTACGGATGTCATCAGGGTGTTAGGAGGAGTTACTTTCCGATGGAAACCTCACTAACAACCCCTAATCCACGGATCATTATCCACACAACAACAAACTACACTACACAAACTCAAAACACAACATCAACACACTAATATAAACAAAGAAACATCAAAAGAACACTCTTTTCACCTTGCAATACACCAATACGAGCTTTATATTCCAAGATTTGAGCCAAACTACAAGCAAATCTAAGCTATTGGAGCAACAACACACAATTTATCACTCAAAAACACCTCCACCCGAGCCTTTCTCTCTCCTCCCGCGCTCCTTCTCTCTCTAAAAATCTATTTTTCTTTCTCTTTTTTTTCCTCTCGGACGCAGATCTGGACGCTTAATAGAGTTCCGAAGGCAGCCGCAGGTGCAACTGCGGCTGGCCGCAGGTACATCTGCGGCTGACTTCGCTGGCCGCCCGCGCCGAACCTCGGCTGTCGTGTGCCGCCCTCGAGCCTCGTGCCTGTCACCTTTGTCGGTGGCCGCGACTGCATCCGCGGCTGTCCGGCTTGCTTTTCTCGATTTCCGTGCCGCGCGGTCTTAATTCGCCAATTTCTGCGGTATTATTTCGGAAGGCTGTATTTTTGCGATTCGGAAATCCCTGGGAAACGTGCCATATTGTTCTGGGAGGCTAGTTCGGAGGGCTGCGACTTGATATAGAATTTGATAATTGTGCCTGGCTTTCAGGGGGCGCTGCCCCCTTTCCACCCCCGCCAGCTCACCGGCGAGCTGGGCAGCCGCTCGCTCACCGGGGAGCGAGACCCCCGAACATCGTAAGCGGAGTGGCCATTAGTCGTCCTTTGTGGTCAGCTCAAGTTTTCTGGGTCAACTGTTCGCCTCGCCTCAAGTGACCGGATGCTCGTTTGTCCGTTGTGGCGGCTTTGACCGTAAATCGCTGGAGTGGCTTTGTGTTGGGGTCCACCATTCTTTCCGCATGTCGGGTCAAATGACAATTTTGCCCTCCTGCCAGGATTAGTAGAGAAGTGCAAAATTTGGGTGTCTACAATATTTATTTTTGTCTTTTCCCTATTTCGTCTTATTCCCGACACACTTTTCGAGAAAATCTTTTATTGCTTATTACGCACCGGTATTGCATACAAACACTGTATCCATTAACGGTTTGATCAAAAACGAAAAACATTTTCGTTTGAAGAGCGATTTATGTTTTATCTTTGGAAAAATATTAGAGGCTCCCTGGTATCTATTCCCCGTATAAATGCTATATCGTGAAATGGAAAAAGTCCAAACGTTGAAAAGAACGTTCAAAAAGATGACAAACGTTTTCTCGTAAATCGTGTCTTTTTCTCCAAAATTTTTTATTGATTTCCTGGCATCTAAACCTCATATTATCACTATGTTGTGAAATGTAAGAAGTCCTACAGATGAAAGAAACAGTCAAACGAATGAAAAACGACACCTCGTGAATAGTGCTTGTACACGTTTTTCGAGAAAAAACTTTTATTGACTGTTACGTGTTTTCAAATCGTGGGAATGTTGAATCTTGAAATGGAATGTCAATTTGACCTTCACATTTTGCTCGAGGGCCTAGGTTATTTTCTAGGGCTTAGATCCTAGAGTTAGGGTTTAGGTTTTAACTCTTTTTCCAATTTAGGTTTTTGCCCTAAATTGACTTCTGATTTTTATTAAGTGTTAAGGTTAACTACTTGAACCAAAACACAAAATCCTACACATAGATAATTCATACAACACATTTAAAAGCTTAATTCAAGCTTTACTAATCACATAACATATAGTTTCGGTTAAAGATTTTAACCTCTTAGTTGTATACGATCGTAGTTTCGAGTCGTATATATTCTTTTAGATAGCTCAAGGTATGCTTGAGCAATCGATCTTAGGTTTTGAATTGATAACCTTGCTTAGATCTTGTTAGATCAATTTGGAAATATTTGGGATATTATATTACTCTTTCTTACTTCCTATGTATCAAATATATATGGAAGAAAAGAATCACCTTCTCAACATATATAACCAATACCGTGACGCTGAATCTCCACTGATTATCATTATAGGAAGCTAAGTGGTCGTGAAACCAAGTACACATCCCCGCCCATACAAAGAAGTGTACAACTGCTCATTAAATGTTAACCAAAATGCTCATTAAATGATTATATATATATATATATGGAATGGGATGTTTTATTCATGAGGTGAATGATTTAGTGATACATACGATGATATGTATGAATACAAGGGGTTGATTATGGACTTAAAACCAATATAATTGGATTTATTTTGAGTGGATGCATAAATAAACGAGTTTTATAAATGAGGTAAGCGTACCTCATGTTGGTTCATAGAAATCATACATAGATACAATTTAAGTGTATAAAATAGTGAAAGCATGCAATAAATCAAATTTAAAATTTTCTACAAACTAATTTGAGGATCTTTCTTATGCGATTCTTATTAATTGAGTAAGGATAAAAGATTATATCTATAGATGAATCAACTCTTGAACAGCTATAAGTTTACCTCCCTTGATATTTAGTGTTCTCTATTGATTCCACCGATTAAACGCAAGCTACAAAATATATGTAGAGCTTAATTCACCAAGAGATTATAAATAGAAGAAGTAGCTTTAGGTTCTTCAAATGCCATATTTTTGCAAATCAACATTGGCATCAAGAGTCAAACTTATGTGAATTATTAATTATTTTGATTCCGTATATGTATGAGTATGTATTTAGAACAATTTAATTGGGCATACATGTTTTATAAAATAATAGGTTTTGAAAAACAATTACCAAATATCGTGTTTTGGATACAAAAAATCAAAAATCACGACTGCAATTAAAACTAAGAAACAGACAACAGATTCTATCACAACTGCGTTTGTTCTGGCACAGCTGCTTCAAGACTTGGCGTAGCTGCTTCAAGACTTGGCACAGCTACGTGGGAAGGCACTAATTTGGTCCCATTTTTTGATTTTATGCAGTTTTCAAAAATTAAAATAAATAGTTATTTTAAATATGAAATTGAATTTCATACAACTTTAAATTTTTCATTAAATGATATCGATATATATATATATATATATAATGGTTTTAATTTTATGAAATGAATATTTTTTTATTGATATACATATGTTGATATATATGATAATAAATAGATTGATTATGGAATATTGACCAATTTGATTGTATTAATTTTATATGAATGCACTGAATGATTGGGTTTTAATAAATGGGGTTTATGTGCCTCGTTGTAAGACCCCGAATTTTATGAAATATAAAATTTAATTTTTCTTCATATATATTTTTTCATGAAACAGTAAGTGGTTAAATTGATGAAATTGAAAGTTAAGGATGTTATGTGCAAATTTTATTTTGTCGGACAATATTCGTTTTGTCGAGGAATATTCCTTTTGTCGGGGAATATTCGGGCCGTACGACGGCGCCGAAATAACTAATTATTGGTGGACCCCACAACGGAATATTTGTCGGATATAGAAAACGACAGAAGTAACCTTTTTATATAAAAATAGTCAACGGTGTTAACTGTTAAAATACCGGTGATAAAATAATAGTAGGATACGGTAATTTATGGTATTTTATTGTAGCATACGGTATTCTACAGTAGCACACGGTATTGCACAGTGTCTCATATTATTGGTCTGATAATTGACACCGTAACTGTTACGCATCATTTCATCAATAATTGTCACTGCATAATATTTTATGTTATCAATTCAATAATTGTTGTTACACAGTATTTTGCATTATTGATTTAATAATTGTCATTACACTGTATTTTATATCATTGAGTCAATAATTGTTGCTGCACTGTTTTTAAAATTATTGAACCTAATAATTGTCACAGTAGCAAATATACTGTAATTTATATTATTAAATTAATAATAATCTGTAACGTGTTTATTACATTATTGTTGAATTATTGTTGTAGCATTATTTTATATGTTGGACCCACAGGAAGAATAAATAAATAAATAAAAAAATTATTAATTTTACTATTTGAAATAGTAACGTGAATAGTAACATATGGGCCCTTGTAGGACCCACTTGAAAAAAATTTGCACAAAAATGTGCAGGAAGGAAAAGCAGCCAGCGGCTGCGTGCTGAAAATCTTCAGCACTGGCGTGCAGCACGCCAGTGCTCACCTACCGCGCATAGTGCCCTTATTTCTCCTATAAATAGCTTGCTCAGCTGAATAGAAAAATCACACCTAAAACATAAAATTTTTCTATAAGAATTTTATGAGTTTTCTCTGAGAATAGTAAGGTTATTTTGAGAGTTTGAAAGCCAAAAGGAGTGCAAAAAATTTTCAAGTAAGTCTTTTATTTAAGAGTAGTAATTTCATAAATTCATATTTTTCACGGTATTCACAAATCTTCCCTTAGAAGACTCTTCTTTGAGAAGATTCATTTTTAAAAGCTTTCTTTGGAAGATTTATTTTGGAATATTATTTTAAAAACTATTTTAAAGTAGTTATATTATACTTCAAAAATTATGTTAAATATATATAATTTTGATAGTTCATAATATATGAATTATCATACACCTTGAAATTTATATGTGGTAATTACTAATTTTATTAAAAATATATAGGTTGATCAACCTTATTTAAATCAATATCCAGTCACGTGTTAAGGTAATGAATACTATTCAATTCAAACTCTTAAATTTACTGTGGTAAGGAATATTATCTTCTTTCATATTCTAACTTACTACGGTAAGGGGTATCATTCTTTTCATCATCATAAATGGATATTATTTTCTTTCTTACTTGAAGGGATTATCATTCTTTGATTCTCGAAAATAATATCGTTTCTTTCTTGTGCCATTTACTTCCATGTATTAAATTGTGGGAATAACCTTACGGTGCGGTTTACCGCCTGTTGGTGAATAACCTTTTGTATTCATTCCTTATTAATCTTTGAGAATAACCTTACGGTGCGGATTATCGTCTGTTTGGTGAATAACTCTTCGTATTCAAATTGATGAGAATAACTTTACGGCGCGGATTATCGCCTGTTTGGTGAATAACTATTCATATTCAAATTGATGGGAATAACCTTACGGCGCGGATTACCGCCTGTTGGTGAATAACCCTTTTTATTTGTCTCGTGTGGAAATAATTTGTCTACACGAATTATCACATGACACTTTTATTCCATATTCGTAAGTGATATTATTTTCCTTTATACTCATAAGGGATACCATCTTTTTCATCTTCCATTATTCGAACTTACTATGGTAAGGGATATTAATTCCCTTCACCTTTTGTTAATCAAACCTGCTACGGTAAGGGATAGTATTTTCTTTCATACACCTAAATCGAAACTTATTATGGAACTATTGCTTCTATAATTCCTGAAAATATTATATGTTCCATAATAGTTGAATTTCATTATTTCAACTGAACCTTCCTATTTTCTGAACATTTCTATTGAACTGTAATCGTTATTCTGAACTGTGGATCTTGAATATCATTTTTAAATTTCAATCCACATCATGTTGGCAATTTGGACATTATTTGAATATGCACAAAGTAAACTTCCGATACTTATTGTTTATCTTGTTCTTCTGTTCATCATTTGTATCACTGTTATTTGTATTAATCATCAAGAATCAAGCTGTTGTGAATATCTGTGGCCGGGGGCACAGATGTGATATAATTGTTGAACAGATGATAGGTTAAAGGCGATATACTAGGTTAAAGGCGATACATCTGTTCGGTGTCTTTTATGGCACGTGGTGAATGTTCTCTTTGGCCCGTAGTGCAAAGATGAACTGTTGGTTGGTATGATTATGACCAAAGGCTGAATCTGGTATAATCATGACCGTTGGTGTTATATTGAATGTCTTTGGCCCGTAGTGCAAAGATGAACTGTTGATCTGCATGATTATGACCAGGAACTGTGAAGTTGTATTATCTTGACTAATGGTATTTCAGATGATAAAAGTTAATGATATTTTTACTAAAAAGAGAAGCGAGTGGACATTATCGTCTGCATTATTCTTCAAATAGATTGCTCATTCCGCTGCTATTATTGATCTGAACATTGTTTAAGAATTTAACTACAATTTTTGATATAAACCTTGTAGTCTATTCTATTCAGAACTCAACTGTTGAAGACTAATGATAATTTATTTGTCATTATCTTAGTCATGATATTTCTTACTGGACTATTTGAGCTCACCCTTTCTTTTGTTCCATTATTTTTTAACAGGAGATGAAAACGTAACGGGGTCTAGCCGGGGGATGGAGTGAGAGTCCGAGGAATAGCTATCCTAGTCTTCACGTGTTGTAAAATAGTGTGACAATAATAGTGAAGACTTAGTTGTGTATTATTATACACTGTATTGTTGTACGTTGTGCTTTGTTGTAATAATTTTGTTGTAGTCTTTTGACGACTCAAGTTTGGGCTGTGTAGGCCTAGATTTGGGGGGCGTCACACTCGTCTTTTTTAATTTTCTGATGTAAAATTTTATCTCCTTCTTATGTACTTTTCCTTAATTGCTAATAAAGATTTCTATTTTATAAAAATAGTTTGTAATATGATTAGTTAGATTTATTTAAAGAATAGGAGCCGAAAAGCAAGGAACACGTGAAGACCCGTTTGTATTGGAGTCCGAGTTAAATGTAATAGTTATATTTATGTATTTATTCTTACATCCTAGGTTTGACCATTTGGTTTATTTTATAGCTCGAATAAACCAAACTAGAATAAAAGTATATAGTCAATCTAAGTATAATATAATATTCTATATTTGCATGGTATTAATATATATTATATATGCATGTGTGCTAAACAAGATGAGACAATTAATAATAAACCCCTCAAATTAAATATATTAAGTTGTAACATTTAAAGATATTTGGAATATTGAACGTCACCTTCTAGTATGGTAAAAAGATAGAGTATCAAGTAATCATTATAAGTTTGTTGTATTACACAATGCTTATATTAATTTTTTGAGATGTTGTTTTATCACATTTTATGCTTATAAAAGAATTGAACAATGTTTTTTTATTGTATCACACAAGGACAATGCTTTTCTCTTCACTTATATGAAAGTGTTAGGTTGGACTTAACTTGGATAATTTTGATTTGGATGTATCACGCATGATCATAATAATCCAAAAGAAAAAATACAATGAGTTACATGTTGATGTAATTGACAAAGAGTTTTCCACCTATTTATTTAAATATAATTTGTTGTGTCACACAAGGCTATATATATTTAAAATAGAATCTTAATACTCACGAGCGAATCTTTAATTAGATTTGTCAAGCTATATATTGAGGGTAATATAATTTGATGAAAATAGTGCGAGACACCATTTTAAATAAGGACCTAATTAACTTGGTGAATAATAAAATGAATACATGTTAATGTTCTTATTAATTCACTTAAAAAATATTGTTATGTTTAATTCACTAACACTACATAGCATATTGGATGCTAATAATTTAATCAAATCGAATTGTTTGAATTGGTTAAAAAAAATTGAGTATAGTTCTCAATGTTGAAAAGCTAAAAAATGTCCTTAATTTACCTATCACTGCAAATGTTGCAAACAATGCCTTTAAGGAAGAGATTTCTACTTATGAAGTGGCAAGATGATGCATCTGTGGCTCAATGCATCATATTCGCATCCATAAGTATCGAGTTACAGCGTCAACATGAGAAAATGGATACACCTATTATATTGCTACACCATTATGAGTTATATCGTGAGCAAAGTAGGTCAATTAGATATAAGATATCTAAGGAGGTCTTCCGATCTATAATAACCAATGACACTACAATAAAAACACGTGTTCTAAAAAATGATCAATTGGGACAACTAAGTTTTGTCAAGGATGGAGAGTTGAGTCAAGATTTGATCTTACAGTCATTCACTGACTCCTTTTCACAATTGTTGTGAACTTCAACATTAATAAGTTAGACATCAGTTTAACTAATTTGGTTAACATGTTGAAGAAAACTGAGAATTACTTTCCTTTTGAGAAAGATTAAGTCTTACTAGTAGAAAATTTTTCTAAGTGGATGAAGGGGGTCAAAGGTGTTTCTGAGGAGTCAGAAAGGTAAAAGGCAAAAGAAAGGCTAAACAAATGACATAAATAAAAATGATCCCAAAGGCAAAGGAGTCTGCTTTCATTGCGATAAGTTGGGATATTGGAAGAGGGATTGCAAGGAGTATCTTGCAGTAGTTAAGTAGAAGAAACTTGGTGAAGTTTATACTACAGATATAGATTTATTCATAATAAAATAGAACTTTCTATAAGTCAAATTCCACATGGGTACTAGATACCGGCGGGTGATCTCACGAATCTAAGTCGTTGCATAGACTAAATAGAAGTAGAAGGCTAAACAAAGGTTAAGTAATCTTGTGAGTGGAGAATGCAGCAAAGGTTGCTACATTAGCCATAGAAACTTATAGTTTAGCATTGCCTATGGGAAAGTCTATTAAGTTAGTAAGTTGCTACTACGTTCATTTCTTAGAAACATTAATTCCGTTCCACATGTAGACAAGGAAGTTTGTGGCATTATAATAAAGAATAATTGTTGTTCTATTGATAATGATAATGTTTTATTTCGAGCTTGATTACTTGATGGACTTTGCATACTTGACTTACAAGAAAAAAAATCAAATTGAACAAACTAAAGGCAAATAGATGATATAAATCATACCTTTATGTGGCACTGTTAACTCGATCATGTTAATGAAACAAGACTAAATAAGTTGCATAAAGATGGGTTCTTTTAGAGTCATTTGATTATGAATCAAATACAACTTGTGAATCTTGTATCATGGATAATATGACTAAATCTCCATTTAGTGGACATGGAGAGAGAGTTGTAGAGTTGGTACACATAGTTGTGTGAGGGACATATAACAACAAATGCAAAAATAGGGTATTCATTCATTACTTCCACAGATAATTCTAGATTTCGATATATGTATTTGATGAAATACAAATCTAAATCGTATAAAAGTTCAAAGAATTCAGAAGTGAAGTATAGAAACAAACGACTAAAAGTATTAAAGTTCTTCGATTAGATCGAGAAGGAAATACTTAAGCAGTAAGTTTTTAGATCATCTTAAGAGAAATGGTATTCTTTCACAATGGACATGGTAATGATCCATGATGAGTTTTACCAGTATTCCAGTATCCTTATAGAGTTATGCCCTAGAAACGACAACATATCTACTAAATAAGATACATTCTAATCTGTCCCCAACACTCCATATGAGTTATGGATAGGAATGAAACCAATTCTTAAGTATATTAAGATTTGGATTGTCCAGCTTATATCAAAAAGTTTGACAATAATAACTTGTGAAAAGATCTGGCAAGTGAAAATTTGTGGGATATCCTAAAGAAAGTTTAGAATATTACTTCTATAATCCGACTAATTAAAAGGTATTTGTCAAAACACATTGCCTTTTAAAAAAAAGAGTTTATCCTTGAAGGGGTTAGTGGGAGTAAGATAGATCTTCAGGAAGTTCAAGAACCACAAAAAACTACAGATCAAATGAAAAAATTTGTACAAGTAGATAAACTCATTCTACCATAATCAAGTCATGAATCTAGTTTAGTACTGAAGATACCTAAGAGGTATAGATTCATCATAAATGATAATGATGAGGTACGCATCATAGTGGATGATGATCCAGCTACATACGATGAGGCATGAGTATTAGATACTCAAGAGAAATGACTGATGACTATGAAATTCGAAATGGGTATTTGGAGAAAGACTAAAGCAAACGGTAAGGTAGAGACCTATAAGACCTAACTAGTGACAAAAGTTTCAAATAAAATCGAGGAGTTGACTATGATAAAACTTTTCACTAGTAAATATGCATATATGCATTCGAATTTTACTTGCAGTTGCAGCTTACTACATAAAATGATGTATTTATGATACAACCAAGGGGATTTGTCTCCATAGAGATGGAGTAAATCAAGTATATAAGCTACAATGATCGAATTATAGATTGAAACAAGTTTCTCGAATATGGAACATCCGTTTTGATGAGACAATTAAAGGAGTTTGATTTTATCAAAAACGAAGATGAACCAAATATGTACAAAGGTTAGTGGGAGCACTATGACATTCCTAGCATTATATGGTGATATACTACTGATAAGGAATGACATACCGATGCTACAATCAGTAAAGATATGGTTGTCTAAAAATTTCTCCATTAAGGACTTGGGAGAAACATCCCAACATTCTATTGGGCATAAAGATCTATAGAGATGGATCATAAAGGATGCTCGGCTTGACCGAAGTAACATATATTGATTCATTGATATGTACTAAACCTGATATTATTTATGTATGATAAGTAGATATCAGTTCATTCTTGGAGAAAAATATTAGAAAAAAGTTTCTAATGATGGTCCTAATTTGAACCTAAAGGACTTAACAGACTAGAGTTTTTTTTTATAAATTAACCAAGACAATAGCTTATCCATTTCAAGTTATATGATTATCTTGAACGGTGGTGCAGTGAGTTGAAAAAATTCCAAACAACAAAGAGTTACTGATTTAGAAACAAAGACATGGTAAATAACTATAAGTGAAGCTGCAAAGAAGATTGTTTGGCTGAACAAGTTCATTATAAAACTTATAATGGTTCAATAATAGGAGTATTAATATGGATTAATGTTACACACTTTTTCATAAAAATTGAGACAGTACTTCATAATTATCTACATCTAAGGAGTTAGACGGAGAGAGAGAATTTGGGTTAGCCACCCATGATTTTGGAGAAACCAAAATTCACTTCTTTAATTCATAGATCTCTCAATGGATCTGAAAGTAGCATGCACACAAGCTAATCATATTTGATATGATGAAGCATGTACTTTGTAATCTTATTCATTTATTAATAAAAATTTATTTATACAAGGGTATTTTCTTTATCCATATTTAATAGATGACATTAATTGTGATAAACTCATAGTTGTTGATTAATACTTTTAGAATCATGATGATGATTATGCTAATGAGATCTAAATTCAAGATAGCTTAAAACTAAAATTATTTCCAATCGGGAGATCACTAAATGGGGATTAATGAATCCAGATAGATTAGTACATATTATGCTTGCTCTTATGAAGATGATGATCTCATAATCATTTGTAGCGACGCTAAAGAAAGTATATAGGTGTTTATTAGAGAATAAGTTCACTGAACGTGACTCGCTCAATGAACCTAATGGAGTCTTACTTGCCTATCAATAGGAGTTCCTTTTGTGATAGTAGTACAAATGATCCTTAGACTTGAGATCATCATAGTATCTTGTGTATGATGAATTATATTTTGATATATTCCTAAAAACTTTTAGGATGTATCAAAATGTACGCTCAGATATAATAAGTTATACATAGAGTCGGCAAATGATCCAAAAAGAATCTACCAGTTCTAATAAAAGAAGAGAATGTCCTATGTGATTCGATAAATAACAACTCAGTAGTCATTAGCCAATGCAGAATGAAAATTAAAAAGTAGTTTCTAATTTACATTAATTAGAGTTATTCATTTGAGAATCGAAATGCATATAATTAAATAAAATAAGACTTGACAATAATATCATGTCTTATATTTGATTGAGACATTGTGAGGTAGAATGATTAAATTGTATGATAACTAGTCGCTGAATAGATTCTTTTGTGATTAAATGTTGAAATCTATATTATCTGAAAAGTCATTGATCGCTAAGGGGGCTTACCCTTATTATGGAATATATATTATTTATTTAAATAAATTAAATGGTTTAATTTATTTATATAAATAAGATTACAATAGTTCTAATTAATTTATTCTATAACTGGTTTAATATGGAGAACCTAAAGCGTCA
This sequence comes from Hedera helix, assembly GCA_947179155.2. Classification (NCBI taxonomy): domain Eukaryota; kingdom Viridiplantae; phylum Streptophyta; class Magnoliopsida; order Apiales; family Araliaceae; genus Hedera; species Hedera helix. Next base: position 15,562,699 of record OX359275.1, on the reverse strand, counting down.
CACCGCAAAAGGAAAAATAATTATTCAAGAAGTAAATGACATAATCGTAATAATGAATTAAGTGTATTTGATTTACACTATGGGGATAAAATAAATTAAATAGCTTAATATTTTTTATTTAATATTTTGAAAATACTAATTATAAATTAATAAGAGAAGTCTTATTATTATTATTATTATTATTATTATTATTATTATTATTATTATTATTATTATTATTATTACTACTACTACTACTACTATTATCATTATTATTAAGTTCCTAAATGGTTTAGGAATCGATTAATAAGAATACTCTCATAAATAATAATTAAGTTTCTAAATGAATTAAAAATTATAATTATTATATTAAATTAATTAAGTTCCTAATTAGATTAGGATTTTAATTAAAAACTTTATTCCTAAAAGTATTAGGATGGTTGACTATATCTATAAATAAGAGTAGTCTTATTATGAATTGAGGTTACATATACTTTCATAAGTTTTGCGAGAGTACTCACAAGTTCTCCAGATTTAAGAAATTAAAAGAGAGCGAAAATTATGGTTTGTCATCACTTACTTCTTGAATCTTTATTCTTCCTTGGTGGATCACCTTTAGAGGCCAAACACTTGGGTGGTTAACATTGATCAAAGGAATTTAATCGGTGGAATTTAAGGAGAACACGAAGAAATTGGAGTTGAACACGTACCTATGGAAAGCTAGAATCTACAAGAGTATAATTCTCTATCTCATTCTTGTTAATTAATAGTTTTGCATAAAGGTCGATCCTGGATTATAGTTTGTAGTAAAAAAAATTAAATTCTGATTTACCATGTTTCCGCTGCTTATATGTAATTTGATTGCATTTTCATGGATATTACAAACCAATAATGGAATTAGAGCTAAACTTTATGCAAATTATTAATTATTTTGATTCTATATATGTATGAGTATGTGTTTAGAATAATTTAATTAGGCATACATGTTGTATAAAATTATATATTTTTGGAAAAAAATGTCAAAAATAGTGTTTTGATAAAGACTGAAAAAAAAAACTTGTTTTTCGACTAGCGCGGGGCGCGACAGGATTCTGCGAGTATGGCGCGAGGCGTGCCATAATAAGCCTTCAGGCGGCGCACCGTACCTGCAGAATGTTGTTTTAGTTTTTTTTTTTTGGTATTGTTTTTTCAAAAATTAAAATAAAAGATTTATTTTGGATGATTTTATAATTAAAATAAAAGAGTTTATTTTAAACATGAAATTAGATTTCATGCAACTTTAAATAGCCCATTAAATGATATCAATGCATATATGGAATTGTTTTAATTTCATGAGATGAATATTATTTATTGATACGTATAGTGATATGTTTGATAATAAAATAAATTAGTTATAGACTATTGGCCAATATGATTGGTTTTATTTTTGTGGATGCATGAATGAATGGTTATTTATAAATGAGTATTTATAAATGAGGTATGTGTACCTCGCCTTATCTAATTTTTCTAATATAAAATTTATCTCCCTCTTATGTACTTCCTCTTGACCGCTGATCAAGGTTTCTATTTATTGCAAATAGTTATGTAATAGGTTAATTATAATTAATTGAAGAATTGGAGTCAAGGAACAAGGAGTGCTTGAAGACCCATTTGTAATGGAGCCCGGGTTTAAATGTAATGGTTATATTTAATTTTATTCTTGCACCATAGGTTTGACATTTTAGTTCACTTGGTGGTTCTATTGAACCAAACTAGAATAAAAGTTCATAACAATTTCAAGTAGAATATAATATTCTATATGTGCATGCTTAATATATATATTTATTATATATTATCCAAACATGTTTCGCATGTTAATTAATATGACGCGTATTTTATATATATGTGTGCATGCGCGCTAAATAAGATAAGACAATTAATAACAAACCCCCTCAAAGAGAAATATATTAAGTCGTAACATTCAAAAAAAATTTGAATATCAAGCATCGCCTTCTAGCATGGTAAAACAACAGAGTATTAAATAATCAATATACGTTTGTTTTGTCACATAAGCCTTATATTAATTATTTGAGATGTTATTTTATTACATAGTTGATGTTTATAAAATAATTGAACATTATTATTTTGTTGTGTCACACAAGAATAATATTTTTCTATTTACTTATATGGAAATGCTATGTCAAACTTAATTAGAATAATTTTAATTTGGACGTGTCACACATGATCATAATATTTCAAAAGGCAAAATAGAATAGAAGGAGTTACATGTTGATTTAATTGACAAAGAATTGTTTAACTATTTATTTATATATAGTTTGTTGTGTCACATAAGGTTATATACATTTGAAATAGGATCCTTAATCTCACTAACAAATCTTTAAATAGACTTGTCGAACTATATAAGGAGGGTAATATAGTTTGATATAAATAGTGGGAGATACTAATTTAAATAAAGACCTAATTTATTTTGGTAATTAATAAAAATTAATTTATGCTCAAATATTGTCTATTTTTCATGTGCAGAATTTTACAAATGTCAAACTTACTATCACTGCGTAACATACTTGATGCTAACAAACTAACTGGGCTAAATTACACTAACTGATTAAGGAATTTGAGAATTGTTCTCACTGCTGAAAAGTTTTCCTATGTCCTAAATTTTCCTGTCCCTGCAACTGTTGCAAAAAATACTTCTGAGGAAGAAGTTGCTACTTTTAAAAAGTGGCAAGATGATATAGTTATGGCTCAATGCATCATGTTCGCATCCATGACTAATGAGCTTCAGTGTCAGCATGAAAAGATTAATGCTCCTACTATATACTAATGCACCTTAAAGAACTTTATGATGAGCAAAGTAGGACTGCTAGATATCAGATATTTAAAGAGCTCTTTCGATCTTGAATGACCAAGGGCACTATCGTTGAGACTCATGTCCTCAAGATGATCAATCTGATCGAACAACTTAGACAGTTAGGGTTTATGATGGATAGAGAGTTGAGTCAAGATTTGATCTTGCAATCACTCCCGAACACCTTTTTCACAATTTGTTTTGAATTTTCACATGAATAAGTTGGACGTCAACTTGCCTGAGTTACTGAACACGTTAAAAACTGCGGAGGGTCACTTTCCATCTAAATAGAGCACAGTCTTATTGGTAGATGATTCTTCCAAGAAAAGGAAGAGACCCAAGGGAACTTCTCAAAAGAAGAAATCCAAGAAAGCTAAAGGCAAGGCTAAAGAAAAGGATAATAAGAAGGCAGATCTATATAGCAAAGGAATGTGCTTCCATTGCAATAAGTCGGGTCACTGAAAAAGAAACTGTAAAGAGTATATTACAAGTTTAAAGCAAAAGGAGCTTGGAGAAGGTTCAATCACAGATCAAGGTTTGTTCATGATTGAAATAAATATTTTTGTAAGTCAAAGTTCTACTTGGATATTAAATACCAACTGTGATTCTCACATATGTAATACTATGTAGGGACTAAGCAGAAGTAGAAAGCTAAACAAAGATGAAGTCATCTTACGCATGAGGAATTGAGCAAATGTTGCTGCATTAACCGTAGAAACTTATTGTTTAGCACTGTCTACAAGCAAGTCCATTTTTTTAAAATAATTGTTATTATGTTCCGATACTTATAAGAAACATTATTTCTATTCCTATGTTAAATAAGGATGGTTTTAAGATTATAATAAAGAACAACAGTTGTTCTATTTATAACAATAATATTTTTTTTTAGTCTTGGGAATTTAGTGAATGGACTTTATTTACTTGACTTGCAAGAAAAATATATTACAAATTGAACAAACTAAGAAAAAGAAAAGAGATAATGTAAATTATATCTTTATATGGAATTATAGACTCGTTCATATTAATAAAACTAGATTAAACAAGTTGCATAAAGATGAACTTTTAGAGTTATCTGATTATGAATCATATCCAACTTGAAAATCTTGTCTCATGGGTAAAATGACCAAATCTTCTTTTAGTGGAAAAGGAGAAAGAGTTATAGAGTTGTTAGAGTTAGTACACACAGATTTATGTGGACCTATGACAACACATGCACGAGGAGGGTATTCATATTTTATTACTTTCACTAATGATCATTCAAGATTTGGATATGTATATTTAATGAAATACAAGTCTAAATCATTTGAAAAATTCAAAAAATTCAGAAGTGAAGTAGATAAACAAATTGGCAGTAATATTAATATTCTTCGATCAGATCGAGGTGGTGATTACTTAAGTAATAAGTTTCTCAATTATCTCAAAGAAAATGGTATAATCTCATAATGGACTCCACCAGGTACACCATAATTGAATGGTGTATCTGAAAGGAGAAATCGAACATTGTTAGACATGATTCATTCCATGATGAGTTTTACCGATCTTCTAATTTTCTTCTGGGGTTATGCCCTAGAAACGATTGCATACCTACTTAATAAAGTACCATCTAAATCTATTCCTAAGACTCCATATGAAATATGGACAGGAAGAAAACATAATCTTAAGTATATTAAGATTTGGGGTTGTCCAACTTATGTCAAAAGGTTTGAGCATGATAAGCTAGAGACAAGATCTGATAAGTGTAAATTTGTGGGATACCCAAAAGAAACTACAGGGTATTATGCATATCATTCTACTGAGCAAAAGGTGTTTGTTGCGAAACATGCTACCTTCTTTGAAAAGGAGTTTATCCTCGGAGGGGTCAGTGGGAGTAAGATAGACCGTGAAAATGTTCAAGAACCACAAAACACTATGGGTCAAAGTGAGGTCCTAACCAAGTAATACAATCTAATATACCACAACCTATTCGTAAATCTAGAAGAGTACTGAAGATACCTGAAAGGTATGGATTCATCATAGAAGATGATGATGAGGTACGCATTATAGATGATGATGATCCATGGACTTACGAAGAGGTAATGAGTAGTAAAGACTCAGAGAAATGGCTAGCAGCCATGAAATCCGAGATGGACTCCATGTATGAAAACCAAGTATGTTTGGTTACTCCACCAGAGGGCATGAAGCCTATTGGATGTAAATTGATCGTTAAGAGAAAGACTAGAGCAGATGGCAAGGTATAGACCTATAAAGCCTGACTGGTTGCAAAAGGTTTCAAACAAAAATAATGTGTTGACTATGATGAAACATTCTCACCAGTAGTGATGCTCAAGTCCATTCGAATTTTGCTTGCAATTGTAGCTTATCATGACTATGAGATCTGGCAGATGGACGTGAAAACGACATTCCTCAATAGGAAACTAGAAGACGATGTATATATAATAAAACTAGAAGATTTTGTTTCAAAGGCTGGAAAATCAAGACTGTAAGCTACAATGATCCATTTATAGATTGAAACAAGTTTTCTCGAAGATGGAACATCCTTTTTGATAAGACAATTAAAGAGTTTGATTTTATCAAAAATGAGGATGAAGCATGTATGTACAAGAAGATTAGTGGGAGTGTTGTTACATTCCTAGTATTATATGTTGATGATATATTACTTATAAGGAATAATGTTCCAATGCTACAGTCGATTAAGATTTGGTTGTCTAAACACTTCTCCATTAAGGACTTGGGAGAAACATCCTATATCTTGGAGGTAAATATCTATAAAGATAGATTTAAAAGGATGTTTGGCTTATCCCAAGGAACGTACATTGATTCGATGTTAAAAAAGTTTAGCATGGAAGATTCCAATAAATGGCTCATGCCGATGGGTCCTGGAATACATCTCTCCAAGAAGCAGGTGTGACACCCCCAAATCTAAGTCCCTTGAACCACGGATTCAGTGCTCACTATACTATTCTACCATTTAATCCCAGCCATTGATTTCTGAACAGAATAACTTAATTTATAATATTGCATAACTATCCCAGGTTTACAGACCTTTATACATTACAAAATATTTACAATTGACATAATACAAAAAATATTACATTTACATTGACTCTATAACTATACAACTATTGCTTGCTGGCCTTTCCTTTTCCCTTATTTGTCCCCGACCCCTATGTCCGTTCGGGTTTAGCTGAAATATCACGGTAAACCAAGAGTGAGCATAAAATAGCTCAGCAAGTACATAAACAAGTAATGACATGATATTTCAGAATGATGAATACAAATCTTCACAGTAGAATTGAACCATTAAAGGATTCGGTGAAAAACTTAAGAACATATCATAAATCTTTGAACGATTAACTTAAAACATGAATCTTACTAGTTGTACGATCACAAGACCAAGAATTCGTTAAGAACAATACCAGTCACAAGGATTGTTACTGCCCCATTCAGTCATAAGACTGCATTTCATTTCAGATGTGTACTCTAGGTGATCAGTTTATCGTACTTTTACATTATGCACAACATAAACATCTAACGACGCAACCACTCCATGGGATTTATTTTCTCCTTTTTACTTTATCCCCCTTTATATTAGGGTTGTTTTGTTATAGTATTTCATAGATTCCGCACCATAACAATATGGATTGGAGAACATAACAATAAATATTTGAGTTCAACATGAATTATCACATATGTCTAACCGAATCAAGATTGGCATCGACCTTTCTTAAAAATAGTTCAATAATAAATGAACTTCAAAATGATTTATATGAATGCATAACATATATCATTGTTTAAGGAACTACAAAATAGAGTTCGAATAGAACACTTGCATTTGTCCTCGTTTACCTCTACTGATAAAATCTTATCCCGTTTATGTCCTACATAACCATAATATTGGTCCATGCATTAGTTATATACATGTGCATGCTCTACCTTGCCATTCAAGCTATCATTTACCTTTACATAAACCTCAACACATAACACGTCATTCAATCATACCTTAATACTTACCACATTGATCCTTTTTATCAATTTATGGTTTATAATACATGTCTCTATCATAAAGTATTAAAACATTTTATTTTAGATTAAAAATAATTTTTTTTCAAAAACCAGGACATCTCTCCCTCGCGAGATGTTTTACACTAAACACCTCGTTGGCCGTGAAATCTTCTCAGCTGGACCTCTCCTCGGTGCCGACTGGTTTCGCCAACAGCGAAGTATTTTCAATTGCACTGTGCCCCGGCGTAGTGTTTAGTTCAAAACATCTCGCCCCAGCACAATGCTGCAGAATTTGAAAAAAATATATTCTAATTTCAAGCCATTTTTGGCCCTTTTTTACAAAACTTGATCCCAACATATGATTTAACATATATATTACTTGCCTAGACCTTCAAAAATATTAAAAGTTCTCAAACGACCCTTTTTTCCAAAATTTTCATTCTAGGTGTTAGCAAACGTTTTTAAACATTTAAAATCCACTTTTTTCACCATAAACACCAAATGACTTTCAAATCGACACAAACGCGTGTATTTAAATAAAACTTAGTTGTTTAGCTTTATTTTACCTTTAATTACACAAAATGGCCAAAAATCACACTTCTATAGAATTTTGATAACTTCGAAAAATCCACACTTAAACTCATACTTGAATTCTTGAACTCTATACACTATATACATTAGCACAAGCTTATTTACACACTTTGTGTGTTCACATAACATCTTTATGCACCTTCTAAAGCATGTTACAGATTATGACTTGGTTTACATGCAAAATATAGCCTAATATTATATTTTTCCTACACAAGTCATGATTTTCATCTATTAATGAACTTATTATGCTATCTAGCAAGAAATTATACATATTTCTAACATGATCATCCCTTCAATCTAGGGTTTAACCATATCTAACAACATTTAACAAATGATCTTCTTCAAAACATGATTTATAGCTATGAATACATGTATGCATATCTAATCACCTTTGTAATACCGCTCTTAAGCTTAGGGTTTCGTCATAAATCATACATGTAGCACATAACTCACATAATCAACACTTTTGATCACCAATACATGCATGGATTCTCATAATCTTGCATCAAAACAAAAAAATGACAAGTTTTAAAACAAGAACACCTTTACTACCATCTTTGTGATCTTTTTCTCCTTGCTATAAAACTTCTAAAAGTTGGATGATCCACTTTGATGGTAATTTAGATTCTCTTGAACACTTTTCTTGCAAATCTCTTGAGCTCTCTAGAAAACCATAGCTTCTCCTTCCTTCTTTCTCTCTTCACTCTGTCTTACACTTAGCAACTTGGAAAATAATATGAAGATGAACATAAGTAATACCTAGCTATACCTAGAAAATATATACATAAATAATTTTCATGTATTGCTCCAACTCTTAACCATCCCTAGTTAAGTTTAACTTATGCCTGATCAAGGTCATTCAAGTCAATTCCCTTCAATACTTAATGGCATTTAAGACATATCTCACTAAAAAGATACTAAAGTCATTCTTTAAGTTGTCAATGGTATTTTGGTTAATATCCAAAATTCCTAGACAATTAAATCCATATTAATTCCTATTTTGCTTATTTTTAATCAATTTCAAGTCTTTTTCAATCCAAATTTATTTTCTTAGGCTTGAATTTTATTCCCCAATCAAATAATATATGGATGACTTGTCTCAAAACACATGCCATGTTTCAAAAATTAAGTTTCATTATTTATTTATTAATTTACTATATTTGCAAATTCCATATCATTACAGCAGACCCCAAAGACACTTGAAGTGAGAGACCGTATGAGTAAGATTCCTTATGCCTCGACAATAGGATCTATCATGTGATGCCCCTAAATCACTATACTTACTATAGCTGACTTGGTGCTCACTATAAATGATAAATTATTAAGTTTATAAATGATTTCCTTTATTCATAAACAAAGTTCTCATCTTAATTTTCAAAGATCTTTCATTATTTCATACAAAGTCCTTGTAATCGATGCAAGTGACTTAATACCCATTCATAACATTTTAACCTTAAGATTTAGATATTTTATAACTTTATATACTCAAAGATTCACGGTATTAAATCATTAGGACGATTCTTGAGAATTGAGAATCTCGCGATGAATGTGTGTATCTTCACCCATGATAAATGTTTACATCTTTATCCGCGACAAATGTTTGTATCTTTGTCCGGTGCAAAATTCTCTTTGTCCGTACAAAACATATCCAACTAGTTAAAACCCTCACTCGAAACACATTTGGTTATAGTGATATCTCTTCATATCTATAATCCTACTTATTTGACATTAAGAATAGTAATAACAAGTTTGTACATGGGTTCGAGGAACCTAACGATGAATTTTACCAGTTAATATCGATTAGTCATGTCTCAGATACTTACAGTACTCACAAGTCATTTACCGATCCTCATCCAAATAAATAGATCATTATCAATACTATGTTAAGTTTTAACAATTCTAAGTTTAATTAAAGTAAAGACGTAACAAGAGAGTGTGATAAAACTTGATAATATAAATATAATATTCGATTACATATGTGAAACTTATTCTTATTATAAAATGTCATTATGACTACAGTTAAGAACAAGTAAGAAAAGCAGTAAACTAGTCTACACATTTCTTCTTTCCTTTCTTCTTTAAGTCGGAGCTCTCAGGTTTGTCTGCAAATTAAGTTATTTACAAGAGTGAGTTAAGATGCTCAACAAGTCTTAAATACATAGCATATAAGTGAACTCACACCGATATTGATTGTAAGGATTCATTACTACAATTAATATTACAAATGTTTTAACATAGCAGACTAAGTGGTGATTAGACCTTGAACTATTCTTTATCTTTCGACGTAGAACCATTTACAGTGGATATAGAAAGAGGATCAACCTAACGACATCCTATGTTATGCATAACATATACTACATTGGACTAATCATGAACAACGCTACATATTCGTTCATCTCAGTTTACTTCACATGTCAGGATCACCCCAAAATAACTTAGTTTGATAAAATAAAGCATGGTTCAAAATATATCACAAATAAACATTTCATTTTTTAAGTTATGCCAAAAAAAGAAGCAATAACTCTCATATTAAATATTTATAACACGTTGTTTGTACAAGATGTATAACTCACATAAAAAGAAAGTAACAAAAGTTAAGGATATAAAACTTGCCTTGTAAATATCTAGAATTAGATTATACGCTCGTTGATAATCATACACAATCACACGTTTATAAACACAGTTTAAATTATATCGAGTACAACTTTTAAGTTTTATTTTGGACATTATAACCACTTATAAATAAAACTTCTTCTAATATATATGAAAATATTTGAGCATTATAACTGTTTATATAATAAGCATTTTCATTTATTACATAAAGAAAATTGAACATTATAACTGGTTATAAATTGAACATTTTCTTCTTTATGTTTGAAAAAAATTAGCCATTATAACGGCTTACAAATAGGACTTTTCAAATATATATTTGAAATAATTTAGACATTATAACTTCCTAAAAAATGGATATTTACAATAATACTTCAAAAAAATTGAGCATAATAATAGCTTATAAAAGTATGTTTTATTCTTTATACTTGAAATAAAATTGGTCATTATAACGGCTATAAATAGGATTTTTATACTATTTATTTAAACTAAATTGAACATTATAACAACTTATAAAATGAATATTTATACTAACTAATAGAAGAAAAATAAAGAAGAAAAAAACAGGTATACCACTTAAAGTGCGTGCTTTACGTTAAATCGAGTAAAACTTCGTCACTTCGAAAGAAATTTTTCTCACAATATCTCTCAAAATATAACTTTGGAGTGTTTTTGCATTTGAACCAATGAATTTAAAAGAGAGAGAGCTCTCTACTTATAGAAAACTAAAGGTCGAGGTAGTTTGGTCTTTAGTTTAAATGTCAAGGGCATTTTAATCTTCTCGCACATTATTTAATTAATAAAAATAAAATAATAACTAGATATTTTCAAGCCCAAACTGTTCACTTAGTGTTCTAGAAGCTTCTCGAGCTGGTTTGTCATTATTTCTTTTGATTGGTTAAAATTTTGGTATATCGGATAAATTGCATGTGATTAATTTAAAATATTTCACATCAGTAATATCAGTTTTAATTAGTTATATGTATTTTATTCATAAAATATTTCATATAGTATTAATATGATGTCTCGTGTAAGCCTCGTAGTTTATACCTTATTTTAATCTCAGATACACTTTCGTATATTTCTCATAAAACGTGTTTTACGTATTTCTTTTCGTATTTGTTCAATTTTAAAATTTCATAACCCCACAGTCATTTTTTTTATAAATATTTTTATTTGTGAAAATATCTCTGTTGTCTATAAAAACGCTATTTAGAACTGGGAATTTTTAAAAATTCGAAAGACAATGTTTGAATGAAAAGTGTCGCACGAATTTTGAGACAAAATATTTTTATTGGCTCATTAGCATCCATACCTCATAAGAATACTATTTCGTGAAATGTACAAAGTCAAAATATCGAAAAGACAACAAACGTTTTCTCGTAAATTGTGTCTTTTTCATCTTTTTTTCCAAAAATTCTTATTAGTTCCCTAACATCTAAACCTCATATTAACACTATGTTTTAAAACGTAAGAAGTCCTAAAGATGAAGAAAACAATCAAACGAATGAAAAACTCCATTTTATGAATAGTGATTTTTCACATTTTTTGAGAAAAAAAGTTTTATTGAATAAATAGCATTTATACTTCATATAAACGCTATTTCATGAAATATGATATATCAAGACGACTTAAGACGGTTGAAGAATCTTTTAGGTTATAATCCTTAGGTTATAACCCTTAGGGCTTAGGTTTTGACTTCAAATTGTCATTCGGATTTTATTTGTAAGCGTTAAGATTTACTACTTAAATCAAAACACAGAATCCTACACATAGAATTATCACATAACACATTATGAACCTTAATTGAACCTTTATTTATTCACATAGAGTTGGATTACAGGAATATCAAAAGTTCAGAATATTACATATCATCTACGGGATATATGTACAAGACCTGATGTTGCTTATGCAATTAGTGTAACAAGCAGATATCAGTCTAATCCAGGAGAGGAACACTAAAAGTTAGTGAAAAATATTCTAAAGTACTTAAGAAGAACTAAGAATATATTTCTTAGCTACGGTGGGTCTAATTTGAAACTAGAGGGCTATACAGACTCAAGTTTTTAAACTGACCGAGATGATAGTATATCCGTTCCGGGTTATGTGTTTACCCTAAATGGTGGCGCAGTGAGTTAAAAAAGTTTCAAGTAACAAACAGTTGTTAATTCAGTGACAAAGACAGAGTACACAGCTGCAAGTGAATCTACAAAGGAGGTTGTTTAGATGAAGAAGTTCATTACAGAGCTTGGAGTGGTTCCTAGCATTCAAGGGTCAGTCCTTTATTTTGTGACAACACGGGAGCTATTGTACAAAAGCAAGGAACCTGAGTCTCATCAGAAATCCAAACATGTGTTGTAGCGATTTCATTTAATTAGAGAAATCATTGAAAGAAGAGATGTCATATTAGAGCGTGTTAACTCTTTTAATAACATAACAGATCCATTTACTAAAGTTTTAACTCAAAAGCAGTTTGATCGTCACTGAGAGAAGATGGGTATTAGATATCATAGCAATCGGCTTTAGTGCAAGTGTGAGATTAAAAGTAGTGCATACAAGCCAATCATATTTGATATGATGAAGTATGTACTTTGTAATCTTATTAATTTATTAATAAAAGTTTATTTATACAAGAGCATTTTCTTTAGTCATATTTAATAAATGACATTAATTGTGATAAACTCATAGTTATTGAAAAATGATTTTAGAATCGTGATGATAATCATGCTAATGAGATCTAAATTCAAGATAACTTAAAATTAAAATTGTTCCTAATCACGGGATCATTAAAATGAGGATTAGTGAATCCGGATAGATTAGTACATACTATGCTTGCTCTTATGAAGATAATGATTGATCTTATAATCATTTGTATAGAGACACTAAAGCAAGTATGTAGGTACTTATTAGAGAATAAGTTCACTGAACGTGACTCGCTCAAGGAACACCTAATGGAGTCTTATTTGCCTGTAAATAGGAGTTCCTTTTGTGATAGTAATATAAGTGATCATTGGACTTGAGATCATCATAGTATCTTGTGTATGATGAATTATGTTTTGACATATTCCTAAAAATCTTTAAGATGTATCAAAATGTATGCTCGGATATAATAAATTGTACATAGAGATATGTGAATGATCCAAAAAGAATATACCAGTTCTAATAAAAGAAAAGAATGTCCTATGCGATTCGATAAATGACAACTCAATAGTCCTTGGCCAAGACAAAATAAAAATTAGAAAGTAGTTTCTAATTTACATTAATTAGAATTATTCATTTGAGAATCGAAATACAAATAATCAAATAAAATAAGACTTGATAGTAATACCATGTCTTATATTTGATTGGGACATTAGGAGGTAGAATGATTGAATTGTACGGTAACTATTCGCTGAGTAGATTCTTTTGTGATTAAATGTTGAAGTCTATATTATCTAGAAAGTCGTTGATCGCTAAGGGGTTTACCCTTATTATGGAATAAATATTATTTATTTAAATAAATTAAATGGTTTAATTGATTTATATAAATAAGATTAGAATAGTTCTAATTAATTTATTCTATAACCGGTTTAATATGGAGAACCTAAAGGCTCACACTGTAAACGGAAATTAATTATTTAAGAAGTAAATGACATAATCGTAATAATGAATTAAGTATATTTAATTTATATTATGGGGATAGAATAAATTAAATAGCTTAATATTTATTATTTAGTATTTTAGAAATACAAATTATAAATTAATAAGAGGAGTCTTATTATTATTATTATTATTATTATTATTATTATTATTATTATTATTATTTTATTGTTATTACTACTACTACTACTACTACTACTACTACTACTACTACTACTACTATTATCATTATTACTTAGTTCCTAAATGGTTTTGGAATCAATTAATAAGAGTACTCTCATAAATGATAATTAAATTTCTAAATGGTTTATAAATTATAATTATAATTATTATATTAAATTAATTATGTTCCTAATTAGATTAGGAGTTTAATTAAAAACTTTATTCCTAAAAGTGTTAGGATAATTGACTATATCTATAAATAAGAGGAATCTTATTATGAAAGAGGGTTACATGCACTTTCATAAGTTTTGGGAGAGTGCTCGCAAGTTCTCTAGATCTAATAAATTAGAATAGAAAGAAAACTAGGGTTTGCTATCACTCATTTCTTGTGAGTATCCGAATTTTCAGGATTTTTCTTAATAATATTAAATGAGAATTTAATTGATAAAATTATCAAGGTTGTATAAATTAATTATTATTTTATGTAAATTAAGGTATGTAAAAGGATTTAATTGGTAAATTAAATCCGTACAGAGATGATGACAAATTGTGATTAAATAAAAATAATTGAAGAATAAATAGATTGTTTAAAAACAATTTATGAAAAATAAGAGAAGTTTTAATGAAATGAATAATACTTAAAAATTATTGTGAAAATACAGAAATTATAATTTTAAATGAGGTTATGTGATAATGTGAAAGGCATGAATTAAATATGTATATATATACATTTTTATATGTATGTGTGTTATGTTTAATTGATAATTATAAATGTTATTAATTATGACAATTAAGGGATTAATAATTAAATTAATCCAAGTTTAAATGAAAAGATAATGAGAGAAGTTAATAAAATTGAAATTATTGAATTTAGAATTAATTAAGAATTTTGGAGGAAGTAGAAATTAATTAAGAAGAAATGTAATTATATAAATTATATAATAATAAATTATATAATTTATATAAGGAAATTAAAGTAATGAATGAAGGAACTTATAATTATATAAATTATATAAAAATAATTATATAATTTATATAAGAGGATTAAATTAATAAATATATAATTATTGATTATGCAATTAAGGGATAATTAGATAGGAATAATGTAATTATATAAATTATATAATATTAAATTATATAATTTATATAAGGAAAGTTAATGTGATTATTAAAGAAATTGAATAATAAATAAGGAAAAAGAATGTTTTAAGTTATTAAAAATTATATTTATGTATAATGTAATTATTATGACTTTTATGAAGGATAATATTTCGGAAACGTGAACATGTTAATGTAACATGTTGTCCAAGTAACGAAGCGAAAAATTATGAAAAATAATTTTTATATGTTATATGAATTATTTTATGATTTTTGGAGGTATAAATTACCTCATAAAATTACATGCATGTTATTATGCGTGTACACAATTTGTCAAGAAAAGTACCCAAAAGATGTATTAATATTAATGATAACTCATGTTATGATTTTTAGTAAATTAAAATAAATATTTTATATTTATTATATAAAATATTTATTACACGATATAATTATGTAATGTATAAAAATAACATTTTGCATGCTTAATTTTGTGGGAATGTTCGAGAGAGAGTGAAGGTCGGTGGAATTAAAGTTAAATTCCAAATTGGTTAAGATTAAGTACAATAAAAAGGAAAGAAAAGCAACAAAAGAGGAAAAAAGTGGAAAATAAAAATAAAACAAGTCTCTCTCTTCTTCCACCACTACGCCATCGAACACCACCATCACAAGAGAGAAATAGTTGATGCTACCAAGTGAAGAAAAAGCTTCAATGGAAAGAAAGCTCAAGTTTTGGAAGGTATAAATTCTTGTTTTTAATTTATTTTGAGTAATTATGGTGATAAAATAATTATGTGAAAAATTAGTAAATAATTAGAATAATTGTTCTACATAATTTTTGGATGAATATGTATGGATTTTATGATTTTTGGAGTTGTTATGTTGTAAAAATAATGAGCAAAAATGGAGAATTATTGGAAAGTTGGTGCACTGTTCACGGTAGGAGGAAGAAGAAGCTGGGAAAGGTCGACCGCGCATGGCGCGCGGTCTGTTTCTGCCGCCCTTGATAAAACGGCGTCGTTTTAGGGGAAAAAGAGGAGTCGCGCCTTGCGCGCCGTGAGTTTATAGTATGCCTGGCCAAACGACGTCGTTTGACTGGCGTCGGCTGAAATGGGGGGTCGCGCATTGCGTGGCCGGCATGCTGAAAATTATCAGCGTGCCCCTGGCCTTTATCAGAAATACCGAGCGTGTCCCAAGGCTGCGGAAATTATGAAAATGCCCCTGAACTTTTCGGGAAATTCCGGTTATGTCCCTAAGGGTGCGAAAATTGTCAAAATGCCCTCAGAAATGATTTTTAATGAAATAAATGTTTAAAAATTATTTAAAAATCATAGAAAATTATAGAAAAATACTAAAAATATAGAAATGATGTTTGGGCATTAAATTTAATATTTTTGTAAAAATATTAAATATTGGAGATTAATATTTAAATATTTTAAATATTAATCTAATAAGTGTAAAGGTTAAAAAATGGGTTAAATGAAAATTCGGACAACCAGATATGCTAAAATTTATCTGTTGAGCCGGGTTGTCCGTATGGAAGGTATATGATATTAAGTTAAATTAATATATTAAGGAATGAGGTTAATTTAATTAACCATATTATTTAACAATTAGTCCAGAGATGATATTAATTAAATAAATTAATATCATAAAGAGATAAATAATTATTATTTGATTATTTTATGATCATAGGCTGTTTGAGAAGCTGTAAAGAAGGGATGTTTATTATTTAATTTCGCAATTCAGGCAAGTTCTTCAGTCCTTAAATGTTAAATGTTGAATGTTATGATATGTAATTCTTGTTTTGAATGCATACAAATTATGTGTTATGTGATACGTGATTAATATGACCACAATGTATACTTTGTGCAACGATA
Source organism: Hedera helix (assembly GCA_947179155.2). Lineage (NCBI taxonomy): Eukaryota > Viridiplantae > Streptophyta > Magnoliopsida > Apiales > Araliaceae > Hedera > Hedera helix. The sequence goes on along the minus strand of OX359275.1, from coordinate 15,545,893 downwards.
TGAATATATATATGAGATATTGTTTAAGTAGAAGCACAACACGTAATGTATGACACACATAGAACATGTTAAACTATGTGCTACGTGAAGCATAAACAGTTGAACTTGCTGAGCCGTTGTGCTCATTACTTGCTTAATAAACATTTTTGCAGGAAATAAATAAATTTCAAGAATTTCAGATTATATAGAGACGGTTTACCAAGGAAGGTTGACACTGTTATTATATTTTAATATTATAAATCAATGTGCACAAATTTGCCAAGTTACTTGGATATGCTATATGTACATGTAAGTGAGATCTGAATATGATGTGTATAGTTAAACTATGAATTGAAATTATTCTATATGAATATTATGATAGAGACTATTATATATTTGATGATGAATCATGAATCAGTGAATAGTTGTACGGATATGAAAGGATATTAAATTTTGAATGATGAGATTTAAGATATTGGTACAAGGAAAGAAAAGACAAAAAAAAGTGAAGGTTGCGATCCAGGGACTAGGATCCGGATATAAAGATTTTTAAAAGTCAAATATTTTAATACAATGATTGAGAAAAAAGAAAAATTTATACCGAAAAATTTGTACTTGATGATTTTAAAGTCAATTTAAGGGATTAAAAAAGGAGATTAAAGATTTATTAACGAACTGAAATTTGGACGAAAGGCAAATGATGTTTAATAAATATCAGATTTAAGGTAATAAAGAGGGTCGAATTTCGGGGTCGTTACATTTCTTGACTCCTTATTCTTCCTTGATGGATCACCTCTAGAGTCTAAACACTTTGGTGGCTACCGTTGATCAAAGGAATTTAATCGGTTTAATTCAAGGAGAACACAAAAGAATTTGAGTTGAACACATATGTGACAGCCCCAAAATCCGTCTTCAATAACCCCGGATCTGGTCCGTCAAAAGTAATCTCAATCCTGAGTTTAAGTCGTTACACGAACAACCTTCTCATTATTATACACAACATTACATAAAAGATAAAATTTAATGCTGTTAAAACTCAATATATTAATTGATAAACTTAATTAACTTTCAAAAGTCTTCTATTCCCAAAATCGCAATCTTTACATAGCTCTTTTACAACTCTAGATCATATACATTATAATTTAATATATAATCTGTACCTCTATGAGTTATTCTTTATAATCCAGTAAGCCAAAAACATGATCCAACAAACTGGATTATCAAAACAACAAGTTGTAAGCTAAGTTACTATTGCTTGTGAAGTCACTCTACGATTGTCTAGCTTGGCAGTCTGCGCTCACAGAAAAACTTGGACAGTGGAATTTCACTCTACAATCCCACAGTGAAGTTACTCAACGATTTGTCACTTTACGACCAAACACTCTACGATCGGCTGAGGCTCACTCTACGATTGTTGAGACTCACTCTACGATTGTTGAGACTCATTCTACGATCGCTGAGGCTCACTTTACGATTGTTGCGGCTCACTCTACGATCATGACCACAGATCAATAAAGCCAATGCAACAAACTGTTTTCCATTACAGCAACCTGAGTTTCCTATTCAACATACCGTATATCCAACGCCTTCAAAAATTTCTTTATTTACTTCGCTGAAAATGTTAATTTAAAGCAAGAATGAGCACGATGGCTCAGCAAGTCCAACAGCTAACACATAACACGTAGGTTATATTTAATTTATGCTTTATGCTCCATGCTTGGCATTTATATAGGCATCATGCTTATCATTCGTTGCATTTATAAAATCTACTCATGCTTACCATGCATGTCAATGTTACCATGTTATATAACTCATATAACACATTCAATTCATAGCATTAATTATATATAACAGCTATTACCCACATATGATTATACACAGACACATTTACAATCAGATAGCACATAACATGAGTGCACATTTAATAGTTTATGCATATAAAACATAACACTGAACAACTTGTAGGGAGAGCAAATATCACTGAAAGACTTGCCTGGATTGCAACACCAGTTTACGCTAACCTTTCGCATTCCTTACACCACCTATACAACATGAGAGATCAACAGTGCATTATATTAGTCAAAGTTTGACTCAATATTTAATCCTATTCTTAGGATGTCTACTTCATTTTATCGTCCCATTTATTCGCTATGGTTGATTCATTAGTTTAGTCCATTGTGGATTCATCATGATGTTTCACATAAACACCGTAAACCTTCTATACTTAACTTTGTATATTCGACATTCCTTAATGCCATAACCTTATCATTTGGTCCTCATAATTATTTAGGTCAATCTACCAATTAGTCATTACTGGACTTTACTAGGTTTAATTCTACAATTACCTCATCAAGTTGTCATAATATTACCCGCCTCAGACAATATTTAAAACTCTTACTAATCCCAATTAGTATTACTTCAATTAATCTCTAAGGTTATTAAATTGCTAAATAACACTCTACACAGCGTTTCGACGTTTATACGCCACACGTCTATCTCGCCTCATATGCACACGTTTAGCATGCTCATACACTTATCTAATTAATCGTTGATTAATGATAGACATCATTATAAATCATAATATTCATTTTTTATACAAAGAACAGTATAACGTAGTGTCGAAAACATTGCACGTTGCACACGTGCATGCCCGACGCCCTCCGATTGCCTCCAATCACCCATCATACCTCAAGATGGTCAATTTAGACTCTGTTACAGACCTCAAATCGAAAAAGTTAAAGAATAAAAGTTATAGGTATATCTCTTAGATTTCCAAAACATCTTGAATCACCTCAATCCGAGTTCGTATAAGAAAGTTATGCTCATATTACTAACTGACGCTGAAGCTGTCCCGACTCTACGATTTTCACTTTCACTCTACGTTTTTCACTTTTCACTCTACGATTTTTACTCTACGTTTTGGACTTTTCACTCTACGATTTTCACTTTACTACCAGAGCACTCTACTACCAGTTCACTCTACTACCAGCAACACTCTACTACCAGTTCACTCTACTACCAGCAGCACTCTACTACCAGTTCACTCTACTATCAGCAGCACTCTACTACTAGAGCACTCTACTACCAGTTCACTCTACTACCAGCAGCACTCTACTACCAGTTCACTCTACTACCAGCAGCACTCTACTACCAGAGCACTCTACTACCAGCAGCACTCTACTACCAGAGCACTCTACTACCAGCAACACTCTACTACCAGTTCACTCTACTACCAGAGCACTCTACTATCAGCAGCACTCTACTACCAGTTCACTCTAATATCAGCAGCACTCTACTACCAGTTCACTCTACTATCAGCAGCACTCTACTACCAGAGCACTCTACTACCAGTTCACTCTACTATCAGCAGCACTCTACTACCAGAGCACTCTACTACCAGTTCATTCTACTACCAGCAACACTCTACTACCAGAGCACTCTACTACCAGCAGCACTCTACTACCAGTTCACTCTACTATCAGCAACACTCTACTACCAGAGCACTCTACTACCAGCAGCACTCTACTACCAGATCACTCTACTACCAGCAGCACTCTACTACTAGAGCACTCTACTACCAGTTCACTCTACTACCAGCACTCTACTATCAGTTCATTCTAAAGTTTTATGAACATGAACATTGAGTACAGACCAACTGTGGTTCAGACTCACAATGTTGACTGTGTAAAATAACCGAAACCACTATTCTAGTTCTAATTCAATCATTAACTAGTTTCAACAACATTCGACTACCGAGTTCACATTACTCTCATTTAAACACCTCATATGCAACTCTAGCATATTCTGTTTCCTTAATCCAAAATAAGATAAAACTAGTTAAATCAAAATAACCGGATAATACCTTCAATCTTTGACAGATGATTTACATTCAGATTCTGCCTTCCCCGAATAACTTGAACTCCTCTGAAGTTTGCATTTACTTCTCAAGCTCAATATCTCTCTTATCCTAAATGAACGCGAAGGGGAAATGAGGGAATGACTGAGGTTATACAACACTCTCTCAGCCTTAGACAACTCTGAGGAGTTGGATCCTATAGCCTCCCCTATGCCTGACTTGTTCCTTCTTTTCTCAGCACTGATTCCTTGAGCTTTGCACAAACTGCGCGTGCTCTGCTTTTTCTGAGGTTTTGTCCCTAAATGAGTGGCACTCTTACTTTTCCACCGGGTTATGTTATTACTTTTGGGCTGGGCTGCTATTTGTTTTGTTAATTAAACAATTGGTGGCCCAATTGTTACTTATATTGCAACTAAGCTTTGGGTTGCCCAAATTAAATTCCTAGTGGAAATATAAAATATTAATTCCCCCACTACCCATAACTTTTCCAATGGAAATAAATATAACATTATTAATGTTTACGAAATCTCATTAATTAATAACCATATTAATTAATTTACACATCCAGCTTAACTTGCTAGCTATTTAATTAAATATCACATAACTCATTTACCCTATCAAACTTTGATACTACACAACCTAGGTTGGTTCATTAATTTAATTAACCCATTAATTGAACCTTCCTTAAATTTCTTTAATTATTTCAACGCATAATTAATTAAACCAAGCCATCATATAATGATTTAATTTAATCCTCTAGAAATTTACAATTACAACCAATAATTCCATTTCTCTATATTAAAATATTTCGAGTCGCTACATTCTTCCCCTCTTATAATAATTTCGTCCCCGAAATTTCAATATAAGGTAACTCAAAAATATGAGGGTAATTCTTCCACATCATGTTTTCTGCACCTGTATACTATATAGATACATAACTTAGTGTATACCTTATCATATACCCCTTTAACCAATTCTAGGTTTTAAACTCCTAACAATTATTTTCCTCAAATTAAGTTTTTTAACTTAATCCTTACAAATGATTCCATCCTTGGAATTAGCACTACATCCTTACAACATTTGCCCCGCCGATCAATCTTATCGATTATTTTAACATAGACATTGTTTTACTTATTGTTTTATAAACACTGTCATAGTCCCTCTGTGATAGGACTCTAATTCCTTTCCAGTGATCGGCATCACTTTACCAATGTTAGCTTTATGTCTTAACCTCAAATTTTGCTCGAATTCTCGAAAGCTTAAAATTTTCTCAAATCGACTATCCACTACATCCTCATCCAAGGATTAACGTAGCCTTAAATCACATCAATTACCTAAGACCATACTCAATAGGCTTATGAATATCCACAATTTACCTAAGACCACACTAATCAGTCTTACGAATTTCTGGGTCATTACAACATACTTGTGGAAAGATAGAATCTACAAGGGTATAATTATCAATCTCCTTCTTGTTAATTAATAGTTATGCATAATTAATTATTTAAGAAGTAAATGGCATAATCGTAATAAGGAATTAAGTATATTTAATTTATACTATGAGGATAGAATAAAGTAAATAGCTTAATATTTATTATTTAGTATTTTAGAAATACAAATTATAAATTAATAAGATGAGTCTTTTTATTATTATTATTATTATTATTATTATTATTATTATTACTATTATCATTATTACTTAGTTCCTAAATGGTTTTGGAATCAATTAATAAGAGTACTCTCATAAACGATAATTAAATTCCTAAATGGTTTAGAAATTATAATTATTATATTAAATTAATTATGTTCCTAGTTAGATTAGGAGTTTAATTAAAAAAATTTATTCCTAAAAGTGTTAGGATAATTGACTATATCTATAAATAAGAGGAATCTTATTATGAAATAGGGTTACATGCACTTTCATAAGTTTTGGGAGAGTACTCACAAATTCTCTAGATCTAATAAATTATAATAGAAATAAAACTAGGGTTTGCTATCACTCATTTCTTGAATCCTTATTCTTTCTTGGTGGATCACCTCTAGAGGCCAAACACTTGGGTGGCTACCGTTGATCAAATGAATTTAATCGGTTTAATTCAAGGAGAACACAAAAGAATTTGAGTTGAACACATACCTGTGGAAAGTTAGAATCTACAAGGGTATAATTATCAATTTCCTTCTTGTTAATTAATAGTTATGCATAAAAGTCGATCCTGAATTATGATTTGTAGTAAAAATAAATAAATTCTGATTTACCATACTTGTGTTGTTTATATATAATTTAATTACATTTTCATAGATATTACAAACCAACAGGATCACCTCTGGAGGCTTTATACTTGGAGAGCTGACGTTGATATTTGGAATCTAATTAGTTAATTTGAAAAAGAACACAAAGGATTAAATAGAGTTTAACTTGTATATGTGGAAGCTTAGTTCTATAAAGATATAAATCTTTTATCCTTACTCAATTAATAATTATCGGATAAAAAAGATTCTGGTTATTGGTTTGTAAAATTTTAAAATCAAATTTTGTTTGTTTCCGTTGTGCTATTACAATTTGATTGTATGTATGTCATATTTTTGCAAATCAACAAGTGACTTATTGCAACGTGCAGTAACGGTTATATGTTGGAACTTCCAAATTTCTTTTTCCACATTAGATTATCTTTTAGCATAATTGTATGATTTCTGAAATGAATATTTATATATATGCTCTGATAGCTATATGAAATGTCTGCTAGGCTCATGGCATGGCATCTGGGCGTGGTGGTTAGTGTTGCAGATTTACACTGCTCGATAACATATGATGGACTCTTGGAGGTTGATGGTCGCACAAAGCTCACTGAATCAGTACATGCCACCAATGCAATTGAAGGTAACCTCCAGCGTTGCCATGTCTGGAGAAACTACTGTGGTCAGATTCGCCCGTCCTTCTCAATCTCAACCTAATTCTTCTGAACTTAATTTGAATTTTGGCACTTGTGTTGATGCCTTCTTCCAAGATGCATGGTGGGAAGGTGTGGTGCTCGATCCTGGTGACGGCTCAATGGCGTGCTCAGTGTATTTTCTGGATGAAGGTGACGAGTGCAAGTTCAAAGTAAGTGATTTGCGTGTCAGTCTTGAGTGGGATGGGTTCCTGGACTGTTGGAAAGAGCGGGGTTTATGGTCTTTGTAAGCCTGGCAAAGGAACATTCTGGTGATGCTCATTTTGTAAAGGCGGTTTGGTGGCGCTTGCGGTTAAAAGATGGCTTTCTGAAAATGATTACAGAGTGGACATTTGGTGCTTTTTTAATTCATGGCATGAACACTTTATGAATGTTCAAATGGAAATTGCAGTTGAATCGAGTCTCCAAAATCATGGTTTTCTAAAAACTAGGACTTATGCAGGAAGAAAGAGAGCAAGGGAACCCGAAAAATTTCTGGGGTCTACTATGGTTTCTTTCTTAGATAACTCTGGTGTTCGGGCAAGAATATCCAATGGCTTCAAAAATCTCCGTTTAAGGCCAAAAAGAAAAGAAGTGCCGTCTTGTCCTGAACCCATAGGAAAGAAGAATGCGAAGAAGAAGAAATTGAAGTTTAAGAAGCCAAAACCCTCCGTCTCTAACACTGACCGTCGTCACAAATTTCTGAATGAAAATTCACTTTGGCGAAAAACAATTCACAACTGACTTCTCTAATATTCAGAGTGAACTAACAATGGAAGATCATGATGATCAAGTCCTCAATGCCTGCTCTAATAGAATAACAGAAGAGATAAATTCTGTTATTCTGCCGTCAGGAGGGGTTCGATCACTAAAAATAGGAGGAAAGTCAAAATCAGTCACTGTTTTTGAAGATGAGGAGAATCGGTCCTCAGCCGATGGTCAGACTAGGGTAAGGAAACCCAAGAGTGAACTATCTCGTCTGAGAAAAAAGAAATATTTACGAAAAAATTGCAAAGTAAAAATTACTGCTTGAGACAGCAATGGAAAAGGAAATCTTTAATTGTTCTTTATACAAGAAAGCAGTGGTTGGTCCGGCAAAGCTCAACTGTAATTAATTTAAAGTCCATCAAGGATAAGTTGCAGGCACGTGATAGCTCAGGAATGGACAAGGATTCTTGTCGTGTTGTCTATCATGTGTAAGATAATCATTAGTCATCAAAAGAAGGAAATTAACACCATCTGAGCAACTTAAGAGAAATCATGCTTCCAAATTTTCCTTTTGTAGCCAGAGGCTGAGAAGGAAAGGGATTCTTAATGATCTCACAAATCAACAAGATTTTCCAGTGAGCAGAAAAGTTGTTTCAAATATGGCCCATCGGTGCACTAATAAAATCAATCCCTTTCTTGGGGTAGATAATAAATACTTGAAATCTCAGCAAACAGAAGACAATGTAAGAGTTACTTGCCATCATAGGGCTCGACCTTTTGCAAATTCTGGTAATGAGATTACTCTTACAGAGAAAGTGTCTCAGACTCAGATGCAGAGGTTGAAGAGGGCCTACTTTATTTCTGATCTATATGACACAGTATGCATGGCTTGTCACAATGGAGGGGAGCTTATTCGTTGTGATCACTGCACATCTTCATATCATTTGACATGCATCGACTTAAAGGTTTATTCTCTTTTCCGCAATCAATGACATTAATGTGTTAATAATTTGATTAACAACGTCAAATTGTTCTTTAGATCACATTTTAATATGACCGTTATATGTGCTACTTGACGTCACAATCATGCTAGCTGATTGCCCGTAATCGCATCACACGTATTAGAAATTGCCTTTAGTTGTGTAACATGTATTACAAATTTAATAGTAGACACTAGACAATCATGTTGGCTGCTTACGAGTTACGACTATTACTCGAAAAGCCTTCTTTATTAGGCAACTCTAAATTTGATTTTCTGGATAAGAAAAATAGGTATACTATAATATAGGAAGAATAATACGAGCTCGGATGACAAGGAGTCAATGGAGTCTACAATTGTTCATGTCATCTCTCCCTGGAGGAATACCTTTGTTGGGAGAATGGTTTCTTTTTTCCGTCTTTTTTAATTCGATTGTCTTGCAGATAGATTAGTTGTATGAGATGATGAGTAGTGTTCATTACTTCTAAAATTTTCTTAAGGTTATATAATACCACCACCATCCCACAAGAAGAGTCTCATTTTTGACTTTCTAAAGTCCACTTGTGACATATTTTTTTTCCTGCTAATTTGGGGGGAGGGGATTGAAACTAAGACCTCTTGCAAGCAAGAGGTCTAGAGTACTATTGAGCCAAAGGCTCTCAGTGCACTTTCTATGACTGATATGAATTCATTTGATTTTACTCAATAAAACTGTGAACATTATGAACAATATAAAAATATCAGTAATTACAAAATTTATTATTTTTAAAAAATTGAATGAATTAACTTATTCGCATAATTTTCAAGTTAAAAGTTAAAATGGGAACTTTTCGTGGAACATATGGACTATTAATTAAAATCTTGATGACAAAAACACTTGTGCGAAAGGTGGTGTAGATGCTTAATTGACTTCACAATATTTGGTAACAAACTGTCCAGTTTCTTAAAATCTTGATGACAAAAACACTTGTGCGAAAGGTGGTGTAGATGCTTAATCAACTTCACAATATTTGGTAACAAACTGTACAGTTTCCTTTTCCCAATGATCTGAATAATCCCTTGGTGTTGCGTTAAAACATGAATCTCTTTCCTCTCAATGCATAAAACCAACTATTACCTGGTGTTAACGCCAAACTTTGTAAGCCCGTTGAAAATCACCAAAAACACGAACACCAGCACCTAAGACTAACTGTTAGACACCCCAGATCAAGAGACGGCTTGGGGCCGTTCGATGATGTTCTGGTGTGAGAGTAAGTATAGGTCAAAAACGTTATCATTGGAGAACCAAGTTATGCTGGAATAACAGGATTCTGTGATTAAGAAAGTGTGTACCGTATTTGTGAGCTAGTTGGCTGCTTATATACATGTCATGATCCCCGGAATCTAAGTAGGAATAGGATGTCCACTTCTAAATCAACTTATGACTCCCTTTACTGCGTTGTAAAATCCTTTCCATAACAAGCATCCTACCTCTGCCAAACAAGGAAATAAAATCCAAGAGGTATAAGGATATTGTCAACCCCAAGCCGCCTTCAATATGGATGTGAGTGGGCAGACCACCCAATGGCCCAATCTAAGTATCCAACAAATCTAACCCAAAAATAATATGGGCTGACCCAATTATAAACCCAGTCAATTATATCCCAACATTGCCTCCCACTCTCCTACTTTTAAAGCAAAATAGGGGAGTAACATCTTTAAAAAATATTTAAATTTAAACCTCCCCTCAACTGCCAAACACATCTGACGTCACCCAACGCAGCCACATGTGTCAGTTTGCTAACTTAGAACTCCTCGCCCCAGATCAAAACCCTTTCTTTTCAAATCACCTACCATATCAATAGTTTCTTCCCCAAAAATCGACCCAAAACCCCATTTTCTCTCTCCTCTAAAAATCAAAAAACTTTTCAATCCTTACTCATAGTTATACAGACGACCAACAAACATTCCCACCATCGTTCCACATCATACCTCCAAAAACTCAATCTCCAGTACCCCCAAACCCTTATAACCCCCAAAAATTTCCCCACCCCCAACAGATCTGAAATGGCTTCTTCCATCAGTGCAGTAGCCGTAACTTTCTCGTCATCTGAGGCAAACCCATTCAGGCTAGCCACCATAACCGCTTTTACTCCCAATCCTTCAGGATCAAAAATCAAAGCGATGGGAGCTCGAAATCATAAAGATGTTCAAAGACACCACCGCATATACCCACGCTAACACCCAATTTATCATTAATAATGAAGCAGTCGAAAGCTTTAGATCTGAATTCCAATTCCCTGGGGAATATACCTTAAGAGCTCTTAGTCCAAATGAAAAGATGTTCTGGTGACCCACCAGCCCTCAACTCGAAGTTCTAACCCAGGTACTCGTAAATGGGGTTAGATTTCCTTTTCTCCCCTTCATTTTTGATTTTCATGACTTCGTTGGGATCAGACTCGCCCAACTAGTTCTGAACTCATACATACACTTAGTCTGTTTCATTGATGCCTGTAAACAATTTGGCATCGAACCCAATTTGGACTATTACTTCCACATCTTCACCCTGACCAAGACTAAGGAACAAGGATTCCGAGCCCTCAACCATCTCCCCAATCAAAAGGCATGGATGCTTCCCCCATCCAGTAACAAGGGCTGGAACAACAACTGGTTCTATGTGTCTAGCTTGGATAGCCACCTTCTACAACCTTGGGGTAATCCAGACAAACATGTCATCAACCCCATTGCTGAAGATAGAGAGGACGAGTTTAATCTATTATGCTAGTCCATCCCCTCAGAACCATGGGACATAAGCCTCCTTTCGAACCTTTAGTGGCTGCACGAACACGGATGTGAGTTCTCAATCCCTCCTCTTCAAGACCTTTCTCCTTCTTTATTGTTCTAACTTATCTTAATCCGCTCCTCTTCTTTATGTTTTAATAGTGGTGTACAAGACTCAACCGAACGTCCCAAAATCACAACTTAGCATCCGACCTGCCCCCCAGCCTTCCTCAAAACAAACCAGACCCGCCATAAAAATAATTTCATCAACCCAACCCATACCTTCTGAACCCCCTTCTTCTGAAAAGAATGCATTGAACCTCACCGACCTCGAAAAGCAACAACTCCACAAAAAGAAATGTCGTAAATTGGTCAAGGCTTAAGAAAACCCTAAGGTCTCCGTCGATGCCATTTTTGTCTAACCCTTAGATTTTATCCATCCTCTTCCACTGTCACCCCTTAAATCCCCATCCCTGGACCTAAGGAACAAAGACGTATCCCCTCAACCTAAAAAACCTTCACCCATGAAGTCCCCTTCAATAATACACATAGATACCGAACTTTCACCAGACCAGCGAGCCTCCAAAACAGTCCTTGATGTCGAACCCTCACCAGATCAACAACCTTCTAATATCGTTCTCGATGTCGAACCTTCGTCGTCCAGACCCCGAAATTCACCAACCCACACCTTCCCTTCAATCCCCATATCCACCTTCACCCAACTATCCTTCTTTCCAACCGAACCCAACTCATACATCACGAAAGATCTTTATAACTTTTTCCACCTTCTAGCTGACGAACCTCACTACATCTCATCAGAACTTAACAGTCTGCTGACCATAACCAGTTTACACCTTAGACAAGTACATATGTCTTAATTTCAACTTCTTTTCCTTCTCCTTGATTGTTCTAAAAAGAGCGTTGCTGACACATGGTTATCTTGACAAGGCGCTGGGAGGCTTTAGCCGCATCATGAACTTCCAGGAGAAAAGCAAGGAGCAAGCCGTCGCCATTTAGCAGATCCGAAGCGAGCTTCAACAACTTTAATCTGACCATGCCCAGCTCCATAAAGAACACTCCCAACTTCATAAGGAACACACCCAGTTTCAATATGACCATTCCGTTCTCCATGCCCAAAGCGATGCTACCGATGCCCTTATCAAGTCTTTACAAGCCCAGATAGCCAAACAGAAAGCAGCAAACCAAACCTTGGAAGGGAGATTGGTCGACGGGGTAAAAGAAAGAACCACCCTCCTAGAGGAATGAACCGATCGCACTAACATAATCGAGGATCTTAAAAAATAAAAGGTCGAACTCCTTCTTCAAGTTAATATTCTGATGAAGGACACCAAGGAAAAGGCCGAGGCTCTTCATCTGTTTGTCGTCACCAACAAGTTGCTGGAAGAGGAAAACCAAAAAATGAAGACCTAGGCAACAACACTTATTGAAGACAGGCACTTCGGGATCATTGAAGAATATAAGAGATTCAAAGAGTTAACCGACACCATCATTGATCAATACAACAAAGGGTATGTCTTTGCCAAAAACATCGTGGCTAAAGCCGGAGTAAATCCAATCACCCTAGGCTTCTCTTCGGACGAGGACGTAGATGAAGAAGAAGAACCCCAAGGCCAACCCACCCTCCAAGACCCCTGAACTTGTAAATTTTCAAATTTCATATTGTAAATCAAAGTATGACTTAATGAAAAATGACTTTTATTTTATTAATTGTTCCTTAGAATTTTACATACTACAAAATCACTTCTTTTGATCTTCCCTTCTAATCAGACTATAAAAAATATGACTAAGTAAAAACTAAAGTAACAGCAACGTAATTACTGGTAAAATTTCCTTAACCCAGTAGCATGTCAATAATTATTAATCTCAAAACCTGACATATCCCGAACCTGATGAGTGCCAGGCTTGACAACCTTCATTACTTCATACAGACCTTCCCAATTAGGCATCAACTTTCCAGTATTATAAGGAGTCGAGGCCTCAGCTTCCCGAAGCACTAAATCACGAACTTCAAATCTACGCTGTTTGACCTTTCGGTTATAATGTCGAGCCATCTTCTGTTGATAGATAGCCAATTTCAGCATGGCAGTGTCCCGGACCTCATCCAATAAGACCAAGTTCAATCTTAACCATTGATCATTGTAGGTCTCTCTGAAGTTCACCACTCGAAAAGAAGGGGACCCAATCTCCACAGGAACCAACGCTTCGATCCCGTAAGCTAGCCGAAATAGGGAATCATCAGTCGTTGTCTGAGGCATAGTTCTATATGCCCAAAGTACACTAAGAAGCTCCTCGAACCACCTTCCCTTCGCATCATCAAGCCTTCTTTTAATCCCATTAAGAAGAGTGCGATTAGTTACCTCTACTTGCCCATTAGCCTAGGGATGAGCCACAGACACCCTCCGATGCTGGATCCCCAAATTAGATAAAAATCTCTCGAACTCTGCACCCACAAATTACAATCCATTTTCTGACACCAATGCCCTCGGAATCCCTAAGAGAAATACCACATATTCCTTTAGGATCTGGATACAATCTTATTCAGTAATATGCCGCAGCGGTTTTGCCTTAACCCACTTTGTCATATAATCGATCACCACTATAATATAGACAACTTAACCCTTTCCCTTCGGCATAGGCCCCAACAGATCGATTCCCAAACTGCAAAATGAATAGGTGATAATACCGATGACAGTTTTTCTAGGGGCTGGTGTGTGACAGAACTGTTTAACTGGCACTTAGGACACTTCTAAACATACCCCTTAGCTTCCTGAAATATAGTCAGCCAATAATAACCCTGCCGAACCAGCTTATAAGCAAGAGACTTTGCGCGCATGTGCTCTCCGCAGATTCCTTCATGCACTTCCCGAAGGGCATAGGTTGCCTCGGATGAGATCAAGCATTTTGCCATCGATCTAGAATATGTCCACTGATAGAAGTCCCCATCAATGAGGTAGAAGTAAGCACTCTTATACTTGATCCATTTTGCCAATAACTTATCCGTAGGTAACTTTCCATCCGCCAAGTAATCCAAGTAGGGAGTAAGCCAACGGTTTGATCTTTTCAAACACTTTACCTCCCTTTTAAAGATGTTAGGCTCATTTAGAACCTCCAAAAAACTCCTCATGCGTAGTAGCTAGTTTTGAGAAGGCGTCGGCCACAATGTTATCACCCCTCTGAAGAGAGTAGGACTCGAACCGAAGTAGCAACATCTTTACCTCGGCTAAGTACTTAGCCATTCGTGCCCCCCCCCCGAGCCTCATATTCGTCTTGGATCTGTTTTACCACCACCTGAGAGTCACTAAAGATGAGGACACTCCGAGCCTCTAAACTTCGGGCTAACCTCAACCCTGCCAAAATTGCCTCATAATCTGCTTTGTTATTGGTAGCCTTAAATTTGAATTTGATCGCTTGCTGAACCTTAAAGCCATCTGGGCTAGTCAAGATCACTCCCGCACCACTAGCATCAACTGTAGAAGAGCTGTCCACATACACAATCTAAGTAGAAGATGAAGCTGTATGTCCCTCAGCTATTAATCCAACTTCAACCTTGTGAGAAAGTCTTGTGTTTTCTTTGAAGAACGTACATTCAACCATGAAGTTTGTAAGTACCTGACCTTTTATTGTTATCCTTGACTTGTAGTCCAGATTAAACTGACTAAGCTCCACCACCTAGGCGACCATCCTTCCAAAGGCATCAGGTTTATGCAAGACTTTCTTCAACGGCTGATCTGTATAAATGACTGTCACCCAACCCTGGAAATAGTGCCTCAACTTTTTACTAGTCACCACTAAGGCATATGTACACTTTTCCAGATTGGGGTACTATGACGCCCCCAAATCACTACACTTACTATAGCTGACTTGGTGCTCACTATAAATGCTAAATCATTAGGTTTATGGATGATTTTCTTTGTTCATAAACAAAGTTCTCATCTTAATTCCTAAAGATCTTTCATTATTATCTATCAAGTCCTTACAATCGATACAAGAGACTTAATACGCAATTGTAACATTTTATCCTTAATATTTAGATATTCTATAACTTTAAATGTTCCAACATCCACAACATTAAATCATTAAGGCGGTTCTTGGGAACAGAGAATCTCGCGGTGAATGTTTGCATCTTCACCTGTGATAAATGTTTGCATCTTTATCCATGAAAAATGGTTGTATCTTTGTCCGGTGCAAAATTCTCTTTCTGTACAGAACATTACCCAACTAGTTAAAACCCTCATTTTGAACATATTTGTTTATAGTGATATCTCTTCATATTAATAATCCTACTTATCCGACATTCAGAATAGTAATAACGAGTTATACCTGGGTCTGAGGAACCTTAACGATGGATTTGACTAGTCAACATCGCTTAGTCCTGTCTTGGATGTACAACACTCATAAGTTATTTACCGATCCTCATTCAGATAAATAGATCTTTATTAATACTGTGTTAAGTTTTAAATAATTCTAAGTTTAATCAAAGCAAATACATAACAAGAGAATGTGGTAAAACTTGATAATATTTATATAATATTCGATTGCATGTGTGGAACTTGTTCTTATTACAAAATGTCATTATGACTACAGTTAAGAATAATTAAGGAAAGTAGTAAATTAGTCTACGCATTTCTTCTTTCCTTTCTTCTTTGAGCCAGAGCTCTCGGGTTTGTCTGCAATTTAGGTTTATGCAAGAGTGAGCTAAGATGCTCAGCAAGTCTTAAACACATAACATATAAGTGAACTCACACCGATATGGATGGTAAGGATTCATGGCACAACAATTGATATAACAAATGTTCTTAACATAGTAAGACTGAGTGGTGGTTAGACCTTGAACTGTTATTTGTCTTTCGACTTAGAACCTTTTACAGTGGATATAGAAAGGGGATCAACCTAACGACATCCTATGTTATGCATAACATACTATACACTAAACTAATTACGAAAAGTGAAATATACTTGTTCATATCAGTTTACTTAACATGTCAGAATCGCCCCAAGACAACTTGGTTTCATATAATAAAGCATGATTCGAATAATATCACGAATAAGCATTTCATTTTGCAAGTTATGCCGAAACAAGAAGCAATAACTCCCGTATCAAAGATTTATAACACGTTGCATGTACAAAATATATAAATCACATAGAAAGCAAGTAAACAAAGGTTAAGGATAGAAAACTTGCCTTTAGCACAAATTAGGGTTTCCTGGTAATCATTTAAAGAGCCTATATAAAGGGTTTCGTGTACCGAATGTTAGTTCATCAAATTTTCCTTCTTTAAACTTGTTTTTATACCTAAACTAGACTATTTTCATTGTTGTAATTTATAGGATACACGGCTAACTCAAAATCATAAAAATTGGTGCTTTTTAGGATTTCCACCCAAGAGCCTCTTTTAAATTTTCAACTTTGACATCCTTTCCGATAACTGCCATAACTTTTTCATACGAAAACATTTTAAGTGATTCTTGAGTCTAAATTGCTTATAAATTCATGCTCTACAACTTTCATTTGCATTTCTAAGGCAGATTCAGAATTTAAAATTTCAAAAAATGCCAAAAACAGACAGTAAGCATGTTTTGGCCAATATTTTTACTGTTAACCATGTGAAACATGGTACCGCTTGCTTGAAATCTTTAAGAAATCATGTTGTAAGACTCAATATCACTTTATAACATAAAAATAACAAATCACAAACCTTCTCATAGAACGATTCATAACTTTTACTCAAGAACGCACGAAGAACACGAAGAACGGAAAAATCGTACATGGTAACGACTATGTTCTTGAGCTTTTGGTTTTTGTACTTGAAATAATTTGAGCATTATAACTGCTTACATAAGTGATTATGACACTTTATAATTGACAAAATTTGGTCATTATAACGGCTTGCATAATAGATTAAAATAATTTATAAAAATGCTCAAGAACATACGAAAACACAGAGAACGGATAAACCGTACATGACCACTACGTATGTTCATTGAGCTTTAAACTACGAATTAAAATTCAACATTATAACTACTACAAAATGTATAAAATCTCAAGAACATGTGGAGAACACGGAGAACGACAATCGTATATGGCTACGACTCGCGTTCTTGAGCTTTTGAAAAATTAAAGACGAAAGGAAAAACGAACATAATAACTACTAGAGATTGTACCTTTGGTGTTTGCAAGCTTTAACTATTTCTTTGTAATTTCCAAGATAGTAACTCTCTCTCTCAATATATGTATAGCTTTGATACTAGATTTTAAGCTTTGAAAATGAATGGTGAATCAAGTGAACTAAGCTTGCTATTTATAGGAAAAGTCAAGTTTCTTTAATTGCACTTTTAGTCCTTGAAGTTATTATTAGTTTACATAGGGACTTGGAGACATATTTAAGAACTTAGGACATCTCATTAAAAACACAAAATGGCTGAACATTTTGATCCAATGGCCTAGATTCCATCTTGCTTTACTTTGTTCTCATTGGTCGAAAATTAATCACATGGATAGCTAGCTTGGATTTTGATTGGGTAACTCAATTTTACATGGATTTAGTTGATAATTAGTTAGTGTAACTAGTGTTTCTTTATCTAGTTTAGTTAATCTAACTTGTTTTTCTTTTCTTAACCATGATTGTTCAAGGTTAGTTTAGTACTTAATTAAGCTAACATGTGATTGGTTGATTAGTAAATCATTTTAACTAATCAAATTTACTTAGTTTAGCCTTAATCTTGATTAGTATACTAATTAGTATAGTTGACTTTTACTATCCACATTTGACTTTTTCGTATTTATACCACATAATTTTTGTATTATTATCGTATTATTTTCGTATTTTATCCGTATAATTTTTGTATTTATACGCGTATTTATGAATAGTACTTTTTAAGGTTTAGGGTTTGAACTTAGGGTTTCTAAATTTAGGGTTTAGGTTTTATCTTGTTTTTTCTCCAGTTTTTGAAAAAAATCTTTTATACTCCTTTTTCGTGCTAAAGTCAGATACTTGAATCGAAACACGTAAACAAACAATAACTAAGATTCTATAGCACATATTAGATGTAATTCAATCTTTATTTATTCGTATAAAGTCGGATTACAAATCTCTCGAAAGTTCAGAATATTACATTCGCCCCTCCTTAAAAGAATTTCGTCCCCGAAATTAACTTATACCATTTAAGAAAACAAATGTGGATATTCTATCTTCATTTTATTTTCTAATTCCCATGTTGCTTCTTCCATGGATTGATTTCTTCATATGACTTTGACTGAAGGTATGACCTTGTTTCACAAGACTTATGACCTTGTTTCACAAGACTTGTTCCTTCCTATCAACAATTTGAACATGAATCTCCTTGTAGCTTAGGTCTTTTTTGATTTGAATGGATTCGTAGTTGATGACGTGTTTGTAATCGGGTTTATAAGGACGTAATACTGAAACATGAAATACATTATGTATATGTTCCAGCTCTGGAGGCAAGGCTACTTCATAAGCTGCCTCACCTATTTTTCGTAATATTTTGAATGGTCCTATAAACCTTGGACTCAGTTTTCATTTCTTCCCAAAATGAATCTTTCCTTTCCAAGGAGATACTTTTAGAAAAACATGACTACCAACTTCAAAGTCTCTCTTTTGTCGATGTAGATTGGCATATCTCTTCTGTCTTTCTTGAGTAGCTCGTAACCACAGTTGAATTGTTCGAACTACCTCTGCTGTTTGTTGAACCAATTCTGGCCTAAGCATTTTTCGTTCACCAACTTCGTCCTAACACATCGGTGTTCTACACTTCCTTCCATACAGGCCTTCATATGGTGGCATTCTTATACTAGCGTGATAACTATTATTGTAAGAGAATTCTACCAGAGGTAAGTGATCTTCCCAACTTCCCTCAAAATCCATCATACAAACTCTCAGCATATCCTCCAAAGTTTGGATAGTCCTTTCACTTTGACCATCTGTTTGTGGGTGGTAAGCAGTACTCATTCTCAATTGTGTACCTAGATGTTCTTGAAGACTTTTCCAGAAGTTCAATGTGAACCTTAGGTCTCGATCTGACACAATTGAAACTGGTACGCCATGTCTAGAGATAACCTCTTTAATGTATAGCTTTGCTAATCGATCCAAAGTGAACTTAACCTTGATTGGTAAAAAGTGAGCTGACTTAGTTAGTCTATCCACTATTACCCAAATGGCATCATGACCCTTCTGTGTGGTTGGTAGGCCTACTACAAAATCCATTGTAATATGCTCCCATTTTCACTCTGGAATCTCTAATGGTTGCAACAATCTGCTTGGTCTTTGATGCTCAGCTTTAACTTGTTGACATGTCAAACACCTACTAACGAATTCAACCACCTCTCTTTTCATGTTTGGCCACCAGAAATGTTGACTTATGTCTTTGTACATTTTGGTACTGCTTGGGTGTACTGAAAACTTAGTACTATGTGCTCTTGACATGATTTTTCCTTGAGTTCTTGAATTGCAGGAATCCAAATTCTAGATTCAAATCTAATGATTCCCTCATTGTCTATCTTGTATTTTCCGTCTACAATCTCTATTGACTTCTTCAACTTCCTATAGTTTCCATCCTCCTCTTGAATTTTCTTAATGTTACCCAACAAGGTTGATTGATCCTCCATTACGAACAATTTTCTTGTCGAGATTGAAGGAACTCTTACCTCTATGTCGAGTCTAGCAAACTCTTTAATTAACTCATCCTGAGTTATTAACACATTTAACTTTTCTTGGTTCTTCCTACTCAAAGCATCTGCAAGGCTTTTCCTGGATGATATAGGATTTCACATTCATAATCCTTAATCAATTCCAACCATCGTCTTTGCCTCATATTTAACTCTCGTTGTGTAAAAAAAATACTTTAAACTCTTGTGATCTGTATAAATTTCACACTTCTCCCCATACAAGTAATGCCTTCATATCTTCAAAGCAAATACTACCGCCGCTAATTCTAGATCATGAGTAGGATACCTTAACTCATAATCCTTTAGCTGTCGCGAAGCAAAAGCTATTACTTTGCCATGTTGCATTAAAACGCATCCTAATCCTTTATGTGAGGCATCACTGTAGACTACAAGACCTCCACTATTATCAGGTAGTGATAATACTGGTGCCTCACTTAGCCTCTTCTTTAGCTCTTGAAAGCTCTTTTCACATTTGTCTGTCTAAGCATACTTTACGGTCTTCCTGGTTAAGTTGGTTAACGGGGTGACTATCTTTGAAAAATCTTTAATGAAACGTCTATAGTACCCCGTTAAACCTAAGAAACTCCTCACTTCGGTTGGGGTCTTTGGTTGTTCTTAGTTCATAACTGCTTCTATCTTTGATGGATCCATTGAAACTCCACTCTTGTCAATCACATAACCTAAGAACTGAACTTTCTCTAGCCAGAACTCACATTTTAAAAATTTGGCATAGAGTTGTTCCTTTCGTAAGGTTTCTAGTACACTTCTCAAATGCATAACATGTTCTTCTAGTGTTTTTGAGTACATAAGAATATTGTTGATGAACACTACAAAATACTTGTCTAAGCAAGACCTAAAAACCTTATTCATCAAGTCCATGAATGTTGTCGGTGCATTTGTTAATCCAAAGGACATCACTAGAAACTCGTAATGTCCATAACGCGTTCTAAATGCTGTCTTCGACACATCTTCCTTTCTAGCCTTCAGTTGATGGTAACCTGACCATAGATCAATTTTGGAGAAATACTCTGCTCCTTTGAGTTGATCAAACAAGTCATCAATCCTAGGTAATGGATACTTATTCTTTATGGTCAATTTATTGAGTTCACGATAATCAACACATAATCTTAAAGTTTCATCCTTTTTCTTGACAAACAGCACTGGTGCTCCCCATGGAGAAACACTTGGTTGAATGTATTTCTTATCCAACAGATCTTGTAACTGCACCATCAACTCTTTCAACTCCACATGCGCCATTCTATTTGGGGCATTTGAAATAGGTGCAGTTCCAGGAGCTAAATCAATGATGAACTCAATCTCCCTATATGGTGGAAGACCGGGTAGATCATCGGGAAAAACATCTTGAAACTCCTTAACCACTGATATTTGGTTTAGATCTAACCTTTTCTATTAGGTTTCTATGATATATGCCAAATAACCTTGGCATCCTTTTTGAAGTAATCCCTTTGCTTGATTTGCAGTTAGGCATCGGGATTTTCTCAGTGATTGACTTCCATTGAAGACTACCACTGACTTGGACGTTGTAAGAAGTTTAACGCACTTATGTTGGCAATCGATCATCGCTTAGTGATTGGTCAACCAATCCATGCCTAGAATTACATCAAATTCCCCTAATTGGATTGGAATAAGATCGACTCTCAACTCATGACCCTTGATCACTATGCAACACCCTTTTGTAATCTTATTAACAGGGATTAGTTCTTTATTAGCAATCTTTATCATTAAAGGAATTTCTAACAAGTCACTAGGCACGTTTAGTTTCCTAGCAAATTCATTGGAAATAAAAGAACAAGTAGCACCCGAATCAAATAGCACGTAAGCACTTATGGTGTTGATTGGAATGATACCTGACACTATATCCTGCGATGCTACAGCATCACCCACGGTCATGTTGAATGTCCTTGCTGTTGGACGACCTAGGTTAGTTGTTAGGGTAGATTTGTTGCTATTGTCCCCTCCGGCATTTCTCCCTTTTCTTAGGGCACATCTTAGCTTGATACCTCGTAGCTCCATAGTGAAAGTAAGTGTCTTTCCTACGGTTAGGTCATGCGGGTGTTATGTGTCCCTCTTGTTTGCAATTGTAGCAAATATTCTTCCCTTTTAGACATTCATGCGTGTTGTTTCCCGCAGATTTTGTACGGTTCTACTGTTTTCTTTTTATTCACCCCTTGTTGTTGGGAGTTTCCGCATTTAAACCTTCTTTTATTATTGTTATTATTTCCTCCCTTATTATTATTTCCCCTTCCATTCCCTCCTTTATTATTATTCATTTCCTTAATAAATTTTGTTATGGCTTCACTGCTGCCTTCAGCAATGATAGCCTTTTCTAAAAGATGGGCGTAACTATCTATCTGTAAGACAGCTACCTTACCATGAATCCAGAGTTTTAAACCATCCTCAAACCTTCTTGCCTTTCGTTCCTTCGTATCGACATGATTTGGAGCGAAACGTGCAAGTTCATTGAATTTGGAGGCATACTGGTGAACAGTCATGTCCCCTTGTTTAAAATTTAGAAATTGTACCTCCATTCTATTCTTCATGCTTCGTGGGAAGTAGTTTTCAAAGAATAACTCTTTGAAAGCTTCCCACGCAACCACACCTTCCCCGACACGGGCTTGGGTGGCTTCCCACCAGAAGTTTGCCTCTCCCTTCATTAGGTAAGTGACAAATTTAGTCTTTTTGTCCTCAACAACCTCTGCTAAGTCAAAGGCTTTTTCTATTTCTTTTATCCAACATTGAGCCTCTATAGGCTCAGCGGTTGCCTTGAAGACAGGAGGACCTACATTTTTAAAGTCTTTGATTGATACTTTCTGTGGTTAGGGTTTTGGCTGAGGTGGTGGTGGTATTTGTGGTCGTGGTTGTGGTTGTGGTTGTGGTTGTGGTTGTGGGGGTGGTGGTGGGACATTATTTGTTGTTCTATTATCTAAGACCCCTATCAGCCTATCAAGGAATTGTTGCATAGATTTTTATTTTATTTTGAATTTTGTGGGTATATTCACTGCAAACCCTCACGAGACATAACTCGTCCACTTGAGTTAACCTTGGGGTTTAAAGGCTTGTTGCACATCCTAAGTGCAATCGTGTTTCCTACGAAAATGGGGTAGTTTAGATTTTATTTAGATTTTGTTTTTTTTTTGTTTTACTCGAGGACGAGTAAAAGCTAGGTATGAGGGTATTTGATAGATACATAATTATGCTTTTTAATATTCCCATGGTTATTATTTTATATGTTTATTTTATTTAATTAATATATTTTATTCTGTTTTGCAGGAAATAAATAAATAATTGAAGTTGAGTTGGAAAAGGATTCTAAAAGCTTTCAAGTTGATTTCTATTTGGACTCCAATATTACCATTTAGAAGTTAAAATCAAGAAAGAAAGAAGAGTCCAAGCTATTCCAAATTATATTAGGGTTTAGTTTATTTTCTCTATAAATAGGAGTCTTATTTTAGAGAAAAGGGGTGTCAGAGTTTATTTTCTTTTTCTCTCTTTTGGATTCGGTATAAGCCAAGTAGAAGTAGTCAGATTTTATGTTTTATTCCAGTCTTGCACAGATAAACTTTTGTTTTTGTTATTCATTCATTCTGTTGCACAGATTAGCTTTTGGGATTGTTATTCATTCATTGCAAGTTATTAGTTTAATATTAAAGTTTCTTTTTAATTTATTCTATTAGTTTTATTTTATTTCATGCAATTATTATTATTATTAGTATTAGTTATTAATTCCATGGCTAACTAAATTTTAATATCTAGGATGATGATGGAGCTATATATCGCATATTAATATTTTCTTTTCCAATATTAATGTCTAATTGTTTATTTCTTCAATTTACCTTCGCGCATAATTCGTTTTGGTTCTAAATTAATTGCGAGGTTTTGATAGGTTACTGTTAAGATATGAGTTTTTCATAATTCATGCCTGCTCAATGAAGTTTTGATGAGTTATAGTTAATCCTTAAATTTTCATAATCTATGCTTGTCCATATTAATTATATGAATCACTATTTTTAAAAGGAAGGAAAAATAATTAGGAATTAATTAAGGAAATGAAGAATTTAATTATTATGTTAGTATTTAGTGGATTCAGATTCTTAGATAGTTTTTCTAATTATTAGTTTTCGTTATTAATTTTTAATTTGCATTATTTAGTTAATTAATCATCTCCACCATTTTTTATTTCTACTTTGTTTGGAATATAAATTAAGACAACATTAAAATTAATTTAGTCTCTGTGGTTCGACCTGTACTTGCCCATTCTTCAATTTGATGTTGTGCACTTGCAGTTACTATTTTTTATCACATCAAGTTTTTGGCGCTGTTGCCGGGGACTAGATTTAATTTCTTATTCCTTCATTTTTATTTCTTTGAATTAGTTTTTACCACTAATATTATTTTTTTATTTTTCAGGATTACTGAAGCGAATCGAAGGAGCAAAAACATAGATATTTTGTTGTTGCGCTTTCTTGGTACTTCGTATCTCCATAATTTTTCTTATTTTATATATATATATATATATATATATATATATATATATATATATAGTAGTATAGTTTATTATTTTTAGTTTAAAAACTAATTGCCGCATTCATGCATTCACTCACGTAGAGCACATCCTGCTTAGGTTTTTATTTTTATTTTATTTTATTTTTGTTAAATATAAACTGTGGTGATTGCTGGAGGATTGAGGTACGTCAAATTTCTCATTCTTTCATAAGTCACATAGTTTTAAGACATTTTATTTGTTTACAGTTTTAATTTTATTTGTTTATTCTTATTTTTAATTTGACTTTAAGGGCACAAACCCTAACAAGATAAGGTGGGGATTTCATCACCCTTCCTTGGCCCACAAACAACCTAACTTTGCATAAACCGACTTAATAAAATCAAGTAGACGTTGGCCCCTAAGACTCCCGAGCTCAATTAGGACAAGAAATTCTGAGAGGAGTCTGAATTCCTAATTAATCATATTACTGGTGTCTCGGCAAGTGGTTCAAAAGGTAAACGCCTAAGGGACGCGCAGTTATTTAATTAGTCACTGTACCCACAGAGAGACTCCCGCCGTTTTTACACTTATCTGGCTAGCGGTGTGATTAATTTTGAATTTGGTGGACCTTAAAGAGTAACTTGGAACAGTTAGGAGCTGTCTAGATTTTATTTAGGTTGACCTTAGAAGTAGTTTTTATTTTATTTTATTTTCTTTATTCATTTTTGTGTGCTTATTTGTTTACGTGCTTATCTGCTAAGTAGTATATGCAAAAAGTGTGGGTTAGGGATAAAACATCTCGGTTAGTGAGAAGAATTGATTTTTCAGATTTCACTTTAAAAAACCTCACTTCTAAAAACATGGAAGTTGCACAAACTATTTCTTTAAGAGATTGATGTTATCCTGTCCGCTCTGCCCACCCTTCATGCATCAGTGTACCACCAGTAAATGGTAATAATTTTGAACTAAAACCACACTTTATAAGTATGTTACCTAGATTTACTGGAATAGAAGATCCATATTTATTCATTCAGGAATTTGAGGAAGTCTGTGCTTTAATGAAAATTCAGCAATTGTCTAAAGACTCGATTAGGCTTTAATTTATCACATTTGCTTTAAAAGATAATGCTAAAAAGTGGCTAGCAAATAATTCCATAACAACCTGGAAGGGATTTGTTGTTACATTTCTAAATAAATATTTTCCAAATCACAAAACTTCCGAGATTAGGACTGCAATTCATCAATTTTACTAACTTGAAAATGAGTCGTTTTGGAAATATTTTGATAGATTTAAAAATTTGTTATCCCAGTGTCCACACCATGGAATTGAAAAATGGAGATTGTGTCAAATTGCCTACGAAGGTTTAGATTTTTCCACTAAAACGATGTTAGAGTCAATGTGTCAAGGGGATTTTCTAAAAAATGATGAGGAAAGGGCTTGGGAGTTTTTAGAAGACTTAGCAGAAAAAACAATGCAATGGGAAACCACCCGAAAGACCGATAAATCTAGCTCATTTAGGGGTGTTCATACAATTGACAATTCAATTGCCACCGAAGCTAAGTTGGCGAGTGTACTTAAAAGACTTGAAGCTTTAGAAACTAGGGATACATCACATGTAAACCAACTTGAAGAATTTGACCAAGTCAATGTAATGTCTCAAAGACCTAGGAACGACCCATTTGCACCCACTTATAATCTAGGTTGGAGAAATCATCCTAATTTTGGATGGAACCAAGGATCATACCCAAATAACTCTTCAAATCAGGTCAATCGGTCTCAAAATCAAACTTTTCAGCCCTATTAAAAGCCGAATCCTGGTCCGTACCAAAATTCAAATTCAGCAACTCAATGTCCACCAGGTTTCCCTAATGAAATTGAAAAGAGACTTAGCAATTTAGAGAAAAGCATGGAATCTTTAATGAAATCTAAGGAAACTTTAATGAACTCTCAAACTAATTTCATGCAAAACAGTAACCAAGCCATATCTCGGTTAGAGATTCAAATGAGTTAATTGGCTACTATGGTTAGTGAAAGAGAGAAGGGAAAGTTTCCTAGCCAACCCGAGACCAACCCGAAATTTCCAGTCCCTAATCAAAAACCTTATCATGCTAATTCACTTGAAAACAACCACAACCAAGTCAATCATGTGAATTCTGTAATCTCTTTAAGGTCTGAAAATCATTTTAACAATCATGTTGGTATTGATAATGAAGAAGAGGAAAATTTAATTGATAAATCTAATAATCCATCTTCACAGTCAGCCCAGCCTGAAAAGCCCACCACTTCTGAGTCAGTAGGCCCATCTAACAAACAATTGTTAAAAAATGATCAAACCATATTTTCAGAGTCTAATGAAAAAGTCTTTAAACCAAAATCCCCATTCCCCTAAAGACTAATTTCAAACAAGCAATCAACCCAGTTAGACAAAATTCTAGAAGTGTTCAAACAAGTGAAAATTAATATCCCTCTTCTAGATGCCATTCAACAAGTTCCCTCATATGCTAAATGTCTAAAAGATTTTTGCACACACAAAAGAACCACTCATGTTCCTAAGAAAGCTTTTTTAATAGCCCATGTTAGTTCTATCTGTCATGCCAAGTCCCTGTGAAGTATAAAGACCCCGGTTGTCCTACTATTTCATGCATCATAGGAGACACCTTAATTGAAAAAGCTTTGCTTAATTTAGGAGCGAGTGTTAACCTTCAACCATTTTCTGTGTACTAAACTTTGGGTTTAGGGGAGTTGAAAAAGACAAGAGTCACACTCCAACTAGCTGACCGTTCTATCAAAGTGCCAAAAGGAATAGTTGAAGATGTACTCATTAAGGTTGGCGATTTTGTGTTCCCTGTCGATTTTGTTGTTCTTGAAACCCAACCTGTTGTCAATCCCAACGGTCAAATTCCTATCATTTTAGGTAGACCATTTCTAGCAACCTCTAATGCGTTAATCAATTGTATAAATGGACTAATGAAATTGACATTTGGGAACATGACAATTGATTTAAATGTGTTTAATGTGGGAAAACAACCTAGTGATTTTTCTGACCAACCCGTTGAAACAAATATGATTCAAGAAATGTCTGAAAACTTAATGGGGAAGATGAAATTCTTAACTTTTGTTTACATCACTTTTGTCAAAATGGGGATGATACATAATATATACATGAGGTGAATGAAATGTTAGAGCCCTCTACATCAATGTATTCTAAATGGGAACCTGTGATCGAGCCAATTTTACAATCTTCATAATCAAGTCCACCAGAGTTAGAACTCAAACCTCTTCCTGATGATCTTAAATCTGCCTATTTAGGTCCTTCCAAAACTCTTCCTGTGATCATTGCTTCTGATTTAACAAACCCACAAGAGGAAGAATTATTGACCATCCTTAGACAGAACAAAGAAGCCATATGATGGAGCATAACAGATATTAAGGGGATCAGTCCTGCCATTGTCTAACATAGGATCCATTTAATAGATGATGCTAAACCCGTGAGAGACCCACAGAGGCGATTGAACCCAGTTTTAAAAGAGGTTGTTAGGAAGGAAATTCTTAAATGTCTAGATAATGGGATCATCTATCCCATTTCTGATAGCTCTTGGGTAAGTCCTGTTCAGGTGGTGCCTAAAAAATCTGGCTTAACTGTGATTCCAAATGAAGATAATGAGTTAGTTCCCACTCGTGTCCAATCTGGTTAGAGGGTTTGCATAGACTATAGAAAACTCAATAAGGCCACAAGGAAGGATCATTTTCCTTTACCTTTCATAGACCAAATCCTAGAAAGGTTCGCTGGTCATACTTACTATTGTTTCCTTGATGGATACTCGGGTTACTTTCAAATTCCCATAGCCCCAGAAGACCAAGAGAAGACCACATTCACTTGTCCTTATGGAACTTTCGCATATCGTCGTCTACCCTTTGGGCTATGTAGTGCCCCTTCCACCTTTCAAAGATGCATGATGAGCATTTTTTCTAACATGATAGACAAATTCCTAGAGATTTTCATAGATGATTTTTCCATATTTGGGTCTACATTTCATGAGTGTCTTCACTACTTCGACTTAGTTTTAAGGAGATGTAAGGACACTAACTTAATCTTAAATTGGGAAAAATGTCATTTCATGGTTAAAAAGGGAATTGTTCTTGGTCATATCATATCTGAAAAGGGAATTGAAGTAGATAAAGCCAAAATTGACCTCATTGCCAATCTCCCACCACCTCGGACAGTCAAATAAATTCATTCATTCCTAGGACATGCAGGCTTTTATAGGCGATTCATCAAAGATTTCAGTATGAAAGCAAGACCCTTAACCAATCTTCTAAGTAAAGATGCAAAACTTGAATTTAATGACAAATGTTTCCAAGCATTCGAACAACTTAAAAAAGAGTTGACCTCAGCTCTTATCATCAAATCACCCGATTGGAATCAACTATTTGAGTTAATGTGTGATGCAGTTGGTGTTGTTCTAGGGCAACGAATTAATAAAATTTCCCATGTTATATACTATGCTAGTAGGACTTTGAATGATGCACAATTAAATTATTCAACTACTGAAAAAGAACTTCTAGCTGTAGTTTTTGCCCTAGAAAAGTTTCGATCTTATCTTATTGGGTCTAAAATCATCGTTTACACTGACCATGCAGCCCTTAGACGCCTTCTCTCCAAAAGAAGACTCAAAAGCCCGATTAATTCGATAGGTCTTATTGCTCCAAGAATTTGACCTAGAAATAAGGGATAAAAAAGGGTCCGAAAATGTAATAGCTGATCATTTGTCTCGTTTAGTTGTGGAGTCTAATTCTGAACTGCCTTTAAATGATTCTTTCCCATATGAGCGACTTTTCTCCATATCTACTACACCTTGGTTTGCTGATATTGTGAACTACCTAGTTACTAGTGACATTCCTTCCTATTGGTCCAAACAAGACCGATCAAAATTTCTTTCACAAGTCAAATATTTTTATTGGGACAACCCCTATTTGTTTAAATATTGCCCTGATCAAATCATTAGGAGATGCGTACCCGACCATGAGTTTAGGAGTGTCCTATCATTTTGTCATGACCAAGCTTGTGGAGGACATTTTGGAGGTAAAAAGACGTCTGCCAAAGTTCTCTAGTGTGGTTTTTATTGGCCTAGTCTATTCAAGGATGCCACAGAATTTTGTGCCCATTACAATAGGTGTCAACATTTAGGAAGGATCACTAGGAGGAATATGATGCCAATGCAACCCATTCTAGTCATTGAGTTGTTTGATGTGTGGGGGATAGATTTCATGGGTCCATTTCCAAATTCTTTTGGCAATCTGTACATTTTACTTGCGGTTGATTATGTGTCTAAGTGGGTAGAAGCTATACCAACCAAGACCAATGACAATAAGGTTGTTGTCAAATTTCTGAAAGATAATATTTTTTCTCGATTTGGTACCCCTAGGGCTATAATCAATGATCAAGGAAAACATTTTCGCAATCAGCCTTTTGAATCATTGTTAAAAAAATATTCCATCACCCACAAGCTTGCCACACCATATCACCCTCAGACAAGTGGTCAAGTAGAAGTCTCGAATAGGCAAATCAAACAAATCTTGGAAAAAATGGTGAGTTCTAATAGAAAAGACTGGTCTCTTAAATTGTTATATGCATTATGGGCTTACCGTACTACCTTTAAGACTAACTTAGGAATGTCACCATATCGTCTTGTGTTTGAAAAAGCTTGTCACTTACCTGTGGAACTTGAACATCGTGCTTTATGGGCTATACAACAGTTAAATTTTGATATGTCCACTTGTAGGAGTCATAGACAATTGCAATTGAATGAGTTGGACGAGATTAGTAATGATGCTTACGAAAATGCTAAAATTTACAAGGGAAGAACAAAAGTGTTTCATGACAAATCAATTCTGCGAAAATCATTTTCACCTGGTCAAAAAGTTCTCTTGTATAACTCTAGGCTACATCTATTTCCTGGCAAATTGCGTTCTAGATGGGATGGACCTTTTGTAGTAAAGGTAGTTTACCCTCATGGGGCAATTGATATTGAAAACCCAAAAAGTTGCGAAATTTTCAAAGTTAATGGTCAACGACTCAAACCCTTTTTCGAAATGCCAAACGAACAAGAGGAGGTGTTGGACCTTGTTGACCCACACTATTCCGAATGACTGAAACTGCACTTGTAATTGTAAGTTTTGTATATATATTTGTCTTTTGTAGGGTATTTCCATCCCGTTCATACCTACCATACGAGGTACATTTTCTTTTATTTCTTTGTTCTCTATTCTTCATTTGCATACATTGAAGACAATGCATGATTTAGGTATGGGGGGAATTTAACATTTTTATTTATGTATTGCATTTTTTTATTAGCATTCTATTTTTATTTTTTAGGAAACTAATTATTTTTACATGAAAAAAAATGAAATGAAATTTTTTAAAAATTTGTTTGACTTTTTATGAATTGAATTAATTATAATAAGTGTCTGTGGAGTAAAAAACATTGAGTAGGATTAAAAGATTTAGAACGCTAGAACCTTTGATAAGATACAAAGTCTTAATTTGTAATGCCATCTTGAATAAAATTAAAATTCACTTGCATTTTTTACACTTCGCATTCGCACTAATTCTTAGTTGTGGGGTATAAACTATGAGCCAAGTAATTTCAAGAAAAAAATTAGAAATAGGAAATAATAATGCAACGAGATGGAGCGTAAAACGCACTCGTTGTAAAAAAAAATAGAAGAAAAAAATATCAGTGCAACGAGATGGAGCATAAAACGCACTCGTTGTAAGAAAAGGAAAAAAGAGTTGAAAAATAATAAATACTCTTCAATATCCATTGAATAAAAGAAAAATCATACTGAAAAGTATGATGGATGTAAGCTGTTTGACTAGTCTGATTTTTGTGGCCTTTGTTACTCGAGTTAGTAAGCTCTTAGGAGTGTCTTTACACCTAGTGTCTTAAAGCCAACTGGTTTGGGAGTCATTGGTCAAACGCTCGTTACATGGGTAACTTTGAAAAGCCTAAGAAAAATAGACATTGCACAAGTCAAGAATAAAAAATATATATATAGAAAAAGAAAAAAAATTGACCTTACTTGATTTTCATAGTAAAAGTCCCTACTAAGAGTTACATCACATACACATGCATTCATACACATAGAATTAATTTTATGAAGGATGGTATTTAGAATGAAGATGGAAGATTTTTGATAAGGTGAAAGTGTGATTTTGAATTTGATCTTATTTATGTGTAATGCCCATGAATACTTAAAAGTTTTCTTCTGATTTCATAATTGGTTAAACTCAAAAAGATTTTTTTTTTATTTTGAATTTTGTGGGTATATTCACTGCAAACCCTCACGAGACACAACTCGTCCACTTGGGTTAACCTTGGGGTTTAAAGGCTTGTTGCACATGCTAAGTGCAATCGTGTTTCCTACGAAAATGGGGTAGTTTAGATTTTATTTTGATTTTGTTTTTTTTGTTTTACTTGAGGACGAGTAAAAGCTAGGTATGTGGGTATTTGATAGATACGTAATTATGCTTTTTAATATTCCCATGGTTATTATTTTATATGTTTATTTTATTTAATTAATATATTTTATTCTGTTTTGTAGGAAATAAATAAATAATTGAAGTTGAGTTGGAAAAGGATTCTAAAAGCTTTCAAGTTGATTTCTATTTGGACTCTAATATTACCATGTAGAAGTTGAAATCAAGAAGGAAAGAAGAGTCCAAGCTATTCCAAATTAGATTAGGGTTTAGTTTATTTTCTCTATAAATAGGAGTCTTATTTTAGAGAAAAGGGGTGTCATAGTTTATTTTCTTTTTCTCTCTTTTGGATTCGGTAGAAGCCAAGTAGAAGTAGTCAGAGTTTATGTTTTATTCCAGTCTTGCACGGATAAGCTTTTGTTTTTGTTATTCATTCATTCTATTGCACAGATTAGCTTTTGGGATTGTTATTCATTCATTGCAAGTTATTAGTTTAATATTAAAGTTTCTTTTTAATTTATTCTATTAGTTTTATTTTATTTCATGCAATTATTATTATTATTAGTATTAGTTATTAATTCCATGGCTAACTAAATTTTAATATCTAGATGATGATGGAGCTATATATTGCATATTAATATTTTCTTTTCCAATATTAATGTCTAATTGTTTATTTCTTCAATTTACCTTCGCGCATAATTCGTTTTGGTTCTAAATTAATTGCGAGGTTTTGATAGGTTACTGTTAAGATATGAGTTTTTCATAATTCATGCCTGCTCAATGAAGTTTTGATGAGTTATAGTTAATCCTTAAATTTTCATAATTTATGCTTGTCCATATTAATTATATGAATCACTATTTTTAAAAGGAAGGAAAAATAATTAGGAATTAATTAAGGAAAGGAAGAATTTAATTATTATGTTAGTATTTAGTGGATTCAGATTCCTAGGTAGTTTTTCTCATTATTAGTTTTCGTTATTAATTTTTAATTTGCATTATTTAGTTAATTAATCATCTCCACCATTTTTTATTTCTAATTTGTTTGGAATATAAATTAAGGGAACATTAAAATTAATTTAGTCTCTGTGGTTCGATCTGTACTTGCCCATTCTTCAATTTGATGTTGTGCACTTGCAGTTACTATTTTTTATCACATCAGGGTTCAACGCTTAGGGTTTCCAAATTTAGGGTTTAGGTTTTATCTTTTTTTTTTTTCAGTTTTTGAAAAAAAATCTTTTATACTCCTTTTTCGTGCTAAAGTCGGATACTTGAATCGAATCACGTAAACAAACAATAACGAAGATTCCATAGCACATATTAGATGTAATTCAATCTTTATTTATTTGTATAAAGTCGGATTACAACTATCTCGAAAGTTCAGAATATTACAGGTACCTCGTCTCAGTTACATACCATTTCATTTTTATGAAACAGTTTCACACAAAAACCAATAAGATTATTTTATCTTATTGCTTGCTTTGAGAACTCATTATGAGTTCATTTATCTTCAGATATTCTCGTAAAGAGTTTATCTTTATTCGTTATATTTATTTCACATAATAATTTTTATGTATTAAGATTTAATAAGATTTATGCATATCTTTTAATTATTTACGGACTCTTCACAAGTCCATTTCTTCTTAATCCATCATATTATACTCCAAGGTACTTGTTACCTCGAAACTATAATCCACTGCTCTGATACCAACTGTAACGCCCCCAAAATCCCCGCACTTTTACCAACAACAGACCTTGTGCGTTAATTTCGTACATCTATCGACTTAACCAATGATCCCATAATCATATTGGTTGAATTAGTCTTATTTTAGACTATACATTAAAAATTTCTCTTAACTTTGTCCCTGGATATTAACTTGATCTCAGTGTCAAAAGTATACAAGTATCAACTTGTATTTCATCCGTATAAATGGATAAAACCATATATAACGGTCTAATTTTAACCTTAAGATTTAAAAATTCTATAACTTTACATGTTCCAACATCCACGGTATTAAATCATTAGGACGACTCTTTGGAACAGAGAGTCTCGCGATGAATCTTTGTATCTTCACCCGTGATAAATGCTTGCATCTTTATCCGTGACAAATGGTTATATCTTTGTTCGGTGCAAAATTCTCTTTCCGTACAGAACATTACCCAACTAGTTAAAACCCTCATTCGAAACATATTTGTTTATAGTAATATCTCTTTATATCAATAATCCTACTTATATGGTATTCAGAATAGTAATAACGAGTTATACCTGGGTCCGAGGAACCTTAACGATGGATTTGACCAGTCAACATCGCTTAGTCCTGTCTCGGATGTACAACACTCACAAGTTATTTACCGATCCTCATCCAGATAAATAAATACTATGTTAAGTCTTAACAATACTATGTTAAGTCTTAACAATTCTAGGTTATATCAAAATAAAGACATAACAACATTCCGATGATAATAATTTATATTCATTCAATATTCGGTTACATGTTTGTTTGTTCGTATTACAACAGTCATTATGACTTATACAAATACAAGTAATAAACATGAAAACCTAATCTATGCTTCGTCTTTACGTTCATGATCTTCTTAACTTTCATCTTTAATCTGCAAATAAGGTTTTATTCGCAAGAATGAGCACGACGGCTCAGCAAGTCTAACATACAGCCCATACGCTGTTTAGGCTTTCATATAAACTTTAATATCACATATAACTCACGTTTCAACAATTTATATCACACTGACACACAAAGTGTATAAATCATGTTCATAAATCATAAACATAACTCATAGCAGTTAGAAGGCTTATAAACATCAGTTAAAGACTTCATATACCATCTATTGCATAATAACATGACATTACACATCTCATTTATCATTTTAACAATACTACATGAGTAGCACATAGAAAGAGTTAGAAGACTTGCCTTTTTGCACAATTAGGGTTTTCCGGTAATCGTTTAAAGCGCCTATATAAAGGATTACGTGTACTCGAATGTTAGTTCATCAAATTTTCCTTCTTAAATGTGTTTTTATCACTAAACTAGACTATTTCCATTGGCGAAATCATTTCGTTAAGTGGCTAACTCAAAATCATAAAATTTAGTGCTTTTAGGGTTTCTACCCGAGAGCCTCTTAAAAATTTTCAGCTTTTACGTCCTTTTCGGTAACTGTCATAACTTTATCATCCGAAAATATTTTGAAGTGATTCTTAAGTCCAAATTGCTTATAATTTCATGATCTACAACTTGCATTTGTATTTCTAAGGCGGATTCGGAATTTAATATTTTAGAATTTTGACAGAAAGGTCAGTGAGCTTGCTTTGATCAATATTTTTAGGGTTAACCATGTGAAACATGGTACCGCTTGCTTTAACTCTTTCAGAAATCTTGTGGTAAGACTCAATATCACTTTACAAACATAAAAATAACAAATCACAAACCTTCTCATAGAAAGATTTATGACTTTTGCTCAAGAACACACGAAGAACGGATAAACCATACATGGTAACAACTATGTTCTTGAGCTTTTGGTTTTCGTACTTGAAATAATTTGGGCATTATAATTTCTTTTATAAGTGATTATAAAACTTTATAATTGACAAAATTTGGTCATTATAACGGCTTACAAATTGAATTATAACAATTTATAAAAATGCTCAAGAACATACGAAGAACACGGAGAACGACAATCGTACATGGCTACGACGTATGTTCATTGAGCTTTAAACTACGAATTAAAATTCGACATTATAACTACTGTAAAATGAAGAAAGGCTCAAGAACACATGATGAACACGGGGAACGACAATCGTACATGGCTACGACTCGCGTTCTTGAGCTTTTAAACTACGAAACTTAATTGAATATAAAAACGACTAACGATTTACCTCTCGAAGTGCAAGCTTTAACTTTTTCTTTGCACTTCCTTTAAAGCTTAATTCAAGCTTTACTAACCACATAACACAAATTAGGTTAAAGAATTTAACCTCTTAGTTGTATACAGTCGTAATTTTGCGTCGTATTTATCCTTCAGATAGCTCAAGGTATGCTTGAGCAATCCTTCTTAGGGTTTGAATTGATAACCTTGCTTTGATCTTGTTAGATCACTTTTGAAATATTTAGGATATTACAGCCACATTTTATCATGCTTCATGCATCTCATGCTTTGCAATTCATACATATATTACACATATCATGCTCTGCATTTAATACTATGTTTCATGCATCTCATGCACCGCATTCATAATATCATTCCAGCTCAATATAAAACAAACATCTATGCACAATGACAATATATCGCATGGTATTGTACAAAGGCATATAATCACATGTTTCCACATAAAAACATTTAACACATAGGGGCAAGTTCTGAAAGACTTGCCTTAACCGTTTTACCGCTTACGTTGCCAATTTGCGTTCCTTATACAACCTACACTATATGTGAGATCCATAATAAAGGTCAGTCAATACATAACCTCGGTGTTAAATCTTATTTTTAAGATTCTAATTGTATTTTATCGCCTTTATGCTAAATAACATCGGTTTCCAATGAGTTACTTATAACTCTTAACCATCTTTGTTTGAATCAAACCATGTATTGGTTTTTATAATACCGAATTTTAACTTATTTCCAAAATTTTCTTCCAACTTCGATTTCACTTTTCGGGTTGTCCAAAAAGTGCTACGCATCGATTATATATTTGGACTCTACACAAAAAACTGAACAATATATCAAAAAACTAGGTACTGCCCAAAAATTGACTAGGTGAACCAAAATGGCTCGGCTTGCCCAAAACAGCCTGCATACTACCCAGCTAGCTGCACATTGCCCAGATTCTGCAGAAAATTTTCTGGAAAATTTTCATTTTCGTGATTTTCAGGCTAATTTCGTGAATTTTTATCTCACTCATTATACTTTGGATTAAGTCCATTTTTGAATATGTTCTACCTCATACTACGTAATATTTAAAAAAAATCTAACCTGTCCTAAAACAGTTTGGCAAGACCTGAGAAAACGAGCCCGAAAACTCAGTTTATAACAGTTTCAGACTTGAACCAATTTTCTGTAGAATTGGTTTTCTGCAGAATTCTTGATTTTCATACATGCATTGAAGAATTTTAACTCCATTATAACTCCGATTAAGCTCAACTTTGAACCCTAGCTATACCATACTACATAGTATTTTCTAAAATTTTTGTTTGGCTAAAGCGGATTTGCTAAGACCTGAAAACAAGGATCCGAAAAAACTGTGTTTCACGCATTTTTTTCACTTTTTTAACTTTGCCATCAACTTGTGATTTTTGGCCAAACATGTCTAGACTTCAAACAAACACTTGTTTAAGTCTCTACACAACATTTCAAATATGTATAGATCTTCAAAAACAATTTGGTTTTTCAAAAGACGTTAATTTTCCATAAAAATCATTTGATCACATAACGATCAATTTTTATCGCCTAAAACACTTTTTCAAACTCATTTTTGTCCGATGGCCATAAAATCAATGAAGGCATGTGTAGATACATAAAAAAAAAACTTTTCAAACTTGTTTCACCTTTTAAAACTCAAAATGGCCAAAAATTACCTTTGAGTTGTATTTAACCAACTTAAACATAGTTTTCTTAAAAATCAAAAATTTGAAATCATTTTACTCTTTTCACATAACTATCAACACAATTCAATTATACTCCTCCTAGATGTATATTAACAAACATAAGCCGCATACATTTCATAAAACCATCTTGTTTAACATTGAAATATTTCACATGTAAAACTAGGTTTTATATAGTCAAAACTTAGTTTTCTTGCATAAATCAAAACTAACATGTTATCCATCAATACATAGTACGAAGAAGAAAAAAAATACATCATCAACACATATAAACTCATATAACCCACCCATGAATCTTTAGATGTGACTCTCCACCATACATTGGTTTATATCACAAGAAAAACTCATTAAAACTAGGTTTCACCAACACAAAACCTTAATCATTCATACTCCTCTATGTATCTAGTATGCTATATACAACTAGACACACAAACCCTAACTGTTGATCATTTCAAATCTCGGATTCATCATGATCCCATACTCAAAATATCAAGCTAGTATACTATAGCTATATAAGGAACCCTAAAACACAAAATGTAGAAGAGTTGGAGTTTGGAAAATTTTTATACCTCTATGGATGATGACTTTCCTTGGCTCAATAGATGCACCATGATGAGGGCTACATCTTTAAGTCTTGGCCTTAGCTCATCCAACCACCATAGCTTTCTCTCTTCAAGCTTTTTCATTCCATTTCCATGGCTTTCTCCCTCTCTCTCCTTTCTCTCTCATGCGGCTGATAAAAAGTGGCGTGAGGAATGAAATAAGAAGCCCTAGCCACCGTAGTTAAATGGAGAAATAAGTTCCTCTATTAGGTCCCACTTTTAATTATTTGACCCGCTATTTGACATTCCGACCCGAAATGTCAAAATTAAAAACTTACAGTCGATTCCTACTAATTTCGATGTTCCCGTCATCCTGGTACCATCCGTTTCTCCAAATTTACCTCCAAACTTCAAGTTTGACCATTTTCCCCAAAAAGGTCAAACCGTCAACATTGACCAAAAGTCAACCGAAACACATATCATGCTTACAGTCCATTCTTACCAAATTCGACGTTCCCGTCGCAACGGCGAACTCGGTTTCTCAAAATTACTCTTCAAACTCAAAGTTTGACTTTTCACCTTGACCGGTCAAACTATTGACTTTGACCAAAAGTCAATCCCGACACCAAAATGTGTTTACCATCTCTTCTAGCTAAATTCGACGTTGCGGACTCAACGGTGAAGTCCGCGTCTCCAAATACCATCCAGAACTCAAATTCGAGTTGTTGACTTCCTTTAGTCGATCTTTGACTATTTGACCATTTTGCCCTTTCTTAGTCTAGGACATGTTAAACATTTTCTCCCTTTTATAACACCAAGGTTATTAATCAACTTGTCAAGGGTAGCTTGGTCATTTTCTAAATTTTCCTAATTTTCCATTTATAGAAACTTTATATTTATGAAAACTTTCCATTTATAGTAACTTCCTAGCTTTCCATTTATGGTAAGTTTTACTCTCCTCCCATTGGTCTATTCCAATTCACGAGGATTACATACGAACCATCTTGGTTACCCATTTAGTCAATTTCAATTCCCGTCATTCCCAAATAATGAAAATTCTCACCTATCTCATAACAACGTTCCTTTGAAAAACGAACTTTCAGAAAAACTATAGACACAGAAATTGAGAATATTGATCCCACATCCATATTTTCACAAAACTACATTTACTTCTAAAATCAAATAACACATACTGTGTCTTATCATTCAATGATCGAATTCCCAAAATCCATCATCGCTTACCATTTACGCTTATATTACACGTGTCTAACCTTTTGGGTTATTACGTTAACTCACTCTATACATATATGATAATTTGTATCATACTCGTATTTCTCTCGTAATCTACTCGTACTTGCGAGTATTATCTTCTGTATTTATACGTCGTAGAAATATTCAGTTCATTTCATTAATAAATTCAAGGTTTTAAATCTCTTAACCTTTACGAATCAGTTAATCCTTAATATACAGATTAAGTTAAACAGATCTAACACCTATGATTATCTTGTCATACCTTTCGTATCTACCGAAGCATTCATTATCCTTGTCGAATCCTTAATCTGGCCTCTCTAGGCTAACTCGTCAAGTTAGTTTTTAATTTCATAACCGAAGCTTAGTTTACACTTCTATTAATCATCTTGACTTTCTACAAGTCTTAACTTCCCTCATTATTCCCTTAGATCAAATATATATATATATATATATATATATATATATATATATATATATATATATATATATATATTGAATCTACCATAAATCTGACACAATACAGTACCTTATCAAAATACTATTCCAATTACCTGATAATAGGTATACCTTATGTCCGTAGTAAATTATATTTATAATAATTTCTACCATCTATTGAGGTATTAATATATCTCAATTTACTAACTGCCACCCTTAACTTATGTGGAGCCCTTTATATCACGAGCCTCTTTACACAGTACCTAACCACATTGGTTTTTCCTAACACACAGATTAGAAAAAATAAAAAATAAAAAAATAATAATAAATCTAATTCATTCTTTACACCTTCTGTTCATTAAATACTAGGTTTCAAATTCAACCCTTATTAATTCTTTTAATATTTCCATTAAAAAATTATTGTTAAAAATTCGGGATATTACATTCACCCCTCCTTCAAAGAATTTCGTCCTCGAAATTTCGGCACACTTATCTTTACCTGTGATAACCGCAAATATTAATGTGTGACTAGGTAATTATATGAAGGTAAGTCCAATGGATGAATATATTAATTGAACGGACGAACCTAAGAATTTTTATATCAAGAAATTTATATAGTGAGCCACGTAAATATTCAAGTAATTCTTGAATATGGCAAGTCTAATTAGATTAACTAATTGAGTTAATTAAATCGATTAGTAATGTGAGACTAATTTATTAATTAACTAGCTGCTATGAGAATTAAATTTCATGTATGTTAGTAAAAATTGGAATGGCCCAATGTTTGATTAAATTGAGCCCAAATAGAATTGAAAACAAGCCCAACATTTGATCCAAAATATATTTAATTAAAAGTCAATTATTTAGTCAACAATACTATCATTTGTAGCAATTGAAATAAAACAAAAATTGGACAAATTTGAGGTTTTGGTTGGAGGATTTCTAGGATCCATGTTGCTTATTTCCTTGCATTATTATTGGTGGACCTCATTTGATTTTCCATTTTCCAAATTGACTTTTATTTGCTTGGAAATTGGAGATTTAGCTTGATTTAATAAGTCCACAAGTCCATGCTTATCTAAAAAAGAGTGCTCTTACCAACTATTCATCTTCTTCCTTCTTAGCTTACTAGACCCTAATTGTAGAGAGAGAGTGGAGAGAGAAAGCTTAATTTCTAGAGAGAAAAAGAAGAAAACCTCCATTGTTCAACCTTTCCTTACTAGTTCTCCATCCAAAAAAAATAATTCAAATCTCAAGCATAGAAAGAGAGATAAGGTTCGGTTGGAATAAGAGAAGGAGGGAGTTCATGACATCAACCTTCATCACATATTTTGGGAGAAGGAGGAGAATGACTAGAAGATCATTAAGGTTTAAAAGTTTCCTTGAAATCCTAACTTTCATTTTTGGTTATTTATTTCCTTAAATGTTCATGGCATGGTTGGTTGTGGGAGGTATTTGTGTGTTGTAGCCATGAAGGGCTAGAAGATATAAGGTGGAAGATGTTATGGAGCTTATGTGTTGAAAATGTTCATTTGTTGTTTTCTTGATAAGTTAAGTACTTTTATACTAGTTTAGGTGATGTTTTGAGTAAAAATATTCTCTAAAACCCTTGTATGCTAAGTTGATGTGTTGAAAAATTTTTGTTGTGAAAAAAACAAGAGAGAGGTTATATGAGCTTAGATTCATATATTAATCATCATAAGTTTTGTGGGAGAATTGTTTAAGTTAAACTAGTTAATTACCGGAAGCTATGTTTGTGATTTTGTGCTTGGTCGCCTTATGTGCATACTTGGTAGCTTCAGTTTTATGTGTTAGGATGTTAAAGGTGTAAGTTTTGAACAACACCTAGTTGGTATCGCGTCAAAACGATTTAAAACGAGCGCGATATGAAATTTTGAACAAGATATAAAAATTTGAAAATAGTCACTGAGAGTAGCCTACTTTGCGCAGTCACTGCGTTCAAACCGTAACTCATTTTAAAAATCCATTCTTCATAAGTTATATATTTTCGAGTTCCGGAACAAACCCAACTGGATTCACTAAGTTCGGAGTTACGGTCTATTTTTAATGATTTTTCCCGTAAAACTGTACAAATCCGAAAAACCTTAAAAATCCCATGTCCTGAAATTTCAGTAGCCTGTTTCGGCCAGTAAACAAGTTTTAAAAATTCCAAGATTCAGGATTATGAAATTTTATGTTTTAACGAAGCTTTTGTCCAAATTTGAGCTCATTCCGATTCCGGATGAGTGTGTAGTAGCTTAACCAAGTTTTCGGTTTGTAAAATGGAAACTTTTATAAGTTGAAATATATAGCTTCAAACACT
This sequence comes from Hedera helix, assembly GCA_947179155.2. Classification (NCBI taxonomy): domain Eukaryota; kingdom Viridiplantae; phylum Streptophyta; class Magnoliopsida; order Apiales; family Araliaceae; genus Hedera; species Hedera helix. Next base: position 15,503,826 of record OX359275.1, on the reverse strand, counting down.
CTAAAATTTTTACAGGGTGTAATATATAGTGTCTAGAAGCTTCCAATCAAGTTTCAGATTTTTCTGATAAAAATTGGATTTTTTATTAATTATTAAAGTTTTGGATAGAAATGGCATAATTAAAAATAGTAAACAAAGTTAAAAAATGAAAATAAATTTTATCTGCTTATGAAAAATAGTATGATACTGATTCCCAAAAGATATGAAAATAATAAGTTAATTTCATATTTTTGAAAAATATATTTGTATCTTGAATAACTAAATAAGTAATTAAGTTAAATCCGAATAAATTGTGAAATATGATTTATTCGACCTAGAGGCATCAAAATGGCATAATGGTTGTGTTATGTGATCCATACATGTAATATGTGATAATTATGTGCTAATTGAATTAATTGGAGTTAGCACTAATTACTAGTTAACCTATTAATGATTAGGTTTTTGAGAAGAAAAAAAGGATTTTAATTCGCGTAGCGTAATTCGCGACTGAGGCAAGTTCTCGAACCCTACTCCAAGTTATATTGTGCAAGCTCTCTTAACTTCACTCAAGTATTATTTTGAAGGAGTTTTTATTCTTTCTCTAATTATATTGAGCATGTATGATGATTCCATTTCGAGTTATAAATTTCCAGACATAAATTTAGTTGTTTAATTACTGTGAATTATTACACATCCTTGATGTTCGCACCTTGTTCATTTGAGCTTTATTTAATTATGGAATCATGTAGCACTACAGTTCTTTCATTTATGAACTGTTCTAGAAGTAATCTAGACCATTTATTTCGGCTAGATACATGTATGTTAAAACTTTGTAAAAGCTATCCAAATCATTGGTTGGTGCAGATTCTTATAAGTCTGAGAGAACAACCCTTTATAGGGGAATTTAATTGTCGATTATCCGACTACAAAGAAGTAAGTGTTATGCATATATATCATGTACAAAAGGTTGATCCTCTGGCATACAAAAACCTCGTGAGTTACACGTTAAAAGGGTTAATCGAAAGATTGATTCCTTATCAATTGTTCATTGTCATTTTGGCCACTTAGCAGGAAATAACCATTATTCATCATTGCATTTGAATTTTGATTATATTATTTCTTATACATTGTTTCAGTTACTCACCATTGTGCCTATCGCTTAATCCTTTGAAGCTATTCCTTATTCATCCATGATATATATCTTTCATTTTTGATTTTTAAACTTGCTGAGCAAACTAGTTGCTCATTCTTGCTATATCATGGAATATTTGCAGTTAGGCCAGAGATCTCTAGTAAAGATAAGTGCAAGGGGAAGACAAAAGAGTAGTTGCTTGTTATTTAAATAATTGTCTTTGTTATGATATCATGTATTAAACCATACATGTAAATTTGGTAGTACTTTATGCTGTTTATGTTTAAGGTTAATGACCTTGGGAGTTTAGTAAGTCTTATGTAATAAACATTATGTGTTTATATATTTCTGCATTAGTATTATAGATCACCTGTCTTCTATCATACCTTTGAGGATGACATGATGAGTCAGTATGCTGATAAGATTATAGAGCAGGGTACCATGATTGAGGAGCTGGAGACTAATGTCCAGCAGCAACAGTATCAGGTACAGGAGTTGCAGACCGAGGTCCAGCAGTGTCAAGACCAGATGCAGATGATGGAGACGAGGGATCAAGAGCAGCAGGATAGGATTGCTCAGTTGGAGCATAAGAGACAGGGTTAGCAGGAGACTGCCACACAGTTGGGAGCACTGGTGCATTACCTGATAGAGAATGATGCACACTTCACTAGTTATTTAGAGGGGATCACTACTGAGAGTGATGCCGTTAGGGTAGAGCTGGACGGTGTCACCGCTGAAAGACAGGTCGTTAGAGCCCAGCTAGAAGAGGAGGTGGTAGAGAGGCTTCAGATAGAGGAGCAACTGAATTTTGAGCAAGAGAAAGCTCATGATCTAGAGGTGGATGTACGGAGTAAGAGGAGGATGATTGATCGTATGGGTTATGCCTTCACTACAGGATTTGGTCGCTTCATGGACCGTGTGTACTATTTTCCTCCGGAGGAGGGTCAAACACAGGAGACCATGAGCCGCAGCCGTATGATAAAGATCGGGATTCAGGAATTCGAGGACGCTGTGGAGCACGGGATGCTCCATTAGTGGTTTGACCTATGTTATGTATATAGATGCAGATAGTCCCCCCATTTTGTTTCTAGTAGGGACGTGTTTATCTGATGTAAATCCCAGTACCTTGTTTATATTTGGGATAGTGTTGTTAGCCCTGACTTTTGATTTGTCTGAGGGGTAGAATGACGTTAGTCCCCACTTCTGTTGTTAAGAGGATGGATATATGGGTAGACAATGATGTTTAGGGCATTTATAGCGATATGCCACAGTATTGTAATGTCTTTTTGTACTAACGTTAGTGGTATATGAATATAAATGCGATTATGACCTGTCTTGAATTCGTGTGTGCATTTCTAAATTTTTCAAGTTTATATGAATTGTTGCATAAAATATAAGGTATAAATTGAATAACATAAGGTTTTGTCCAACAGACAATGCCGCCTAGAAGACAACCGCAACAGCGAAGGGTTGATGAGATTAGGAATGATATACTTGGCCAACCGGACCCGATGAGAATCTTTGCCAATATGCTAGCGAAAGCTATACAAGGCAGACTACCAGTAGTGGGCGAACAGCCAGGACCCCACCTAGCTAATTTTAAGGACTTTAAACTTGTAGGACTGCCAGAGTTCCGCAGTACCGCCGACCCAATTGAAGCCCAGGCGTGGGTAGAGGAGATGGAGAATGTTTTTGAGGTTGCTCGAGTGGCAGAGGAACAAAAAACGGCATTCGCCACCTTCATGCTGAAGGCAGACGCGAGTTTTTTGTGGAGAGCAAACAAAAATAGGACAGGAGAATGAGTAATCGTGTGGGCACGATTCAAAGAGTTATTCTTCGAGACTTATTTTCCAGAGAGTATGAAGACACGGATGGAGATGAAATTTTTAGACTTGAAACAGGGTAACATGTCGGTGACGGAGTATGCTACTAAGTTTAATGAACTAGCTCGGTATGCTACTCATCAAGCTAATACCGAGGCAAGGAGAGCTAGAAGTTTTGAGCAGGGGTTAAAACCATGGATATTCAGTAGGGTAGCTGTACTACAGATTAATACTTTCTCAACTTTGTTGGAAAAAGCCATTATTGTTGAAGGAGGAAATGAGGCACTGGTGAAGTATAATCAAGATCAGAAGAAAAAGAAGAGACATGATGGACACCGAGAAGGAGGCAGTAGTGGTGGGAGCAACCCCCACAAGAGGAAGTGGTCGGACAACCAGAGTTTTGGAAGCAAATCAGGAGGTGAAGGAAAGAAAGGGAATAAGTGTGATAAATGCAGAAAGAGCCATTCCGGAGACTGCATGAGGGGCAAGGGAGTCTGTTACAACTGCGGTCAGTCAGGTCATATTACACCACATTGCACCAAACCCAAGAAAGGAGGTTGTTTCTCATGTGGCACAACTGATCACTTGATCAAGGATTGTCCCAGACGCAAGAATGATGTAGGCAGTGCTAACAGGAGCAGTGAAAGAAAGCTTACCATTGGAGAACCACCCCTACCACCCAGGCCAGTGGTACGTACCTTCAATATGTCAGTGCAGGATGCAATGGAATCGTAGGACGTGGTGGCAGGTATTTTTTCAATCAATAATATGAATGCATATGTGTTATCTGATTCGGGAGCTATGCGTTCATTTGTATCTGAAGATTTTGCAAGAAGTTTAAATTTACCTCGTGAAAAGCTAGCAAACCCCATGAACATAGAGGTAGCAAATAAAGAAATTATCCCTGTTGAAGTCATTCATAAGAATTGTTGTGCTGATATTAGAGGGTATAAGTTGAGCGTGGACTTGATCCCTATAAGATTAGGGGAATTTGATGTGATCCTCAGAATGGATTGGTTGTTTAATCACGGAGCGGTGATTGACTGTTAGATGAAGTGTATACACCTAACGACTCCGAATAAGTCAAAGGTGGTGTTTTATGGAAATAGATCGCCTAGACAATCCTGTTATCTGACGATAAGGTGTTACTAGTCCCAAGATACGTTAACCTAACACAAAAGTACATAAATACCCTTAATAAAGTACTTAGGGTTTATATTACATAACAAGTAACTTAGTTAACTAAAAGGCTGCATCCTGAAGTCTATCACTTCATCTTTCCCTTACCCTTGTTCTTCCTAAAAGTCTCAGGTTGCACTACAATAAGGTTTCATGATATAGCAAGGGTGAACAACTAGTTTGCTCAACAAGTTTATGTAACAACAAGAAACAATATATCAGGAATGAAAGAGAATAGTTGAACATGTCAATAATATGAATAACATAAGCAGAAATAATAATTTGCTTTTAGAATCAAGATAGTCAAATAGACTATGAACTATAAATATCCGCTGGAGTCAATAGCAGGTTGACCCAATGGTTACTACCAAAAATATGTACCCGAGGGGATCAGCCTCATTACAATATGTGTAAGCATAACATTTAATTTCCGTGTTTTGTACCTTATATTAGATACATGGTACTCCCCTATAATAAAGGGGTGTTCATAATAGTCTAAGAATCCGCATCTTTAATGATTTGGATAACTTTAAAAATCTGTAACATAAATGTCTAGCCGAACAATGACTTAGACCTACTTTGAATAGTTCTTTAAACAATAGAACATTTAATAAGGTACAAGTCAAAGACTGTACAAGATCATGTGCACCAAGTGCGAATAACAATAATATCGATGTGGAATAATTGTAAAGTAATTTAAACCACTAAAAACATGCTTGGAATTATAATGCAAGCTTAAATAAATAACTTGCTTAATGAAATGCGTTTAGAGATAAGGAACTTGCCTATCTGCTCAGCTACAATTAATGTCTAGCTTTAACTAATGATATGTGGTTTTTATACCTATGTTTTGAATACACTTGAGCTTGATAAATCGCTTATCTTTAAGTATTTATGTTAGTTTATATGTGTTTTTATATATTGGTTGTAATTTAGGTTGTATAGTAAGTTTATGTGTTTTCTATTAATTTACGCGTCTTTTACCACATTATTATAGGATGTGGTTTTTTATTACTTTTTATGTGTTTTATGTTGTTTTGTAGTTATTACAATAAGAGCTTGGTGGATCAAGGTTTGGATTGCCCGGTTTGCATTTTCGGCGTGTCGTTTGCATAGAGGCCAGCTTTTGACATTGCTCCGGCCAGAGTCTCCGCTTGTGCAAAACATGAAAGTTGTATAACTTCTTCTCAGCTTTCCGAAAACATCTGGAATCATCTCAATCGGAGGTCGGACGTAAAAGCTACACCACAAATATGAAGAAATTACATAGCAGCTACTTCATGCCCAATTTTGGCCTTCATCCTTTCTGATTCTTCACTTTTGTAAAACATCAAAGTTCCAGGTCTACAAATTTCCTTTTCAGAACATCTTGAATTACCTCAATTGGAGTTCGTATCAAGAAGTTACGCCCAAAATACAAAAGGACCCTAAGCTCCCAAATATATGTTTCTGCAAAAGGGCGCAGCTCCGCCCAATTTGCACTAGGGCGCGACGCAGCTGCGCCGTTCGCCAGTCAAGCCGCGAACAGTTTCCTATAAAATCCAATGTTTGCCTAAAAAACAAGTAATAATCAGTTTCTTCTGAGAGGAGGCGGCTAGGGAGATTTTTGAAGCTAAGATGGTGCTTCCATGGTGCTCCTACATCAATTTGATGCCATGATTTAGGGAGTTTTCTTTATTTCTTCTTCCTGTCTCTCTCTCTATCTTATGTAATCTATTGAATGTTTATTTTTGGGATTATTATGGATGAATATTGCTCCATGGATGTAATATTCTTTGGTTTAATGTTATCCATTTGGTTTTGATTCATTATATGTGCTATTACTCACTTGATCAATGATGTTTTATGCATGCGTTTTGGATTAATCCATGAATCTAGGTTTTTTTTTATGGAACTCAATAGGTAGCTCTAGTTGATTGCTCTATCTTTGGTTGGCACCATATGGATTGGTTGTTGTATTTGGTGTTGTGCTTCATGTTTAATTTATAGGTCTTGCATTTACTTAGTAACCTATACGGAACTGAGATGGGGAGTATAGTGTTTGACCCAAATATGTTACACATGTTTGTGATTCCACCTGGTGTTGGGATTATGATTCGTGGAAAGGATAGAAATATACCGATTCACTATGTGCAACCTTTGAGAACCTAAGCTTCATTCCTTGCTATTATTAGTTTGGGCGTTCCTTCCCGTTTCTGTTGCCTTGTGTCGGATTTGGGTTGGATATGGGTATAGTGCAACGAAAGTTGGTCATATTTTGTTATAAAGAGTTTTCGGTTGACCAATTATTGATTGACAACTTTGGATGAGTTTCCATATTTTGAGCATAAAGTGTATTTGTTTGGCGTAGTTAATATGATGTAACTCATATGGAACTGGAATGGGGAGTGTGAGTTTGTCCTGAATATAGTGACACGAGTTGTGAGTTAGGACAGAAATATACCAGCTCCCTCGTGTAGCCCAGAGAGAATCTGTTCTTCAACCCGTGCCATTCTTGGTTGGGGTGTTCCTTCCCGTTTCTGTTGCCCTAGGGTCAGATTTGGATCGGATGGCGGGTATGGTGCAACGAAAGTTGGTCATATCTACTATAAAGAATTCTCGGTTGACAATTCGTCGTGATCGTATAATTGAAGAGAGAGTTAGGAGACTTAAATGAACTATTGGGGGAAGTTGCATGCTTAGATTCACCTATCGTTAATTGCTTTCTAGTGTAATTCATGTGTTTACATTTTCATTGTCATTGTTGATAACTGTTTTAATTGAGAGATGCTTGATAGAATTCATGTTGGAAAACATTTGCACTAATTCCTCGTAGGATCGATAATTTTACTTACTCTGCATTACTTGTTGACCGCGTATACTTGCGCGTTTTGTTCATTCAAACGAACTCGTCGAGGTCGGAACTCGATAAATAAATAAAAATATAAAAACAGAATAAACAGTTCCGACTTCGACGCCAACAACTAACTTCTTTGAAAGACCTAACATTAATAAAGTTTGTCTAATAATCAGTACGGCGTAACTATACGCTCACTAAGGAACTTATCTACCACGCATAAATACTAACACATAATTTACATCAGTCAAAACAATATTATTAACCTTATAAACCCTCAATCAAATTAGGTTAATAATTTAATAAGTTAGAAAATATTTTTCTTAAGTGTTGGACTCTTATTAAACCCTTAAACAATTGATTACAATTGTTTAATTAAAGCATAATTAGATTCAAATTATTTTATTAACTCAATCTATATTTAATTACTATTTATTCTTGATTAAATAGAAATTAATTAATTATCTTAAAATAAATAATAACTAATTGTACATACTTATTATTTAATAATAATTAAATAATAAATAATTATTGATTTAATTTTAACATTCTTTAATTTAATATTAATCAACTAATAATTAACTAAGTAACTAACCTCACTTCTTATTTAATTTAGGGAAATTAAATAATAGTTTACGAATTTTAATCCTCTTTAATTATTATTTAATGTCAATTAAATAATAATTAATTATTTAATTAATTTTAATTATTATTTAAGGTTAAATAATAATTAATTTATTTATCCTTATTTATTATTTAAATTAAATAATAAATTATTAATTTAATAACTTAATTTCCATTCATCATTATTTAATGCTAGTTAAATAATAATTAATTATTTAATTATCCTTATTTATTATTTAATAATAATTAAATAATAAATAATTAATTTATAAATTTTTATCTCTCTTTAATTATTATTTAATATGAATTAAATAATAATTGCTAATTTATCACCTTTATTTATTATTAGCATTTTAAATAATAAATAATTAATAAAATTTTTATTTATTTAACTTAACCTTGATTTAGCTAACTAGATTAATATTTAAAATATTTAAATATTAAACTTAATAAAAAATATCAACCCAAATATCATTTTTGTATTATTATTATTTTTGTTATAATTTTAAATTAATTTTCAAATATTTAAATTAATTAAATTTATCCAGAATGACAATTCTGTAAATAAATCGAAAAAACGAATGGAGGGCAAAGTGGTAATTTCACCTGGAAAATTTTCCTTCCGCGCATTGCACGGGCATAACCGAATCACGACCCAAAACGGTGCCGTTTTGAAGAACCGAAAACGACTTCCGCGCATAACGCGCGAAGTAAAAATGTGTCTAAGCCAAACGACGTTGACAGACAACAAGCTGGCGTGCATTGCGCGGTCAGTTCCCTTTTTTTTTCTTTAGCAGAATGTGAACAGTGCTCGAAAATACACCACTTAATAAAAATTATACTTTCAAGTAAGCTTTAACTACCCAATAAAAATTCAAAAAAATTACCAATCACTTAATATCAATTTATAACATGAAAATTTAATTTTCCATGATTTAATTCCATTTTTTTCCATAAAAATTATTATACCAGATAAACTACTATAAATCATAACTTTTTGTGTATAACTCCATTTTGAGTGATTCAAACTTTGTTTTTCTCATGATCTAATATTCTATTAAACTATAACATTAAATCTAAATATTATAAAAAATATTTTTTGTCATTATTTTGAGACTTGTTTGTACACTACCAAACACATGTTTTTAGCATAAAAAATATACCAAAATACAAACCAAGTATTTTAAACTCAAGCATGACATAAATACTACTAATACACATTACTAACCATATTAACATGTTTATACTAACATGTTGATTTATTTAAAAAAAATAAAACTACATTTAAAATAACTATTACCTTGTTTTAATAGCTATCTTCCTTTTACTTCCAAAAGAGGTTGTGAAACTTGAAGACATGAACAATCCAAGCTCTCTCAAAATATTTTGCCCTCACAAGGATTTTTCTTTCTAGCTTTTCTCTAGAACTTGAACAATGAGCTAGGAGAAAATGTATAACACTTGCTACAAATAATCTAAGTGCTTAGTTTATAGATATAAAATATATATCTATAATTATAGCTATCATGAACCTATATTGGATACTTGCTCAAGAAATGGACTAAGTACCTAAGTTGGTGAAAAGAGGGACGGTGTTCATGTACAAAAAAAAACCAAACAAGCAACCATTAAATAAATAAATGAAAAATAAAATAAAAAAACACATTTCACTCCCTCTCTCAAGACCTACACGGCTGATGGAGCACTTCATGTCCCAAAATAAATGTCATATGCTCACTTTTTAATAAATAATAAACAACTACACATTAAATTCCAAGTGGGCTAGGTGTTGGACTTCTTTTTAAATCAATTTGGGCTCACTTTTATATTGTTTGGACTACTAGTTTGTCAAGTTTTATTATTCTTCACTTTTGCTACTAGTTGATCCATGTTGGGCTAATTTAATAGGTTTACACATTAATTATCCAAGTTCATGATTAAATAAATAATTAGATTAACAAATAATTAAATACTCTAATCCATTAATATTAAATTACTAAATGGACGACTAAATATTATTATTAATATTTCACATTATTTACATTAATTAATAATCATATTAATTAATTTATTATATTTAATTAACTCATTATATTCAATTTAATTAAATATTCAATTAATGACAACTTATCAATTATTTTGATATTAAAACTTTAGGGTTTGTTCACTAATTTAATTAAAATATTAGTGACCCTCTTTAATTAACTCTAATAATTAATCACATAATTATTTAATCACTTAATTAACTAATCACACAAAAAGATTTAATTAATCTCGTAAAACTAATTCGTTAGAAATTAAATTAATATTTTAATTAATAATAACATGAAAACTCTAGGACATCACAGGAAGATTTGTGGTTTTTTGTGATGCGTCACACAAGGGCCTTGGGTGTGTTCTGATGCAGCATGACAAGGTCATTGCGTACACATCTCGACAGTTAAAGGACTACGAGAAGGGATACCTGACTCATGACCTAGAGTTAGTAGCAGTACTGTTTGCTATGAAGATTTGAAGGCACTATCTGTATGAAGAAAAGTGCGAGATATACACAGATCACAAAAGTCTAAAGTAAATTTTCACTCAGAAGGAATTGAACATGAGGTAGAGGTGATGGCTGGAATTGATTAAAGATTATGACTGCGAGATTTTGTACCATCCAGGTAAAGCAAATGTGGTAGCCGATGCGCTAAGTAGAAAGGGCAGAGAAAAATTATTGAAGTTGACAACTCAAGAAATGCTGATAAGAGAAATAGAAAGGTTGGAATTGGAAATCAAATATCCAAAAGAGTTAGATTAAAAGCTATTTTCAGTAAGAGCGAGCCCGACTTTACTAGAAAAGGTAAAGGAGGCTCAAGATAAGGATGAGGAATGCACTAATATAAAGAAACGAATCTCCGAAGGAGAAGAGCTAAAATATTGGATTGATAGCAATAGATTATTAAGGTTTGAAAAGAGAATATGGGTACTGTTGGTTCCAGAATTAAAGGAAGAAATTCTGCAAGAAGCTCACAGTTCGAGATATTCGTTACATCCAGGGAGCACGAAAATGTATCAACATTTGAAACAATATTTTTGGAGAAGCTTACAAGAGAGAATTGAAACACAGTTAAGATTGAGCACGACTTATCATCCCCAAACTGATGGCCAGAGCGAGCGAACAATTCAAACACTTGAAGATATGTTGCAGGCGTGTGTAATGGATTTCAAAGGCAGCTGGGAAGATCATCTTCCTTTGGTGGACTTTGCCTACAACAATATTTATCATGCAAATATTGGGAGGAAGTGTCGCACACCACTTTGTTGGGATGAAGTGGGTGAGCAAAGGATTTTGGGTCCTAAATTAGTGCAACAAACTGTGGGTACCATCAAAGTAATAAGAACCCGATTGGTTGCAGCTCAAGACCGACAAAAGAAGTATGCGGATTTATACCGTTAGAAGAAAGACTTTGAAGTCAGAAGCTATGTATTTTTGAAAATATCTCCTTGGAAAGGGAAGATAAGACTTGGTAAGAATATGGTCATTTGAAGTTTTAAAGAGAGTTGGCGAAGTGGCGTATGAGGTAGCTTTACCTTCTAAACTTGGGCATATCCACAACGTGTTTCATGTTTCAGTGTGATATCAAACATGTGATATCATATAAACCAATTCAGGTTGAAAATGATCTGACTTACGAGGAGGTTCCTATTCAAATACTAGATAGGAAAGAACATATGTTGAGAAACAAGGTCATACATTCTGTCAAAGTGGTATAGAGGAATCACACAACTGAAGAAGCTACGTGGGAGCTTGAGGAAAAGATGAGGGAGAATTATCCGCACCTTTTCACGTGAACTTAGAGTAAATTCCAGGGACATAATTCTTTTAAGAGGGTAGAATGCGATAACCGCAAATATTAATGTACATTGTAAATTAAATTGGGAATTTATTTTTCCAATGAAGTGGACTTCGTGAATTAATTTTAAACGATTATGCGATTGCGTGACTAGGTAATTATATGAAGGTAAGTCCAATGGATGAATATATTAATTGAATGGACGAACCTAAGAATTTTTATATCAAGAAATTTATATAGTGAGCCATGTAAATATTCAAGTAATTCTTGAATATGACAAGTCTAATTAGATTAACTAATTGAGTTAATTAAATCGATTAGTAATGTGAGACTAATTTATTAATTAACTAGCTGCTATGAGAATTAAATTTCATGTATGTTAGTAAAAATTGGAATGACCCAATGTTTGATTAAATTGAGCCCCAATAGAATTGAAAACAAGCCCAACATTTGATCCAAAGTATATTTAATTAAAAGTCAATTATTTAGTCAACAATACTATCCTTTGTAGAAATTAAAATAAAACAAAAATTGGACAAATTTGAGGTTTTGGTTGGAGGATTTCTAGGATCCATGTGGCTTATTTTCTTGCATTATTATTGGTGGACCTCATTTGATTTTCCAAATTGACTTTTATTTGCTTGGAAATTGGAGATTTAGCTTGATTTAATAAGTCCACAAGTCCATGCTTATCTAAATAAGAGTGCTCTTACCAACTATTCATATTCTTCCTCGTTAGCTTACTAGGCCCTAATTGTAGAGAGAGAGTGGAGAGAGAAAGCTTAATTTCTAGAGAGAAAAAGAAGAAAATCTCCATTGTTCAACCTTTCCTTACTAGTTCTCCATCCCAAAAAAAAAAAAATTCAAATCTCAAGCAGAGAAAGAGAGATAAGGTTCGGTTGGAATAAGAGAAGGAGGGAGTTCATGACATCAACCTTCATCACACATTTTGGGAGAAGGAGGAGAATTGCTAGAAGATCATTAAGGTTTAAAATTTTCCTTGAAATCCCAACTTTTATTTTTGGTTATTTATTTCTTTAAATGTTCATGCCATGGTTGGTTGTGGGAGGTATTTGTGTATTGTATCCATGAAGGGCTAGAAGATATAAGGTGGAAGATGTTATGGAGCTTATGTGTTGGAAATGTTCATTTGTTGCTTTCTTGATAAGTTAAGTACTTTTATACTAGTTTAGGTGATGTTTTGAGTAAAAATATTCTCTAAAACCCTTGTATGCTAAGTTGATGTGATGAACAATTTTTGTTGTAAAAAAAAGAGAGAGAGAGGTTATATGAGCTTAGATTCATATGTTAATCATCATATGTTTTGTGGGAGAATTGTTTAAGTTAAACTAGTTAATTACCAGAAGCTATGTTTGTGATTTTGTGCTTGGTAGCCTTATGTGCATACTTGGTAGGTTCAATTTTATGTGTTAGGATGTTAAAGGTGTAAGTTTTGAACAACACCTAGTTGGTATCGCGACAAAATGATTTAAAACAACCGCGATATGAAATTTTGAACAAGATATAAAAATTTGAAAATGGTCACTGACAGCAGCCTACTTTGCGCCGTCATTGCATTCAAACCGTAACTCATTTTAAAAATCCATTTTTTGCAGGATCTATATTTTCGAGTTCCGGAACAAACCCAACTGGATTCACTAAGTTCCAAGTTACCGTCTATTTTTAATGATTTTTCCCGTAAAACTGTCAAAAGCCGAAAAATCTTAAAAATCCCCTGTCCTGAAATTTCAGTAGCCTATTTCAGCCATTAAACAAGTTTTAAAAATTCCAAGATTCTGGATTATGAAATTTTATGTTTTAACGAAGCTCCTGTCTAACTTCGGATGAGTGTGTAATAGCTTAACCAAGTTTTCGGTTTGTAAAATGGTAACTGTTATAAGTTGAAATATATAGCTTCAAACACTCTAAAATCTTTACAGGATGTAATATATAGTGTCTAGAAGATGTCAGTTAAGTTTCAGATTTTTCTGATAAAAATTGGATTTTTAATAATTATTACACTTTTGGACAGAAATAACATAATTAAAAATAGTAAACAAAGTTGAAAAATTAAAATAAATTTTTTCTGCTTATGAAAAACAGTATGATACTGATTCCCAAAAGATATAAAAATAATAAGATAATTTCATATTTTTGAAAAATATGTTTGTATCTTGAATAACTAATTAAGTTAAATCCGAATAAATTGTGAAACATGATTTATTCGACCTAGAGGCATCAAAATGGTATAATGGTTGTGTTATGTGATCCATACGTGTAATATGTGATAATTATGTGCTAATTGAATTAATTGGAGTTGGCACTAATTACTAGTTAACCTATTAATGATTAGGTTTTCGAGAAAAAAAAGGACTTTAATTCGCGTAGCGTAATTCGCAACTGAGGCAAGTTCTCGAACCCTACTCTAAGTTATATTGTTCAAGCTCTCTTAACTTCACTCAAGTATTATTTTGAACGGGTTTTAATTCTTTCTCTAATTATATTGAGCATGTATAATGATTCCAATTCAAGTTATAAATTTCCAGACATAACTTTAGTGGTTTAATTACTGTGAATTATTGCACATCGTATATTATCCTTGATGTTCACACCTTGTGCATTTGAGCTTTATTTAATTATGGACTCATGTAGCACTATAGTTCTTTTATTTATGAACCGTTCCAGAAGTAATCTAGACTATTTGTTTCGGCTAGATACATATATGTTAAAACTTTGTAAAAATTATCCAAACCATTGGTTGGTGCAGATTCTTATAAGTCTGAGAGAACAACCCTTTATAGGGAAATTTAATTGTCGGTTATCCGACTACAAAGAAGTAAGTGTTATACATATACATCGTGTACAAAAGGTTGATCATCTGGCGTACAAAAACCTCGTGAGTTACACGTTAAAACGGTTAATCGAAAGATTGATTCCTTATCAATTGTTCATGGTCGTATTGGCCACTTAGCAGTAAATAACCATTATTCGTCCTTGCATTTGAATTTTGATTATATTATTTTAGATATATTGTTTCAGTTACATTGTTTCACTTACTCACCATTGTGCATATCGCTTAATCCTTTGAAGTTATTCCTTATTCATCCATGATATTTATCTTTCATTTTTGATTTTTAAACTTGCTAAGCAAACTAGTTACTCATTCTTGCTATATCATGGAATATTTGCAGTTAAGCCAGAGAGCTCTGGTAAAGATAAGGGGAAGGGGAAGACAAAGGAGTAGTTGCTTTGTTATGATATCCTGTATTAAACCATACATGTAAATTTGGTAGTACTTTATGTTGTTTATGTTTAAGGTTAATGACCTTGGGAGTTTAGTAAGTCTTATGTAATAAACATTATATGTTTATTTATTTTTGCATTAGTATTATAGATTGTTTATGTATGGATAGATGTTTAGATCGTGAGCACTGAGTCTGAGGTAGAAGTACCCGGATTTGGGGGCGTCACATTACCCATTTCCTCTAGGTTTTCAAACTAACCTTTACATTCTCACTTTTCTCTAAGAAGCTCACAACTTCTTATTATTTGATTTCCAGAATATGGAATAACTGCCAGGAGTCTTCAACAATTGTTCAATAATTGTGAAGAAATTTGAATGACCAGGAAGTAAAAATAATTCCTTTAAAAAATCATTTCATAACTACCTGAGGGGTCATAAAGACCATGAACAGAGTGTTCATCAATCACAAAGAATGATAACACTTACAACAGAGTGTTCATCAGTCACAAAGAATGATAACACTTACCACGGGTATGTTTCCGCAAAACAAAGTGTTCATCAATCACAAAGAATGATAACACTGAGACCGAGTACTTAAAATTTAAGGAGATCAGCCTTCCGTACTCCATGTATATGCATAACATATAAACATAATACTTAATATTTAAGGGGATCAGCCTTCTGTATCCCATGTATATGCACAACATTTAATCCAGTCCAAATCTTCCCTATTTCGGGAATTGTTCACCTCAGCTTTAAAAATCTTCTTTTCCGCACCAGAACAATTGGATTGGAAACCCTTAAAATGACTTATAAGAAGTTAATCGTATTTATCTCGTCATAGTCTAGCCGAATCAAATGGCTTAGACTAGTATATTAAACTGTTCATGAATCATGAACTCTAAAACTTTCAAATTGTTTAAGTCAAAATAAAAATTATTTTATGACTTCATGATACCGCATCTTCGGCATAGTGCGTTGAGGATTCTATCAATAGTAATTCCAATGCCATACTCTATGGTACAGAATTACTTTATGATATCATGATACCGCACCTTCACAGAAAATACGTTGAGGATTCCGTCATTTATCATACCGTACCAGATTCCATGGTACATTGATGAATTTTTCGAAAACTCATTTTGAAATGTCAAACCACTTTTGTCCACCCGAAAAAAATAGTATAGACTCTTCTTTAAACGTTTCCAAAATACTAAAAATCATTTTATAACTTTGTCATACTATATCATACCACAGTGGGTTTATATTACATCCAACACTAGGCTACTCTGCATTGATGACTCCATCATTTATCATCTCTGCACTAAATGCATTAATGATTACTAAAACATGTTTTGATATTTTCAAAAGCACAAAGTGCGAATTTAGCACGATTTTAAGAATTTCAAAGTACAGCATATCTAGAAAATTTGGAATATCCTAAAATCTCAAATAATCACCAATTTTACTCTTCATCTTTTCCAACTTAATAATTATATCTATTATAGCTTTAATCTTGCTGCTTAACTCTACCCACACTTACTGTTCATCAAACTTACCACGTATTTTGGCTCATAAACTTATCACAATCATATGGTTTGAGGAGCTTATCCTAGTTAGGCCAAAGTCACTCATTCGCTGAGGGGCTCCACCACATGACTATGAGTCACGAACTTACCATACGTGTCAGTTCTCAGAACACAAACTTATCTTAATATCCTCTACCTATTCATTATACACATGAGAAAAGAATCACCTTCTCAACATACATATAACGAATAACGCGATACCATGTTTCAATTGATTATCACTATAGGAAGCCAAGTAGTCGTCAAACCAAACACAATCTCCTGCCCATACAAGAAATTGGTCAACTCAACCACTAATCAATATAGGAAGTTAAGCGGTCGTTAAACCAAGAACAAATCTCCTGCCCATACAAAGAACTGTTCAACTCAACCACTATATCAATATAGAAAGCTAAGCGATTCTAAAACCAAGCACAAATTTCCCGCCCATACAAGGAATTGTATAACTCAGCTATTAACATGAGTCCTCAATTAAAAAATCCACAAACCTTTAACTTCTCTTAACTTGATATGAATTTTTTCAATTCATACCTTATCACACTCATCAGTTTAAGAGTTCACTTATTACTATTTCACAGTGTATCTTTATTGTTATAGCACTATGCTATCAACACAACCTCTTAATCATTTAACAGACCATCTGTCATTCCATGATTTTACTATGATCACCGTGATCTTATACCATAATTGATTTCACTTTACAATTTCTCGTTTATTCTAGGATCGTTTAATTCTACCATCTTCCCTTTACTCATTTTAATTTACGATCCTCCTTTTGAAATTCTTGAATCAAGTGTTCCCTGATTCTTTTTCATTCATTTTGAATACGTCCATGAAGATCATCCTTTGAATCTCCTCAAATATACCTTATTTTCTTCTTTATGAACTTCATATATTCAACTTTTATTATTTAAACTCCATATGAGTTTATTCTTTCACTGTCTTCAATATACTCTCACGATTATAGCCTAAGGTACTGCAACCAAAGAACTATAACTTTTTTTAATAAGTTTGACTTCTACTTTTTTAATAAGTGTTAAGGTTAACAACTCAAACCAAAACACAAAATCCTACATATTCACATAACTCATTTTAAAGCTCAATTCAAGCTTTACTAACCACATAACACAAATTAGGTTAAAGAATTTAACCTCTTAGTTGTATACGATCGTAATTTCGCGTCGTATTTATCCTTCAGATAGCTCAAGGTATGCTTGAGCAATCCTTCTTAGGTTTTGAATTGACAACCTTGCTTAGATCTTATTAGATCACTTTTGAAATATTTGGGATATTACAGCCACATTTTATCATGCTTCATGCATCTCATGTTTTGCAATTCATACATATATTACGCATATCATGCTCTGCATTTAATACTATTCTTCATGCATCTCATGCACCGCATTCATAATATTATACCAGCTCAATATAAAACAAACATCTATGCACATTGACAATATATCGCATGTTACTGTACAAAGGCATATAATCACATGTTTACACATAAAAACATTTAACACATAGGGGCAAGTTCTGAAAGACTTGCCTTAACCGCTTTACCACTTACGTTGCCAATTTGCGTTCCTTCTACAACCTACACTATATGTGAGATCGATAATAAAGGTCAGTCAATACATAACCTCGGTGTTAAATCTTATTTTTAAGATTCTAATTGTATTTTATTGCCTCTATGCTAAATAACATCGGTTCCCAATGAGTTACTTATAACTCTTAACCATCTTTGTTTGTATCAAAACATGTATTGGTTTTTATAATACCGAATTTTAACTTATCTCCAAAATTTTCTTCTAAGTTCGATTTTACACTTTTTGGGTTGTCCAAAAAGTGCTAAGCGTCGATTATATATTTGGACTCTACATAAAAAACTGAACAACATATCAAAAAACTACGTAATGCCCAAAAATTGACTCAGTGAACCAAAATGGCTCGGCTTGCCCAAAATAACCTACACACTACCCAGTCAGCTGCACATTGCCCAGATTCTGCAGAAAATTTTCTAGAAAATTTTCATTTTTGTGATTTTCAGGCTAGTTTCGTGAATTTTTATCTCACTCGTTATACGTTGGATTGAGTCCATTTTTGGATATGTTCTACCTCATACTACGTAATATTTTAAAAAAATCTAACTTTTCCCAACACGGTTTGGCAAGACCCGAGAAAACGAGCCCGAAAACTCAGTTTATAACCGTTTCAGACTTGAACCAATTTTCTGTAGAATTCTTGATTTTCATACATACATTGAAGAATTTTAACTCCTTCATTATAACTCCGATTAAGCTCAACTTTGAACCCGAGCTATACCATACTACATAGTATTTTCTAAAAATTTTGTTTGGCTAAAGCGGATATGCTAAGACCTGAAAACAAGGGTCCAAAAAACTACATTTCACGCATTTTTTTCACTTTTCTAACTTTGCCATCAACTTGTGATTTTTGGCCAAACATGTCTAGACTTCAAACAAACACTTGTTTAAGTCTCTACACAACATTTCAAACATGTATAGACTTTAAAAAACAATTTAGATTTTCAAAAGACGTTAATTTTTCGTAAAAATCGTTTGATCACATAACGATCGATTTTGATCGCCTAAAACACTTTTTCAAACTCATTTTCGTCTAATGGCCATTAAATCAATGAAGACATGTGTAATACATAAAACAAAACTTTTCAAACTTGTTTCACCTTTTAAAACTCAAAATGACCAAAAATTACCTTTGAGTTGTATTTAACCAACTTAAACATAGTTTTCCTTAAAAATCAAAATTTTGAAATCATTTTACTCTTTTCACATAACTCTCAACAGAATTCAATTGTACTCCTCCTAGATGTATATTAACAAACATAAGCCGCATACATTTCAGAAAACTATCTTGTTTAACATTAAAATATTTCACATGTAAAACTAGGTTTTATATAGTCAAAACTTAGTTTTCTTGCATAAATCAAAACTAACATGCTATCTATCAATACATAGCATGAAAAAGAAAAAAAAATACATCCTCAACACATATAAACTCATATAACCCACCCATGAATCTTTAGATGTGACTCTCCACCATACATTGCTTTATATCACAAGAAAAACTCATTATAACTAGGTTTCACCAACACAAAACCTTAATCATTCATACTCCTCTATGTATCTAGTATGCTATATACAACTAGACACACAAACCCTAACTTTTGACCATTTCAAATCTCGGATTCATCATGATTCAACACTTAAAACACCAAGCTATCATACTATAGCTATATAAGGAACCCTAAAACACAAAATGTAGAAGATTTGGAGTTTGGAAAATTTTTATACCTCTATGGATAATGACTTACCTTGGCTCTATAGATGCACCATGACGAGGGCTACATCTTTAAGTCTTGGCCTTAGCTCATCCAACTACCATAACTTTCTCTCTTCAAGCTTTTTCTTTCCATTTCCATGGCTTTCTCCCTCTCTCTCCTTTCTCTCTCATGCGGTTGATAAAAAGTGGCGTGAGGAATGAAATGAGAAGCCCTAGCTGCCGTAGTTAAATGGAGAAATAAGTTCCTCTATTGGGTCCCTCTTTTAATTATTTGACCCGCTATTTGACATTCCGACCCGAAATGTCAAAATTAAAAACTTACGGTCGATTTCTACTAATTTTGATGTTCCCGTCATCATGGTACCATCCGTTTCTCCAAATTCACCTCCAAACTTCAAGTTTGACCATTTTCCCCAAAAAGGTCAAACCGTCAACATTTACCAAAAGTCAACCGAAACACTTATCATGCTTACAGTCCATTCTTACTAAATTCACCGACCCCATCGCAATGACGAACTCGGTTTCTCAAAATTCCTCTTCAAACTCAAAGTTTGACTTTTCACCTTGACCGGTCAAACAATTGACTTTGACCAAAAGTCAATCCCGACACCAAAATGTGTTTACCATCACTTCTAGCTAAATTCGACGTTGCGGACTTAACGGTGAAGTCCGCGTCTCCAAATTCCATCCCGAACTCAAATTCGAGTTGTTAACTTCCTTTAGTCGATCTTTGACTATTTGACCATTTTGCCCTTTCTTAGTCAAGGACATGTTAAACATTTTCTCCCTTTTATAACACCGAGGTTATTAATCAACTTGTCAAGGGTAGCTTGGTCATTTTCTAAATTTTCCTAATTTTCCATTTATAGAAACTTTATATTTATGAAAACTTTTCATTTATAGTAACTTCCTAACTTTCCATTTATGGTAAGTTTTACTCTCCTCCCATTGGTCTATTCCAATTCACGAGGATTACATACGAACCATCTTGGTTACCCATTTAGTCAATTTCAATTCCCGTCATTCCCAAATAATGAAAATGCTCACCTATCTCATAACAACGTTCCTTTGAAAAGCGAACTTTCAGAAAAACTATAGACACAGAAATTGAGAATATTGATCCCACATCCATATTTTCACAAAACTACATTTACTTCTAAAATCAAATAACACATACTGTGTCTTATCATTCAATGATCGAATTCCCAAAATCCATCATCGCTTACCATTTACGCTTATATTACACGTTTCTAACCTTTTGGGTTATTACGTTAACTCACTCAATACATATATGATAATTTGTATCATACTCGTATTTCTCTCGTAATCTACTCGTACTTGCGAGTATTATCTTATGTATTTATACGTCGTAGAAATATTCAGCTCATTTCATTAATAAATTCAAGGTTTTAAATCTCTTAAACTTTACGAATCAGTTAATCCTTAATATACAGATTAAGTTAAACTGATCTAACTAACACCTATGATTATCTTGTCATACCTTTCGTATCTACCGAAGCATTCATTATCCTTGTCGAATCCTTAATCTGGCCTCTCTAGGCCAACTCGTCAAGTTAGTTTTTAATTTCATAACCGAAGCTTAGTTTACACTTCTATTAATCATCTTGACTTTCTACAAGTCTTCTTAACTTCCCTCATTATTCCCTTAAATCAAATATATATATATATATATATATATATATATATATATATATATATATATATATATTGATACTGATTCCCAAAAGATATGAAAATAATAAGTTAGTTTCATATTTTTGAAAAATATGTTTGTATCTTGAATAACAAAATAAGTAATTAAGTTAAATCCGAATAAATTGTGAAACATGATTTATTCGACCTAGAGGCATCAAAATGGCATAATGGTTGTGTTATGTGATCCATACATGTAATATGTGATAATTATGTGCTAATTGAATTAATTGGAGTTAGCACTAATTACTAGTTAACCTATTAATGATTAGGTTTTTGAGAAGAAAAAAAGACTTTAATTCGCGTAGCGTAATTCGCGACTGAGGCGAGTTCTCGAACCCTACTCCAAGTTATATTGTGAAAGCTCTCTTAACTTCACTCAAGTATTATTTTGAACGAGTTTTTATTCTTTCTCTAATTATATTGAGCATGTATGATGATTCCATTTCGAGTTATAAATTTCCAGACACAACTTTAGTGGTTTAATTACTGTGAATTATTACACACCGTATATTATCCGTGATGTTCGTACCTTGTTCATTTGAGCTTTATTTAATTATGGAATCATGTAGCACTACAGTTCTTTCATTTATGAACTGTTCTAGAAGTAATCTAGACCATTTGTTTCGGCTAGATACATTATGTTAAAACTTTGTAAAAGCTATCAAAATCATTGGTTGGTGCGGATTCTTATAAGTCTGAGAGAACAACCCTTTATATGGGAATTTAATTGTCGGTTATCCGTCTACAAAGAAGTAAGTGTTATGCATATACATCGTGTACAAAAGGTTGATCCTCTGGCGTACAAAAACCTCGTGAGTTACACGTTAAAAGGGTTAATCGAAAGATTGATTATTTCTTATACATTGTTTCAGTTACTCACCATTGTGCATATCGCTTAATCCTTTGAAGCTATTCCTTATTCATCCATGATATATATCTTTCATTTTTTATTTTTAAACTTGCTGAGCAAACTAGTTGCTCATTCTTGCTATATCATGGAATATTTGCAGTTAGGCCAGAGATCTCTGGTAAAGATAAGGGCAAGGGGAAGACAAAGGAGTAGTTGCTTGTTATTTAAATAATTGCCTTTGTTATGATATCATGTATTAAACTATACATGTAAATTTGGTAGTACTTTATGCTGTTTATGTTTAAGGTTAATGACCTTGGGAGTTTAGTAAGTCTTATGTAATAAACATTATGTGTTTATTTATTTCCGCATTAGTATTATAGATTGTTTATGTATGGATAGATGTTTAGATCGTGAGCACTGAGTCTGAGGTAGAAGTACCCGGATTTGGGGGTGTTACAGGTTTGTATTAAAGCTTAGGGTTATAAACTTTAGGAATTGTGAAACCTAGGCTATAACCTTAGTATTAAACTCATATCGAGTGCGCTAGGAGATGGACCGAGGAGGTTCATTGAGTTGTATGATGTTGTGGAGATAGATCATGGGGATTCATCGAGCTGAGTCTGTACATGATAAAATATCATTTCATTTTATCAATGAATATATTTTATTGTGATACTGACATATTGTTGTTCTTGTGTTTATTGTCGGTTATTGTAGGATGTCAGAGATTGGACAGTCGAGTCGCCAGATAGTGGGGGGCCACGTGATATCCATGTGGTCTCAGAGTCACTGCCTGCAGAGATAGTCCCGACAGAGGTAAAGGAGACCGAGCCTGAGGAGGAGTCGGTGGAGGGGTCAGAGGACAGATCACCTGTCTTCTATCATACCTTTGAGGATGACATGATGAGTCAGTATGCTGATAAGATTATAGAGCAGGGTACCAGGATTGAGGAGCTGGAGACTAATGTCCAGCAGCAGCAGTATCAGGTACAGGAGTTGCAGACCGAGGTCCAGCAGTGTCAGGACCAGATGCAGATGATGGAGACTAAGGATCAAGAGCAGCATGATAGGATTGGTCAGTTGGAGCATGAGAGACAGGGTTGGCAGGAGACTTCCACACAGTTCGGGGCACTGGTGCATTACCTGATAGAGAATGATGCACACTTCACTAGTTATTTAGAGGGGATCACTACTGAGAGTGATGTCGTTAGGGCAGAGCTAGAGGGTGTCACCGCTGAGAGACAGGTCGTTAGAGCCCAGCTAGAGGAGGAGGTGGTAGAGAGGCTTCAGATAGAGGAGCAACTGAATTTTGAGCAAGAGAAAGCTCATGGTCTAGAGGTGGATGTACGGAGTAAGAGGAGGAGGATTGATCGTATGGGTTATGCCTTCACTACAGGATTTGGTCGCTTCATGGACCGTGTGTACTATTTTCCTTCGGAGGAGGGTCAAACACAGGAAACCATGAGCCGCAGCCGTATGATATAGATCGGGACTCAGGAGTTCGAGGATGCTGTGGAGCGCGGGATGCTCTATTAGTGGTTTGACCTATGTTATGTATATAGATGCAGATAGTCCCCCCATTTTGTTTCTAGTAGGGACATGTTTATCTGATGTAAATCCCAGTACCTTGTTTATATTTGGGATAGTGTTGTTAGCCCTGACTTTTGTTTTGTCTGAGGGGTAGAATGACGTTAGTCCCCACTTCTGTTGTTAAGAGGATGGATATATGGGTAGACAATTATGTTTAGGGCATTTATAGGGATATGCCACAGTATTGTAATGCCTTTTTGTACTAACGTTAGTGGTATATGAATATAAATACGATTATGACCTGTCTTGAATTCGTGTGTGCATTTCTAAATTTTTCAAGTTGATATAAATTGTTGCATAAAATATAAGGTATAAATTGAATAACATAAGCTTTTGTCCAACAGACAATGCCGCCTAGAAGACAACCGTGACAGCGAAGGGTTGATGAGATTAGGGATGATATGCCGGGCCAACCGGACCCGATGAGAATCTTTTCCAATATGCTAGTGAAAGCTATGCAAGGCAGACTACCAGTAGTGGGCGAACAGCTAGGACCCCACCTAGCTAATTTTAAGGACTTTAAACTTGTAGGACTGCCAGAGTTCCGCAGTACCGCCAACCCAATTGAAGCCCAGACGTGGGTAGAGGAGATGGAGAATGTTTTTGAGGTTGCTCGAGTGGTAGAGGAACAAAAAATGGCATTCGCCACCTTCATGCTGAAGGCAGACGCGAGTTTTTGGTGGAGAGCAAACAAAAATAAGACAGGAGAATGAGTAATCGTGTGGGCACGATTCAAAGAGTTATTCTTCAAGACTTATTTTCCAGAGAGTATGAAGACACGGATGGAGATGAAATTTTTAGGCTTTAAACAGGGTAACATGTCGGTGACGGAGTATGCTACTAAGTTTAATGAGCTAGCTCGGTATGCTACTCATCAAGTGGATACCGAGGCAAGGAGAGCTAGAAGTTTCGAGCAGGGGTTAAAACCATGGATATTCAGTAGGGTAGCTGTACTACAGATTAATACTTTCTCAACTTTGTTGGAAAAAGCCATTATTGTTGAAGGAGGAAATGAGGCACTGGTGAAGTATAATCAAGATCAGAAGAAAAAGAAGAGACATGATGGACACCGAGAAGGAGGCAGTAGTGGTGGGAGCAACCCCCACAAGAGGAAATGGTCGGACAACCAGAGTTTTGGAAGCAAATCAGGAGGTGAAGGAAAGAAAGGGAATACGTGTGATAAATGCAGAAAGAGCCATTCCGGAGACTGCATGAGGGGCAAGGGAGTCTGTTACAACTGCGGTCAGCCAGGTCATATTACACCACATTGCACCAAACCCAAGAAAGGAGGTTGTTTCTTATGTGGCTCAACTGATCACTTGATCAAGGATTGTAGGCAGTGCTAACAGGAGCAGCGAAAGAAAGCTTACCCCTACCACCCAGGCCAGTGGTACGTACCTTCAATATGTCAGTGCAGGCAATGGAATCGAAGGACGTGGTGGCAGGTATTTTTTCAATCAATAATATGAATGCATATGTGTTATCTGATTCGGGAGCTACGCGTTCATTTGTATCTGAAGATTTTGCAAGAAGTTTAAATTTACCTCGTGAAAAGCTAGCAAACCCCATGAACATAGAGGTAGCAAATAAAGAAATTATTCCTGTTGAAGTCATTCATAGGAATTGTTGTGCTGATATTAGAGGGTATAAGTTGAGCGTGGACTTAATCCTTATAAGATTAGGGGAATTTGATGTGATCCTCGGAATGGATTGGTTGTTTAATCACGGAGCGGTGATTGACTGTTAGATGAAGAGTATACACCTAACGACTCCAAATAAGTCAAAGGTGGTGTTTTATGGAAATAGATCGCCTAGACAATCATGTTGTCTGACGATAAGGTGTTACTAGTCCCAAGATACGGTAACCTAACACAAAAGTACACAAATACCCTTCATAAAGTACTTAGGGTTTATATTACATAACAAGTAACTTAGTTAACTAAAAGGCTGCATCCTGAAGTCTATCACTTCATCTTTCCCTTACACTTGTTCTTCCTAAAAGTCTCAGGTTGTACTGCAATAAGGTTTCATGATATAGCAAGGGTGAACAACTAGTTTGCTCAACAAGTTTAAGTAACAACAAGAAACAATATATCAGGAATGAAAGAGAATAGTTGAACAATTCAATAATATGAATAACATAAGCAGGAATAATAATTTGCTTTTAGAATCAAGATAGTCAAATAGACTATGAACTATAAATATCTGTTGGAGTCAATAGCAGGTTTACCCAATGGTTACTATCAGAAATATGTACCCGAGGGGATCAGCCTCAGTACAATATGTGTATGCATAATATTTAATTTTCGTATTTTGTACCTTATATTAGATACATGGTACTCCCCTATAATAAAGGGGTGTTCATAATAGTCTAAGAATCCGCATCTTCAATGATTTGGATAGCTTTTAAAATCTTTAACATAAATGTCTAGGCGAACAATTGCTTAGACCTACTTTGAATAGTTCTTTAAACAGTAGAACATTAAATAAGGTACAAGTCAAAGACTGTACAAGATCAAGTGCACCAAGTGCGAATAACAATAATATCGATGCGGAATAATTGTAAAGTAATTTAAACCACTAAAAACATGATTGGAATTATAATGCAAGCTTAAATAAATAACTTGCTCAATGAAATGAGTTTAGAGATAAGGAACTTGCCTGTCTGCTCAGCTACAATTAATGTCTAGCTTTAACTAATGATATGTGGTTTTTATACCTATGTTTTGAATACACTTGAGCTTGATAAATCGTTTATCTTTAAGTATTTATGTTAGTTTATATGTGTTTTTATATATTGGTTGTAATTTAGGTTGTATAGTAAGTTTATGTGTTTTCTATTAATTTACGCGTCTTTTTACCACATTATTATAGGATGTGGTTTTCTATTACTTTTTATGTGTTTTATGTTGTTTTGTAGTTATTACAATAAGGGCTTGCTGGATCAAGGTTTGGATTGCCCGGTTTGCATTTTCGGCGTGTCGTTTACATAGAGACCAGCTTTTGACATTACTCCGGCCAGAATCTCCGCTTGTGCAAAACATGAAAGTTGTAGAACATCTTCTCAGCTTTCCGAAACATCTGGAATCATCTCAATCGGAGGTCGGACGCAAAAGCTACACCACAAATACGAAGAAATTACATAGCAGCTACTTCACGACCAATTTCAACCTTCATCCTTTCTGATTTTGCACTTTTGTAAAACATCAAAGTTCCAGGTCTATGAATTTCCTTTTCAGAACATCTTGAATTACCTCAATCGAAGTTCGTATGAAGATGTTACGCCAAAAATACAAAAGGACCTTGAAGCTGCCAATTATATGTTTCTGCAAAAGGGCGCAGCTGCGCCCAATTGGCACCAGGGCGTAGTTATTAGGATGTAATTCATATGGAATTGAAATGGGGAGTGTGAGTTTGTCCTGAATACAGTGACATGGGTTGTGAGTTAGGATAGAAATATACC
Source organism: Hedera helix (assembly GCA_947179155.2). Classification (NCBI taxonomy): domain Eukaryota; kingdom Viridiplantae; phylum Streptophyta; class Magnoliopsida; order Apiales; family Araliaceae; genus Hedera; species Hedera helix. The sequence continues at coordinate 15,476,641 of OX359275.1, read as the reverse complement.
AGCTCCCTCGTGTAGACCAGAGAGAATCTGTTCTTCAACCCGTGCCATTCTTGGTTGGGGTGTTCCTTCCCATTTCTGTTGCCCTAGCGTCAGATTTGGATCGGATGATGGGTATGGTGCAACAAAAGTTAGTCATATCTACTATAAAGAATTATCGGTTGACAATTCGTCGTGATCGTATAATTAAAGAGAGAGTTAGGGGACTTAAATGAACTATTGGGGGAGGTTGCATGCTTAGATTCACCTATCGTTAATTGCTTTCTAGTGTAATTCATGTATTTACATTTTCATTGTCATTGTTGATAACTGTTTTAATTGAAAGATGCTTGATAGAATTCATGTTGGAAAACATTTACACTAATTTCTCGTGGGATCGATAATTTTACTTACTCTGTATTACTTGTTGACCGCGTATACTTGCGCGTTTTGTTCATTTAAACGAACTCGTCGAGGTCGAAACTCGATAAATAAATAAAAATATAAAAACAGAATAAACAGTTCCGACTTCGACGCCAACAACTAACTTCTTTGAAAGACCTAACATTAATAAAGTTTGTCTAATAATCAGTACGGCGTATTTGTACAACTGTACGCCCACTAAGGAACTTATCTACCACACATAAATACTAACACATAATTTACATCAGTCAAAACAATATTATTAACCTTATAAACCCTCAATCAAATTAGGTTAATAATTTAATAAGTTAGAAAATATTTTTCTTAAGTGTTGGACACTTATTAAACCCTTAAACAACTGATTACAATTGTTTAATTAAAGCATAATTAGATTCAAATTATTTTATTAACTCAATCTATATTTAATTACTATTTATTCTTGATTAAATAGAAATTAATTAATTATCTTAAAATAAATAATAACTAATTGTACATACTTATTATTTAATAATAATTAAATAATAAATAATTATTGATTTAATTTTAACCTTCTTTAATTTAATATTAATCAACTAATAATTAACTAAGTAACTAACATCACTTATTATTTAATTTAGGGAAATTAAATAATAGTTTACAAATTTTAATCCTCTTTAATTATTATTTAATGTCAATTAAATAATAATTAATTATTTAATTAATTTTAATTATTATTTAAGGTTAAATAATAATTAATTTATTTATCCTTATTTATTATTTAAATTAAATAATAAATTATTAATTTAATAACTTAATTTACATTAATCATTATTTAATACTAGTTAAATAATAATTAATTACTTAATTATCCTTATTTATTATTTAATAATATTTAAATAATAAATAAATAATTTTTAAATTTTATCTCTCTTTAATTATTATTTAATAGGAATTAAATAATAATTGCTAATTTATCACCTTTATTTATTATTAACATTTTAAATAATAAATAAGTAATGAAATTTTTATTTATTTAACTTAACCATGATTTAGCTAACTAGATTAATATTTAAAATATTTAAATATTAAACTTAATGAAAAATATCGTCCCAAATATCATTTTTGTATTATTATTATTTTTGTTATAATTTTAAATTAATTTTCAAATAATTAAATTAATTAAATTTATCCAGAATGACAATTCTGTAAATAAATCGAAAAAACGAATGGAGGGGCAAAGTGGTAATTTCACCGGAAAAATTTTCCTTCCGCGCATTGCGTGGGCATAACCGAATCACGACCCAAAACGGTGCCGTTTTGAATAACCGAAAACGACTTCCGCGCATAACGAGCGAAGTAAAATTGTTTCTGAGCCAAACGACGTAGTTTGACTCTGCATCTCACAGTCAACAAGCTGGCGCGCATTGCGCGGTCAGTTCCTTTTTTTTTTTTCTTTAGTAGAATGTGAACAGTACTCGAAAATACACCACTTAATAAAAATTATACCTTCAAGTAAGCTTTAACTACCCAATAAAAATTCAAAAAAATTACCAATCACTTAATAACAATTTATAACATGAAAATTTAATTTTCCATGATATAATTCCATGTTTTTCCATAAAAATTATTATACCAAATAAACTACTATAAATCATAACTTTTTGTGTATAACTCCATTTTGAGTGATTCAAACTTTGTTTTTCTCATGATTTAATGTTTTATAAAAATATTTTTTGTCATTATTTTGAGACTTGTTTGCACACTACCAAACACATGTTTTTATCATACAAAATATACCAAAATACAAACCAAACATTTTAAACTCAAGCATTGCATAAATATTACTAATACACATTACTAACCATATTAACATGTTTATACTAACATGATGATTTATTTAAAAAAAATAAAGCTACATTTAAAATAACTATTACCTTGTTTTAATGGCTATCTTCCTTTTTCTTTCAAAAGAGGTTGTGAAACTTGAAGACATGAACAATCCAAGCTCTCTCAAAATATTTTGCTCTCACAAGGATTTTTCTTTCTAGCTTCTTTCTAGAACTTGAACAATGAGCTAGGAGAAAATGTATAACACTTGCTACAAATAATCTAAGTACTTAGTTTATAGATATAAAATATATATCTATAATTATAGCTATCATGAACCTATATTGGATACTTGCACAAGAAATGGACTAAGTACCTAAGTTGGTGAAAAGAGGGACGGTGTTCATGTACAAAAAAAAAACCAAACAAGCAACCATTAAATAAATAAATGAAAAATAAAATTAAAAAAACACATTTCACTCCCTCTCTCATGACCTACACGGCTGATGGAGCACTTCATGTCCCAAAATAAATGTCATATGCTCACTTTTTAATAAATAATAAACAACTACACATTAAATTCCGAGTGGGCTAGGTTTTGGACTTCTTTTTAAATCAATTTGGGCTCACTTTATATTGTTTGGACTACTAGTTTGCCAAGTTTTATTATTCTTCACTTGGGCTACTAATTGATCCATGTTGGGCTAATTTAATAGGTTTACACATTAATTATCCAAGTTCATGATTAAATAAATAATTAGATTAACTAAATAATTAAATACTCTAATACATTAATATTAAATTACTAAATGGACTACTAAATATTATTATTAATACTTCACATTATTTACATTAATTAGTAATCATATTAATTAATTTATTATATTTAATTAACTCATTATATTCAATTTAATTAAATATTAAATTAATGGCAACTTATCAATTATTTTGATATTAAAACTTTAGGGTTTGTTCACTAATTTAATTAAAATATTAGTGACCCTCTTTAATTAACTCTAATAATTAATCACATAATTATTTAATCACTTAATTAATTAATCACACAAAAAGATTTAATTAATCTCGTAAAACTAATTCGTTAGAAATTAAATTAATATTTTAATTAATAATGACGTGAAAATTCTAGGACATCACAGGAAGATTTGTGGTTTTTTGTGATGCGTCACACAAGGGCCTTGGGTGTGTTTTGATGCAGCATGGCAAGGTCATTGCGTACACATCTCGACAGTTAAAGGACCACGAGAAGGGATACCTGACTCATGACCTAGAGTTAGTAGCAGTAATGTTTGTTATGAAGATTTGAAGGCACTATCTGTATGAAGAAAAGTGCGAGATATACACAGATCACAAAAGTCTAAAGTATATTTTCACTCAGAAGGAATTGAACATGAGGCAGAGGCGATGGCTGGAATTGATTAAAGATTATGACTGCGAGATTTTGTACCATCCAGGTAAAGCAAATGTGGTAGCCGATGCGCTGAGTAGAAAGGGCAGAGAAAAATTATTGAAGTTGACAACTCAAGAAATGCTAATAGGAGAAATAGAAAGGTTGGAATTGGGAATCAAATATCCAAAAGAGTCAGATGAAAAGCTATTTTTAGTAAGAGCGAGCCCGACTTTACTAGAAAAGGTAAAGGAGACTCAAGATAAGGATGATGAATGCATTAATATAAAGAAACGAATCTCCGAAGGAGAAGAGCTAAAATATTGGATTGATAGCAATAGATTATTAAGGTTTGAAAAGAGACTCTGGGTACCGTTGGTTCCAGAATTAAAGGAAGAAATTCTGCAAGAAGCTCACAGTTCGAGATATTCGTTACAACCAGGGAGCACAAAAAATGTATCAACATTTGAAACAATATTTTTGGTGGCCGAATATGAAAAGAGAAGTGGCTGAATGTGTAATATCCCAAATATTTTCAAAGTGATCTAACAAGATCTAAGCAAGTTTGTCAATTCAAAACCTAAGATCGATTGCTCAAGCATACCTTGAGCTATCTTAAAGAATATATACGACTCGAAACTACGATCGTATATAACTAAGAGGTTAAACTGTTTAACCTAAACTATGTGTTATGTGATTAGTAAAGCTTGAATTGAGCTTTTAAATGTGATATGTGAATTATCTATGTGTAGGATTTTGAGTTTTGGTTTGAGTAGTTAACCTTAACACTTATTAAAAATCAGAAGTCAGAAGAAAGAGCTCACCAAGCTTGCTTTGAAAGCTAAAAGAAGTGTGTTGGAGAAGCTTTGTTAAGCTTGTTCAAGAAGCTTGGTCCTAATGACAAAAATACCCTAACTTTGAAAGTCCTATAAATAGAAGGCTTAAGTTCATTAGTTCTTTACCATTTTGAAAGCTAAAGAGCAAATATAGAGAGAGTTCTTGTGAGACAAGAATCGATTGCAAAGAAATAGTTAAAGCTTGCAATAATAAAAGGTACGATTCTTAATCGTTATTATGCTTAAAGTTTTATTTTATCGATGAGGCTCAAGAACATAAGTCGTAGCCATGTACGATTTTTCGTTCTCCGTGTTCCTTATGACTTGAGCAAGTCGTTGTTATGTCAAATTTCATTTCATAGTTTAAAGTTCAAGAACATACGTCGTATCCATGTACGGTTTATCCGTTCTCCGTGTTCTTCGTATGTTCTATATACTAGCAGAATATTTTTGGTAATTTCCGAAAATTTAATGTCTGAATATGCCTTAGCAACCTAAATGAAAGTTGTAGATCATGAAATTCTAAGCAATTTAGACTCAAGAATCACTAAAAAAAGGTTTCTGTATGACAAAGTTATGGCTGTCGCAATAAAATAGGTTAAAGCTGAATTTTTTTAAGGACCATTCGGATCCTAGCACTAAATTTTGAGATTTTGAGTTCGCCACTTAACGAAATGATTCCACCAATGAAAAGAGTCTAGTTAAGTTATTCTAAGACTTATTCAAAAGGAAAATTTGATAAACTAACATTCGGGGTCGCGTAACCCTTTTTGTAGGCGTTTAACGATTTCCCGGGAAACCCTAAAACATGGTTTTAAGGCAAGTCTTCTAACTCTTGCTATGTGCTACTTGTGTCGTATTGTTAAAATGATAAATGATATGTGTAATGTCATGTTATTATGTAATAGATGATATGTGAAGTCGTTAACTGATGTTTACAAGTCTTCTAACTGTTATGCGTTATGTTTACGATTTATGAATATGATTTATACACGTTGTGTGTCAATGTGATATAAATTGTTGGAATGCGTGTTATATGTGATATTAAATGGAGAATTATATTCAATCAAGGCATGTTAAAGTTTATATGAAAGCATAAACTGCGTATGTGCTGTATGTTAGACATGTTGAGCCGTCGTGCTCATTCTTGCGAATAAAATCTTATTTACAGATTAAAGATGAACGTTAAGAAGATCATGAACGTAAAGATGAAGAGTAGATTAGGTTTTCATGTTTATCACTTGTATTTGTATAAGTCATAACGACTTTTGTAATACGAACAAACAAACATGTAACCGAATATTGAATGAATGATATATATTATTATCATCAGAATATTGTTATGTCTTTATTTTGATATAACCTAGAATTGTTAAGACTTAACATAGTATTGATAATGATCTACTTATCTGGATGAGGATCGGTAAATAACTTGTGAGTGTTGTACATCTGAGACAGGACTAAGCGATGTTGACTGGTCAAATCCATCGTTAAGGTTCCTCGGACCCAGGTATAACTCGTTATTACTATTCTGAATACCATATAAGTAGGATTATTGATATGAAGAGATATCTTTGTATATTGATACTTGTAGTACGAATGAGACCGTTACAAGTGGACGTATATAGAATATTTAAATCCTAAGGTTAAAATTAAACCGTTATATATGGTTTTATCCATTTATACGGATGAAATACAAGTTGATACTTGTATACTTATGAGACTGAGATCAAGTTAAGATCCAGGGACAAAGTTAAGAGAAATTTTTAATGTATAGTCTAATATAAGACTAATTTAACCAATATGATTATGGGATCATTGGTTAAGTCAATAGATGTATGAAATTAACGAACAAGGTCTGCCGCATCGAAAGCGCGGGGATTTTTGGGGGCGTTACAGTTGGTATCAGAGCAGTGGATTATAGTTTTGAGGTAACAAGTACCTTGGAGTATAATCTGATGGATTAAAAAGAAATGGACTTATGAAGAGTCCGTATATAATTAAAAGATATGCATAAATCTTATTAAATCTTAATACATAAAAATTATTATGTGAAAGAAATATAATGAATAAAGATAAACTCTTTACGAGAATATCTGAAGTTAAATGAACTCATAATGAGTTTTCAAAGCAAGTAATAAGATAAAATAATCTTATTAGTTTTTGTGTGAAACTGTTTCATAAAAATGAAATGGTGTGTTTGGTACGTTGTGTAATTATACCTAAGAAAAGAGATGAGTAAACTCATAAGGAATGTAAATGATGAAGGAATGAATTAAGAAAAGAAAGTGACTAAGATAGTTATAGAACGATTAGGGATTTCAATTGAAAACTCATATTAGTAAAACTGAGTAGAACGACTCTCTTGTATGGGAAAGAGTTTAATATGCTTCAGAGAACCGATCTAACTACACTGTTGGTATGAATGATTCATGGTCAGTGTTCTCAAAGTGGGTTACACACTGAATGAAATCATTTGAGGATAGTGTTGATGAGACGGGGAACTGATTCATTAGTTCTTGGGTGGAGGAATAACTCAGTTTGCTATATTGATAAGTAAATTAAAATCTTGTGTCAACTCTTCTTTGTATATATTTTGAGAAGGTGATTCTTTTCTCATATGTATATTGACTAGTTAGTAGTTGTTACGTCATAATTATAGTTTTAAAAATATTTGTATGTTAGTTACTGAGCGAACGAACCGTTGTTATGGACTTGGGCTATGATATGTTAGTCGAACCGACTTGTGAGATGCGGCTACGATTTGTCTATTCAGTGCGATATTGATCAGTACCAATGTGCGCTGAGACATTTCAATTCCGTGTTGATGAGAAGGGGAACTAATATATTTGTTTGTACTTGGTTTAATACAACCAATCAGTTTACTATATTATTATATATTTGCAAAACTTGTGTTATAGTTAGAGAATAATGGAAAAGATAGAGGATTGAGGGTATTTCAAAAATCTTCTAGCTATACTAGATCTTCATGGTTATATTCGCACTTGTGTGCCTTTGAAAAGAGTGGTTCACTAGTTGAACTGGAAAATTTTGTTAGTTCTTCACTAGCTATGTTATTCATATGTCTATGCTAATTGTTTTGGCTAGACGGATTTAATGTGAAGTATAAAAATGATTTATTCATCAACACCCCATTTAGCCTGGCGTGAAGATGATACATGGTGAGTCATCAACGCACTTTGCAAGGTGCGGTATACAGTCATAAAATTGCTTTTCCAAAGTTTGAATGGTTTAAATATGAGTCAATGCCAATTGTTTCGGCTAGACACCTTTGGTTATGAAAAAAGAACGGACGTAGGAATTCAATAGACGCAATAAACCGTGTCTTTAAAGATAATATGGTATGACAGACTGATCACCTAAAGTACAACGTATGGTGTTCTCAATCTTAATTGATTGCTACACAAGGTATGGAGTGTTCTCAATCTTAATTGATTGCTACACAAGATATGGTTTTCCAGTCTGGATGATGATTTAAAAAAAATTAGGGGTTATATAGTATTCTTAGTTTTTGAATAAAGTAAAGGTCTTGATTGACTGTTGTATAAGTGAGAAGAATCCAAGATAAAGGAAGAATGAGACTAAATGTCGAGTATGAAAAGAGGTTTAAAACCTAAAGTTATGAAAGGAAATGTGTAGAGATAAGTGAACATTGTTCAGACCTAATCTAAGTATTGGAGGTTTAATGTGAGTAAAAGATGAATTTAGAAAATTCATATTGAAGAGTAAATTGGAGATGATTATAATATAATTTCGAGGACGAAATTCTGATAAGAAGGAGAGAATGTAATATCCTGAATATTTATAGCACTTATAAATATGATATTAAATGATTAAAGTGAATTGTAAAGTTAATTTCGAGGACGAAATTCCTGTAAGTTGGGTTGAATGTAATATCCCAAATATTTTCAAAGTGATCTAACAAGATCTAAGCAAGTTTGTCAATTCAAAACCTAAGATCGATTGCTCAAGCATACCTTGAGCTATCTTAAAGAATATATACGACTCGAAACTACGATCGTATATAACTAAGAGGTTAAACTGTTTAACCTAAACTATGTGTTATGTGATTAGTAAAGCTTGAATTGAGCTTTTAAATGTGATATGTGAATTATCTATGTGTAGGATTTTGAGTTTTGGTTTGAGTAGTTAACCTTAACACTTATTAAAAATCAGAAGTCAGAAGAAAGAGCTCACCAAGCTTGCTTTGAAAGCTAAAAGAAGTGTGTTGGAGAAGCTTTGTTAAGCTTGTTCAAGAAGCTTGGTCCTAATGACCAAAATACCCTAACTTTGAAAGTCCTATAAATAGAAGGCTTAAGTTCATTAGTTCTTTACCATTTTGAAAGCTAAAGAGCAAATATAGAGAGAGTTCTTGTGAGACAAGAATCGATTGCAAAGAAATAGTTAAAGCTTGCAATAATAAAAGGTACGATTCTTAATCGTTATTATGCTTAAAGTTTTATTTTATCGATGAGGCTCAAGAACATAAGTCGTAGCCATGTACGAGTTTTCGTTCTCCGTGTTCCTTATGACTTGAGCAAGTCGTTGTTATGTCAAATTTCATTTCATAGTTTAAAGTTCAAGAACATACGTCGTATCCATGTACGGTTTATCCGTTCTCCGTGTTCTTCGTATGTTCTGGAGTATTATTATAAATTGTTATAATTAAGTAAACAAGTCATTATAATGACCAAATTTTGTCAATTATAAAGTGTTATAATCACATATGTAAGCAGTTATAATGCTCAAATTATTTCAAGTATGAAATCCAAAAGCTCAAGAACATAAGTCGTTACCATGTACGATTTTTCGTTCTTCGTGTTCTTCGTGTGTTCTTGAGCAAAAGTCATAATTTCTACATAAGTAGGTTTATGATTTGGTAATTTAGTGTTATGGGATGATGAAACATGATGGCCTTGCTAAATAATGCTTGTGGCATCAAGTTTTAGTAGTCGAAACGAAGAACGATGAAACTTTGTTCTTCGTGTTCTTCGATTCGTTCTTCGTGTTCTTGAGAAAAAGTCATGAAATCTTATATAAGTAGGTTTATGATTTCGTTATTTTTATGTTATGAAGTGATACGAAGTGTTAGAACATGTTATCTTAGCAAATTAATGCTTGAGGTATCATGTTTTACCAATCGGATCAAGGAAAGTTAAGTCTAATATACTAGCAGAATATTTTTGGTAATTTCCGAAAATTTAATGTCTGAATATGCCTTAGCAACCTAAATGAAAGTTGTAGATCATGAAATTCTAAGCAATTTAGACTCAAGAATCACTAAAAAAAGGTTTCTGTATGACAAAGTTATGGCTGTCGCAATAAAATAGGTTGAAGCTGAATTTTTTTAAGGACCATTCGGATCCTAGCACTAAATTTTGAGATTTTGAGTTCGCCACTTAACGAAATGATTCCACCAATGAAAATAGTCTAGTTAAGTTATTCTAAGACTTATTCAAAAGGAAAATTTGATAAACTAACATTCGGGGTCGCGTAACCCTTTTTGTAGGCGTTTAACGATTTCCCGGGAAACCCTAAAACATGGTTTTAAGGCAAGTCTTCTAACTCTTGCTATATGCTACTTGTGTGGTATTGTTAAAATGATAAATGATATGTGTAATGTCATGTTATTATGTAATAGATGATATGTGAAGTCTTTAACTGATGTTTACAAGTCTTCTAACTGTTATGCGTTATGTTTACGATTTATGAATATGATTTATACACGTTGTGTGTCAATGTGATATAAATTGTTGGAATGCGAGTTATATGTGATATTAAATGGAGAATTATATTCAATCAAGGCATGTTAAAGTTTATATGAAAGCATAAACTGCGTATGTGCTGTATGTTAGACATGCTGAGCCGTCGTGCTCATTCTTGCGAATAAAATCTTATTTACAGATTAAAGATGAACGTTAAGAAGATCATGAACGTAAAGATGAAGAGTAGATTAGGTTTTCATGTTTATCACTTGTATTTGTATAAGTCATAACGACTTTTGTAATACGAACAAACAAACATGTAACCGAATATTGAATGAATGATATATATTATTATCATCAGAATATTGTTATGTCTTTATTTTGATATAACCTAGAATTGTTAAGACTTAACATAGTATTGATAATGATCTACTTATCTGGATGAGGATCGGTAAATAACTTGTGAGTGTTGTACATCTGAGACAGGACTAAGCGATGTTGACTGGTCAAATCCATCGTTAAGGTTCCTCGGACCCAGGTATAACTCGTTATTACTATTCTGAATACCATATAAGTAGGATTATTGATATGAAGAGATATCTTTGTATATTGATACTTGTAGTACGAATGAGACCGTTACAAGTGGACGTATATAGAATATTTAAATCCTAAGGTTAAAATTAAACCGTTATATATGGTTTTATCCATTTATACGGATGAAATACAAGTTGATACTTGTATACTTATGAGACTGAGATCAAGTTAAGATCCAGGAACAAAGTTAAGAGAAATTTTTAATGTATAGTCTAATATAAGACTAATTTAACCAATATGATTATGGGATCATTGGTTAAGTCAATAGATGTATGAAATTAACGAACAAGGTCCGCCGCATCGAAAGCGCCGGGATTTTTGGGGGCGTTACAGAATGTTTCAGTCGATGTTTGACTTGTCAGAAGGTTAAAGCAGAATATTAGAGACCAAGTGGGTTGCTTCAACCGTTGGAAATCCCAGAATGGAAATGGGAGCATATCGCAATGGATTTTGTGGTAGGGCTTCCAAAGACACAAAAAGGGTTTAACGCAATCTGGGTAATCGTGGATCGTCTTACGAAGTCTACACATTTTTTACCGATCAAGATCCTGTAATATCTCGGATATTTGAAAGAATTAGAAATAAGATTTCTAATAGTTAATAAAGGTTAGAGTTTGATAACCTAGTTGTGGAGAATAGAATTGTGAAAAATTGGATTAAATTAAAAATTTTATTTAATCTATAAGCTAGCAAGAACCAATAAGGTTCAATAAGTGTGACATGAACTTTTAGGAATAAGGTCCTATGATGTATATGAAGAGAATAAAATTTGATTAGGAAGTATTTCTAAAAGCAAAAAAATGCCGAGAAATCGTTACGCAAGTTCATTGATAAAAATGTTCAGTTAATTTTGAACATCGCATGTGATTATAAATCAAGTAGACTAATTAATATAATTAGTCATTCATAAAACTTGCGTAGGAAATTTAATATATTATTTAATAAGTCCAAAATATCTAGATAATTAGTGTACCAACCTAGAGATATTTAATATCAAGAAATTGATAAGTGAGCAAATTAATTAAATGTTCAATTTAATTTAAATATAGTTTCGATAGCAAAATGGGTACACTAATTAATGTGATAATCAATTAATGTGTAGTGGGAATAATATTTGAAGTCCCAAATTAATATTTCAGTGGATTAGCCTAATTAAATATTTAATTAGTGTAATTAATGATAAGGTTTATTGTGCTTGATTTAATTAATTAGTTTGATAAACTAATTAATGAGATGATAATTTGGTGTCCAATAATTTAATTGGTCAAGCCCAATATGTTGGTGGAATAATTAGCCCAATTAAATTAAATATAGTGTCCAATTAAATCAAATTGAAGTCAAACATTTTGACTATTCTTCTAGAAGCTTTTAGTTGGCAATTTGATTAATAAAAATAATTGGAAATTGGAGTCAAAATAGGGGAATGGTCGGGCATGTCTATAAGGGAAGCTAGGATTGATGGGTGTACTATTTGTGTACTAAAAATCTAGGAAAAATCCCTTATTTTGTGGACTAACTTTGACAAGCAAAAGTTGCTAGCTAAAATTGATTACTTACAAGCCTTGTAAGTATAGTTTTCCCTCTATATAAATAGAACCATCATCCAATAGTTTGGAGCTTTTTACAAGAATTGCCAGAGTCATTATATTTGAGAGCTTGAGTTATTAGTGAGAGAAAACTTGAGAGAAATATCAAACTAGAGAGAATTCTAGTGAGAGAAAAATGAGGAAGTGGCCGTGGGTTCTAAGGATGAAGGAGAAGAGTCTAATATCTTCTAGCTTCATAAACCACCAAGGATGAAGAAGAAATCAAGCTTGTACATCCAAAAGGTAATTTAAAAACCCTAAAACCCTAATATTAGAGGTTATATATAATTTTATGTTTGATTTATGATGATCAAACTTTACATGCTTAAAAACATGTTAGGATGTTAAATATGTGTGATAGAGTGTTTAACATAATTTTAGTATGGGTTATGTGAAAAAGTTAGCCAACATATACAAAATCAAGTTTACCGAAAAAATTATAAACTTTGCAATCCATAAACGGATTTACTGTTCACGAGCCGTAAGTCGGATTTTTGATCCGTCAATTTTGTTGGATAGATCTTGAAGTTGGGTAAATTTTAAAACTTGAATGACTAAAATCCGATTTAAAATGAATTAGTTATGATTTTTCTAGCAAAACACTCAACTGTCGGAAGTTTTACATGAACAGTTCGGTTCCAGGCTAATTTCAGAGGTCAAATCGTGTCCGAAAAATGAATCCGATAATGGAAAATTGTAGTTCGAGAAAATACGAACGAAAGGATATAAAGTAGAGCACCATCGGAGTTATAGAACTTAAGTTATTAAGGTTTTTGTAAGAGACCCCAAAAATGGACAGAACCTGAAAATGCTAAAAAGCCACTGCCGGTTTTTTTGAAATAAATCGGCCGGAGCCTTCAAGTGACCGGTTCACCCATTTTTCGGCCGGTTCCGGCGATGGTCAAAACTAGAAAGTTGCTTGGATTTTCGTGTACTATTTTATGAAATTTAATGGTATTTTTATAATGTCAGTAGATATTTTTCATAATTATTTAATAATAAAAGCTTACTAAATGTATGAAAAATAATAAAAAGTATTTTTAAATGTTGGAAAAATATGAGTAAATAACCTACTGATTATTTGAAGTGTTATATGTATGGAGATGGTATAATTTCCGAAAATTGGTATTTTTCATATTATTTATGGTGTAAAGGTACATTAATTTGTGACTACCTAGCTAATAATTCAAGAAAATTATAAATAAATTGTTATTAAATATGAAATATGCTCTTTAGGTATTAAATAACAATATCAACTTGTTTGGAGAAAATTAATTAATTATTTATTATTTAATTAGGTATTAAATAGTAAATAAAGGAAAGTAAATAACTAATTATTCTTTAATTAATATTAAATAATAATTAGAGTAAGATAAAGATTTTAAACTTTAATTATTTATTATTTAATAAGATTAAATAATAAATTAACAGAGTTAGGTAATTATTATTTAACATTAAATAATAATTACAGTTAAGTAAAGTTGATATCATAATTATTTTTTATTTTATTTAATTAAGAGTAAATAATAAATAAAGATAATTAATTAATTATTATTTAATTAACATTAAATAATAATTAAAGAGGGTTAATTGCTTACTATTTAATATATTAAATAGTAATCAAAGGATGTTAGATTTAATAGTATAATTGTTTATTATTTAATTAATATTAAATAATGAGTACGAATAATTAATTAATTAATTAATTATTATTTAATTCATATTAAATGGTAATTAAGTGGAATAAATTATTACTTAATCGGGAGAAGATTATTAAGTAATTAAAATATATTGATAATATTAATGATTAACTATTAAATAATAATAGTTAAGAGTTAAATCATTATTAAATAAATAATAATGATAAATAAAGATTTAGAATATTATTACAGAATTAATAATATTGTTTAACAAATAATTAACTATTAAGTAATAATAGTTAAGGGTTGAATCATTATTAAATAATTACTAATGATACGTGAGGATTTCAAATATTATTAAATAATCGATAATATTGGTGAACAATTAAATTATTATTAAAATGATTAATAATAATGAGAAGTCAATTAAAATATTATTAAAGGGTAATAATATTAGCAAGCAATTAAATTATTATTAAAAGATTAATAATAGTGATTAAGGTAAACTATTATTAAAAATAAATTAATAATAGTAATGATCATTTAAAGTGTTATTTAACAATTAAATAACATTATAAGTTATTATTAATTGATAGTAAAATTTAAAATATTATCCAGGGTGGGCAATATTATGATAAGTTGTCGAGATAAGTGATGTGATTAAGTTAAACCAAGGGTATGGTCCATTAGTGATTAATTGGTGGATCGACCTAGATAAATATAGGGTCTAGGTTTTAATGCAGTGACATTAATATATGTCAGAATTGCATGGTTATGTACAAAAAGGTTTGCGGTGAAACACTGAGTCAAGTCAACCTGATTTAGAATACTATAAAATTATTATGTGTGCATATGTTATTATGTGCAATAATGTGGTGATGTGCTTTTGTGATACAAATTGAAATAAACTGTTGATATACAGTAGATGATTAAGTTGATTGCTCTATATATATTAAACTGTATGAAATTGTAATTGACATGCATGAATAGCATGAATCATAGAGTAAATGCAAAGCATGATATGCATGAGATATGTAGTCATTGTAAAGCATAAGATGCATGAAGCATGATGAAATATGTTTATATGTTATGTGAAACTGTTAGACTTGCTGAGCCGTCGTGCTCACCCTTGCTTAAAACAAAACATTACAGATAAGCTTAAGGAAGATGATTACTCTGGTAGAGGCGAATATGATGATTGACTAACGAGTCATCAAGATCGAAGTGTAGGTGCTTTTATAGTAAAACCCTGCGATAGAATAAATTATTTATGTGGGTATTACTTGTGAATATTTTTATGTCTTAATTGTGCTATAGATTAGCAAACCAAAATGTTAAGAGAACATATGTAGATTACTTTAAATCATTTTTAGATGTTGTCCTTTATATATAAGGGTGACAGGTTGGTATGCTAAATCATTATTCATATGAGTAGAAAGTGTAATAAAAATATTTAAAGATTGCAATTCTGGAAGAGTATGAAGTTGGATGTTGTATCCATTTAAGGTTTATATCTGGTGTATAGTAATAATTGTATTGCTTATTGTTTATAAGTTTAATATAATTAGTTTAAACTCAAGATTGAGGTTACTTTTAACGGACCAGATCTGGGGTTAAGGGAGCCCGGATTTGGGGCCGTTACAGGTCCGGTATAATTTGGAGCAGTTGGCAAAGTTATACATTAAGGAAATTGTATCACGGCATGAGTGCCCGTATCTATTGTATCTGACCGAGATCCGCGCTTCACGTCGAATTTCTGGAGAAGCTTACAAGAGAGAATGGAAACACAGTTAAGATTGAGCACGGCTTATCATCCCCAAACTGATGGTCAGAGCGAGCGAACAATTCAAACACTTGAAGATATGTTACGGGTGTGTGTAATGGATTTCAAATGCAGCTGGGAAGATCATCTTCCAATGGTGGAGTTTGCCTACAACAATAGTTATCATGCAAAATATTGGCATGCCGCCATATGAAGCACTTTATGGGAGGAAGTGTCGCACACCACTTTGTTGGGATGAAGTGGGTGAGCGAAGGATTTTGGGTCCTAAATTAGTGCAACAAACTGTGGGTACCATCAAACACTACTACAAAACAGTAAATAGACAACACTTAAATAACAATGTTTTTATAAAAAACGTTGTGGTGTTTTTCGGCACAACGTTTTTTTATAAAACGTTATAGATACATATACAAAAACGTTGTATATTTATAATTTTAGTTTTTGGTTTTAAATACATAACGTTTTCTTAAAGAAAACGTTATGTATTTAAAAAACACGGAGGCAAGCTAAAAAAAAAAAATTATCTCGCGAAGTTAAAACTTGGAAATACGAAGGAACATAACACCTAATAATGAAATGAAAAAATTTCATTACAAAAAAATATTCTCCGATCCAAATCTCAAAACCCATCGCAGCACCCTAAATCGGAAACACGTCCTCACTCATAATCTGTAGTCCTCTCTCAATCGTACTCGTCAGATTTGAGAGCCAACTTCGTTCACCAGTCTTCAGTAGGTAATCTGACTTTTTCCTCGTATCCTTATCATCATTAGCGTAGCTGCAGATCCAATTTATTTTCTCTTTCAAATATTTGTTTATCTATTGACTACACAAGTTTCTGTTCCCAGCTTTGGGTGGTCTGTTATATGGCTACACTACACAAATCTCACTCATTTTTCTAGGGTTTCGTCTTTGGAGGGATTGAATAGAAGAATCACCAATCGCTTTATAGAAATTAGTGAGTTTTTATCTTGTTCTCTCCTTATATGTATATATAAATATAGAACTGCACCGCCCTATCTTCCCCCAATTCCAAATCTAAGGTTAGAGTTTCTCCGTTGAAACAGGAAAATGGGGTTTATGGAAGTTATTTGCTGCCGGCGGACAAGAATTGCAGAAAGTTGCCGGTGATTTTGCAGTTTCACGGAGGTGGCTTTGTAAGTGGTAGTAATGATTCAGTGGCGAATGATTTGTCCGTTGGAGCCGTCTGTTTCTACTTTTTTAGTAATTGTGAAGTAATGTCAGATTGGGATTTATAACAATCAGTTCTCCTTTAACTTAGCATTTCACTTTTACCCTGTTTTGGTGGTTCATATAAAAATGGTTTTCTACCATCTATCTCATAGTTTTCTACATGCGTTGTACCAATGATTTCCTTATCTTCTACTAATTAAGATGTGATCCGTCTTTTGACGTGTTTTATATTTTGGCACTGATAGCTGAATCTGTATCTTTTCTTCTTGGAGTACAATACAAAGTTCTTACTTGGTATTGTGTTTAATATTGTATCTGTTCACTTCATTTAATGGGCTTTGAATTTTGATGCTTGTATATGACCAGCGGGTGGAAACCTTTTTGACTTCACTTAGAGAAATTGCAGAAGAGAGGTGAATGATTCTCTTTTAATCTCATGTTTTTTTTAGGCATTTAAATTATAAACGCTGAAAAGTATATATATTTTGGTTTTGGCTTATCTGCCGTGGGATAACTTTAAAAAAGCTTGATAAGAAATTGGAAAGAACTCTTCTGCATTCTTACCGGAAGGTATGCTTTATTTTATAGTCTCAATAAATATGGCTAGATGTCAGAGGACTTCCCTTTAGTAGTAAGTTTGATAAGCATTAGTGCAGGTTTTAGTAGTAAGTTTGATAAGCATTTTCAATTCTTCTGTCTGGGATCATGGATAGCAGGGGCTTAGGCAAGAAGTTATTTTAGACTTGGTGGAGCAGTGTCGCACATACAAGCAAAGAGTGGTACACCTTGTTAACTCGACTTCGTAAGGCCTCGTTTACCTTTCGCATTACCCATTATGTGCATCTGTTTAATGGATTCCAATGATTCTCTTAATTTTACTTGTACTATTTATAGTTTTATAGATGTTTTCCTTTTGCATTGGAAAAACAAGTTTTTATTTAAACTGCTAGAACTACTAGGTAAGCTAAAGTAATGAAGGATGACCCTTCTAAGAAGGAATCACTAGGACTATAAAGAATTCTGCCAATTATTATGATCGTTATAATATAAAGAAAGAGTAAAAGTGTGTAAAGCAAGGACTCTCCTTTTTTCATGTGTCTGAGGTTGAGCACGAGGGACTCTCCTTTTTAATGTGTAAAGCATGCGATTTATATATATATTTGTGATGTGATTGAAAGTTCTTTGCGGATTCTCTTAATTACTAGTCTTCAGTTATCAGTGTGGTCATTCTAAATTTACTGTTGCAGGGATGAATCATTGCTATGTCAGGGATTAGCACTGAATGATGACTTGCAGCGATTACTAGCTAAGCATGAAGCACTTGCTTCTGGAACATCAGATTCAACAGAAAAACCAAAGCCTGAACTTGGTAGAGCACTGGTACCTGTGGATGCTCCTCTTATTGATACAGGAGATGGCAAACAGATTGATGCAGGGTAATATATTTTGACACGATTCCCTTGTAGTTATTATGCATTTGAAAGTGAACGATATTGTGGTATCACTGGGAATAACCTCTTGAATTTGATTAAGTTCTCCAGTTACTTTTCCTTCAGTGTCAGTTCAGTTTGAAGTATCATGTCACTCAATATCTTGCCAAATGCAAACTATAGAAAATTGCCCTGTTGTAGCTTTAAGATGCTACACTAAGTTTTGCATGTGGAAAGTCAATACTCTTGATCCCAAAATGATTACTTTGCTGTTTTACACTTGCAAGTTTAGCATTTGATTGGAAATTTAATTTAATTATAAATTTAATAAGTGTAATTGTAATTTAATCCAATTTTGAATTTGTGAGTTATTATATTTGAACTTGATTCATATAAGCAGCACTTTGATTGATTGGTTTCTCGAATATTTTTTTATTTGATTCTGAAAATTTGGTTTTATTTCTTAGTTGCTTGAAGCTGTAAATGCATTGGTGTCTTTACAGATCCACCTCCAGCTCTGTTGCTGTGACACAGTCATCACCGCCTGCTGCGACGACTAATGGTCCATCAAATATTATAGCTAATGTTAATCCTAGAATGGACCTTTTGAGTGGAGATGACAACTTCAGCTCACCAAAAGCTGTGAATTCGCTGGCTATTGTTCCTGTTGGGGAAACTCAATCCACTAATCCTGTATCTCAGCAGAATGCCCTAGCACTTGTTGACATGTTTTCACAAAAAAATGCTTCTCAGTCCAACTTTTCAGTTGGACAAACATTTCCTTCAACACCACAATTACATCATCCACAAAATTTTCAATCTCCGCAACCTTCATTTTACCCCACAGGAAGTGTACCTACTATGGTTTCACCCCATTATGAGCAATCCCTCTACTCACAAGGCACAAATCCTACCTGGAATGGCAAGATATCTCAACAGCAGCAGCCGCCGCCGCCTTCACCAGTTTATGGTTAGTCCAACACTGCTGGACAAATATATTTCTTATGGAGTTGCAATTATCAATCACAAGTCTTTGTTTGACCTGCAAGGTTAACTGGCTTGGTGCTTATAAAATGTGCGATTCTTGGAGAATGTAATGTGGAGGATTGAGCTGTTATGAAGAATATGAATTAAAAAGAATATGAAGAATAAGTAAACTTATTCTTGCAGCCAAGCTATTGTTTGCAAGCGTATACTGGCCACACTTCTCATGTTATGTCCCTAGATTTCCATCCCAAGAAGAATGACCTTTTTTGTTTTTACGATAGTAACAATGAAATTCGCTATTGGAATATCAATCCATTCTCATGTACTCGAGTTTCCAGGGTTGGTTTGTAAAATTAATATACCTTTCCCGTCTTGTATAGCATTCAATTTCTTAAAGTTGCTGTTGATTCTCTTTTGAGTTTCCATACATTTTTCTTTGGTGCAGCAAGGAGGAATTGTAGCTGTAGTTACTTCTTGGATGCATTCTTACATTGCTGCATTTTTAATATTTAGTTCCTTGTGCATTTAGGAAATGGCAAACAAAAGATGGTTGGAACGGAACGCTAAATCAGTTGAATTAGTTGTGGAGGATAGTGACAGTGAGGATGAAAGAGTGAACACTTACAAGGAAAAGAAAGCCAGTTCTATCCATCTAACAAAGCTACAACAGGTTTTTCTGGACTATGGATATTATCTTATATGTAAACTGAAACTGCAGCTCTCATTTAGCTTATTGTCTTGTATGTGTGATTAAAGTTGAATCTGACAAAATTTATTATTCATCTTGATATGAGGTCTGTGAACATTTACATAAAAAAGGCCTGTTTGCATCTTGATATGGCCTCTTTCAATTAAATCTGAGTTCATGATTTACACATCCACAATACTCATATTGCATGTCTTGAGCTTACTGGAACATCAAGAGATATGAAATTGGTCATTGCACTCAATTTCTCTTATTATAGTATATGTTTCAGTTACTAACGATATGCTTAAATTGAATGAGGGTAATCCATTTCTCTGTTCCTAGAGCTTAATTGAATGAAATCTGATGTTTGTTTGAATTGATACTCATGAGCTGAAAGGAATGTTTTATTTATTTATGTAGAACATGTGAACTTTTTAGATTATGCCATAATTTATGTAATTTACTTGGTTTGACGAAAATTTGACCCATATTTACTGTAGAATATTGGGTAAAGTATGACCAACTATATCTATGATCTACTTATGCTTGCTTGGGTGTGGTTTCTTATCAAAGTGAACACTCCTTATACCTCCACCATGACCGAACCTCAGGCATCTAAAGATTCAAATGCTAGTATACCAAAAATTGCCTCTTCCAAAGTTCCTACAGTTTTAAAACATAATCTGCCTGACACTCTCAAACCTACCAAATTTAGTTTCAAAAATCCCATTCATAAAAAGCCTACTTTCAATTCACTTGATGCTCAACAAAACTTTAAAAGATTTAAAACTCATATCCAAACTGGACTCCCTCTTGAGTTTAAAGAATATGAAGAGGTGCATGAATGGTCTGGGAACGTGGGATGGTAATGTTTGGTGTCCTTTGACAATGTAAGTGTGTATCCTAATCACTTGTGCCAATTTTATGCTAATATGATTCCTGTGAAAGATAATGATGGAAACTTGTTGCATATTGACACAATGGTGCACAATAAGCATATTAGAATTGATGAAATTTTATTAGTTAGAGCACTCAAGTTAAATCCTGGTATGTTGAGTCTAGATATAGAAAACTGTTATTTGAAGACCTTTAATGTATAAATTAAAACAATTATTTTTTCATGTATATATAGACTACATTTTGTTTCAAACATAATAAGAAAATTGATGGCAGACCATGTCTTGTAGGAGGAAACCATTCGAAGGAAATGTAGCAGACTTGGAGACTTTAGCGGCCTTAAGAATTTTGCTAGTACTTGAAATCTAGCTATATGATGTGTAATAGCTACAGAATGATATAATTAGTTTATAGGATGTTCTATCCTTTGCCCTGCTACTGCTTTATGTATATGTAATTAGTTTATAGGATGTTTTATCCTTTGCCCTGCTGCTGCTTTATATATTTTTTGTGGATAGTTGTATATTTTGTGGATGTAGTAATTTGAAACTGTAAACGTATGGTATTATTAGATGTATTTTGAAACTGAGAATGGTTGATATATTTTGGTTTTAAATGAGAATTTAGAGTTTTTTTTAGCTATATATCATTGCATTAATGAGAAACTGTGTATGCATTTTCAATTATGGGTGAACTACAACTGTTTTTCAGTTAAACTACAACTGTCTAAAAACGTTGTATAAATTATATAAATGAGCCTAAACGTTGTGTAATGTACTAACAAAGATATATTACAACATTTTTATGTTACACTACAACATTTTAAAAACGTTGTCTAAACGTACTATAATAGATGACATCTTATAAACGTTGTATAAATTAGTCTAAAGGTTGTGTGATGTATCAAACTACAACGTTTTATACCAGAAAATGTTGTGGAATGATACCATCTACAACGTTTTCAAGCATCTTAGTATTTATTTAAAGACAATGTACAACGTTTTTTAGTAAAAAAACGTTGTATTATGAGCCAACTACAACGTTTTAAAAACGCTGTATAAAATGTATCAAATAGATGACACCCTTAACCTCGACGTTTTTGGGAGAAAATTACAACGTTTTTTAGGTGTTATCTTTTTACTGTTTTGTAGTAGTGAAAGTAATAAGAACCCGATTGGTTGCAGCTCAAGACCGACAAAAGAAGTACGCGGATTTATACCGTCAGAAGAAAGACTTTGAAGTCAAAAGCTGTGTATTTTTGAAAATATCTCCTTGGAAAGGGAAGATAAGATTGGGTAAGAAAGAAAAATAGAATTCGAGGTTCATAGGGCCATTTGAAGTTTTAAAGAGAGTTGGCGAAGTGGCGTATGAGGTAGCTTTACCTCCTAAACTTGGGCATATCCACAACGTGTTTCATGTTTAAGTGTTACGATCATACAAACCGGATTACAAACATGTGATATCATATAAACCAATTCAGGTTGAAAAGGATCTAACTTATGAGGAGGTTCCTATTCAAATACTAGATAGGAAAGAGCATATGTTGAGAAACAAGGTCATACATTCTGTCAAAGTGGTATGGAGGAATCACACAACTGAAGAAGCTATGTGGGAGTTTGAGGAAAAGATGAGGGAGAATTATCGAGGGGAGAATGTGATAACCGCAAATATTAATGTACATTGTAAATTAAATTGGGAATTTATTTTTCCAATGAAGTGAACTTTGTGAATTAATTTTAAACGATTATGCGATTGTGTGACTAGGTAATTATATGAAGGTAAGTCCAATGAATGAATATATTAATTAAACTCACGAACCTAAGAATTTTTATATCAAGAAATTTATATAGTGAGCCATGTAAATATTCAAGTAATTCTTGAATATGGCAAGTCTAATTAGATTAACTAATTGAGTTAATTAAATCGATTAGTAATGTGAGACTAATTTATTAATTAACTAGCTGTTATGAGAATTAAATTTCATGTATGTTAGTAAAAATTGGAATGGCCCAATGTTTGATTAAATTGAGCCCAAATAGAATTGAAAACAAGCCCAACATTTGATCCAAAGTATATTTAATTAAAAGTCAATTATTTAGTCAACAATACTATCATTTGTAGCAATTAAAATAAAACAAAAATTGGACAAATTTGAGGTTTTGGTTGGAGGATTTCTAGGATCCATGTGGCTTATTTCCTTGCATTATTATTGGTGGACCTCATTTGATTTTCCAAATTGACTTTTATTTGCTTGGAAATTGGAGATTTAGCTTGATTTAATAAGTCCACAAGTCCATGCTTATCTAAATAAGAGTGCTCTTACCAACTATTCATATTCTTCCTCCTTAGTTTACTAGACCCTAATTGTAGAGAGAGTGTGGAGAGAGAAAGCTTAATTTCTAGAGAGAAAAAGAAGAAAACCTCCATTGTTCAACCTTTCCTTACTAGTTCTCCATCCCAAAAAAAAAAATTCAAATCTCAAGCATAGAAAGAGAGATAAGGTTCAGTTGGACTAAGAGAAGGAGGGAGTTCATGACATCAACCTTCATCACACATTTTGGGAGAAGGAGGAGAATTGCTAGAAGATCATTAAGGTTTAAAATTTTCCTTGAAATCCTACCTTTTATTTTTGGTTATTTATTTCTTTAAATGTTCATGTCATGGTTGGTTGTGGGAGGTATTTGTGTGCTGTATCCATGAAGGGCTAGAAGATATAAGGTGGAAGATGTTATGGAGCTTATGTGTTGGAAATGTTCATTTGTTGCTTTCTTGATAAGTTAAGTACTTTTATACTAGTTTAGGTGATGTTTTGAGTAAAAATATTCTCTAAAACCCTTGTATGCTAAGTTGATGTGATGAACAATTTTTGTTGTCAAAAAGAAAAGAGAGAGCTTATTTGAGCTTAGATTCATATTTTAATCATCATAAGTTTTGTGGGAGAATTGTTTAAGTTAAACTAGTTAATTACCGGCAGCTATGTTTGTGATTTTGTGCTTGGTAGCCTTATGTGCATACTTGGTAGGTTCAATTTTATGTGTTAGGATGTTAAAGGTGTAAGTTTTGAACAACACCTAGTTGGTATCGCGACAAAACGATTTCAAAACAAGCGCGATATGAAATTTTGAACAAGATATAAAAATTTGAAAATGGTCACTGACAGCAACCTACTTTGCGCAATCACTGCGTTCAAACCGTAACTCATTTTAAAAATCCATTTTTAATTGGATCTATATTTTCGAGTTCCGGAACAAACCCAACTAGATTCACTAAGTTCCGAGTTACGGTCTATTTTTAATGATTTTTCCCGTAAAATTGTCCAAAGCCGAAAAACCTTAAAAATCCCCTGTCCTGAAATTTCAGTAGCCTGTTTCGGCCATTAAACAAGTTTTAAAAATTCCAAGATTCTGGATTATGAAATTTTATGTTTTAACGAAGCTCCTGTCCAAATTTGAGCTCATTCTGATTCCGGATGAGTGTGTAGTAGCTTAACCAAGTTTTCGGTTTGTAAAATGGAAACTGTTATACGTTGAAATATATAGCTTCAAACACTCTAAAATATTTACAGGATGTAATATATAGTGTCTAGAAGCTGTCAGTCAAGTTTAAAAATTTTCTGATAAAAATTAGATTTTTAATAATTATTACAGTTTTGGACAGAAATGGCATAATTAAAAATAGTAAACAAAGTTGAAAAATGAAAATAAATTTTTTAGGCTTATGAAAAACAGTATGATATTGATTCCCAAAAAATATAAAAATAATAAGTTAATTTGATATTTTTGAAAAATATGTTTGTATCTTGAATAACTAATTAAGTAATTAAGTTAAATCCGAATAAATTGTGAAACATGATTTATTCGACCTGGAGGCATCAAAATGGTATAATGGTTGTGTTATGTGATCCATACGTGTAATATGTGATAATTATGTGCTAATTGAATTAATTGGAGTTAGCACTAATTACTAGTTAACCTATTAATGATTAGGTTTTCGAGAAAAAGAAAAGGACTTTAATTCGCGTAGCGTAATTCGCAACTGAGGCAAGTTCTCGAACCCTACTCTAAGTTATATTGTTCAAGCTCTCTTAACTTCACTCAAGTATTATTTTGAACGAGTTTTTATTCTTTCTCTAATTATATTGAGCATGTATGATGATTCCAATTCAAGTTATAAATTTCCAGACATAACCTTAGTGGTTTAATTACTGTGAATTATTGCACATCGTATATTATCTTTGATGTTCGCACCTTGTGCGTTTGAGGTTTATTTAATTATGGAATCATGTAGCACTATAGTTCTTTCATTTATGAACTGTTCCAGAAGTAATCTAGACCATTTGTTTCGGCTAGATACATATATGTTAAAACTTTGTAAAAGTTATCCAAACCATTGGTTGGTGCAGATTCTTATAAGTCTGAGAGAACAACCCTTTACAGGTAAATTTAATTGTCGGTTATCCAACTACAAAGAAGTAAGTGTTATACATATACATCGTGTACAAAAGGTTGATCATCTGGCATACAAAAATCTCGTGAGTTACACGTTAAAAGGGTTAATCGAAAGATTGATTCCTTATCAATTGTTCATGGTCATATTGGCCACTTAGCAGTAAATAACCATTATTCATCCTTGCATTTGAATTTTGATTATATTATTTTAGATATATTGTTTCAGTTACATTGTTTTAGTTACTCACCATTGTGCATATCGCTTAATCCTTTGAAGTTATTCCTTATTCATCCATGATATTTATCTTTCATTTTTTATTTTTAAACTTGCTGAGCAAACTAGTTGCTCATTCTTGCTATATCATAGAATATTTGCAGTTAGGCCAGAGAGCTCTGGTAAAGATAAGGGGAAGGGGAAGACAAAGAAGTAGTTGCTTTGTTATGATATCCTGTATTAAACCATACATGTAAATTTGGTAGTACTTTATGCTGTTTATGTTTAAGGTTAATGACCTTGGGAGTTTAGTAAGTCTTATGTAATTAAAATTATATGTTTATTTATTTTCGCATTAGTATTATAGATTGTTTATGTATGGATAGATGTTTAGATCGTGAGCACTGAGTCTGAGGTAGAAGTACCCGGATTTGGGGGCGTCACATTACCCATTTCCTCTAGGTTTTCAAACTAACCTTTAGATTCTCACTTTTCTCTAAGAAGCTCACACCTTCTTATTATTTGATTTCCAAAATATGGAATAACTGCCAGGAGCCTTCAACAATTGTTCAATAATTGTGAAGAAATTTGAATGACCAGGAAGTAAAAATAATTCCTTTAAAAAATCATTTCATAACTGACTGAGGGGTCATAAAGACCATGAACATAGTGTTCATCAATTACAAAGAATGATAACACTTACCACGGGTATGTTTTCGCAAAACAAAGTGTTCATCAATCACAAAGAATGATAACACTGAGACCGAGTACTTAAAATTTAAGGAGATCAGCCTTCCGTACTTCATGTATATGAATAACATCTAAACAAAATACTTAATATTTAAGGGGATTAGCTTTCTGTATCCCATGTATACGCACAACATTTAATCCAGTCCAAATCTTCCCTATTTCGAGAATTGTTCACCTCAGCTTTAAAAATCTTCTTTTCTGCACCAGAACAATTGGATTGGAAACCCTTAAAATGACTTATAAGAAGTTAATCGTATTTATCTCATCTTAGTCTAGCCGAATCAAATGGCTTAGACTAGTATATTAAACTGTTCATGAATCATGAACTCTAAAACTTTCAAATCGCTTAAGTCAAAATAAAAATTATTTTATGACTTCATGATACCGCATCTTCAGCATAGTGCGTTGAGGATTCTATCAATAGTAATTCCAATGCCATACTCTATGGTACAGAATTACTTTATGATATCATGATACCGCACCTTCACAGAAAATACATTGAGTATTCCGTCATTTATCATACCGCACCAGATTCCATGGTACATTGATGAATTTTTCGAAAACTAATTTTGAAATTTCAAACCACTTTTGTCCACCCGAAACAAATAGTATAGACTCTTCTTTAAACGTTTCCAAAATACTAAAAATCATTTTATAACTTTGTCATACTATATCATACCACAGTGGGCTTATATTATATCCAACACTAGGCTACTCTGCATTGATGACTCCATCATTTATCATCTCTGCACTAAATGCATTAATGATTACTAAAACATATTTTGATATTTTCAAAAGCACAAAGTGCGAATTTAGCACGATTTTAAGAATTTCAAAGTATAACATATCTAGAAGATTTGGAATATCCTACAATCTCAAATAATCACCAATTTTACTCTTCATCTTTTCCAACTTAATAATTATATCTATTATAGCTTTAATCTTGCTACTTAACTCTACCCACACTTACAGTTCATCAAACTTACCACGTATTTTGGCTCAGAAACTTATCACAATCATATGGTTTGAGGAGCTTATCCTAGTTAGGCCAAAGTCACTCATTCGTTAAGGGGCTCCACCACATGACTATGAGTCACGAACTTACCATACGTGTCAGTTCTCAGAACACAAACTTATCTTAACATCCTCTACCTATCCATTATACACATGAGAAAAGAATCACCTTCTCAACATACATATAACGAATAACGCGACACCATGTTTCAATTGATTATCACTATAGGAAGCCAAGTAGTCGTCAAATCAAACACAATTTCCTGCCCATACAAGAAATTGGTCAACTTAACCACTAATCAATATAGGAAGTTAAGCGGTCGTTAAACCAAGAACAAATCTCCTGCCCATACAAAGAACTGTTCAACTCAACCACTATATCAATATAGAAAGCTAAGCGATTCTAAAACCAAGCACAAATTTCCCGCCCATACAAGGAATTGTATAACTCAGCTATTAACATGAGTCCTCAATTAAAAAATCCACAAACCTTTAACTTCTCTTAACTTGATATGAATTTTGTCAATTCACACCTTATCACACTCATTAGTTTAAGAGTTCACTTATTACTATTTCACAGTGTATCTTTATTGTTATAGCACTATGCTATCAACACAACCTCTCAATCATTTAACAGACCATCTGTCATTCCATGATTTTACTATGATCACCGTGATCTTATACCATAATTGATTTCACTTTACAACCTAAGAACTATAACTTTTTTTAATAAGTTTGACTTCTACTTTTTTAATAAGTGTTAAGGTTAACAACTCAAACCAAAACACAAAATCCTACATATTCACATAACTCATTTTAAAGCTCAATTCAAGCTTTACTAACCACATAACACAAATTATGTTAAAGAATTTAACCTCTTAGTTGTATACGATCGTAATTTCACGTCGTATTTATCCTTCAGATAGCTCAAGGTATGCTTGAGCAATCCTTCTTAGGTTTTGAATTGACAACCTTGCTTAGATCTTGTTAGATCACTTTTGAAATATTTGGGATATTACAGCCACATTTTATCATGCTTCATGCATCTCATGTTTTGCAATTCATACATATATTACGCATATCATGCTCTGCATTTAATACTATGCTTCATGCATCTCATGCACCGCATTCATAATATCATACCAGCTCAATATAAAACAAACATCTATGCACATTGACAATATATCGCATGTTATTGTACAAAGGCATATAATCACATGTTTACACAAAAACATTTAACACATAGGGGCAAGTTCTGAAAGACTTGCCTTAACCGCTTTACCACTTACGTTGCCAATTTGCGTTTCTTATACAACCTACACTATATGTGAGATCGATAATAAAGGTCAGTCAATACATAACCTCGGTGTTAAATCTTATTTTTAAGATTCTAATTGTATTTTATCGCATCTATGCTAAATAACATCGGTTCCCAATGAGTTACTTATAACTCTTAACCATCTTTGTTTGTATCAAAACATGTATTGGTTTTTATAATACCGAATTTTAACTTATCTCCAAAATTTTCTTCTAATTTCGATTTTACACTTTTTGGGTTGTCCAAAAAGTGCTAAGCGTCGATTATATATTTGGACTCTACATAAAAAACTGAACAACATATCAAAAAACTACGTAATGCCCAAAAATTGACTCAGTGAACCAAAATGGCTCGGCTTGCCCAAAACAACCTACACACTACCCAGTCAGCTGCACATTGCCCAGATTCTGCAGAAAATTTTTTAGAAAATTTTCATTTTTGTGATTTTCAGGCTAGTTTCGTGAATTTTTATCTCACTCGTTATACGTTGGATTAAGTCCATTTTTGGATATGTTCTACCTCATACTACATAATATTTAAAAAAAATCTTCCTTGTCCCAACACAGTTTGGCAAGACCCGAGAAAAGTAGCCCGAAAACTCAGTTTATAACAGTTTCAGACTTGAACCAATTTTCTGTAGAATTCTTGATTTTCATACATACATTGAAGAATTTTAACTCCTTCATTATAACTCCGATTAAGCTCAACTTTGAACCCGAGCTATACCATACTACATAGTATTTTCTAAAAATTTTGTTTGGCTAAAGCGGATATGCTAAGACTTGAAAACAAGGGTCCGAAAAACTACATTTCACGCTTTTTTTCACTTTTCTAACGTTGCCATCAACTTGTGATTTTTTGCCAAACATGTCTAGACTTCAAACAAACACTTGTTTAAGTCTTTACACAACATTTCAAACATGTATAGACTTTCAAAAACAATTTAGATTTTCAAAAGACGTTAATTTTTCGTAAAAATCGTTTGATCACATAACGATCGATTTTGATCGCCTAAAACACTTTTTCAAACTCATTTTCGTCCAATGGCCATAAAATCAATGAAGACATGTGTAATACATAAAACAAAACTTTTCAAACTTGTTTCACCTTTTAAAACTCAAAATGGCAAAAAATTACCTTTGAGTTGTATTTAACCAACTTAAATATAATTTATCTTAAAAATCAAAATTTTGAAATCATTTTACTCTTTTCACATAACTATCAACACAATTCAATTGTACTCCTCCTAGATGTATATTAACAAACATAAGCCGTATACATTTCATAAAACTATCTTGTTTAACATTAAAATATTTCACATGTAAAACTAGGTTTTATATAGTCAAAACTTAGTTTTCTTGCATAAATCAAAACTAACATGCTATCTATCAATACATAGCATGAAAAAGAAAAAAAAATACATCCTCAACACATATAAACTCATATAACCCACCCATGAATCTTTAGATGACCATTTTGCCCTTTCTTAGTCAAGGACATGTTAAACATTTTCTCCCTTTTATAACACCAAGGTTATTAATCAACTTGTCAAGCGTAGCTTGGTCATTTTCTAAATTTTCTTAATTTTCCATTTATAGAAACTTTATATTTCTGAAAACTTTCCATTTATAGTAACTTCCTAACTTTCCATTTATGGTAGGTTTTACTCTCCTCCCATTGGTCTATTCCAATTCACGAGGATTATATACGAACCATCTTGGTTACCCATTTAGTCAATTTCAATTCCCGTCATTCCCAAATAATGAAAATGCTCACCGATCTCATAACAACGCTTCTTTGAAAAGCGAACCTTCAGAAAAACTATGGACACAGAAATTGAGAATATTGATCCCACATCCATATTTTCACAAAACTACATTTACGTCTAAAAGCAAATAACACATACTATGTCTTATCATTCAATGATCGAATTCCCAAAATCCATCATCGCTTACCATTTACGCTTATATTACACGTTTCTAACCTTTTGGGTTATTACGTTAACTCACTCAATACATATATGATAATTTGTATCATACTCGTATTTCTCTCGTAATCTACTCGTACTTGCGAGTATTATCTTCTATATTTATATGTCGTAGAAATATTCAGCTCATTTCATTAATAAATTCAAGGTTTTAAATCTCTTAACCTTTACGAATCAGTTAATCCTTAATATACAGATTAAGTTAAACTGATCTAACACCTATGATTATCTTGTCATACCTTTCGTATCTACCGAAGCATTCATTATCCTTGTCGAATCCTTACTCTGGCCTCTCTAGGCCAACTCGTCAAGTTAGTTTTTAATTTCATAACCGACGCTTAGTTTACACTTCTATTAATCATCTTGACTTTCTACAAGTCTTAACTTCCCTCATTATTCCCTTAGATCAAATATATATATATATATATATATATATATATATATATATATATATATATATGTATATATATATATATATTGAATCTACCATAAATCTGACATAATACAGTAACTTATCATAATACTATTCCAATTACCTGATCATAGGTATACTTTCTGTCTGTAGTAAATTATATTTATAATAATTTCTACCATCTATTGAGGTATTAATATATCTCAATTTACTAACTGCCACCCTTAACTTTTGTAGAGCCCTTTATATCACGAGCCTCTTTACACATAACCTAACCACATTAGTTCTTCCTAACACACAGATTAGAAAAAAATAATCTAATTCATTCTTTACACCTTCTATTCATTAAAAACTAGGTTTCAAATTTAACCCTTATTAATTCTTTCAATATTTCCATTAAAGAATTATTGTTAAAAATTCGGGATATTACACTATATCTAGATCTTTTTTCACTTCCCTAACTCCATTGTCTGTAGGGAACTTCATCTTGAAGTGTGGAATTAGGGTTACCGCATGAAGGGCTGAGAGGGTAGGTCTTCCCAGTATCGTGTTATAAGCAGAATAAACTTATACCACGAAGAACTTAACGTCTATCTGAGTCTGCCGAGGGGCTGTCCTGAACACAACTGGCAACTCGATTGTACCGAATACCGGAACCAACTCGTTGCCAAATCTGAATAAGGGTGCCTCTTATCCTACGTCCATCTTGACCCCTTTCAAATCCATCCTCTAATATGCATGGCTATACAGGACATCAACTGAGGAACCATTGTCAATCATCAGCTGCCTCATGTCCACTGGCCCGACCTGGACAGTGATTACTAGAGCTCCCTCATGTGGTTCCACCACATCGAATGGGTAGTCTTCTTCCGAAAAAGATATCACGGTATTTGGAAAAAGACACTTCTGTTGTGCTGTCTGTTCTAATAAGGCCATCACTATTTCTGAACTTGACCGCCGGCGCTTCCAGTTTATTTCTTTAATCTTCCTCCGGTGATAATATTCACAACTCTTCTTGGGCCCTCGCCCTGATCCTCTTAACGGTATTCTAATTGAGGGTTAGGTTGCACCGTTAGATGCCGACTAGTCACATACTAGATAAGCTCTCCCCTCTGAATATTCTTCTCAATGAGGTTCCTCAAGTTTGGACATCTTCCAGTTGCATGTCCAGTAGACTGATGGTACTCGCAGTGATACTGATGGTCCTTCCTTCCTAACATCCTCAGGGGTGGTTCAAAAAATGGCTTATCCCTCATGTAGTTCAGAACATATACCCTATCTGTGTTCAATGACGTGTACACCTTATTGTCCTACTTCAGTCAGAAATTCTGCTTGCCAGGCTGTGGTGTGACCTTTGATTCGATCATATCCCATATATTCGACTGTTTGGTGTCCCCCGTCTAAGGTTTGTCGGCAGTCTTCGATTGTTGACCCAAGGTACTCATCGCCTCTTCTATAGCAACAAACTTCTCAGCTCTTTTATAGGCATCTGACAAATCTTTTGGAGGGTTGAACATAATATCCTTCATAAGCTTATTTAATTTATAGATGTCCAACCCGATAGTGAAGAACCCCAAAACTTGGGTTATATTTAGATCAAAGATCGCACCAACCGCATCTCTAAACATATGCACATATTGTGCTTGAGTTTCATTCCTCATATGCTTAACTTGCATGAGCGAAGCTGTAAGCTTACCCCTCTTCTTGTTACTGTCGAAATGATCATAGAATTTATTTGAAAGCTCCTTCCACGATTTGACACTCCCCAGGGGTAAGAAAACGATCCATTTCTTTGACGTCTTCTTTAATGTTGTCACAAAGATCTTATATATCCCCACATCTGAGTGGTTATAGTACCTCATGACTATTTTATATGAATTAGTATGGTCATAGGGATCCCCGGTGCCATCAAATGACTCTAATGGCAGGCGCTTCATCTTTGGGTTTGTCGTCTCCTGATTGATAATTGATGAGAAAGGGGACTTACTATCCACCAGCTTCGGATCCGCTTTCAACTCTGCCAATTATTTCTCAAGCTCGGCCATTCTTTTCATAACAGGGTCGGTCTCTTCCCGTCTGACTTCAGCAGGACCATTGTTCAATCCCATATCAAGACGTCTATCCTCCAACTTTGTATAAGCACGTCTGTCTTATAGTCGGGCATCGAGGCATCTGTCCTCCGACCTTATATCTGCACGCCTGTCTTCCAGTCTTTTATTAGTGAGTCTGTCCTCCGACCTTATATCAACATATAAGTCATTCTATCTTATATTAGTGCGTCTGTCCTCTAACCTTATATCAGTAAGCAAGTCATTATGTCTCACTCGAGGCAACCGGGATCGGCCTCGTCAAGTTGGGCTCAGGGGGATACGCTCTCCGTCACGACCTGAAGTTTGCCCTCTATCTTCATATTGGTTTTGATTTAGTTTTATCTCCTCGTGGTAGCCTCTAAGTGGTCTGCTCAGTTGGGATGTGGGGGGATCATTAACTCTCCTCTTCTGGTGTCGACTTTGTGGAATTGACTCCCCCGATCCCTTTGTCGTACGATCACCTTCTCTCTTTAGTTTCGACAGCTATTTGTCCAACTCCCGTTGTTGCAACAGCAAGGCTTTCATGGCATTTTCCGTCTCCTGAATTTTCCTCTTCCTGATTGTCTCTTTTTCATCGTGACTGGTATAAACCTTGTCCTAATCGCTCCTGAGTAAGCCAGAGTCCCCTCCATCGGAAGTAGAAAATAGCCTATATTTTATCGGGACTAGTTGTGTAGCCGCCGAACCGACCCTCTTGCCAAAAGGTCCCAATCTATCCATCATCGAACCTATTGTGCGTAAAGAAGAAGACTCCGTCGAGGAAGCAGCCTCTTCCCTTAATGGCTCACCAAGGTTTACCATAACTGCTAGTACGTTCTGCCGCAAATTCACTCAACCAAACACCAATCAAACAACCTCCCTCCTTATGATTTTCCTTCAAACAGAATCTCGCCCATCCTTCTAGCACCAATGTTAACGCCAAACTTTGTAAGCCCATTGAAAATCACCAAAAGCACGAACACCAAAACCTAAGGCAAACCATTAGACACCCCAGATCAAGAGATGGCTTGAGGCCGTCCGGGGATGTTCCGGTGTGAGATTAAGTTTAGGCCAAAAATGTTACCAATGGAGAATCAAGTTATGCTAGAATAACAGGATTTTGTGATTAAGAAAGTGTGTACCGTATTTGTGAGCTAGTTGGTTGCTTATATACATGTCATGATCCCTGGAATCCAAGTAAGAATACGATGTCCACTTCTAAATCAACTTACGACTCCCTTTACTGCATTGTAGAATCCTTTCCATAACAAGCATCCTACCTCCACCAAACAAGGAAACAAAATCTAAGAGGTATAAGGATATTGTCAACCCTAAGTCACCTTCAATATGGATGTGAGTGGGCCAACCACCCAATGGCCCAATCTAAGTATCCAACAAATCTAACCCCAAAAAAATATAGGCTAACACAAACATAAACCCAGTCAATTATATCCCAACACCTAGAAACCTCTTGGATTTACGCTACTGGTAATTACAGTCAAACAACAATAAGCTCACATTATATTCATTTAAAAATTTTAATTGGTTACAAATTGTGAGGTAACAAAACAAGTAATTATAATTGGACAAACTGGTGATAGCAACACTGTGGCGCCCCTAAATTTAGGTACCATTACCTCGGATTACCTCGAATTTGGTATTCACGCAAAAATACATCCAATCACTACTAAACAACATTTATATACTAATGCAGAAATAAATAAACATACGTTGTTCATTAATACATGGTTTCACTAATCCAAAGGTCTATAACCTTAAACAAAATATATCATGAATACACTATTAATACAAAAATGTTTCATGATTTACATGACAGAATAATAACACATAAAACTATTCCTTAAGCTTTCTCTTGTCTTTGTCCTTCTTAGAACTCTCTGGTTTAACTATAATTTAGTTCATGATATAGCAAGAATGAGCAACTACTTTGCTCAACAAGTGTAAAATAAATAATAAAGGTATATCATGAATGAATCAGAATAACTCAACTTTTAAGATAGGTAATGAAATAACTGACAAGATATTCAAGTTCAAAATGGAAGAACAAGTATTGATTATTTATTGCTAAGTGGTCCAAAATAGACCATGAACATTGACAAAAAATCAATCATTCGAATGACCCTTTTATAATTCAATTTGTACTCGAGGGGATCAACCTCTTGTACACCATGTGTATGCATTACCATTAAACTCTGAACGTGTCGGGCAAACGACACTTATAATCTTCTATTTAGGGTTTGTTCTCTCAGTACAAGATTTTCGCACCAACTACTGGTTTGGATAACTTTTAAAAACATTAACTTTATATGTCTGGCCGGAACAAAATGGCGTAGACTATTTCTTGAACAGTTCATATAATGAAGAAATTTAAATAATTTATAGTTCAATAATAGAACAATATTTCAAATGCACAAAGTGCGGATATCAATAATTTGCATTTCTATGGAGTAATTAACAATACATTAAACCAATAACATGTTTAAAAATAATAATTCAAGTTTGAATTAGAAAACTTGCCTTAGTCGTAAACTACAACTTACACGATTTAAATTACTGTTCTTAGAATACCTAGTATTAAACAGGTTTATCTATCAATTAGGAACGCACATAGGATTTCATATCACTATCAAATAGACTGTCACGTACGCACATAATTCCCTATTTAGTAACACGTAGCTTACAAGACAGTATTATCATATTTTGATACTATCTTAATTATCAAACAATATTATACCACAATCAATAATATTGAAATTACTCGCTACTGTTATTAATTATTATTTAACAACATCTTAATTAATTACTAATATTATTAACTATTTAATAATAATTTAATCATTTACTATTATTATTAATCATTTAATAATAATTTAGCTAATATCATTATTTAGTAATATCTTAATCACTTAGTAACTTTTAAAGATCTAAACAATTTAAATGTAAATTGTTTAACCACATTATTATTTCCTTAATTTCTTCACTTTATTTATTTAATATTAATTAAATAAATTATTAAGTTTGATTAACCTTTACTTGTTATTTACATAAACAATTATCTTATTAACCTTATTTACCTTTAATTGTTATTTAATATCTTTTAAATAATAATTAATTAACTAATTATCCTTATTCATTATTTAATATTAATTAAATAATAAATAATTATTTTACTAACTTCATATCCTCCTTTATTTATTATTTAATAATAAATAATTATGTATTATTTTTATTTGCTTTAATTCTTATTTAATATCAATTAAATAACAATTAATCATATTAATGGCTTTTATTTACTTTATTTATTATTTTTTATATAAATAATAAATAATTACCAAAATTGGGTCCCAAATTAATTATATAAATTTTTAAACATTTTGACCCATTTTAATTTAAAACGCTCCGACCCGACCCGGAAAAGTCATTTTTATAACCAAAAAAAAAACAGAAGAGGGTCGGGGCCCTCTTTTCCAGTACTATTACAAGCTTGGGGCCCTCTTAGTCATAATGTAATTTTCACTTTTTTCAAATTTTCTACCTTTTGTTCTTTTGATTCAATCTTCATTAAATTGAGTTATACACATCCAAATGACTCCAAATTTATTTTGAAATCTTTGTAACTAAATGTTCTACAATATTCAATAGTTCGATCGCATTCTTAAAAACATTGTTGATGTCAGATTTTGAACTTGTGATAGAGTTGTAATCCGACTTTATATGAATAAATAAAACTTGAATTACATATTATATGTGTTATAGAATCTTCGTTATTGTTTATTTTCGTGTTTTAGTTCGAGTATCCAACCTTATCACGTAAAAGGAGAATAAAAGTTTTTTTTTTCAAAAAATTGAAAATAACTTAAAACCTAAACCCTAATCCTAGGGTCCAAACCCTAGGAAATCAAACATAGGCCCTCGAGCGTGATGTGTACATCGAAATGACATTATGTTTCAAGATTCATCTTTTCTACACTTTAAAAACACGTTATAGCCGATAAAAAAATTTCTCGAAAAACGCATCAGGTATAGGATGAAATAGGGAAAAGACGAAAAAAATTCGCCTTTTTGATCATTTAACCATTTTTTGAGGAATGAAAATCAAAAATACTATTCATCGAAAAATGTGCAATGCCTTTTGGACTTTTCACTTTACATAATAGTGTTTATTCGGAACAAAACTCTGTAATATCTGACTTTTAAATCAGTAAAGATTAATTCAACCGGAATACTTAGAAATGAACTAGGTTAGAGATAATTGGATTAGAAAACCTAATATAGACCTAAACCTAGTTTCAAATTAATTAAATTATCTAACTAATTAACCTAATTAGATGATTAGCACTAATCCATTTGGAATCGAACTATGATGTAATTAAACTTAACCTAACTAGGATTAAGATTAATTAAGCTAAAGATTAATCTAATCTATAAGTTAAATTAATCGATGAATTAATAAACTTCATTAACCTAGGTTATTGCTAATTAACTTAACCTTGACTAAGCTAGATTATCAAAAGGACTAATCTACCCTTTATCAAGCTTGGTAAAAGACCTTGACTACCCCTCAATTAAATGGTTAATGCACCAACCAAACAAGCCATAAAACTCATCATTAGTAGGCAAAATGGTGGACCAATCAAAACCTAACATGTGTTGATTGGTGATGTCATTAAACATGATGATTACAAACATTAAATGGCATTAAATGGAGCATGATGGCCTGCCAAATGGAGTGGGAGACGGTGGTGCGCTTGAAGTTAGCTTACCTTGGAGGTTTTGCAAAAATGACCTTAATGCCTTAGCTTTGCATGGCCTATAAATAGCAAGCTTAATTCACTTGTTTCATCATTCATTTTCAAACTCAAAAATCAAGTATCAAAGCTATACATATATTGCGAGAGAGTTCTAGTGAGTTGCTACCTTGGAAATTGCAAGAAAATAGTTAAAGCTTACAAACACCAAAGGTACAATCTCTAAAAGTTATTATGTTCGATTTTTCTTTCGTCTTTAATTTTTCAAAAGCTCAAGAACGCGAGTCGTAGCCATGTACGATGGTCATTCTTCGTGTTCTTCACGTGTTCTTGATCTTTTCTACATTTAGTAGTAGTTTTAATGTTGAATTTCAATTCGTAGTTTAAAGCTCAATTAACATGCGTCGTTACCATGTACGGTTTATCCGTTCTCCGTGTTTTTCATATGTTCTTGAGCATTTTTATAAATTATTTTAATCAATTATGCAAGCCGTTATAATGACCAAATTTTGTCAATTATAAAGTGTAATAATCACTTATGTAAGCAGTTATAATGCTCAAATTATTTTAAGTCTAAAAACCAAAAGCTCAAGAACATAGTCATTACTATGTACGGTTTATCCGTTCTTCGCGTGTTCTTGAGCAAATGTCATTAATATTTCTATGAGAAGGTTTATGATTCATTATTTTTACGTTATAAAGTGTTATTGAGTCTTATAACATGATTTTTTAAAGAGTTAAAGTAAGCGGTACCATGTTTCACATGGTTAACCCTAAAAATGTTGTTTAAAACATGTTCACTGACTATTTTTGCTAAAATCCAAAAACTTAAAATCCAAATCTGATTTAGAAATACAAATTAAAGTTTAAGAGGTATGGCTAACTCAAGAATCCAAATCCAAATCCAAATATTTTCGTATGAAAAAGTTATGGCAGTTACCTAAAAGGACGTCAAAATTGAAAATTTCTTAGTGACCCTCGGATTTGTGGCACCAAAAATAAGGTTTTGAGTTAGCCATACCTCCTAAACATTTTGCCAATGAAAATAGTCTAGTTTAAATATAAAAATAGTTATAGAACAAGAAAATTTGATGAACTAACATTCAGTATACGTAACCCTTTATATAGGCATTTTAAACGATTACCAGAAAACCCTAAATTGTACTTAAGGCAAGTTTTCTATCCTTAACCTTTGTTTACTTTCTTTTTATGTGATTTATACATTTTGTACAAGCAATGTGTTATAAATCTTTGATACAAGAGTTACTGCTTCTTATTTCAGCATAACTTGCAAAAATGAAATGTTTATTCGTGATATATTTCAAATTGTGCTTTATTATATCAAACCAAGTTGTCTTAGGGCGATCCTAACATGTGAAGTAAACTAAGATGAAAAAAAATGTATCACTATTCCTGATATGTCCAGTGTAGGGTATGTTATGCATAATATAGGATGTCGTTAGGTTGATCCCCTTTCTATATTCACTGTAAAAGGTTCTAAAACGAAAGACAAAGAACAGTTCAAGGTCTAA
This sequence comes from Hedera helix, assembly GCA_947179155.2. Classification (NCBI taxonomy): domain Eukaryota; kingdom Viridiplantae; phylum Streptophyta; class Magnoliopsida; order Apiales; family Araliaceae; genus Hedera; species Hedera helix. The sequence continues at coordinate 15,437,157 of OX359275.1, read as the reverse complement.
CCACCACTCAGTCTTATTACGTTAAGAACATTTGTTATACCAAATGTTGTGCCATGAATCCTTATAATCCATATCAGTGTGAGTTCACTTATATGCTATGTGTTTACGACTTGCTAAGCATCTTAGCTCACTCTTGCAAATAAACCTAATTTGCAAACAAACCAGAGAGCTCAGGCCCAAAGAAGAAAGGAAAGAATAAATGTGTAAACTAGTTTACTACTTTCCTTAACTGTTCTTAACTGTAGTCATAATGACATTTTGTAATAAGAACAAGTTCCACACATGTAACGGAATATTATATAAATATTATCAAGTTTTATCACATTCTCTTGTTAAGTCTTTACTTTGATTAAACCTATAATTGTTAAAACTTAACATAGTATTAATAATGATCTATTTATCTGGATGAGGATCGATAAATAACTTGTGAGTGTTGTACATCCGAGACATGACTAAGTGATGTTGACTGGTCAAATTCATCGTTAAGGTTCATCGGACCCATATATAACTCGTTATTACTATTCTGAATGTCGGATAAGTAGGATTATTAATATGAAGAGATATCATTATAAATTAATATGTTTTGAATGAGAGTTTTAACTAGTTGGGTAATGTTCTGTACGGAAAGAAAATTTTGCACCAGACAAAGATACAACCATTTGTCACGGATAAAGATGAAAACATTTATCACAGGTGACGATACAAACATTCACCGCGAGATTCTCTGTTCCCAAGAGTCGTCCTAATGATTTAATGTTGTGGATGTTAGAACATGTAAAGTTATAGAATATCTAAATATTAAGGATAAAATGTTATGATTGTGTATCAAGTCCCTTGCATCGATTACAAGGACTTGGTATGAAATAATGAAATATCTTTGAAAATTAATAGGAGAACTTTGCTTATGAATAAAGGAAATCATCTATAAACCTAATGATTTAGCATTTATAGTGAGCACCAAGTCAGCTATAGTAAGTATAGTGATTTGGAGGCGTCACAAGTTGGTATTAGAGCTGTAGATTATAGCTCTAAAGTAGCAAGTACTTTAGGATATAATCTGATCGATTTAGTTAAATAGACTTGTGAAGAGTCTAATAGATAATAAAAATATGATAATAAACTTTAAATCTTAATTACTTAAAAGACATTATGTGAAAGAACTATACTAATTAAAGTCAACCTTATTTTGCAGAAATGGCTGACATAAACGAATTAGACATCATAGAAAACAAAGCTCAAGATTTGGGCAACGACAGTGATCCGAGTGAACATTTCAGTGATGAGTCTGAAATAGAAGAACTTAATCACAACATGGAACTACATGATGTTGGAGAGGTTAATCAAGTTCCCCCAATAGATGATGAAAATGTCATAGACCTACTAACTTACACTGAGATCATCGCCGAGTTGGAAGAACGGGCTACTGAAATGTTGGCATGCGGAGAAGCTCAAGAAGAGCGTGTTGAACAACTCCAAACTGAAAACCAGGCCATCATGAACCAGGCCAATGATATAATAGAAGTGTGTGAAATGCGATGGTTGGATAAAGCTAAAAGAAGCTACCAACTACATATTCAGTTAGAAGTTTTCCAAGAGGAAGCATATCGCCTATAAGCAAACCATGGTCAAATCAAAAGAGCTTATGGTGCTACTTACGCCAAGCTAGAGAAAAAAATAATTGAATTTCCTTCACCTGCCATAGATTTGGGGTTGGAAATCAATAGGTCAGTGGTATTGAGTATGATCCACAAGATTAAGAAGAAGGCTAGAAAGATCTAGCTATAATCGAAAAATTTGTAATGTAAAAGTATGTTTTAAATGTTTTAACTTAGCATTTCCCATTTTTATAAGGGATGCTAATAGTTGTTAAGTGATTTAAGTCACTCGGATAATGTAATGTACAAATTTTAATATATGAAAAGTTTGTTTAAGAAATATGTCTTGAAATTTTAGTGCTTTCATATTTACACTTTTTTTTCCTTTATTTAGAAAATGGTACCACCCAGACCATGAACGAGGGAAACAGCTACAGTAAGTGTTAGTGACGAGAGTAATGTTCAGACTTTCGATCCTATGCAACAATTCCTAGATAGGTTAATAGGAGTCTTAAATAGTCATACAACAAATAATGTGCCACCACCACCCCCATAACCACAACCAATACAAATGTCACCACCTCAGCCAGAACCCCAACCACATAAAGTATCATTTAAAGACTTTAAAAATGTAGGTCCTCCTGATTTCAAGGAAACCGCTGAGCCTATAGAGGTTCAGTGCTGGATAAAAAAAATAGAAAAAGCCTTTGACTTAGCAGAAGTTGTTGAGGACAAAAGGACAAAGTTTTCCACTTACCTTATGAAATGAGAGGCAAACTTCTGGTGGGAAGCCACCCAAACCCGTGCCAGGGAAGGAGTGGTTGCATGGAAAACTTTCAAAGAGTTATTCTTTGAAAATTATTTTTCATGAAGCATGAAGAATGGAATGGAGTTACAATTTCAGAATTTGAAACAAGGGGACATGACTGTTCCCCAATATGCCTCCAAATTCAATGAACTTACTCGTTTCGCTCTAAATCAAGTATATACGGAGGAACGAAAAGCAAGAAGGTTTGAGGGGTGTTTAAAACCCTAGATTCATGGTAAGGTAGTTGTCTTACAAATAGAGAGTTATGCCTATCTTTTAGAAAAGACTATCATTGCTGAAGGCAGCAGTGAAGCCATAACAAAATTTAATAAGGAAAAGAACAATAAAGGAGGGAATGGAGGAGGAAATAATAATAATGGAGAGAGTGGAAATAATAATAATAAAATAAGGTTTAATGGTGGACACTCCCATCAAGGAGGGGAGAATAAAAAGATAACAAGCCATGCAAAACCTGCGAAAAACAACACTTAGGAGTGTGTCTAAAAGGGAAAAATATTTGCTACAATTGCAAACAATAGGGACACATAGCAACAGCATGCCCTAACCCTAAGAAAGACTCTTGCTTTAACTGTGAAGCCATAAAGCATCAAGCTAAGATGTGCCCCAAGAAAGGGGGAAATGTCAGAAGGGACAGTAGCAACAAATCTACCCCAACAACTAACCCAAGTCGTCCAACAGCAAGGACATTCAACATGACTATGGGAGATACCGTAGCATCGCAGGATGTAGTGTCAGGTATCATTCCGATCAACAGCATAAGTGCTTACGTGCTATTTGATTCGGGTGCTACTTGCTCTTTTATTTCCCATGAATTTGCTAAGAAACTAAACGTGCTTAATGAATCATTAGAAAGTCCTTTAATGATAGAGATTGCTAATAAAGAACTAATTCCTGTTAATAAGACAATAAAAGGTTATTGCATGCTGATCAAGGGTCATGAGTTGAGAGTCAATCTTATTCCAATCCAATTAGGGGAATTTTATGTAATTCTAGGCATGGATTGGTTGACCTATCACCACGCGATGATCGATTGCCAACAAAAGTGTGTTAAACTTCTTACAACGTCCAAGTCAACGGTAGTCTTCAATGGAAGTCAATCACCGAGAAAATTCCGTTATCTAATTGCAAATCAAGCAAAGGGATTACTTCAGAAGGGATTGCCAAGGTTATTTGGCATATATCGTAGACACCCAACAGAAAGGGTTAGATATAAACCAAATACATGTGGTTAGAGAGTTTCAAGATGTCTTTCCCGATGATCTACCCAGTCTTTCACCAGATAGGGAGATTGAGTTCGTCATTGATTTAGCTTCTAGAACTGCACCTGTTTCGAAGGCCCCATATAAAATAGTGCATGTAGAGTTGAAAGAGTTGATGGTACAGTTACAAGAACTGTTGGATAAGAAATACATTCAACCAAGTGTTTCTCCATAGGGAGCACCAGTGTTGTTTGTCAAGAAAAATGATGGAACTTTAATATTATGTATTGATTATCGTGAACTCAATAAATTAACCATAAAAAATAAGTATCCATTACCTAGGATTGATGATTTGTTTGATCAACTCAAAGGAGCAAAGTTTTTCTCTAAGATTAATCTACGGTCAAGTTACCATCAACTGAAGGTGAGAAACGAAGATGTGCCGAAGACAACGTTTAGAATACGTTACGGACATTACAAGTTTCTAGTGATGTCCTTTGGATTGACGAATGCACCGGCAGCATTCATGGACTTGATGAATAGGGTTTTTAGGTCTTTCTTAGACAAGTATGTTGTAGTGTTCATCGACGATATTCTCATATACTCGAAAACACTAGAAGAACATGCTTTACATTTAAGAAGTGTATTAGAAACCTTACGAAAGGAACAATTCTATGCCAAATTTTCAAAATGGGAGTTCTGGCTAGAGAAAGTTCAGTTCCTAGGTCATGCGATTGACAATAGCAGAGTTTCAGTGTATCCATCAAAGATAGAAGCAGTTATGACCTGGGAACAACCAAAGACCCCGACCGAGGTGAGAAGTTTCATAGGTTTAGCGGGGTACTATAGAAGTTTCATTAAAAAAAATCAAAGATAGCAAGCCCGTTGACCAACCTAACTAGGAAGACCATGAAGTATGCTTGGAACGACAAATGGGAAGAGAGCTTTCAAAATCTAAAGAAGAGGCTAAGTGAGGCACTAGTATTATCACTACCTTATAATAATAGAGGTCTTGTAGTCTACAGTGATGCCTCATATAAAGGATTAGGATGTGTTTTAATGCAACATGGCAAAGTAATAGCTTATGCTTCGCGACAGCTAAAGGATTATGAGGTAAGGTATCCTACTCACGATCTAGAATTAACGGCGGTAGCATTTGCTTTAAAGATATGGAGGAATTACTTGTATGGGGAGAAGTGTGAAATTTATACAGATCATAAGAGTTTAAATTATATTTTTACACAACGAAAGTTGAATATAAGGCAAAGACAATGGTTAGAATTGATTAAGGATTATGATTGTGAAATCCTATATCATCCAGAAAAAGCCAACGTTATTGCAGATGCTTTAAGTAGGAAGAACCAAGAGAAGTTAAATGTGTTAACAACTCAGGATGAGTTGATTAAAGAGTTCGCTAGACTCGACATAAAGGTAAAAGTTCCTTCAATCTCGACATTGAAATTGTTTGTAATGGAGGATCACTCAACCTTGTTAGGTAACATTAAGAAAATCCAATAGGAGGATGTAAACTATAGGAAGTTGAAAAAGTCAACAGAGATTATAGACGACAAATACAAGATGGACAAGGAGGGAATCATTAGATTTGAATCTAGAATTTGGATTCCTGCAGTTCAAGAACTCAAGGAAGAGATCATGTCAGGAGCACATAGTACTAAGTTTTCAGTACACCCAGGCAATACCAAAATGTACAAAGACATAAGTTAACATTTATGATGGTCAAACATGAAAAGAGAAGTGGCTGAATTCGTTAGTAGGTATTTAACATGTCAGCAGTTTAAAGCTGAGCATCAAAGACCAAGTGGATTGTTACAACCGTTAGAGATCCTAGAGTGGAAATGGGAGCATATTACAATGGATTTTGTAGTAGGCCTACCAACCACACAGAAGGGTCATTATGTAATATGGGTAATAGTGGATAGACTAACCAAGTCAACTCACTTTTTACCAATCAAGGTTAAGTTCATTTTGGATCGATTAGCAAAGCTATATATTAAGGAGGTTATCTCTAGACAGGGCGTACCAGTTTCAATTGTGTCGGATGCAAAAGTCTTCAAGAACATCTAGGTACACAGTTGAGAATAAGTATTGTTTATCACCCGTAAACTGATGGTCAAAGTGAAAGGACTATCCAAACTTTGGAGGATATGCTAAGAGCTTGTATGATGGATTTTGAGGGAAGTTGGGAAGATCACCTACCTCTGGTAAAATTCTGTTACAATAACAGTTATCACGCTAGTATAGGAATGCCACCATATGAAGCTCTGTATGGAATGATGTGTAGAACACCGATGTGTTGGGACGAAGTTGATGAACGAAAGATGCTTGGGCCAGAATTGGCTCAACACATAGCGGAGGTAGTTCGAACAATTCAACTGAGATACGAGCTACTCAAGAAAGACAGAGGAGATATGTCGATCTACATCGACAAAAGAGAGACTTTGAAGTCGGTAGTCATGTTTTCCTAAAAGTATCTCCTTGGAAAGGAAAGATTCGTTTTGGAAAGAAAGGAAAACTGAGTCCAAGATTTATAGGACCATTCGAGATACAAAGAAGAATAGGTGAGGTAGCTTATGAAGTAGACTTGACTCCAGAGTTGGAACATATACATAATGTATTTCATGTTTCAGTATTGCGTCCTTATAAACCCGATTACAAACACGTCATCAGCTACGAACCCATTCAAATCGAGAAGGATCTAAGCTACGAGTAGATTCATGTTAAAATTGTTGATAGGAAGGAACAAGTCTTGCAAAACAAAGTCATACCTTCAGTCAAGGTCATATGGAGAAATCAATCCATGGAAGAAGCAACGTGGAAATTAGAAGATAAAATGAAGATAGAATATCCACATTTATTTTCTTAATTATATAAGTTAATTTCGGATACAAAATTCTTTTAAGGAGGGGTGAATGTAATATTCCGAACATGTGAGAGAGTTGTAATCCGACTTTATATGAATAAATAAAGCTTGAATTACATCTTATATGTGTTATAGAATCTCCGTTATTGTTTATTTTTGTGTTTCGGTTCGAGTATCCAACCTTAGCACGTAAAAGAAGAATAAAAGTTTTTTTTTTCAAAACTTTGAAAATAAGTTAAAACCTAAACCATAACCCTAGGGTCCAAACCCTAAAAAAAATATAACCTAGGCTCTCGAGTGAGATACATTCTGTTTTAGGATTCATCTTTCCTATACTTTAAAAACATGTTATAGCCGATAAAAGTTTTTTTCAAAAAATGCGTCAGGTATAGGACGAAATAGACAAAAGACGAAAAAAAATTGCCTTTTTATCGTCTAATCATTTTCTAGGAAATCAAAATCAAAAACACTATTCATCAAAAAACATGCAACGCCTTTTGGACTTTTCACTTTACAGAATGATGTTTATTTGGAACAAAACTCTGTAATATCTGACTTTTAAATCAGTAAAGATTAATTTAACCGGAATAATTGAAAATGAACTAGATTAGAGATAACTGGATTAGGAAATCTAATCTAGACCTAAACCTAGTTACAGATTAATTAAATTAGCTAACTAAATAACCTAATTAGATGATTAGCACTAATCCATTTGGAATCGAACTAGGTTAGGGTAACTAGATTAACATTTAACCTAACTATGATGTAATTAAACTTAACCTAAGTAGGATTAAGATTAATTAAGCTAAAGATTAATCTAATCTATAAGTTAAACTAATCGATGAATTAATAAACTTCATTAACCTAGGTTATTGCTAATTAACTTAACCTTGACTAAGCTAGATTATCAAAAGGACTAATCTATCATTAATCAAGTAGGTAAAATTCCTAGACTACTGTAATATCCCAAATATTTCAAAAGTGATCTAACAAGATCTAAGCAAGGTTGTCAATTCAAAACCTAAGATTGATTGCTCAAGCATACCTTGAGCTATCTTAAAGAATATATACGACTCGAAACTACGATCGTATACAACTAAGAGGTTAAATTCTTTAACCTAAACTATGTGTTATGTGATTAGTAAAGCTCGAATTGAGCTTTTAAATGTGTTGTATGAAATATCTATGTGTAGGATTTTGTGTTTTGGTTCAAGTAGTTAACCTTAACACTTATTAAAAATCAGAAGTCAATTTAGGGCAAAAACCTAAACTGGAAAAAGAGTTAAAACCTAAACCCTAACCCTAGGGTCTAAACCCTAGAAAATAACCTAGGCCCTTGAGCAAAATGTGAAGGTTAAATTGACATTCTGTTTCAAGATTCAACCTTCCCACGCTTTAAAAACACGTAATAGTCAGTAAAAGTTTTTCTCGAAAAACGTGTAAAAAGCACTATTCACGAAGAAACGTTTTTCATTCGTTTGATCGTTTCTTTCATCTGTAGGACTTCTTGTATTTCACGACATAGTGATAATATGAGGTTTAGATGCCAGGGAATCAATAAAATTTTCTTGGGAAAAAGACGAAAAAGACACAATTTACGAGAAAACGTTTGTCGTCTTTTTGAACCTTCTTTTCAACGTTTGGACTTTTTCTATTTCACGATATAGCATTTATACGGGGAATAGATACCAGGGAGCCACTGATATTTTTCCATAAATAAAACGTAAATCGCTCTTCAAACGAAAACGCTTTCCGTTTTTGATCAAACCGTTGATGGATACAGTGTTTGTATGCAACACTGGTGCGTAATAAGCAATAAAAGATTTTCTCGAAAAGTGTGTCGGGAATAAGACGAAATAGGGAAAAGACAAAAATAAATATTATTTTTGACTTTTTTGTCTTCTAACCATTTTCTGAGAAATGGTCGTCAAAAACACTATTCACCAAAAAACGTGCCAAGTCTTTTGGACTTTTCACTTTATAGAAAAGTGTTCATTCGGAACAAAACTCAGTAATATCAAAATTTTAAATCAGTAGAAGTTAACCAAATTAGTTGGAATCAGACTGTTATATAATTAACTGCTAATTCATCCGTATTGTTTTCATCAAACGGATCATGAGATAGGTTAACATTAAATTTGAATAATCAAATTTATCAGATTAATACCTAATTATATTATTCAATCATAATTAGTGTCTAGAATGAAAGAAATTTATCAATCGCGTCGCCCGGTAGGTGTATTTGAGAAAAATACACGGAAGGTTATCCGAGATTAATTCAAGAAAAACTTTGAGGGTCAGACGAGACATCATATTAATACTGTATGATGTATTTTATGAATAAAATATGTATAAGTAATTAAAACTTATATTACTAATGCGAAATATTTTAAATTAATCGTACGCGATTTATCCGATATGCTGAAAACGGAAGAAATAGTGGGTAAGAGTGTGGCTGGCACATGCTGGCGCATGCCTGGCACACGTTGGCACACGCCTGGCACACTCTAGATATTATTTTAGTTTTATTAATTAAATAATGTGCGAAAAGACTAAAATGCCCTTGGTCTTTTTAACTAATGACCAAATTACCCCGACCTTTGATTTTCCTATAAATAGGAAGCTAAACTCATTCATTTCTTCATCTTTTTCCAAAGCTTTTGCAAGAGCAAAATTACTCTCTATATCTATTACTCCTAGTTATAATTCATGTATTGGAAATTGCAAAGAAATAGTTAAAGCTTGCAATAACAAAAGGTACGATTCTTAGTTATTGTAATGTTTATTTTTATCGATGAGGCTCAAGAACATAAGTCGTAGCCATGTACGATTTTTTGTTCTGCGTGTTCCTTATGACTTGAGCAAGTCGTTGTTATGTTAAATTTTATTTCATAGTTTAAAGTTCAAGAACATACGTCGTATCCATGTACGGTTTATCCGTTCTCCGTGTTCTTCGTATGTTCTGCAGTATTATTATAAATTGTTATAATTAAGTAAACAAGTCGTTATAATGACCAATTTTTGTCAATTATAAAGTGTTATAATCACATATGTAAGCAGTTATAATGCCCAAATTATTTCAAGTATGAAATCCAAAAGCTCAAGAACATAAGTCGTTACCATGTACGATTTTTCGTTCTTCGTGTTCTTCGTGTGTTCTTGAGCAAAAGTCATAATTTCTACATAAGTAGGTTTATGATTTGGTAATTTAGTGTTATGAGATGATGAAACATGATGGCCTTGCTAAATAATGCTTGTGGCATCAAGTTTTAGTAGTCGAAACGAAGAACGATGAAATTTTGTTCTTCGTGTTTTTCGATTCGTTCTTCGTGTTCTTGAGAAAAAGTCATGAAATCTTATATAAGTAGGTTTATGATTTTGTTATTTTTATGTTATGAACTGATACGGAGTGTTAGAACATGTTATCTTAGCAAATTAATGCTTGAGGTATCATGTTTTACCAATCGGATCAAAGAAAGTTAGGTCTAATATAGTCGCAGAATATTTTTGCAAATTTCCGAAAATTTAAACTCTTAATATGCCTTAGTAACCTAAATGAAAGTTGTAGATCATGAAATTCTAAGCAATTTAGACTCAAGAATCACTTCAAAATGTTTTCGTACGACAAAGTTATGGCTGTCGCAGTAAAAGAGGTCAAAGCTGAATTTTTAAGGGGCATTCGGATTTTAGGGCTTAAAAATGAGTTTTTGAGTTCGCCACTTAACGAAATGATTCCACCTATGGAAATAGTCTAGTTAAGTTATTCTAAGACTTATTCAAAAGGAAAATTTGATAAACTAACGTTCGGGATCGCGTAACCTTTTTTGTAGGCGTTTAACGATTTCCCGGGAAACCCTAACATGGTTTCAAGGCAAGTCTTCTAATTCTTGCTATGTGTTACTTTTGTAATAATGAAAAATGAAATGTCATGTTGTTATGTGATAGATGTTATGTGAAGCTTTTAAATGATGTTTAAAAGCCTTCTAACTGTTATGTTTTATGTTTACGAGTTACGAACATGATTTATACACTTTGTATGTCAATGTGATACAAATTGTTGGAACGTGAGTTATATGTGATATTAAATGGAGAATTATGTTCAGTCAATGCATGTTAAAGTTTATATGAAAGCATAAACTGCGTATATGCTGTATGTTAGACTTGCTGAGCCGTCGTGCTCATTCTTGCGAATAAAACCTTATTTGCAGATTAAAGATGAACGTTAAGAAGATCATGAACTTAAAGATGCAGCATAGATTAGGTTTTCATGTAAATTGATTGTATTTGTATATGTCATAATGACTGTTGTAATACGAACAAACAAACATGTAACCGAATATTGAATGAATGATATAAATAATTATCATCAGAATGTTGTTATGTCTTTATTTTGATATAACCTAGAATTGTTAAAATTTAACATAGTATTGATATTGATCTATTTATCTGGATGAGGATCGGTAAATAACTTGTGAGTGTTGTACATCTGAGACAGAACTAAGCGATGTTGACTGGTCAAATCCATCGTTAAGGTTCCTCGGACCCAAGTATAACTCGTTATTACTATTCTGAATACCATATAAGTAGGATTATTGATATGAAGAGATATCTTTGTATATTGATACTTGTAGTACGAATGAGACCGTTACAAGTGGACGTATATAGAATATTTAAATCCTACGGTTAAAATTAAACCGTTATATATGGTTTTATCCATTTATACGGATGAAATACAAGTTGATACTTGTATACTTATGAGACTGAGATCAAGTTAAGATCCAGGGACAAAGTTAAGAGAAAATTTTAATGTATAGTCTAAAATAAGACTAATTTAACCAATATGATTATGGGATCATTGGTTAAGTCAATAGATGTATGAAATTAACGCACAAGGTCCGCCACATCGAAAGCGCGGGGATTTTTGGGGGCGTTACAACTACCCCTCAATTAAATGGTTAATGCACCAACCAAACAAGCCCTAGAACTCATCATTGGTAGGCGAAATGGTGGACCAATCAAAACCTAACATGTGTCGATTGGTGATGTGATTAAACATAATGATTACAAACATTAAATGGAGCATAATGGCCTACCAAATGGAGTGGGAAAGGGTGGTGCACTTAAAGTTAGCTTACCTAGGAAGTTTTACAAAAATGACCTTAATGCCTTAGCTTTGCATGGCCTATAAATAGCAAGCTTAATTCACTTGTTTCATCATTCATTTTCAAGCTCAAAAATCAATTATCAAAGCTATACATATATTGAGAGAGAGTTCTGCTGAGTTACTACCTTGAAAATTATAAAGAAATAGTTAAAGCTTGCAACCACCAAAGGTACAATCTCTAAAAGTTATTATGCTCGATTTTTCTTTTGTTTTTAATTTTTCAGAAGCTCAAGAACGCGAGTCATAGCCATGTATGATTGTCTTTCTCCGTGTTCTTCAAGTGTTCTTGAGTCTTTCTACATTTTGTAGTAGTTATAATGTCAAATTTCAATTCGTAGTTTAAAGCTCAATGAACATACGTCGTTACCATGTACGATTTATTCGTTATTCGTATGTTCTTGAGCATTTTTATAAATTGTTTTAATTAATTATGTAAGTCGTTATAATGACCAAATTTTGTCAATTATAAAGTGTAATAATCACTTATGTAAGCAGCTATAATGCTCAAATTATTTTAAGTACGAAAACCAAAAGCTCAAGAACATAGTCGTTACCATGTACGGTTTATCCGTTCTTCGTGTTCTTCATGTGTTCTTGAGCAAATATCATGAATCTTTCTATGAGAAGGTTTATGATTTATTATTTTTATGTTATAAAGTATTATTGAGTCTTAATAATATGATTTCGTAAATAATTAAAGCAGTGTTCTAAAATTTGGCCTAGGCAGCCGCTTAGGCGCTAGGCCCCCATGCGGCGCCTCACCTAGGCTCGAGGCGGGGGAAAAAAGTGCTCCAGTGGTTAGACGGGGCTAGGTGGGGCCTCAGTGGTCTTTGGTGTTGTGTTATTTAGGCGGAACCAGGCAGGGCCTAGGCGAAAAATTTAGGCTACAATTGTTTTATTTTAATATTTATATGACAATTGATATATTTATTTTTCTAATGATTTACTGTATTCATAATGCAGGTAATAGCATATCAAATCACAACAAGAAGTTAACAATATCAAATCAAAATGGATAATTTTATTATAGTTGTAATTTTTGAACGTGTACCAACTTCAAATTATATAATGATGATACATTTGTAATATTTAGTTTAATTCAATATAATTCTTAAATTTATGTTTACTTGTTTAGTTGATTAAGTTTTAATATTGAATTGAATTATTGAAATTTTAAATTATATTATTTAATAGCAATCTTGTTTGTGAATAAAACTAATACGGTAAAGATATGTTAGCCTCAATTTTAAATTTTGAAGATTACACAAATAAAAATAATTTCATAATTAATAATATCAAATGTCTCATTCAATAAACTTCACACTAATTTAATAATTTTTAAAAATAACATTTATTTAAATTTTTTTAGAGAGAAGAAATACATACATATATATATATATATATATACATATATATATATATATATATATATATATATATATATATATAATTTGTTTTAATTAAGTGAAGCAATTGTTTTCATTAAAGCGTGATACAAGAATATTCTTTCTGTTTCAAAATACAAGATTACTATTAATTTGTAAAAATTAAATTAAGACATTTTAAACTCAATTGTTATTTTTTTGTCAATTTTAAAAATTAACTTAAGACATTGACAAAAGTGGCCAAGTTTTTTTGTCAATTATTGTTTTTATGCAATCGTTAAAAAAAATCAGTAACAAAGAAATTAAATAAGAATATTAAATTTGTTAACTATTTATTTTTTTCGCCCACTCTAAAATTGAGTAATTATATGATTGTCAAATGTAATTTACTTACTTATCTTTGGTAGAGTTCCTATCTAGTCTCAATACATAAATTATATTACAATATAGTTGATTATTTAAACATATAATTATATAAATATGGAGTACCTACAACTAATACTGCAATACATAAATTATTATATATTATAAAAGATAAAAAAAAATACTCTTTTCGTTCTAAATTATAAGACTAATATTAATTTTTAAAAATTTAATTTCAAACTCAAAATTCACATAAATTCATTTGTTTTATGTCATATGAATTATCTAAAAATACATTTATTATTTTTTTAAAAGATATTACAATCTTTTTTAATAAAATAACAAATAATATAATGTATAATGCATTCCCTCTTTGACTCTTTTTATGCACATATATAAAATAATGTTATGAAAAGTTAAAATAATACATTATATATATTACTGAAAAGAATATAAAAACAATACATTATGTCTCCCGATGTATTCACCACTATCAATACATCTCTCTTTCTCACCAATACATTACTGAAAAGAAGAGGCGGAAGAAGAAGAGGCAGACCACCACTGAACGCCTGAACCACATCGCAAGTACTTTATTCTTCTTAGTTTTTTGTTTGAGATCACCTATTCACCTGTGAATGATATATATATATATATATATATATATATATATATATATATATATATATATATAAGGAGATCTTTTGAGGGATTACTACATACATACAGTACCCAAATGTAATAAAAGAGCATTTCGTCAAGCTACTACATTAACAAGAAATCTCGGAATATGTTGTCATTTTACAGTTTATTGCTAAACCCCTTTAAGGCCTTAGATTTCGTCATCAATAGATAAAGCAAATTGCCTTTGAGCCTTCTGTAACTTTGTTTTGTATAAATATTAGTTGAAACTTGAAATTTTGTAGAATATATGATGTTATGTTACTCTATTCCTCGTTTATCAGCAGACCACCTAATAAATATGGCAATGGCAGTTCCTCCTTCTATTATTAGCTAAAATAGGAATAACTGTATTAGCACACAAACATAGGAAGTTATTAACTAATTTCAGATAAAAAAGCATACAAGACCACTGACCATCAACAAGACAAATATCATGAGAAGAATGAGTGTCTTGTAATTTCTTTTCCCAATACAATTGTTCAACCACTGAAGCAATTCAAACACAAGTCCTGTTATAATCAGTAGCATTTTAAAAACAGCTTTATACTTGAACAAAGAAAGCATCATGCTTCTTACCCTGTAGTGGCGATCAAACTTACTGTATACTTACTGCCATAGTGCCATGTTTTGATTTCAATTTATGTTCCATTCCTTTTCTGTATGTTGCTGATTGCTTATGCCTCCTATGGTGAAATTTGTAAGTTTGTTTCAAACTTTCACTGGCACAAATTTTTTCTTCAGGAGCATCTAATACCACCAATGTACCTGAATCACAATTAAAACGTGCATTAAATGACGCTGGATGGGAGTATGGGATGTTGATTAATCCTAAAAATACAGATAAGGTGAAATGCAAGTTGTGTGGACATTGTGTTAGCGGATGAGTTTATAGAATTAAACAACACATTGCTCAAATTACGGGAAATACTAGATCGTGCCCAAATGCTACTGATGAAGATAAAGCAAAGTGTAAAGCTGCAATAGAAGAAGCAAAAAGGAAAAAGCAAGAGAAGAAAAAAATAGAATGAAGAAAATAGAAAAGATGTTAATATAATTGATGAAGAGGAAGAAGAAGAAATTGAAGTGACGGGGTCAAGAAAAAGACCACACACTATTGGGGCTATGGATAAATTTGCATCGACCATAAATCCCAATCCTTCAACGAGTGCAAGTAAGAAGCTACGGCAACAAAATATCAATGATGCACTTTGGAAGGAAAGAACGCATAGTGTGCATCAATACTTGGCTCGATGGGTATATGAAGACGGTATTCCTTTTAATGCTATTGACTGTGATAGCTTCAAAAGGTTTTATGAGGCGATTGGTCAATATGGCCCGGGTTACCAACCTCCAAGCCAATACCAACTTAGGGAACCATTATTGAAGGAGGAGGTAGAGAGGACTAAGAAAACACTCAAGAAGCAAGAAGAAGAATGGTCTTTTAATGGTTGTTCTATCATGACCGATGCTTGGACTGATTGAAAAAGAAGAAGTATCATGAATTTGTGTGTGAATTGCAAAGAAGGCACAACTTTTCTTTCTTCTAAAGAAGATTCTGAGGAAGCACACACTGGAAAATATATTTTCAAATATGTTGATGGTTGCATTGAAAAAGTTGGGCCACAAAATGTAGAGCAAGTTGTTACTGATAATGCTTCCAACAACATGGTTGCGGTGGATTTGTTAATGATAAAGAGGCCACATATGTTTTGGACTTCTTATGCCACTCACACTTTGAACCTCATGCTTGAAGTTTTTGAGAAAGCAAAGACCTTTAAGAAATTTATTTATGCACGTAATAAGACATTGGCATTGATAAGGAAGCATACAAAAAAAAAAGAGACATAGTGAGGTCGGGCGCTACTAGATTTGCAACTTCTTTCTTGACTTTGCAAAGTTTGATGGAAAAGAAAGAGAAGTTGAGGTATATGTTTACTAGAAGTGAATGGGATCAATGCAAATGGTCAAAAAGTACTAAGGGAAAAATAGCGTATGCTACCATCTTGAGTTTGAGTTTTTAGAATGGAGTAACACTATGCTTGAAAGTGTTTGCTCCATTGGTAAAGGCGTTTCGCCTTGTTGATGGAGACCGAAAGCCATCAATGGGTTTTTTATATGGAGAACTCAAAAAAGCAAAGGAAGAGATCAAATAGGAATTCAAAAATAATGAGATTAACTATCGTCCCATTCTCGAGATTATCGATGCTAAAGCCAAAGACCAGCTTAATAGTCCATTACATTTGGCGGCCTACCTATTGAACCCTTATTACTTCTTTAAAGATCCTAGCATACAAAGTGATCCACTTGTCATGGATGTGATGTTTACTTGTGTTGATAAGTTCTTTCCCGATGACTTTAATCTACAAAGTCTTGTTGTAAATATGGAGTTGTTGAAGTATAAGGAAAAAAAAGGTAGGTTCGGAAGACCTTTAGCGGCCGCAGGATGTGCAACAAATGATGATTATTATGATCCAGGTATAACTATTTATTGTTTAATCTTTCTTTACTATTTAATACTTGTTAAAATATTTGTTAGTAATTTTGATTCTTTAATGACTAGTTGGATGGTGATCCAATTATGGCAATAGTACACCCAACTTGCAAAGGATGGCAACAAGGATACTTTCGTTGACTACTAGTTCATCCGGGTGTGAGAGAAATTGGAGTATTTTTGAGGGGGTAAGTATCAAGTATATAGTAACTAGTAAGTGATTGTGTTTTATTAAGTAAAATCTAATATAAATATATAATTTGTTAATTTTTTTTTATTTTTTTATTTTTTTTATTTGTAGATTCATACTAAGAAAAGGAATAAACTAGACGCAACAAGGTTGAACAATCTAGTCTATGTCCAATTTAATGCAAGGCCTAACAACAAGAAGCAACAGGAGAAAGAGAGGAAAATAGATGTGCTATTAGCAAGTGATGCTTCAAAAGCACAAGGATTCAGGCCTTACTTGGGAGGCGGTTGGTGAAGCATCCGGAGCGGATAATGTGCTAGAGCCTAGAAGAAGTAGCAAAACTATTGGAGTAAGAGGAGAACTCCATGAAGAAGATTTTTTGTCTGATAATGACACGGGGGAAGAAGGAGATGAGTTTGAGTGTAAGTCCGATGGGGACATTAATTTGGAGGGATATGGAGAAGAGGAATTAGAAATATAGAGGGATATGAAAATGATGTCTATTAGTTTGTATTTTTGATTATTTGTTTGTGTTTTAACTTTGAACAATATGAATGGATATGTGTTTGAACTTTAAGCAAATGTCTTTATTATTTTTATTATAGATTATTTTTCTTTATATTATTGTTTTGTTTGGATAAATATAAGATAAAATATTAAAATTGACTTAAAATAAAAAATCTCGCCTAGGCGCTAGCCCCCCCCCCCCCCCCCCCCCCCGGCCACCTAGCGCCTTTCAAAACCTTGAGTTAAAGCAAGCGGTATAGTGTTTCACATGGTTAACCCTAAAAATGTTGTTTAAAACATGTTCACTGACTGTTTTTGCTAAAATCCAAAAACTTAAAATCCAAATCTAGAAATACAAATGAAAGTTGTAGATCATGAAATTCTAATAAATTTAAACTCAAGAATCATTTCCAAATGTTTTCGTATGAAAAAGTTGTGGCAATTACCGGAAAGGACGTCAAAATTGAAAATTTCTTAGTGAGCCTCGGATTTGTGGCACCAAAAATAAGGTTTTGAGTTAGCCATACCTCCTAACCATTCCGCCAATGAAAATAGTATAGTTTAGTTATAAAAACAGTTATAGAACAAAAAAAATTGATGAACTAATATTCGGTACGCGAAACCCTTTATATAGGCGCTTTAAACGATTACCGGGAAACCCTAAATTGTGCTTAAGGTAAGTTTTCTATCCTTAACCTTTGTTTACTTGCTTTTTATGTGATTTATACATTTTGTACATGCAACATGTTATAAATCTTTGATACAAGAGTTATTGCTTCTTGTTTCAGTATAACTTGCAAAAATGAAATAATTATTCGTGATATATTTCGAATCATGCTTTATTATATCAAACCAAGTTATCTTGGGGCGATCCTGACATGTGAAGTAAACTAAGATGAATAAATATGTATTACTGTTCCTGATCTGTCCAGTGTAGGATATATTATGCATAACATAGGATGTCGTTAGGTTGATCCCCTTTCTATATTCACTGTAAAAGGTTCTAAAACGAAAGACAAAGAACAGTTCAAGGTCTAACCACTACTCAGTCATACTATGTTAAGAACATTTGTTATATCAATTGTTGTGCCATGAATTCTTACAATCCATATCGGTGTGCGCTCACTTATATGTTATGTGTTTAAGACTTTGCTAAACACTTTGCTGAGCATCTTAGCTCACTCTTGTAAATAAACCTAACTTGCAGACAAACCCGAGAGCTCTGGCTCAAAGAAGAAAGGAAAAAAGAAATGCGTAGACTAGTTTACTGTTTTCTTTAACTGTTCTTAACTGTAGTCATAATGACATTTTGTAATAAGAACAAGTTTCATACATGTAACCGAATATTATATAAATATTATCAAGTTTTATCACATTCTCTTGTTACGTCTTTACTTTGATTAAACCTAGAATTGTTAAAACTTAACATAGTATTAATAATGATCTATTTATCTGGATAAGGATCGGTAAATAACTTGTGAGTGTTGTACATCCAAGATAGGACTAAGCGATGTTGACTGGTCAAATCCATCGTTAAGGTTCCTCGGACCCAGGTATAACTCGTTATTACTATTCTGAATGTCGGATAAGTGGGATTATTAATATGAAGAGATATCACTATAAACAAATATGTTTCGAATGATGGTTTTAACTAGTTGGGTAATGTTCTGTACGGAAAGAAAATTTTGCACCGGACAAAGATACAACCATTTGTCACAGATAAATATGCAAACATTTATCACGGGTGAAGATGTAAACATTCACCACGAGATTCTCTGTTACCAAGAGTCGTCCTAATGATTTAATGTCATGGATGTTGGAACATATAAAGTTATAGAATATCTAAATATTAAGGATAAAATATTATGATTGTGTATCAAGTCCCTTGCATCGATTACAAGGACTTGGTATGAAATAATGAAAAATCTTTAGGAATTAAGATGAGAACTTTGTTTATTAATAAAGAAAATCATCTATAAACCTAATGATTTAGCATTTATAGTGAGCACCAAGTTAGCTATAGTAAGTATAGTGATTTGAGAGAGTCACAGTTGACATAAAAATTAAGATCGATCGACTAAGATTTTAAAAATGACACATTTTGGAACAATGTCCATAACTTGTTCATTTTATTACATTTTTGGATGATTCAAGTTGTGGTATTTTAATAATCTCTAGAGCTATCAAACAAGCCAAAGAATTCATAAAAATAACAGCCACCACTTATAACACAACACATCAAACTACCAAATTAAGTTAGGGTTTTTACAGAAAAGTGTTTATATGCAATTTTATTGTACCAAATCACATAACCAACATATTAAAACATATGTTAAGCATGTTTAATTATAGATCTTCATTTATTTTATAGATTTAACATTATAGGTTCATAAAATAAACTTTGAACCACTAAAAACACATTTTAACCATCAAAATCACTTTAAGCATACAAGACACGAAGATTAAATGAAAGCTAGGGTTTTGAACACGTTTAACCTTTTGATAATTTTTTTTCTTCTTGCTAGAAATTTAAAGAGGCTTAGATGATCCGCCTTGATAATCTTCTTGATAAACTAAGGTTTTCTCTTCCTCTTTGCTTCTCTAGCTTTCTATTTCTCTCTTTACTTCTTTTGCTCTCAAGCTTTTCTCTCCTAACACTTGGTGAAATAAAAATGACTAATGGATGAACTAAAGAAAGAGATAGTGTGGTATATAAAATTTACCTAGTGAATATGTATACATACACGAAGTGTAACTATACATATCAAGATAGGCCTACTAGACCCCCCCCCCCTAACCTATCTTGCTTCTCCCAACACTAATAAGCTTCCAAGGGAAGCTAAGTGATCACTCCTAAATGCCAGTGTAGCTGCCAGTAAAATGGTCCCACAAGTGCTCCAAAATTGCTTCTTTTTCCTTTTCTTTTAATGCCTTAAATGAGTGCTTATATATATATATATATATATACACACACATGTTGGGCTAAGTCTAAATTTAGAATTTAATTCATTCATTTGACTTTAACTAACAATCACTTTGGACATCAATTAAATGATTGGGCCTACAATTAATTCCAACATTGATTTAAATTGAGCTTTATATTAAATTCTAATTTGGGCTACGTGCAATATTGATTACTACTACCAACACTTAGATTAGAAAATAAATTGGTTGGACTACCAATTAAAACTACTTGAGCCTTCAATAATTAAATTAATAGGCTAAACAATTTACTTGATTGGTTTATCAATTAATTCACATAATGCTTAATTAAATGCAACATTAATAAAACACATAATTCAATTAGACTTACTAAACACAAAATCAATCAAACTATTACTTAGGGTTTCTAACTTATCGATACTCGATATTAAAAATCTTAAATTAGTCCATTAGTTTAAATTACCACACTAAATAGATTTCCCTTTATTAAACCCCCACACATAAATATACGATCAACATAAAAATAAAACATAGTTAAATAAAATATAACTCATTTTATTGATAAATATTTTTTAAATATATTTCTAATGTGACATAATATTCGTAGTCATTACACAGTTTCATCTAGGTTCAATGGTACCCGGTTTAAGAAAGAAAAAATTACCAAACACCTCATATAAACGAAAAAGAAGCCTAAATTATATATATATATATGTAAAGGTAACCCTGATTCCTGTATTGGAGAACTGTCATTTGACTTTCAATCTTTCTCGGGGCTTGACACAAAACTTGCTTGCTCAAGTTGCATAGACGTCTTGTGGAGGCCTAAATTGAAGTTAAAAATATGCAACCTGCGTTTTGGCATACCATTCGATTAATCAAAAATCAAAAAAAAATAAAGAAAAATTATTGCTGCTGATTTTAGCTTCAATCATCAGCCCACCAATATAAGCTACAAATTTACATATCAAATCAATTGCTCGACTTCACCAAAAACAGTGTTCTAAAACAGTATAAAAAACATTGTTCAAACAAATACTAATAAACTACACAAAACACCCACCAAATTAATCATATAATATTACGAGTAAAAGAGCAATGCAGCAATGTCGTCAAACTTCACAGACAAACTAATATATATTACCAAAAGTTGAAGAAAAAAAAACAGGGTGAAAATAGGTGGTTTTACAAATAGTTTTTTCCACAACCAGTTATAGCAGTAAATACAACAAAATTATTCGGCGCTGACAAGAAACGGTAGGCATGTTTTTAGACTTTTATCTATTCAGATCCTGCATCTGCGACGGACCTAAAAGTGATGCAAAGGAAATAATAAAGTTACTTAGATGATGTAGAACATAAGCTGGATAACAATTTTCATATTGGATATAGAACTGTGAAATGTATGAGCCAATGAACCATTATACTCCATCGGATAAAAATTATGATTTAATCCCTTCATAAACAATATATTCCAACAGGTTTTGAGATGAGGAAACTGATCAAGCTACAAAACTGACTAGGATATGAAATTAAAATAAACAAACAAATCCAACAGCTCCGAACTAAGAGACTATTTGATAAAACTGAATGAAACAGTTCTGAATGTTTAAACAATCTGAATGTGTTGAATAAAATAGAATTTTGAATACTGAATGAAAAAAATTATTTGATAATTGATATATCTAAAACATTTGAATGAGTATATTTTACATTTTTAACCCTCATAGATGTTTTGAATTAGTTTATTTGATAATTTAAAACATATGCAACATAAGTATATATTAATTATAATAATAAAATCTTTTAATTATAAAATCAAATTAATATACTTATTCACAAAATATAATTATTTATAAGAAGAAAAAAAGACTTAAAACACAATTTATTAAACTTTTGAATAATTTTTTCATATATATATATATGACGTTAATAATAATAAAAACTAAATAATATAAATAATTAAAAATGTCATATAATTAATAATATAAATGAATGGAGTATATTAAAAAATTAAGCTACACAAAAAGGGCCTTGAAGGCTTCTGTTCAGATTTAGAAGCCGATCAAATTTCAAGAAGGAGAAGAGAAAGAAAGCAGTCGACTCTATATCTCAGGTATCTCTGTCTATCTCTCACCATATCATGTATTCAAATATTACAATCTGAACTTGATTGTTTTTCTTTTGGATGATTAAATCAATGGTATATATGTGATTATTTCTTCCTGAGATCATGTTATGAAGCTAAGTGAGCTGGTCTGCTAAACTGATATTGTGTTAAGTAAGTTGGGTTACTGATTGTTTTAATTGGTCAATTTTGATGGACTGTGATTGGAGCATAGCAGCTGGAGAGGATCACTGATTGGAGTGTAGCAGCTAGAGAGGATCACGAAAGTATTAACAGAAGAAATAGCTGTCAAATAGCAGTGAAGTTTTCAGTTGAATGAATTAACAGAACAAGAGTTAGTTATCAACAGAAAATCTATCTAACTATGAGCGGGAAGGATTTGAATTCCATTTTAGGAGGGAAATGTAATAGTTAGGTAGTTAAATAGAGAAAGTAAGCTGAGGGAAAGATCATTGAGAGTTATAATATTTTTCTTTTTGTATTGTTCTAAGTCTGTAACTACCTTTCTTTCATCAATCTAATCTGCCATTTTTTCTTTTATTTGATCTTCTTACTTCTGTTTTCTTATTATTTTTTTTTCTACCAAATCATTACAAATTGGTATCAGAGCCTGTTTTCCTCGGCAAGTTTCATCACTAATGGCAGCAGGAACAAGGTCAAAAGAATCAGTAGAAGAGGGACTTCGTAACACAAATACTAGGGTGCAAGAGTTGATGAACAGTCATTACTAACTACAGAATTTAGTGGAAGTAATTGGTAAATCAGTGGAGGAAATGGGGGAACGATTCAACAATTTGCAAAGTACAATGGAATTAATGATGACAGAGTTTCAAAGGAATGTTAAAGGTAAGAATTCTGAGGTTTGATTTTCCAATTTTCAATGGTTTGGATATCAAGAATTGGATCATGAAGTGCCAATATTATTTTCTATTTTTTCCAATAAATGATGCTCAAAGACTAAGAAGGGTGGCCCTTAATATAGAAGGTGAAGTTGGAAATTGGTTTTTAGCCTACTTTAAATCTAATCCAACTGTTACTTGGAAACAATTTATGGTTGATATTGAAACTAGGTTTGGTGAAACCTCCAACAATAATGCTTTGGCAGAATTCAACAGGTTGCAACAATCAACATCAGTAGTTCAATACTAGAAAAGGTTTGAATTTCTGAGATCCATTGTAGAAGCTGAGAATCTAGGGTTAGATGAAACCTACTTTATGAAATGTTTTGTAGGAGGGTTGAAAGAAGAGATAGGGGGTTTGTAAGTCTTTTAAAACCACAGAAGTTAACTGAAGCTATTGCAGCAGCAAGGGTTCAAGAAGGGACAGTAGAAGCTATATACAAGAAAAACAAACCAAATCCACAATTTCAGAAATCTATGAAATATAATGATGGAGCCAATTTTGGAGATTCAAACAAAAAGTTTGTTCATCATCAGAACACAAGTTTAGGTTCTAATACTAATGAGATGGGAAACAGAATACAGAATTCTGGGCCAGTTAGGAGATTGTCCTTCAGTGAAATGCAGGCTAAAAGGGATAAGGGTTTGCGTTTTAATTGTGATGAGCCCTACAAATTTGGTCATAGATGCAAAACCAAACAATTATATATGATTGTGGGAGATGATGAAGGAGAGGAGGAGGAAATTAAATCTGATATGGTTCTAGAAGAGAGACTAATAAATGCAGAAGATGAGATGGCCATTTCTTTGCATTCTCTCAATGGAAGTGCTTCTGAAACTACATTGAGGATCAAAGCTACTGTTAAGGGAAATGAGGTAATATTGCTCATAGATACAGGAAGTACCCATAACTTCTTGAATTCTAAAACAGCTGAGAGGTTGCACTGTGTGATAGAAGAAGATAAACCCTTGCAAGTCAGTGTGGCTGATGGGTATAAAATGATTCGAACAGACAGATGTAAGAACTTTGAATGGGTGTCTCAAGGAACAAAATTCTGCACAGATATGAGACTAATACCATTGAAGGGTTGTGATGTTGTGCTAAGAGTTCAATGGTTAAAAACTTTGGGTGATTGTGTTTTTAATTTCAATACTTTGACCTTAAGTTTTGCAATGGGAAGCAATAAGGTAATTTTGAAAGGTAGCAGTGACCTACAACAACCTGTTGTTGCAATGATTACAAGACATAACTTACAGGAGGCTTGGAAGAAGAATCAGTTACTCTTAATGGCTTGTATTTTTGCAATTCAAATTGACCAGAAACAAGAACAACTTCCAGAACAGATTAAAGGAGAGATAGACTCTTATGGGGATGTTTTACAGGAACCTAAAGTACTACCCCCCAAGAGAAATCATGACCACAAAATTCCTTTAAAAACTGGTTCAGAACCATTCACTATAAGACCATATAGATATCCTCCTGTGCAAAATGCTGAGATCGAAAAGATAGTGTAGGAGATGTTAGCTACTGGAATTATACAACCTAGCCAAAGCCCCTTTGTCTCACCAGTGATCTTAGTTAAAAAAAAGATGGAACATGGAGATTTTGCATGGACTATAGAGAACTAAATGGGATTACCATAAAGGACAAGTTTCCAATTCCCATTATTGAGGAGCTATTAGATAAATTGAGGGGATCAAAAGTATATTCCAAGCTAGACTTACGGGCTGGATATCACCAAATAAGGATGCATCCTGATGACATACAGAAAACTGCATTTAGAACCCATGTGGGTCACTACGAATTCTTAGTTATGCCATTTGGCTTAACAAATGCTCCTGCCTCCTTTCAAGCACTTATGAATCAGGTGTTTTCTGAGCATCTTAGAAAATTTATTCTTGTCTTCTTCAATGATATACTAATCTATAGTCCTGATTTGGATTCACATGTAAACCATTTATCTGTTGTACTGTCATTGTTGAGATCCAATACTTTGTATGCTAAGATGTCCAAATGCTCTTTTGCTCAACCACAAATAGAGTATTTAAGACATATTATTTCAGCAACAGGGGTGTCAGCTGATCCTACAAAAATTTCATGTATGCTTGACTGGCCAGAACCAAAGTCTGTTAAAGCTTTAAGAGGATTTCTCGGATTGACTGGTTATTACAGAAGGGTTATTAAAGGCTATGGAGAGATAGCTAAACCATTAACAAAATTACTATAGAAGGACAAATTCCAATGGACTCAGGAAGCAACTGAATCATTTCAGAAACTGAAGTTGATGATGGGGTCAACACCAGTACTAGCTTTACCAGATTTTTCTCAACCTTTTGTCATTGAGACTGATGTTAGTTCTAAAGGTATAGGAGCAGTTTTGATGCAACATGGAAGACCATTAGCATTTCTAAGCAAGGCTTTGGCTTCTAAACATTTGGGATTATCAGTTTATGAAAAAGAATTGTTGGCAATTCTTCTAGCTGTTAACAAATGGAGGTCTTATCTCATGGGAATACACTTCATTATTAAAACTGAACACCAAAGTTTCAAATTCTTTCTGGAACAAAGGCTCACTACCCATTTGCAGCAGAAATGGTTAAGTAGGATGTTGGGATTCAATTATGAGATTACTTATAAGAAAGGAAAAGAAAATGTGGTTGCGGATGCTTTATCTAGAAGGTTCAATGAAGAACCTACTGTGCAAATGATGGCCATAACTGAAGTTATACCTCAATGGTTGGAAGAGGTGAGCAAGTCTTATGAAGGAGATGAGTAAGTTCGGTTTGTTATCCAACAACTCAGTATTGTACCAAATTCTGTGCCTTATTTCACCATATCCAGAAATGTGTTAAGATACAAAGGACTAATCTACATTGGTTCTCAAATTAACCTCAGAAGGTCTATTTTTTCATTCTTTCATGATAGCTCTGTTGGAGACCATTCTGGGATACAAGCTACTATGAGAAAAGTGAGTGCATATTTCTATTGGCCTACTATATTAAGTGACAACAAAGTCTGGGTTAAAGAATGCAAGGTGTGTCAGAAACATAAGACTGAGCATAATTCCTATCCAGGTTTATTACAACCTTTGGAAGTACCTCATAAACCTTGGACAGATATCTCTATGGATTTCATTGAAGGGTTGCCACATTCTGAAGGTAAATCTGTTATTCTGGTTGTAGTGGACAGATTCACTAAATTTGCACATTTCATAAGTCTTCGCCATCCTTACACAGCTAGTACTATAGCCAGGTTATTCATTGATAACATTTACAAGTTGTATGGTTTACCTCAGAATATTGTTACAGATAGAGATAAAAAATTTATCAGCACATTTTGGCAAACTTTATTCAAACAGTTGGGAGTAAAATTGTGCTTGAGTACATCATACCATCCTCAGTCTGATGGTCAAACTGAGACATTGAATAGATGTTTGGAATGTTACTTAAGGTGTATGTGTAGTGACAATCCTAAGAAATGGTGTTCTTGGTTAAGCTTAGCACAGTGGTGATATAATACTAATTATCACACAGCTTTACACTGCACTCCATTTCAGGCCTTGTTTGGTATCAGTCCTCCCCATCTTAATTTCCACCAGATTGAAAAAACCAGAATTCCAACAGTTGATGCCTTATCAGAGAAAGGATTGATGTGTTAGCTGAGTTAAGGGAACATTTACTGCAAGCACAAGTCAGGATGAAGCATTATGTAGATCAGAAAAGGACTGAAAGAACATTTGAGGTTGGGGATTCAGTCTATTTGAAGTTGTTACAACCCTATAGACAATCAAGTTTGGCTCAAAGAAGCAGCTTCAAATTAGCATCAAGGTATTATGGTCCTTACAATGTAATAGAAAAGTTGGGATCAGTTGCATATAGATTGGAATTACCACCAGGTGCTCAAATCCATAATGTTTTTCATGTGTCTTTACTAAAGAAAAAATTGGGGAACAAGCTCAGGTGGCTCCATCATTACCTCCAGTTACTGATATTGGCAAACCAAAGTTAGTTCCTGTAGCAGTCTTGGCTAAAAGGATGGTTAAGTTTCAAAATAAGCCAAAAGTTGAGTACTTAATTCATTGGGCGAATACTAATGAGGAGGATGCTTCTTGGGAAAATGCTCAGTTGATGGTTGCCCAATTTCCTGATTTTAAATTTAGTCCTTGAGGACAAGGACAATCTGGGCGGGAGGCATTGTTATGAAGCTAAGTGAGCTGGTCTGCTAAACTGATATTGTGTTAAGTAAGTTGGGTTACTGATTGTTTTAATTGGTCAATTTTGATAGACTGTGATTGGAGCATAACAGCTGGAGAGGATCACTGATTGGAGCGTAGCAGCTAGAGAGGATCACGAAAGTATTAACAGAAGAAATAGCCATCAAATAGCAGTGAAGTTTTCAGTTGAATGAATTAACAGAACAAGAGTTAGTTATCAACAAAAAGCTATCTAACTATGAGCGGGAAGGATTTGAATTCCATTTTAGGAGGGAAATGTAATAGTTAGGTAGTTAAATAGAGAAAGTAAGCTGAGGGAAAGATCATTGGGAGTTGTAATATTTTTCTCTTTGTATTGTTCTAAGTCTGTAACTACCTTTCTTTCATCAATCTAATCTGCCATTTTTTTTTTATTTGATCTTCTTGCTTCTGTTTTCTTATTTTTTCTACCAAATCATTACAGATCATCGATGCTTCTGGAGGAGGTGGGAACACTGCTACGTTTTAGCGTCTTCTCCATCTACATACGCAGTTGTGGCCTCAACGCCTTCGTCATCGAAATGTTCCTCACCCAGATGCGACCACGTTTGGGAGGGCACTTCAATAAAAAAGTTATTCAGCCAAGCAGCTGAGCGACTCAGCCAAAATTTTTATCATGAATCAGTCAGATGCAATCAAACCATTTAGAGTTTGAAACCTATAAAACAAATAGTCTTAATAGCTTAATCGATCAGTTTTTGAGTCATTCAGTCCTATTCAGAACAAAACAAATAGCGCCTAAAACCTGAACTCATTAAAAAGCTATGTATCACTATTTCAGACACCTAATAGTGAAAAAATTGTTGCACAAAAATATTGATTCTAAAGAAATGTCTGGTAGGTATTGCACTGATTCCTTGCTATTACACATTAAACAAATATGTTTGTAATAGATAAACATTTAGCGTGAATGTAATCTGTTAAGTGGTGGTAAGAACATCAATGTTTAAGACGGCATCAAAGCACTTTCCCTCCGATGCATTTTTTATCTTTAACAAAGGTAAAGACTTGCTATCTAGCACACGCTACATGTGACAGATTTTGGGACCGAGTTACAAGTTACAAAATCTTTTCAACACTTTATTCATAACAATCAAGAAATTTAATAGGTACGAAACCAGCTCAACTAGACTCTACAGTAATATGTACACACATGCACACTAGTTGTTTAAGAAGTTACCTAATAGCATACTGATGTAGAAATAAAGAAAGTAGCAAACTGATGGTTATTTTCCACCACAGTTTCCAATGGTTCCTTTTTTAGGTATACATGCCCTTGAAACCTAATCCAATGATTCACCAGTGTAGAATGAACATAGATAATTTTAGGCATAGTACATGCTTGTGTTCGGACAGACTCCATGATATTTATTGAATGTATCAGTAGTTATTAGCAAGAACCCTCAATGAATGTGGATGACAGCAATACCAATCAACCAAAACTTTAAAAAGGTGAGAAATATTTATTTAAAAAAAATCAAAGATTGATCAATTAAATCATATTCATCACCCGCATTCTATCCATTCAATCTCTTCGACGGTTTTGCATTCAAAAGTCAAAACTAACCATTATATTTGTAGAAGACATCCATCCAAGGGCGGAGGCACGTATGGGCTAGGGTGGGTTGTAGCCCGGGGTGAAGAAGGAAAGCGACTGTGAGGAGGAAAGGGTTGTGTGCTTGTGTCGCTGTGAAGCCGATTTTCTTGGAGTCGGGCATGGCTGATGCACTAACGATATGCCTCGATTAGTATGTTAATAATCCTTGCTATATCTCATAGTTCAAAACCATGGTCTTAGTTGTCGTATTTTGCAGGGTTCTTTGGAAATGAATCTCCTGTAGCTACATAAATGTAGTAATTGATCTATCCAGGGAGTCAGTTAATGGTATAAAGGTGGAATATGTGGATATATCACCATCGCCTATGCTCAACACGGATCTCGAGGTCAACGGAACTTATCCGCCCATTGTGGAGGGTTTCCGACAAAAGATTTTGGAAGTCGATAGCTTCCTCTTTGCTTCTCTCGAGTGAAGTTTTTGACGAGGAGGATTTGTATATGGTTGGTATAGCCCAGGGCGGAAAAAATTTCTGGCTCCGCCCTTGCATCCATCTATTTTTATTGGTTTGCATTCGAAGTTCTAGAAGTTAAACATAAAATATAGACGATCACCTTTAGTTAAGTTTCCTTAGTTTATTTATATCATCTTCTCTAGGTCTATTATCCTCTAGCCATTTGAATTAGAGCATGCATTTATCTTGTTTAGCAAATCTCATTTATTTCTTCCCTGGAATGTCTGTCATCCATCTGCTCTAAACATACTTCAACCTCTGCCTATCACTGTTGGTTTGCAAAAATATGGCATACATATAATCAAATTATATAAGCGCAACGGAAGCAATAAAAATCAGATTTAAAATTTTTTGTATAAACCAATAACCCGAATTTTTCTTATGCGACTATTATTAATTGAGGAAGGATAAAAGAATTTATACCTTTGTAGAACCAAGCTTCCACAGGTAAAAGTTCATCTCCCTTTGATCCATCACGTTCTTCTTCAAATTCACCGATTAGATTACCCGGATCAATGTTAGCTCCCCAAATGTTGAGCCTCTAGAGGTGATCCACCAAGAGATCTATGAATTAAAGAAGTGGATTTTTGGTTTCTCCAAACCATGGGTGGCTAGCCCTAATTCTCTCTCTCTCTAACTCCTTAGATCTAGAGAATTATGGAGTACTCTCTCTAATCTAATGAAAGAGTGTGTAACCCTGATCTATGATAAGACTCCTCTTATTTATAGATCTAGTCAACCCTCCTAAACTATTTAGGATTAGGGTTTTAATTTA
The DNA here is from genome assembly GCA_947179155.2 of Hedera helix. Taxonomy (NCBI): domain Eukaryota; kingdom Viridiplantae; phylum Streptophyta; class Magnoliopsida; order Apiales; family Araliaceae; genus Hedera; species Hedera helix. The sequence goes on along the minus strand of OX359275.1, from coordinate 15,406,801 downwards.
ATTCCCAATTTCATTAGGAACTAAATTAATTAATTACAATTCCTAAACCATTTAGGAACTTAATTATTTAATAATGAGAGTACTTCTTATTAATTAATTACTAAACCATTTAGAAACTTAATTAATTATTATAATTATAATTCCTAAACTATTTAGTAACTTAATTATTTAATAATAATATTACTACTTATTAATTAATTCCTAAACCATTTACGAACTAAATAATAATATTAGCAGTAATAATAATAATAAAAATAATAGTAATAATAATAATAATAAGACTCCTCTTATTAATTTATAATTAGTATTTCTAAAATACTAAATTATAAATATTAAGCTATTTAATTTATTCTATCATCATAGTATAAATTAAATATACTTAATTTATTATTACAATTATGTCATCCACTTCTAAAATAAATATTACTCTTTTGCGGTGTGACCCTTTAGGTTCTCCATATTAAACCGGTTGTATAATAAATAAATTAGAACAATTCTAATTCATTTATTACGAATTAACTCTTTAATTCAGAATAAATAATTATTCCACAATAAGGGTAAGCCCCCTTAGCGATTAGTCGACTTTCCAGATAATATAGATTTCAACATTTAATCGTAAAAGAACCTTTCAGCAAATAGTTACCGTACAATTCAATCCTTCTACCATACAATGTCCCAATCAAATATAAGACACGAAATTTCTGTCAAGTCTTATTTATTTGATTATATGCATTTCAATTCACAAATACACAACTCTTGTTAATGTAAATTAGAAACTCTTTTCTAATTTCATTCAACCCTGGCCAGGGATTTCTGAGTTGTCACTTATTGAATCGCATAGGACATTCTCTCCCTTTACTGGAAGTGGTAGATCCTTTGTTGACCATTCATATATCTCCATGTGTACCTTATTATACCCAAGCACATTCTTTGATATACCAATAGGTCTTAAGGAATATGTCAAAGTATAATTTAGTACACACAAGATACTAAGATGATCTCAAGTCTAAGGATCACTTGTACGACTATCACATAAGGAACTCCTATTGACAGATGAGTAAAACTCCATTAGGTGTTCCTTGAGCGAGTCACGTTCAGTGAACTTATTCTCTAATAAGCACCTACATACTTGATTTAGTGTCTTTACACAAATGATTATAAGATCAATCATCCTCTTCATAAGAGCAAACATAGTATGTACCAATCTATCCGGATCTACTAATCCCCTTTTTAGTGATCCAACGATTAGGAACAATTTTAGTTTTGAGCTATCTTGAATTTAGATCTCATCAGCATGATCCTCATCATAGTTCTAAAAGCATTGCTCGAAAACTATGGGTTTATCCATTTGATTAATTCAAGTAATTAATCATGAATAAATAAATGCCTTGATACTTTTATTAATAAATGAACAAGATTACAAAGTATATGCTTATCACATCAAATGTGATTGGCTTGAGGGCATATTACTTTCAATCTCCCACTTGCACTAAAGCCAATCGCCTTTTGGTATCCCTATACCATTCTTCTCTAAGTGGCGTATAAATTGCTTAGTAAATGCTTTAGTTAATGGATCTGTAATGTTGTTCTAAGAGTCTACCATCTTTATGGTATCCTCTCCTTTTCAATGATTCATCTAATCATATAAAAGTGCCGCAACACATGTTTGGATTTCAGATGAGACCTAGGTTCCTTGGCGAATTAAACTCCTTTAATGTTAGGAACCATTATAAGTTTTGTAATGAACTTGTTTAACCAAACAATCACCTTTGCAGCTTCACTTATAGTTATTTACTATGTCTTTGTCACTAAATCAACAACTCTTTACTGTTTGGAACTTTTCCAACTCACTGCAGCACCGTTCATGGTAATCATATTACCTGAAACTGATATGTTGTTATCTTGGTTAGTCTAAACAAACTTGAGTTTGTCAAACCCTCTAGTTTTATATCAGACCCATCATTAGAAACTCTTTTCTAATATTCTTCTCCAAAATTGAACTGATATCTGCTTATTATACATAAACAATATCATGTCTAGTACATTTCAACGAATCAATGTACGTCCCTTGGGTTAAGCCGAGCATCCTTTATGATCTATCTCTATAGACCTTTATCCTAAATAGAATGTTAGGACGCTTCTCCCAAGTCCTTAATGGAGAAGTTTTTAGACAACCACATCTTTACTGATTGTAGCATCGGTATGTCATTCCTTATTGATATTATATCAACATATAACACTAGGAATGTCACAGTGCTCCCACTAACCTTTGTACATACTTGGTTCATCCTTGTCTTTGATAAAATCAAACTCTTTTGATTGTCTCATCAAAACGGATGTTCTATCTTCGAGAAATTTGCTTCAATCCATAATTGGATCGTAGTAGCTTTCATACTTGATTTACTCCATCATTATGGAGACAAATCCTTTTGGTTGTATCATACATACATCCTTTTATATAGTAAGCTGTTACCGCAAGTAAAATCCGAATGGATATATGCATTTTCACTGGTGAAAAATTTCATCTTAGTCAACTCATTGACCTTATTTGAAATCTTTTTACCACTAATTAGGTCTTATAGGTCTCCACCTAGCCATCTGCTTTAGTCTTTCTCCAAAGACCCATTTCGGATTTTATGGTCATCAACCATTTCTCTTGAGTATCTAACACTCATATCTCATCGTATATATCTGGATCATCATCCACTATGATGCGTACCTTATCATCATCATCTATGATGAATCTATACCATTCAGGTATCTTCGGTACTAAACCAGATTTATGACTTGGTTGTGGTACAATAGGTTTATCTACTTGTACAGATTCCTTCATTTTATCTGTAGTGTTTTGTGGTTCTTGAACTTCTTCAAGATCTATTTTACTCCCACTAACCCTTTAAGAAAAAACCATTTAGGAACTAAATAATAATACTAGCAGTAATATTATTATTAAATAATTAAGTTCCTAAATAGTTTAGGAGTTATAATTATAATAATTAATTAAGTTACTAAATGGTTTAGTAATTAATTAATAAGAAGTACTCTCATTATTAAACAATTAAGTTCCTAAATGGTTTAGGAATTGTAATTAATTAATTTAGTTCCTAATTAAATTGGGAATTAAATTAAAACCCTAATCCTAAATAGTTTAGGAGGGTTGACTAGATCTATAAATAAGAGGAGTCTTATCATAGATCAGGGTTACGCACTCTTTCATTAGATTAGAGAGAGTACTCCATAATTCTCTAGATCTAAGGAGTTAGAGAGAGAGAGAATTAGGGCTAGCCACCCATGATTTGGAGAAACCAAAAATCCACTTCTTTAATTCATAGATCTCTTGGTGGATCACCTCTAGAGGCTCAACACTTGGGGAGCTAACATTGATCCGTGGAATCTAATCGGTGAATTTGAAGAAGAACGTGATGGATCAAAGGGAGATGAACTTGTACACGTGGAAGCTTGGTTCTACAAAGGTATAAATTCTTTTATCCTTCCTTAATTAATAATAGTCGTATAAGAAAAATACGGGTTATTGGTTTGTACAAAAATTTTAAAATCTGATTTTTATTGCTTCCGTTGCGCTTATATAATTTGATTATATGTATGCCATATTTTTGCAAACCAACAATGGCATCAAGAGCCAAACTTATGTGGATTATTAATTGTTCTAATTTTATATATGTATGGGTATGTGTTTAGAACAATTTATTAGGCATAATTTGTTGTATAGAATCATGGGTATTGAAAATCAATTGCAAAAATCGTGTTTTGAAAAGAAAAAAAAAATTAAAATTTCGCAAACTGCTACAGTGCTGGAACAGGACTAACGCGCGCATTGCGCGGAAAGTAGTAGCGGACCGCGCATTGCGCGGAAACAAGTAATGCGCGCATGGCGTGGAGAGTTACAGGGCGCGCATTGCGCGGAACTGGGCAAATACACGCATTGCGTGGGGAGACTGTTGCGCGCATTGCGCGGGATTGTACGCGGTGGCAATTCTGTAAATAAAACGCGCGGTGGCAGTATAGTAAATAATGAAAATCCGGTTTTTCAATGGCAATTTCGTAATATTACAACTTCCGGATTTTTAATTATTTTTGTATTTTTAAGCAGATTTTTAAAATTAAAAAAAAAAGGTTTATTTTGGGTTATTTTAAAAATCCAAAAATTACAAAAATATAATAAAAATAAATAGTTTATTTTTAAATAATTTTATAATTAAAATAAAAGGTTTATTTTAAATATGAAATTGGATTTCATGCAACTTTAAATTGTCCATTAAATGATACAAATACATATATGGAATGATTTATTTAATTCATGAGATGAATATTATTTATTAATATATATGTTGATATATATGATAATAAATGGGATTGATTATAGACTATTGACCAATGTGATTGGATTTAATTTTAATTAAATGCATGAATGAATGGGTTTTAATAAATGGGGTATGCGTACCTCGTCTTTCTAATTTTTCTTATGTATAATTCTATCTCCCTCCTATGTACTTCCCCTTGACTGTTGATCAAGGTTTCTATTTATTGTAAATAATTTGTAATAGGATTAGTTGGAATTATTTTGAAGAATTGGAGCAAAGAAGCAAGGAGCGCATGAAGACCCGTTTGTAATGGAACCCGAATTTAAATGTAATAGTTACATTTAATTTAATTTATTCTTGCACCCTAGGTTTGACCAATTGGTTTATTTTGTGGCTCGAATAAACCAAACTAGAATAAAAATCCATAATCAATCCAGGTAGAATATAGTATTCTATATGTGCATGCTTATTTATATATATTATATATTATCAAACATGCTTCGCATGTTAATTAATATGACGCGTATTTTATATATATATGTGCATGCGCGCTAAACAAGATGAGACATTTAATATTAGCAAACCCCTCATGATGTAGAATAAATATTATTTATAAAATGAATTAAAATGTTTAATTCATGAATTAAAGGAGTTTAATTCAATTAAATAAAATTAGAATTGTTCTTATTTATTTATTCTACTACTCATAATATTAAGTTGTAACGTTCAAAGATATTTATCAAAATATCGAACGTCGCCTTCTAGCATGGTAAAACGATAGAGTATCAAATAGTCAATATACGTTTGTTGTGCACACACAAGGCTTATATCGATTATTTGAGATGTTGTTTTATCACATTTGATGCTTATAAAGGAATTGAATATTACTGTTTTGTTGTGTCACACAAGGACGGTCTTTTTCTCTTCTAATATAAGAAAATGCTAGGTTGGACTTAACTTGGATAATTTTGATTTGGATGTGTCACACATGATCATAATAATCTAAGAGGCAAAATAAAAGGAGTTACATGTTAATGTAATTGACAAGAGTTGTCTACCTATTTATTTATATATCGTTTGTTGTGTCACACAAGGCTATATACATTTGAAATAGGATCATTATTCTCACTAGCAAATCTTTAACTAGATTTGCCGAACTATATAAGGAGGGTAATATAGTTTGATGAAAATAGTGGGAGACACCATTTTAAATAAAGACCTAATTTATTTTGGTAATTAATAAAATGAATGCATGTTAATGTTGTTATTAATTCACTTAAAGAATATTACTATGTTTAATTCACTAACACTGCATAGCATAATGTATGCTAACAATTAATCGAACCGAATTGTTCGGATTGATTAAACAAATTTAAGAAAAGTTCTCAATGCTGAAAAGCTAGCAAATGTCCTTAATTTGTCTATTCCTACAAACGTTGTAGACTAAGCCTCTGAGGAAGAGATTGCTATTTTAAATGGCAAGATGATGCAAAGGTGGCTTAATGCACCATGCTCGCATCCATAAGTATCGAGTTACAGCGTCAACACGAGAAAATGGATGCACCTACTATATTGCTGCACATTCAATAGTTGTATGGTGAGCAAAGTAGGTCAATTAGATATAAGATATCTAAGGAGCTCTTCCGATCTATAATAACCAATGGCACTACAATAAAAGACACATGTCCTAAAGATGATCAATTGGATTGATCAATTAGGACAAACATGTTTTGTCAAAGATGGAGAGTTGGGTCAAGATTCGATCTTGCATCACTCACTGACTCTAATTCACAATATGTTGTGAACTTCAAACATTATTAAGCTAGAAGTCATTTAACTGATTTTCTTAAATATGTTGAAGACTGTTGAGAGTCATTTTCCTTCCTAGAAAAACAAAGTCTTACTCGTAGATGAATCTTCTAAGCGGAGGAAGATGACCAAAGGTATTTCTGAGGAGTCAGAAAGAGTAGAAGGCAAAAGAAAGGCTAAACAAAGGACATAAATAAAAGTGATCCCAAGGGCAAAGAAGTTTGCTTTCATTGCGATAAACTGGTAAACTGGGACACTGGAAGAACAACTACAAGAGAGTTGTCGTAGTTTAGTGAAACTTCAACTACAGATATAGATTTGTTCATAATAGAACTTTCTATAAGTCAAGTTCTACTTAGGTATTAGATACCGAATGGTGGTCTCACATATGCAAGTCGTTGCAGAGACTAAGCAGAAGTAGAAAGCTAAATAAATGATAAGTAATCATGTGCTGGGGAATGAAGCAAAGGTTGCTGCATTAGCCATGAGAACTTATAGTTTAGCACTGCCTACGGGCAAGTCTATTAAGTTAGTAAGTTGTTACTAGGTTCCAGTTCTTAGAAACATTATTTCAGTTCCATGTGATGACAAGGAATGTTCTTTTGACATTATAATAATGAACAATCGTTGTTCTGTTTATAATGATAATGTTTTATTTAGAACTGGTTGATTACTTAATAGATTTTATATACTTGACTTATATGAAAAATATTCCAATTTGAACAAACTAAGAGCAAATAGATGATATGAATCATACATTTATGCAATACTGTTAACTCGGTCATGCTAATGAAACAAGACTAAAACAAGTTGTATAAAGATAGGCTTTTAGAGCTTTTGATTATGAATCAAATACAACTTGTGAATCTTGTATCATGGATAATATGACTAAATCTCCATTTAGTGGACATGGAGAGCGAGTGCGGAGTTGTTAGAAATGGTACACACAGTCGTGTGTGGGACCTCTGACAACAAATGCAAGAGGACGGTATTCATTCATTACTTTCACTAATGATTCTAGATTTTGATATATGTATTTGATGAAATACAAATCCAAATCATTTGAAATGTTCAAAGAATTCAAAAGTGAAGTATAGAAACTAAAGGCCAAAAGTATTAAAGTTCTTCGATTAGATCGAGAAGGGAATACTTAAGCAGTAAGTTTCTAGATCATCTTAAGCGAAATGGTATTCTCATAGAATGGACATGGTGATGATCCATAATGAGTATTACTGATCTTCCAATATCCTTCTAGGGTTATGCTTTAAAAACGATCGCATATCTACTAAATACGATACCTTCAAATTCCGTCCCTAAGACTTCATATGAGTCATGGATAGGGAGGAAACCAAGTCTTAAGCATGTTAAGATTTGAATTGTTCAGCATATGTCAAAAGGTTTGACAAAGATAAGCTAGGGACATGATCTGATAAGTGTAAACTTGTGGAATATCCTAAAGAAAGTTTAGGATATCACTTCTATAATCCGACTAACTAAAAGGTGTTTGTTTGAAACACGCTGTCTTATAATCACAAGGACTTAGTCTCATGTACTTGGATTGCATTTTGGCCACTTAAATCATGACCCATGACCAATGACTATCAAACTCTTGTGCTGGTAGATAATACCACAATCTATATTTATCGAGACGCCATGTCATGGCTTTTATAAATATTAACAATCTAGGACAGTTTAAAGGGACCAAATCAAACAATAGAATGTCGCCCTCTTCTTATCTGCCAAATAACACACTTTATAAGCCAAATTAAGAAACCTACACAGATGAATTTTCGTGGTCAGGCAACCCAAACATGAAAAAATACTATTAATACTACTACTAATAATAATAATAATAAAGAACCTTAATTTTCTGCAAGTCATTCACAGCTTGTTTCATTGAATAAAGGGTTATTTTCTTCACTTGATACCAGCATGCAAATTAATATATGGGTAATAAAATCTACAAACTTCAGATAATTAAATTATTGTAAAGGAAAATATAAAATCCTTAATTCAGCTCATACCAATTTGATAAGCGTATAATCTCAAAAGAGTAAGGATACAACTTGTCTTCCTTGGCACTATGATTTTGGGGAAGAACTCGAATCTCCTCTGCTAAACGGGTGCACTCGTTAACATTTTCAGGTGAAACAAAGTCAAGAGCAACCTTTATACATGACTGCAAAATAGGAAAACACATTGAAAGTAATTTAAAAGATGAACACTTTCATATATGAAGATTTGAAAATTAGGTACAAAATTTGTTTAAAAGTTTAAAGCACCTGCATAAAAACAACCTGAAATACAGATGTGTGAATTTTTTAAGGGAAAACAATCTCGTATCTTATCAGCCATCGCAACGATGGCCTAAATTTGCAAAGCCATTTCAACCAAAGATTTTGTATTCTTAGAAAGTTGCATCATAAAATTCTGAAACCGAATACTATCAATGGTCACTAATCAAAAACTAACTATTACCAAATTCCATATAAATGTGAATGAACATGAAAGACCATGGCTTTGAGAGGAAATGGCTTTGAGAGGAAATATAAAGTTTTTTTTAAATAGAAAAAAATTATTATATTAGGAGATAAGCGACAGTATAAATGTCCTGGCTGCTGAGCGGGGGTGTGTATAAAGAACAATGTCACAACTTCTTGGGATGTCATGCAATCAACTTTTTGGTTAAGCCAAGTCTCATCAAATCATTGTTTTCAGTTGTAAGCTTTTCAATCCAAGTTTACAAAGGGTTATTCTCAAAGTTTCTTCATGAAAGACTTTATAATATAATTTTTTAGGACAAAATTTTACATTTGGCATATGATACAAGACCAGCAATTTTAATATTAATTTATCGTGAGAACTTCCATTTCTTTAGGAATCTCACTGATTATGATGGTAATGAGTTCAAGTTAATGATTACTTTTCAATTCAAATTTACACCTCCTCTGATAAACATATTTAGATAAGAGTTATTTTTCTTTCTTTTGATACAAATTTCCTTCTTTCCTAATAAACGAATTTGTATCCAAGACTATTTTCATAGTTTTTCTTGCAAGAGTTATTTCTCTTTCATGACTTGTTCTTCAATTAAATTTCCTAAAGCTTCTATCATTTGTAAAGCAAAGGTTTGATATGTGCATGCTATACACGTTCCAGCAGTGGCAACGAGATGGAAGGTGATAGTGGCTAGACGGACAGTTATTGACTCAGTTATTGAATAAGCTTGGGTAGTGGATAGCATAGTGGATGCTATGCTTTATCCTATAGCATAGTGGGTCCTGTTTTCTAGCTTTGTTGTTATTTTCTCTACTAGTTGTATGGCTATATATAGCCTGAATGAATTGAATAAAGATAGCAGTTTTATCACCAAACAATTCCCTCTTCCTCTTAATTCCTTTCTGCTTTCTAATTATAAATTCCTTCGTATTATTGGTATCAGAGCCAGGTCCGACCATGGACACTCGTGGCAAAACAAATGCAGAATTCCGCAACGATGTAAACGAAATCTTAGCACGACACGAGACCAGTTTCAATCAGGTGAATGCGGCCTTGCAAGCTGTGTTAACCGAGCTTCAAGCTCTTCGAGCCTTCCATAACCAAAACACTAGCTCTTCAACACGTGATGAATCTGAAAGTAGTATGCCCTCAAGCCAATCACATTTGATGTGATAAGCATATACTTTGTAATCTTGTTCATTTATTAATAAAAGTATCAAGGCATTTCTTTATTCATGATTAATTTCTTGAATTAATCAAATGGATAAACCCATAGTTTTCGAGCAATGCTTTTAGAACCGTGATGAGGATCATGCTAATGAGATCTAAATTCAAGATAGCTCAAAACTAAAATTGTTCCTAATCGTTGGATCACTAAAATGGGGATTAGTAGATCCGGATAGATTGGTACATACTATGCTTGCTCTTATGAAGAGGGTGATTGATCTCATAATCATTTGTGTAGAGACACTAAAACAAGTATGTAGGTGCTTATTAGAGAATAAGTTCAATGAACGTGACTCGCTCAAGGAACACCTAATGGAGTTTTATTCGTCTGTCAATAGGAGTTCCTTATGTGATAGTCATACAAGTGATCCTTAGACTTGAGATCATCTTAGTATCTTGTGTGTACTAAGTTATACTTTGACATAATCCTTAAGATCTATTGGTATATCAAAGGATGTGATTGGGTATAATAAGGTACACATGGAGATAGATGAATGGTTTACAAAGGATCTACCACTTCCAGTAAATGGAGAGAATGTCCTATGCGATTCAATAAGTGACAACTCAGAAATCCCTGGCCAGGGTTGAATGGAATTAGAAAGGAGTTTCTAATTTACATTAACTAGAGTTGTGTATTTGTGAATTGAAATGCATATAATCAAATAAATAAGACTTGACAGAAATTTCATGTCTTATATTTGATTGGGACATTGTACGGTAGAAGGATTGAATTGTACGATAACTATTTGCTGAAAGGTTCTTTTACGATTAAATGTTGAAATCTATATTATCTGGAAAGTCGACTAATCGCTAAGGGGGCTTACCCTTATTGTAGAATAATTATTTATTCTGAATTAAAGAGTTAATTCGTAATAAATGAATTAGAATTGTTCTAATTTATTTATTATACAACCGGTTTAATATGGAGAACCTAAAGGGTCACACCGCAAAAGAGTAATATTTATTTTAGAAGTGGATGGCATAATTATAATATTAAATTAAGTATATGTAATTTATACTATGGTGATAGAATAAATTAAATAGCTTAATATTTATAATTTAGTATTTTAGAAATACTAATTATAAATTAATAAGAGGAGTCTTATTATTATTATTATTACTATTATTATTATTACTAGTATTATTATTTAGTGCCTAAATGGTTTAGGAATTAATTAATAAATAGTAATATTATTATTAAATAATTAAGTTCCTAAATAATTTAGGAATTATAATTATAATAATTAATTAAGTTACTAAATGGTTTAGTAATTAATTAATAAGAAGTACTCTCATTATTAAATAATTAAGTTCCTAAATGGTTTAGGAATTGTAATTAATTAATTTAGTTCCTAATTAAATTGAGAATTAAATTAAAACTCTAATCCTAAATAGTTTAGGAGGGTTGACTAGATCTATAAATAAGATGAGTCTTATCATAGATCAAGGTTACACACTCTTTCATTAGGAGAGAGAGAGTACTCCATAATTCTCTAGATCTAAGAGTTAGAGAGAGAGAGAGAGAGAGAGAATTAGGGTTAGCCACCCATGGTTTAGAAAAACCAAGATCCACTTCTTTAATTCATAGATCTCTTGGTGGATCACCTCTAGAGGCTCAACACTTGGGGAGCTAACATTGATTCGTGGAATCTAATCGGTGAATTTGAAGAAGAACGTGAAGGATTAAAGGGAGATGAACTTGTACCCGTGGAAGCTTGGTTCTACAAAGGTATAAATTCTTTTATCCTTCCTCAATTAATAATAGTCGCATAAGAAAGATCCAGGTTATTGGTTTGTACAAAAATTTTAAAATCTGATTTTTTTTGCTTCCGTTGCGCTTATATAATTTGATTATATGTATGCCATAATTTTTGCAAACCAACAGTGGCATCAAGAGCCAAACTTATGCGAATTATTAATTGTTTTAATTTTATATATGTATGAGTATGTGTTTAGAACAATTTATTGGGCATAATTTGTTGTATAAAATTTATTTTTTTAATACCGAAAGTTAATTACCGAATTTGAAAAGCATCTAATGGTTTCAGATTTGGTGGAAATAAGTGTGACGGTTAATGCACTTTCCGGGTTTGATATATATGTATATTACCATATCCGAAAAGATGTTAAATATATATATATATATATATATATATATATATATATGTAATCCATCAAACTTTGCTTTTGTTGCTTTACCGAATATGTTAGATTCATAAAGCAATTGGACATGTTTTTTCGGTTTATTACTATATATATATATATAAGTAACCAATGTTCGGATTATATATATATATTACATGCTACGGTTTTGGTTATAATATATATATTATATATTAGATTGATTCAAGTAGATGGATAAAGCAACTTTCGGAGTCATAAAGCAAGCCATGATTTTGGAATTGTTTAATATGATTAACTTGTCCCAAAATGAGTGTCACGGTTTTGTTTATATATACTACGACCGATTATATATATATTATTAATATATATGATATATTTATAATATATATTAATTAGCCAAACAGTTTGGTAATTTTGTGCAAATTTAAAATTTTCAAAATAAAATGTTTATTTTGGATAATTTTAAAATAATAAAAATAAATAGTTTATTTTTAAATAATTTTATAATTAAAATAAAAGGTTTATTTTAAATATGAAATTGAATTTCATGCAACTTTAAATTGCCCATTAAATTATACCAATACATATATGGAATGATTTATTTAATTCATGAAATGAATATTATTTATTAATATATATGTTAATATATATGATAATAAATGTGATTGATTATGGACTATTGACCAATGTGATTGGATTTAATTTTAATTAAATGCATGAATGAATGGGTTTTAATAAATGGGGTCTGCGTACCTCGTCTTTCTAATTTTTCTTATGTATAATTCTATCTCTCTCCTATGTACTTCCCCTTGACTGTTGATCAAGGTTTCTATTTATTGTAAATAATTTGTAATAGGATTAGTTGGAATTATTTTGAAGAATTGGAGCAAAGAAGCAAGGAGCGCATGAAGACCCGTTTGTAATGGAACCCGAATTTAAATGTAATAGTTACATTTAATTTAATTTATTCTTGCACCCTAGGTTTGACCAATTGGTTTATTTTGTGGCTCGAATAAACCAAACTAGAATAAAAGTCCATAATCAATTCAGGTAGAATATAGTATTCTATATGTGCATGCTTATTTATATATATTATATATTATCAAACATGCTTCGCATGTTAATTAATATGACGCGTATTTTATATATATATGTGCATGCGCGCTAAACAAGATGAGACATTTAATATTAACAAACCCCTCATGATGTAGAATAAATATTATTTATAAAATGAATTAAAATGTTTAATTCATGAATTAAAGGAGTTTAATTCAATTAAATAAAATTAGAATTGTTCTTATTTATTTATTCTACTACTCATAATATTAAGTTGTAACGTTCAAAGATATTTATCAAAATATCGAACGTCGCCTTCTAGCATGGTAAAACGATAGAGTATCAAATAGTCAATATACGTTTGTTGTGCACACACAAGGCTTATATCGATTATTTGAGATGTTGTTTTATCACATTTGATGCTTATAAAGGAATTGAACATTACTGTTTTGTTGTGCACACACAAGGGCAGTATTTTTCTCTTTACTTATATGGAAGTGCTAGGTTTGACTTAACTTAGATAATTTTGATTTGGATGTGCACACACATGATCATAATAATCTAAGAGGCAAAATACAAAGGAGTTACATGTTGATGTAATTGACAAGGAGTTGTCTACCTATTGAATAAACTATAGTTTGTTGTGCACACACAAGGCTGTACTTATGTCGATAGGATCTTTTTCTCACTAGCAAATTTTTAACTAAATTTGCCGAACTATATAAAGAGGGTAATATAGTTTGATGAAAATAGTGGGAGACACCATTTTAAATAAAGACCTAATTTATTTTGGTAATTAATAAAACGAATGCATGTTAATGTTGTTATTAATTCACTTAAAGAATATTGTTATGTTTAATTCACTAACACTGCATAGCATAATGTATGCTAACAATTAATCGAACCGAATTGTTCAGATTGATTAAACAAATTTGAGAATAGTTCTCAATGCTGAAAAGCTAGCAAATGTCCTTAATTTGTCTATTCCTACAAACGTTGTACACTAAGCCTCTGAGGAAAAGATTGCTATTTTATGAAATGGCAAGATGATGCAAAGGTGGCTCAATGCATCATACTCGCATCCATAAGTATCGTGTTACAGCGTCAACGAGAGAAAATGGATGCACCTACTATATTGCTGCACATTCAATAGTTGTATGGTGAGCAAAGTAGGTCAACTAGATATAAGATATCTAAGGAGCTCTTTCGATCTATAATAATCAATGGTACTACAGTAAAAGTCGCATGTCCTAAAGATGATCAATTGGATTGATCAATTAGGACAAACATGTTTTGTCAAGGATGGAGAGTTGAGTCAAGATTCGATCTTGCATCACTCACTGACTCTAATTCACAATATGTTGTGAACTTCAAACATTATTAAGCTAGAAGTCAGTTTAACTGATTTGCTTAAATATGTTGAAGACTGTTGAGAGTCACTTTCCTTCCTAGTAAAACCAAGTCTTACTCGTAGATGAATTTTCTAAGCGGAGGAAGATGGCCAAAGGTATTTCTGAGGAGTCAGAAAGAGTATAAGGCAAAAGAAAGGCTAAACAAAGGACATAAATAAAAGTGATCCCGAGGGCAAAGAAGTTTGCTTTCATTGCGATAAGCTGGGACACTGGAAGAACAACTACAAGAGAGTTGTAGTAGTTAAGTAGAAGAAGTTTAGTGAAACTTCAGCTACAGATATAGATTTGTTCATAATGAAATAGAACTTTCTATAAGTCAAGTTCTACTTAGGTATTAGATACCGAATGGTGGTCTCATATATGCAAGTCGTTGCAGAGACTAAGCAGAAGTAGAAAGCTAAATAAATGATAAGTAATCATGTGCTGGGGAATGAAGTAAAGGTTGCTGCATTAGCCATGTGAACTTATAATTTAGCACTGCCTACGGGCAAGCCTATTAAGTTAGTAAGTTGTTACTATGTTCCAGTTCTTAGAAATATTATTTCAGTTCCATGTGATGACAAGGAATGTTTTTTTGACATTATAATAATGAACAATCGTTGTTCTGTTTATAATGATAATGTTTTATTTAGAACTGGTTGATTACTTAATAGATTTTATATACTTGACTTATATGAAAAATATTCCAATTTGAACAAACTAAAAGCAAATAGATGATATGAATCATACCTTTATGCAATACTGTTAACTCGGTCATGCTAATGAAACAAGACTAAAACAAGTTGTATAAAGATAGGCTTTTAGAGCTTTTGATTATGAATCAAATACAACTTGTGAATCTTGTATCATGGATAATATGACTAAATCTCCATTTAGTGGACATGGAGAGCGAGTTACGGAGTTATTAGAGATGGTACACACAGTGGTGTGTGGGACCTATGACAACAAATGGAAGAGGAGGGTATTCATTCATTACTTTCACTAATGATTCTAGATTTTGATATATGTATTTAATGAAATACAAATCCAAATCGTTTGAAATGTTCAAAGAATTCAAAAGTGAAGTATAGAAACTAAAGGCCAAAAGTACTAAAGTTCTTCGATTAGATCGAGAAGGGAATACTTAAAGCAGTAAGTTTCTAGATCATCTCAAGCGAAATGGTATTCTCACAGTATGGACATGGTGATGATCTATAATGAGTATTATCGATCTTCCAGTATCCTTCTAGGGTTGTGCTCTAGAAACGATCGCATATCTACTAAATAAGATACCTTCAAATTCCGTCCCTAAGACTTCATATGAGTCATGGATAGGGAGGAAACCAAGTCGTAAGCATGTTAAGATTTGAATTGTTCAACTTATGTCAAAAGGTTTGACAAAGATAAGCTAGGGACATGATCTAATAAGTGTAAACTTGTGGGATATCCTAAAGAAAGTTTAGGGTATCACTTCTATAATCCGACAAACTAAAAGGTGTTTGTTGAAACACGCTACCTTATAAGAAAAAGAAGTTTTTCCTTAAAGGGTTAGTGGGAGTAAAATAGATCTTGAAGAAGTTCAACAACCACAAAACACTACAGATAAAAATGAAGGAATCTGTACAAGTAGATAAACCTATTGTACCACAACCAAGTCATAAATCTTGTTTAGTACCGAAGATACCTGAATGGTATAGATTCATCATAGATGATGATGATAAGGTACGCATCATAGTGGATGATGATCCAGATATATACGATGAGGTATGAGTGTTAGATACTCAAGAGAAATGGTCGATGACCATAAAATCCGAAATGGGTCTTTGAGAAAGACTAAAGCAGATGGCTAGGTGGAGACCTATAAGACCTGACTAGTGGTAAAAAGATTTCAAACAAGGTCAATGAGTTGACTAAGATGAAATTTTTCACTAGTGAAAGTGCATATATACATTCGGATTTTACTTGCAGTAACAACTTACTATACAAAAGGATGTATGTATGATATAACCAAAAGAATTTGTCTCCATATAGATGGAGCAAATCAAGTATGTAAGTTACAACGATCCAATTATGAATTGAAGCAAGTTTCTCGAAGATGGAACATCCGTTTTGATGAGACAATCAAAAGAGTTTGATTTTTTCAAAGACAAGGATGAACCAAGTATGTACAAAGGTTAGTGGGAGCACTGTGACATTCCTAGTATTATATGTTGATATAATATCAATAAGGAATGACATACCGATGCTACAATCAGTAAAGATGTGGTTGTCTAAAACTTCTCCATTAAGGACTTGGGAGAAGCGTCCTAACATTCTATTTAGGATAAAGGTCTATAGAGATAGATCATAAAGGATGCTCGGCTTAACCCAAAGGACGTACATTGATTCGTTGATATGTACTAGACTTGATATTGCTTATATATGATAAGCATATATCAATTTAATTTTGGAGAAGAACATTAGAAAAGAGTTTCTAATGATGGGTCTAATATAAAAACTAGAGGGTTTAACAAACTCAAGTTTGTTCAGACTAACCAATATAACAACATATCCATTTCAGGTAATATGATTACCATGAACGGTGCTGCAGTGAGTTGGAAAAGTTTCAAACAACAAAGAGTTGCTGATTTAGTGACAAAGACATAGTAAATAACTATAAGTGAAACTGCAAAGGTGATTGTTTGGTTAAACAAGTTCATTACAGAACTTATAATGGTTCCTAACATTAAAGGAGTTTAATTCGCCAAGGAACCTAGGTCTCATCTGAAATCCAAACATATGTTGCGGCACTTTTATATGATTAGATGAATCATTGAAAAGGAGACGACACCATAAAGATGGTAGACTCTTAGAACAGCATTACATATCCATTAACTAAAGCATTTACTAAGCAATTTGTACGCCACTTAGAGAAGAATGGTATGGGGATACCAAAGGGCGATTGGCTTTAGTGCAAGTGGGAGATTGAAAGTAGTATGCCCTCAAGCCAATCACATTTGATGTGATAAGCATATACTTTGTAATCTTGTTCATTTATTAATAAAAGTATCAAGGCATTTCTTTATTCATGATTAATTTCTTGAATTAATCAAATGGATAAACCCATAGTTTTCGAGCAATGCTTTTAGAACCATGATGAGGATCATGCTAATGAGATCTAAATTCAAGATAGCTCAAAACTAAAATTGTTCCTAATCGTTGGATCACTAAAATGGGGATTAGTAGATCCGGATAGATTGGTACATACTATGCTTGCTCTTATGAAGAGGATGATTGATCTCATAATCATTTGTGTAGAGACACTAAAGCAAGTATGTAGGTGCTTATTAGAGAATAAGTTCACTGAACGTGACTCGCTCAAGGAACACCTAATGGAGTTTTATTCGTCTGTCAATAGGAGTTCCTTATGTGATAGTCGTACAAGTGATCCTTAGACTTGAGATCATCTTAGTATCTTGTGTGTACTAAGTTATACTTTGACATAATCCTTAAGACCTATTGGTATATCAAAGGATGTGCTTAGGTATAATAAGGTACACATGGAGATAGATGAATGGTCAACAAAGGATCTACCACTTTCAGTAAAGGGAGAGAATGTCCTATGCAATTCAATAAGTGACAACTCAGAAATCCCTGGCCAGGGTTGAATGGAATTAGAAAGGAGTTTCTAATTTACATTAACTAGAGTTGTGTATTTGTGAATTGAAATGCATATAATCAAATAAATAAGACTTGACAGAAATTCCATGTCTTATATTTGATTGGGACATTGTACGGTAGAAGGATTGAATTGTACGGTAACTATTTGCTGAAAGGTTCTTTTACGATTAAATGTTTAAATCTATATTATCTGGAAAGTCGACTAATCGCTAAGGGGGCTTACCCTTATTGTGGAATAATTATTTATTCTGAATTAAAGAGTTAATTCGTAATAAATGAATTAGAATTGTTCTAATTTATTTATTATACAACCGGTTTAATATGGAGAACCTAAAGGGTCACACCGCAAAAGAGTAATATTTATTTTAGAAGTGGATGGCATAATTGTAATATTAAATTAAGTATATTTAATTTATACTATGGTGATAGAATAAATTAAATAGCTTAATATTTATAATTTAGTATTTTAGAAATACTAATTATAAATTAATAAGAGGAGTCTTATTATTATTATTATTACTATTATTATTATTACTAGTATTATTATTTAGTTCCTAAATGGTTTAGGAATTTATTAATAAATAGTAATATTATTATTAAATAATTAAGTTCCTAAATAGTTTAGGAATTATAATTATAATAATTAATTAAGTTACTAAATGGTTTAGTAATTAATTAATAAGAAGTACTCTCATTATTAAATAATTAAGTTCCTAAATGGTTTAGGAATTGTAATTAATTAATTTAGTTCCTAATTAAATTGGGAATTAAATTAAAACCCTAATCCTAAATAGTTTAGGAGGGTTGACTAGATCCATAAATAAGAGGAGTCTTATCCTAGATCAAGGTTACACGAAAGCATTAGGAGAGAGAGAGTACTCCATAATTCTCTAGATCTAAGAGTTAGAGAGAGAGAGAGAGAGAATTAGGGCTAGCCACCCATGGTTTAGAAAAACCAAGATCCACTTCTTTAATTCATAGATCTCTTGGTGGATCACCTCTAGAGGCTCAACACTTGGGGAGCTAACATTGATTCGTGGAATCTAATCGGTGAATTTGAAGAAGAACGTGAAGGATTAAAGGGAGATGAACTTGTACCCGTGAAAGCTTGGTTCTACAAAGGTATAAATTATTTTATCTTTCCTCAATTAATAATAGTCGCATAAGAAAGATCCGGGTTATTGGTTTGTACAAAAATTTTAAAATCTGATTTTTTTGCTTCCGTTGCGCTTATATAATTTGATTATATGTATGCCATAATTTTTGCAAAGCAACAGAATCCTCACACCCACATACTTCTCGTTCTAACACTATCAATGACCACCCTCATCAACATCTCAAGCTGTCCTTCCCAAAATTTAACGGAGACGACCCAGCTGGCTGGATTTACAAGGCAGAACAATACTTTGATTTCAAGAACATTGCACCGGACCAACAAGTTCAATTGGCCCCAGCACAAACACGATGGCTGCCAAAAGTACTTGGTTATGATTATGAAATTGAGTATAAACATGGGCCTGAAAATCAAGGTGCAAATTCTTTGTCACGTGTAGTTGAATTCCAATTTTTATCCATTTCTCACCCACGTGCGGATTGGTGGCCAGTGCTTCAAAATGAAGTCCAACATGACTCATTTTATGAAGAATTATTTAAAAAGAAACCCTCTGCAGCTGCCCACAAGTTCCTCCAACGTGATGGAGTATGGTTCAAAGGCGACAAAATTTATTTGAGCACCACCTCATCCTTGATTCCGCAGATAATGGTTGACTATCATTCGTCGCCAATAGGTGGGCACTTTGGGTTCCATAAAACCCTCTCTCGTATCAGGCAGAGTTTTTTTTGGTCTAGTATGCGCCGGATGGTGAAGGAGTTTTTGCAGCAATGTGATACCTGTCAGCGGTTCAAAACCGATTGTACGAAGCCAGCAGGGTTGCTTCAGCCTCTACCTGTTCCGACTCAAATATGGACTGATGTCTCCATGGACTTTATTGAGGGGTTACCTTCTTCTAATGGATATACCACCATCATGGTAGTCGTCGACCGCTTGACAAAATATGCTCACTTCGTAGCCTTGAAACACCCGTTCACCGCTGTTATTGTCGCCAAGGCATTTGTTGCCAACGTGGTTCGCCTGCACGGCATTCCGACATCAATTGTTAGCGACCGGGACAAGGTGTTTATCAGCTCTTTTTGGAGAGCATTGTTTTAGCTACAGGGCACGAAGTTGTGTATGAACTCAAGTTACCATCCCCAATCCGACGACCAAACCGAAGTTGTCAATCGAACTTTGGAGCAATATTTACGATGTTTTGCAGGTGACCAGCCACGAAAATGGCTTGAATGGATTCCCTGGGCCGAGTTCAGCTACAACACTTCAACTCACTCCTCCACCAAGATGACACCCTTCGAAGCTGTTTATGGTATTACGCTTCCACGTCTATTGGCTTATGTACCAGGTACGGCCCACGTCCAAACAGTAGATGAGTACCTGCGTGACCGAGATGCTATCCTACGTGAGCTGCGACATAACCTTCTGCGGGCTCAAGATCGAATGAAATGTCAAGCAGACCAACACCGGCGTGAGGCCTCTTTCCTTGTAGGAGATTATGTGTATTTGAAGCTCCAACCCTATAGACAGACTTCTGTGGTTTTTCGGGCCCCCATGAAGCTCGCCCCACGTTTCTTTGGTCCGTACAAAGTCATTGCGAAAGTTGGTCTGGTGGCTTATAAACTGGGTTTGCCTCCTGGTTCTCAAATTCATGATGTGTTTCATGTCAGTTTGTTAAAGAAGCATTTGGGTCCAGTCACTCCAACGTCCAACACGTCCAACCAACTTCCCCCTGTCTCGGATACTTCAACTGTCCTTCCACAACCTGAAGCCATCTTAGATCGACGTGTGATCCGCAAAGGTAAATACCGCCCAAAATCTGAAATCTTGGTAAAGTGGGCAGGTGTACCAGTAGAAGATGCCACCTGGGAGAATGAGTGGCGTTTCAGCAAGTCATATCCTGATTTCATCCTTGTGGACAAGGATCCTTAAGTCAGGGGGAATGATATGTGCATGCTATACACGTTCCAGTAGTGGCAACGAGATGGAAGGTGATAGTGGCTAGACGGACAGTTATTGAGTCAGTTATTGAATAAGCTTGGGTAGTGGATAGCATAGTGGATGCTATGCTTTATCCTATAGCATAGTGGGTCATGTTTTCTAGCTTTGTTGTTATTTTCTCTACTAGTTGTATGGCTATATATAGCCTGAATGAATTGAATAAAGATAGCAGTTTTATCACCAAACAATTCCCTCTTCCTCTTAATTCCTTTCTGCTTTCTAATTATAAATTCCTTCGTATTAAGGTTGCATAAAAATTTATGGAGTTATTTGGTCTATTGAATGTATTTACAATGACTAATGACCTTTATAAGAGTTGATTCCCTTAAAAGACTATTTACATACATGTATCATGTGCAAGCATAATGATGATGTGTACTCTCATTTATTTTTGCATTTTCATGTTTCTTGGGGCTTGTGAAATTCTATTTTGGATGTGTTTGGTAAGGCATGGTGTCGCACTTTGGTAGAAGTTTACCTGCTTAGCAGGGAGAAGGGAGCTAAGAGACAAAATGTAAGATTTTCCAGGAAATTTCACTAAAGAAAAAAAATTCTCATCTCTACTGTTTAGGATATCTTCTTTATTGCTAAGTCGTGAACCAGTTACAACCAGGAACAGGTCACTGGTTCTTCGATCCGTCCAGCCAACTAATGGACAACCAGTTTCACTTCGGTTTAGTGGGTTAACCGGCTCGTTTTCGAACAAATCTTGGTTTAATCGATAGAACCGCCTGTTCCAACCCAAATTTGAAAATTCAAGTATGTATACATGTATAGTATTATTATTGTGTTTTTGAACAATTAAAAGCCTTAATTAATATTACATTTGTCCTTTAAAGAGTGGCAAGTAAAACTATCAAGCAAATTGAGAATGTCGTATTTGAGAAGAGTATAAAATAATTCTAATTTTATTTGCTACTCTCTCTGTCTCGCAAAGACCAACTTAATTTGAATTTTGAAGTCAAACTGATCAATCTTAGAATCAAATTTATCCCATTATCTTTGAAATGTAGATAAAGAAATTATAACCATAAGAAACTACGTTTAATTTACTATAACTTCCAATTTTTGAAAGTTCAAAAATATAAATTTGCTTAATTATTAATTATAAAATTGGTCATTTTGACCCAAAAAAATTGAATTAAGCCAGCTTTTACAGGACAGCGGGAGTATAATATAATATTATTTGATCCCATTTGATTATGACACAAGTATATAATACTATAATCTATTTCCCATCGTATAGCTTCTTAAGTCATTCTTTTACAGACGAAATATTTTTGTACTCGACTCATTCTTTGAGGTACGAAAGTAGCATGCTAATAAATCTTTACTAGAAACATTATGCAAAATACAATTATTTATACTAATTATTCAAGCATCGTAAGTTACACCTATCCAAATAGGTGTAGCTTTCTTGTTTGATAGCATTGCGGATTCATCCTTTGTACAGCTATAAACGAACTGAACCGATTTGCGAACAACTTGGGATTGACTCCCTAAGAAGCTCGACTCGTATTCGACTCGTATTTGTCAATTTACAAGAGCCAAATTCAATCAACATTTTCAACACTCGCTAATGAAAGTAGTAGAGCTATGCTCAACTGGTGAGCTACCCGAATAGGCTTGATTGAGCTCGAATTATAATTCAAACTCTTAAAATAAGCATCAATTTATATAGAAACACTATCTTATAAAGTTTCTATATGCAATCGATGTGAGACTTCAATTAAAGCTTAAGGCCCAATGATATACATAAACCAAGAAAGGAAACATTTCTATGAAGTAGGCGATGTGGAACTCTAAAGCCTAAAGGTACAATGTGGGAGTGTGTTGTCGCCTTCCTGTTGCTTTGATCAATCGTTGCGTCTGTACATGGGCTCCACATCACTCAGGGAATGTAACTCTCTTCTATGCACTTGCATAAATGAAGCGAAGTTCTTCATTTGGTTCTCTAGCAAGGATGAGTAAGTCTCACAATTGTAACGAACCAAAACTTTTCATGCTCGTCTCCTATATAGACATGAGACCTTTGCTGGAATCCAAGTCCTCTTTGCCTAAATTTAAATGTACGAAGCTTTATAGCTTTGTTGAGGAATAGAGGTCCAAATTGTTTGGGATTAAAAAATTTATTGCCTTTGGCCTTTATTTAAATGGCTAGTGGCTTTCCAATATAAGATAGTTTTATTTTATATTGACTCTTTAAAATCTTGTGGCAATTCAAGTAAAACTCGTTTAATAAATAAGTCAACTTCGTACAAACCTTTCATGGCTCGACTAATTAAATTTTAGTCGAGCTCGAATATGAACATTCCAAACCCAAGTCCTTAACCACCATGGGAAAAGTCTAGTCTAGTCTCGAAGACACATCGATCAATACATATAAAGATCTAAAAGCAAACAACAAAGCAAATGGAAAAGTTACATATATTATCCAATTGTTTTAGAAGATTAGAAAGTTCTCAAGACAACGATAAGCAACAATAAAAAATATTTGACTAGTGTCAACAACAACCATTTATGAAGGTGATGGCCTAATGTATCCTAAACTAGATGTCCAAAATAGTCTTATCCAATAGATTATCTTACGTGCACATATATGTTATATGTATGTTTCTCAATTTTTATGCCTATTTTAATCGTGAGCAAAATTGTAGTCTTTCTCCATCTTTTATCCGTTTCATTTAACTAGGTCAATTGGGAGAGGGTGTAACATAAATTATGGATTGACAAACCTATGTTAAATAATCATCTTGTACTCGTGGGTAAAGAATTCCTACATCAACATTTTAATTAAATTGATTCTAAACACAAGTAGTATCGGTATGAGAATAAAATGCATTCCAATGTGCCAAACATGGCTTAATGGTATTTTTGTGTCTAATCTTTAAAGAGATTGGAAAACTGCCTTCTTTTGAGTGTTTGCTTTTTATTTCCACTTGCCATAAAGTAGGACCCCCTGTCCTCCAATAAGAATAAATTATAAGAAAAATATTATATAAAACTTTTTTAATGAAAGAAAAAAAAATATTAAAATAAAGATAAATAGAGATGGTAGACAACCAATTCAACAATTCATATTCAGAGAGCAAGACTTTAGTAAAGCCAGATCCAACAAGGAAATGTGTTTACGTATGTGTTTAGCAGTTCAAGGTATGGAACATAGCCTTCACACTAATGAAGAACTCGAAATAGCGGAAAAAGGATCGTTCTCGAAACATCTCCCACCTAATTTAACTGGCAATTTCAATACTTCACAAAGAAAATACACTCTTGAAGAGATGAGGTCCACTTGGCATGTCATTGACTAAGCTTGATGGTGATATAGGACATAATATGAAGGAAAGAATAAAGAGATATAAATAAGGATGATAAGTCTACAAAAGCCAAAAGCACAAAACATAAATAAATAATAATCAATTCAATATGTATAATAATGATGGATTAAATCTCTATCTTGATATAGGTTTTAAGAAAACCCTAATTTTTGGATAACATAAAATATCAATTTAAAAGGTAACGAAGTCTTTAATAAATATCTACTATTATTCTAAAATATAATTGAAATATTTCTAGTAGTATCTACTAAAATAAAATAATTAGATTTAATTCACCCATACATAATAATATAAATAATTAAGTAGTAATATTTAATTCTTCCGCTTCAAGAGATCATCAATGAAGTTGTTCACAATGCTAATAAAAAAGATGATCAATCAATAGAAGATTTAAATCTAATCATTGAAGAAAACTAAGAACTTATCAACGTGAAACATGCTAACATGGTTGTATTTGAGTCCCAAGGTATTGCGAAGTCTTTTATGGTGTCAGAATTGTTTGTGAAGACTTCGTTAGTGAAATTGGAACATAAAATTGTCAACCTACATTGGAGGACATCTAGCCGATCGTGGTTCCTCATTATCCACACTCAAAACTCAACAAGTTTTTTCCAACGAAATAAAGTGTTTGAAAGATGGAATAATAATACAATCACACAGAATATTAGATAAACAGAAAAGTAAGAACACGCAGTATACCCAGGTTCACCAACTTGGTTAATCCTACTTGTCTGATGTATTCAATAGATGCACCACCACCGACCACCCTGTCGTAGTGGTCATTAATTGAACCCGCAGAAGTATGAGTCAATCCCAACATTCTCTCACTTGGTAAATAATTCCTGATACTCATCTCAGATGTACACCACTCGAACTTTGTCAAAGTAACTACTTTAGTCAAGAAGTTTACGATGTTCTCTGTTGTGTCAACCTTCTCCAAGAAAATCAATTTCTCATCAACCTTCTCTCTAATGAAGTGATATTAAATATCAATATGCTTTGATCATGAGTGAAATGCAGGATTCTTTGTTAAGTAAATAGCACTCTAACTATCACACTATAAATTCACAGTCTACTGCTTAAAACCAAACTCCGTACACAACCTGCGAATCCATATTGCTTCCTTACCTGCATGAGTAAACGCCATGTATTCTACCTCAGTAGATGAAAAAGCAACAACACTATGCTTCTTGCTCATCCAACTCACAGGATCACCAAACAAGTTAAATACATAACCACTTGTTGACTTCCACTATCAACATCTCCACCCCAATCTGTATCGACTGGTCCTACCACCTCAAAGTTCCTTTCAACTCTCTTACCCCCAAAATGCAATGCAAAATTAGAAGTACCACAAAGATACCTAGAAAATCTTTTAATGGCAGTCCAATGCTCCTTACCGGGATTAGACATGTACTTGCTCAATACTCTTACTGCTTGAGCAATATCTGGCTTCGTACAAACTATTGCATACATCAAGCTTCCAACCGCGCTTGCATATGGAATGTGAACCATACATCTTTTTCCTCATTGGTCTTAGAACACTGATCTGCTGACAACTTTGTTCCTGTAGCCATAGGAGTTCCAACCAGTTTACAGTCAATCATGTTGAATTTCTTCAATACCCTTTCAATGTATTTCTTTTTCCCTAAAACCAATTTTCGATTCAGACGATCCTTGTGTATATGCATACCCAAGATGAAGTTTACTAGCCTAAAATCCTTTATATCAAACTGTTGTGTCAACAACCCTTTTCACAGAGTTGATCATTTTCCTGTTATTTCCAATTAATAATATATCATCATCATACAAGGTTAGAATAACAAAAATGTCACCCAACCTTTTCACATAAATGCAATGATCAGCATGACACCGCGTGAATCCAAGTTATAAGATGTAAGAATCAAACTTTTAATATCACATTCTAGGAGATTGTTTAAGCCCATACAAGGATTTCTTCAATTTACATACCAAATCCTTTTTGCCTTGGATTCCAAAACCATCAGGTTGCCTCATGTAAATTTCCTCCTCCAAGTCGCCATGAAGAAACGTCTAGTTGTTCAACCTCTAGATCATAAACAGCTGCTGCAAATAAAACTGTTCGGATGGTTGTCAACTTTGCTACTGGAGAAAATATCTAATCATAGTCAATTCCCTCTATTTGAGAATACTCTTTCGCTACCAACCGTGCTTTGTACTTTTCTACCTTTCCATTCACATTTGTCTTCTTTTTGTACACCCATTTGCACCCAATTGCCTTTCAATCCTTAGGCAATTTAACAAGACTCCATATTTAATTCTTATCAAGTGATTATTTCCTCATTCATAACAAGCTCCCACTGATTCAACTCCCCCGAGGCCCTCGCCTCCTTAACTGTGCATGGTTCATCATTAGTGTGACACCCCAGGATTTTTCAGAAATTGTAAATAAGGATTATGGATAATTAAGTGAAGGTTATAAAATAAAACCTAGTTAAAATAATTAAATGAGATTATTATGTGATTAAGTTGATTTAGTAAGTGATAAATTTGATGAATGTGACCTATGTGGTCGAATATAGAGAGATGAATTAAGCCAGAGAATTAGGAAAATGAGAAATTATAAAGAAAATGAATTTTGATGGTTATGTAATGGATTTGAGCTAAATGAGTTATTGTAATATCTATAATAAGGTAATTTGGGAAGAATTATTGTAAGACACGATATTATGTGTCAGCATGATTATAGATTTAATACAGGTATATGTGTATATGTATATGTGATTGATTATAGAAAGCTAGACAATATTGGAAATGAAGAAATAGTATGTAAATTGATCGTAAGTTATGAGAATTAAAAATGAGATTAAGGAATGGGCCTAGAGAGGCGAGGGGTCAGAAATTGAAGACTAAGATAAGGCAGTGTGTACAAGAAGAAGTAACCGTTTAACCTAACCGACATATTAGGAATTAACGGGATATTAAAGGAATGATATATGGATATTTGAAAGTTATTATGAAATTATGTTAATTGATGGTTATAAGATAGTCGATAATTCGATTCGTGAATACAGAATGTAATACCCCGAGAATGAGTAGAGATCATGATAGATGCAAAGATGGTGAGAATTGGCGTTATATGTGAAATGAAAATAAGTAAAATGACGCAAAAGTAGTAAAGCGGCAAAATGAGTTTAAAGGAATTAAGGACGACGAATTTGGTAATTCGGTCAAGATTCGCTTCTCGAGGAAGCGATTTATGAATAAGTGAGCAAGTCAATTTTATTGGGATGTTGGAATTTAATTTGATTAGATAAGGAACCGAGAAGGTTTGAAAACGAAATAATATATAATGGTGGCAAATATTACAAGTTAAGGAGTTATTAAAGAAATTCAAGTTTTCAAGTGTGACAAGTAATTTGGGATAAACCAATTGGACACTATTTGATGAAGAAATAAAATTCAAGCATGATGGAGCAAATTTGGAGTAAAAAGGATTTGATTTGGATAAGAAATGAGCAAAGAATGAATGGAGGGGGGAAAATGTATGAAAGTCTAGTTATGAGGGGGAAAGTTGCAAGAAATGAAAGTTTAGTCAATTTGATAAATTACCAAAATGCCCCTCAACAAATTAAATAATTACCATTGTGTCCTAAAGGGTCAAATGACCAAAATACCCTTGACAAATTGAATAATGACTTATGTGTCCCAAGTGGCAAAATGACAAGAATGCCCCTCACTTAACATGTGAAATGACCAAAACGCCCTTGAAAGTGTTAACTATGGTTATTTGCTTAACCAAGCTTAGTTAAGCCTTATTTAACCTTATAAAGCAAGCATGCTATCTTCATTTTCCAGCACTTTGCTGGAAATCAAGCCCTAAGAGAGAGAAAATGAGAGAAAGCCATATGAAGAAGGAGAAAAGCTAGGAATCTATTAGCTAGAATGCTAGAATGGCCATGATGCAAGAAGGAAAAGTGATGTACTCATCAAGAGGATGCTAGATATGTAAAGAAGTTTGGCATACAAGAAGGTATAACCATGCTCTTGTTACAAAGTTTGATGTTTATGAGTTAAATTCAAGAATAAGGATGGCCATGCATGTATCTTTGGGGTACATGGCTTGATTGTATGAGTTATGTTAGTTACATGTTATATATGTGATTATTGTTGAAACCCTAAGCTTGGAAAAGACATTAACAAAGGTGATATATTTTTCATGTATGAACTCAAGCTAGGAATTATGGTTTATGAGTCAATTATGTGTCATATATGGCTAGAAATGATGAAAACCTAGTTAGAAGGTATGAACATGTTTAATTCATGAATATTAGTATGCTAGAAAGCTTCAAAGAATTATGAATGAAAGAAAAGCATGACTTGGTTAAGTAAAGTGAATACTAGGCTATACTTTGTGTATAGATTTCGTTTTAATCTGTAAAGTACATTATAGTGTGCGGTTAGAAGTTATGTGGACTTACAATGTAGTTGAATATGTTTGTAATAGCCCAGGTGGTGCTTAGAGATTAAAGGGTCAAGTAAGGTTAAGTTTTGGAAATGGAAATTTTGACAAAGTTAAGAAAAAAATCCAACCTATAGGTGATTTTTGGCAATTTCAAGGATTCAAAGGTAAAATGAAATCAAATGAGTCATTTTTATGATAACACATGTGTTTAGGTTGATTTGGTAATCAACGGAATCAAATTTGAATGAATTGGCCATTCGAACGATTGGAATCGATCGTTTCGATTCGAAACGGATTTTTACTGAAAATTATCGCCTCGTGCGAAGTTTTATCGTTTTGAAAGTTGGAACATGTCATATATAAGCTATGTGAACTATGTCAAGTGTTGGAATTGAGTTTTGAAACAATTGGCCAAAAATCACAAAGTTGCAAAAGTTGAGTTTTAAAATTCTGAAAATTTTTCTAAGTATAGAAACGTGTTGAACAGCCCTCCTAGGGGCTAGTGTATCTCTACTTTTAAGAAGCCAAATGAGGCAAGTAGTATTTTTTTAAAATACTAGGTAGTAAGGTCTAGATGTGGTCCAAATTTCAGCTCAATTGGAGTTAAGATGAAGAAATTAAAAATCGGCAAATGTAGTGTAAAAATCAGATTTCCAGATTTTGAACATGGCGCCCCCACGCCATGTTTTGTACTAAAAGTGGCGCCCCGGCGACATGTTACTGTTCATCGACCGAGAAGATTTTGCGGCCAGCGAGCTCTGGCGGCGCCGGGGCGGAGTTACTGTTCATTTGAAATTTTTTTAGCTTCCAAAAAGCTATATTTTGATATGGAATGATAGAAATGAGTTATATAAACCCTAAAAGTAATAATTATGGTTAAATTAAAGGGAGTTAAGTTATAATGAAATGACAAATGGCATAATATAACATGCCTAAAGCTAAGCCAAAACATGTTATAAGTTATGGAAAAGGTCGGAAGCAAGTTAGGGTGTATTATAAACCGACATAAGGTGTAATACATCAAACGTGAAGTGATGGAGATGATAGTCATGTATTATGGATTAAGTCTGTTAGTATATATAAGTTAATGATCCTATATTGATAAATATAGATTGTATGTTTACAGATAACGCTCGATGTAGCGAACCGATGCGAAGAAGGATAGAACGGCCAAACGAGGTGGTAAAAGGTTAAGCTAAATAAATGCGGTACAGGCAAGTGTTCAGACTATAAGGTGCTATGTTCTAGGCGAACTGTGTGTTAGTAAAACATTTGAAATGTGCCTTACGTGCAACTATATGATTTAATTGTTAAGTGTAATACGTGGCATTCATGTATAACATGATTAAGTAGAGGCATAACGCATAAATAAACTGTGAGCATGAAATGTGTTATCTGAGTTACTTGCTGAGCCTATGTGCTCACCCTTGCTATGAACTAACATTTCAGGTAAATATAAGAAGGCCGGAGGTTCCGGTGACGCTAAGGTAAAGAATGTGAATGCATGGAGATGCTTGAAGAGATTTGTAAATTGTGTCTGTGAGATATTCATGTGAAGCAAATATATGTAAATTTGTATAAATGCAGGCTATGTAATAATCAAGTTTAAATGTTAAACCTAGATAGTAGAAAGGAATGTATGATTTGCTAATTTGTATTATCAGAGAATGACTAGTGCATGTATATATTATCCAGGGATAGTGAAAAGGTGATACATGTGATAAACTTGTATGGGTATTACAGGAATACGTAGATATGATATGTGTGATATAAATGAATGAATGTAAACAGGTATAAACAAACAGGAACAGGAATACATATAGACAAGGCCATATATACAGAAAGTTCATGGCGAAATATTATTTAAAGATTATGTTAAATTATAAAAATATATTTGATTATGGAAATTGTATATCATAGGTCACAATTGATAAAATGCGGACCTAAGTTTAATAAAAGATAACGTGAACGTTGTGATCCTGAGACTAGTAAGGAATGTAAGTTAAATAAGTTTTAAAAAAAAATATGGACCAAATTTAAGGTCAACTCAATGGGTTTAAAGGTCAAAGGTATAAAGTTTAACGCACGGGGTCTCGGTTAACAAGGTTTTAAGTTAATCACTATGTAATCCAGATATAATTGGACTTAATTAAGGAAGGTGGGATCTCGGGGCGTTTCAATTAGTGACATCTAAAGCATGATATACATTAAGTGAATACCTGCTAGGTCGTCTTCGAACCAGTGTAGACCTCCTCAATGTAGGTTCAACTTCTTCCTCGACCTCAGTCTCAACCTCATCTTTAATATCAGAATCATCACTATCTTCCTCATCATGTTCGGCCTGAACTGGTTCATCTGCAAAATTTATAGTCAACTGTGAAATTTCAACCTCCATCTGTTTTCCCATGCTCGTATCAATCTACATACGATCAGGTTCTTCAAAAGACTTATCCACAACTGGCTCATTGGGTATTTCTCTAAAGACAACATCAATGTTGTATACTACTGTTCTAATGTCTAGATTCCATAACTTGTACCCCTTGACACCTCCTTGTAACCAATGAACTTGCACTTCTCAGACTTTAAGTCAAGCTTGTTCCTTTTCTCCTTTGGCACATGCATATACGAATCACAACCAAATACTCGAACATGAGACATACTAGGTTTCCTTCCGAATAGTACCTCAAAAGGAGTTTGATCCTTTAATGCAAATGTAAGTGCCCGGTTCTTTAAATAATATGTTGTAGCAACTGCCTCAGCCCAGAATTCAGGCTCCAAGCCTACCCAATTCCGCATACACCCCGCCTTCTCCATAAGCGTCCGATTTAATCTCTCAACCACGTCATTCTGTTGAGGTGTCATCCGAATTGTATTCTGTCTAGCAATCCCCTGTTCAGCACAAAACTGATCAACTGAAAAATACTCTTTACCATTATCAGTTCGAAGAACATTTATCTTCCTGTTAAATTGATTCTCAACCAGTGCCTTAAATTCTCTAAATTTATCAAGTGTTTTAGATTTTCTTCTAATAAAATAGACCCAAGCATATCTTAAAAAATCATCTACAAAAGAAACAAAGTACCTTGATTTTTCAAGAGATTCTTCAAAAGTTTTCCCAAACAAATCGCTGTGTATCAAATCCAACACTCCAGTCACTCTAGTAGCAATGGATTTAAACTTGACTTTATTCTGCTTCCCATACAAGTAATGCTCACAAAATCTGAATCCCGTGGAGCAATTTGGAACCCCTTCCACTGGCTGCTTTGATGCTATAGTGGTTAGTCCCTTCTCACTAATATGCCCCAGTCGTTAATGCCACAACATGGACGAACTGTTCTCAGCACTTTCTTCCTTCTCAGAAACAAAAGAACCACCAAACTACCCCTTTATGGTACTTCCCAGCAACTTATATAAAGTACCACATCTTGTTCCACATGCAATTATTATCGAGCCAAAAGTCATCTTACATGATTCCTTATCACAACTGAAGTTAACTCTTCCATTTGTCATCGAGCTAATAGATATCAAATTCCTACTAAAATCAAGAATATGTATAACCTTCGGAAGTGTCTTGACAATACCATCATGCATCCTGAGTTTCACCTTCCCACAACTAACAATATTCACTGACGTATTATTGCCCAACATGAAATTACCTCCGTTGAAAGTTTCATACTGATAAAACCAATTCTTGTGAGGTGTTATATGATACGAAGCTCATGTATCAATAAACCAGACATCATCATCCGTTTGGGTTACGCAAGCTACTGTTATGTACAAGTCTCTAGTGGCTTCATCCTTATTACCCAAATTATTTTTCTTATTCATAGGTTTGCCACCCTTATTATTGCAGTCCTTCTTCATATGCCCAAAATCATTACACTTCCAACATTTAATTTTTGACATATCTGTACTCTTAGATCTCCCTCTCGAATGTGACTTATTTCCAGACCTCTTTGAATTCCTATCTTGATTTTGCCCTCTGACAAATAGAGTCTCCTTAGTTGAACTTTCCATGCTCTGTCGTCGCATATCTTCTGACAATAATGCTGAAATAACTCCCTCAAAAGAAAATTCTGTAGTACCACTACCAATCGCAATAATCAGATTATCCTATGAATCAGACAATGAACAAAGTAAGGTAATAGCTTTATCATCATCACTGATATCACAACTAATTGATGATAATTGACTAATCAAGGTATTAAATTCATGTAAGTGTGCAAACAACGAACTTTCATCATCCATCCGAAGTTTATATAGTTTCTTCCTAAAAAATAGTTTATTAACCAAGAACTTAATTTGATATAGGGATTCCAATTTTGTCCAAAGATCCTTCGCAATCTTCTCCACAAAAACATTAACAAGGACGTTTTCAGAAAGGCATAGTCAAATTAGGCCACGAGCCTTCTAATCCAACTTCTCACATGAAACGATTTTCTCCTTCAACTTCGTTTCAATTGAAGACATCCCCTCATTCTGAGTGGTAATAGTCGGCTTTGGATCTTCAATTACTATCTCGAAATCCCTATCCACAAACAGATCCTCCATCTTCAATTTCTAGAGTTCAAAACTCTTCCCATTAAACTTATCAATCTCGATCTGTGATGACCCTGTATTCGACATCTTAAATTTGCAAATCCCAGATACCTCAAACTGAAGTTGTGATACCAAGTGTTAAAATTTAAGATGGAATAATAACACAATCACGCAGAATATTAGATGAAGAATATAAAAGTAAAGAACATACGATACACCCAGGTTCACCAAATTGTTTAGTCCTGCTTGTCTAATATATTCAATAGATGTCTCACACGCTCTACAATGATTCACACAATAAACAATTGCTTCTATAGTGACCATTAGTTGAACCCGCAAAAGTATGAGTCAATCCCAACATGAAGAATGATAAGAATAGAATAAGATAGTGTTATAGAACTAAAGTAATTAGAAAGAGAATGCCAAAAAAAAAGTATAGAACTTCGCTATCTATTTCTTTCTTTATGTAAGAATACTTTAGCATGAAACCCTTTTACAGGAAAGCAAGAGAGACATATACTACAAAACAAGTCTTCAAATATGGCCATTTAGCCATTAGACCAATGACTTACACTTGATAGGCATTGACTTAAGTAACTAGTAATCATTTGGTTACATTAATAACAAGTTAACAGCACTCCCCCTTGAACTGCAAAAAGGTGATATCGACGCACATAAAATTTGGTCATGTAATAATCTAGCCAGCTTATCCACCAAGTCACTACATTTACGAAACTTCGTGTCGACTCAAAGATTAGTCACAATGAATCAAAGAATAATGAATTACTTTTGAGAAAGCGACTGTATTCTTTTTCCTTCCTCACAATTTTATTCCAATAGGTTTTTACTAACAAGGTTTTAATTATGCATTCAACAAAGATATAAGATGTTTATGTAAGAGATATGTACTATTTTTCTCTTCGCTTTGTTTTTTACCACTGGATTTTCTTAGCAAAGTTTTTAATGAGAATTTATCTTGCATCTTAGAAAATCAAAAGGGAGTGTTGCAACTAATGTAATTAAGTGGTTAAATCATTGCCTATCAAAAATACGTCATTGGCCTAATAGCTAAAAATTCAAATTTAAAGACTTGTTAAGTAGTGTCGACGCCGGGATTTCCGTCGTTTCGTTTTTTTAATAATTAAAGCCCTTTCCAATTTTAGCCTTTAGATTAAGATGTGACTTTTGAAAAGGGTCGGCTTAGTGTCGACGGGGTTTCGAAATGTCGATTTCCTTATGAGCCAATTGACCAGAGTCGCCAGTTGGTATTGTTGAAATGGATGTACCAACTCATCCGAATTTTGTTTTCGTAATCGTAATGGCTCATATGTGACTCCGATTCAATTGGTCCGCAAACCGAGATTCATAGAGTTCGGAGGCTTGCTTAAGCGAGGGGAAGGTGTTAGGCACCCCCCGACTTCCGTGAAATACGGTTACCGCAATCTCGATGTTTTCCTATCCTTTTAAATCTTAAAATGTGTGTGTGCGCGCGTGTGTGTATGTGTGCCTAAATGGAGGTTTGTGGTGTCCTTTTGCATAAAGTTGCTTTGATTTTATATGTCAAAATGTGTTTTGTCGGGAAAGCGTTTTAGACGTCTTTTGACCCAAATGACGAGGCTTCGCTTGTTATAAGAAAGATTGATTTTACTTTCGAAAACGATGAGGTTTTTTATTAGATGTCATTTTAGAAAACAATAGTTTTTAAACTTTTGTCAAATAGGTATCAAGACTATACATTACCCTCTAATAATAAATCGAATAAAATAAAGGCAACTTCTAGAACTTTTTCACCCTATGCACAAAGTTTAATGAAAATGTTTATTCATATTTACGAAATCATTTTGTATGATATTTCAAAATCCATTGGAGCCTTTTCATCAAACCGGAATCAAAGTTCGTCAAAACTCTTAATTTTTTTTAACCTCGTGCATCTAATATCCTAATTTGATCACTTTTATAAAATCTTCATCGTTTGCCTTATTTTGGAAATCGTTTTTCTGTGCCGTAAATTAAGACAAACCTCCCAAAACGTGTCGGGGCTATCCATGGGCATGTGAGCCATCCAGATAACCCCCAACACCCACAATCACATATTTTATTATTATCACGGGACCTTAACCCGAACACGACTTGGTATCGTTTTAAGGCCCGATATTACAAAATACACATCCATGGACTCTATACAAGGATTACGTACGCCAAAACGTCCATCATCGGGATTCGATCACGAGGATCTCCTCCCTAGGCTCACAGTCACCCAAATCACTACACAACCAATACTAAGCCAAATCTAACAATATTAAACATTGTTATCATACTACATAGCTCAAATATCACAACTCAATCACTACAAACTACTCATTACCACAACGAACGATATATCACCGTACGGATGTCATCGGGGCGTTAGGAGGAGTTACGTTCCGATGGAACCCTCGCTAACAACCCCTAATCCACGGATCCTTTATCAATATATAACAATAAACTACATCAAATAAACCAATCACAACATTATGCTAATAATACAACAAATAAAAACTCAAGAACACACTCCTTTCACCTTGCAAAATGCCGATTTAAAGCTTCTATATTCCACAAATCGGACAACACCACAAGAATACTAGACTACTTAGCACAATACAATGGATCTAAGCTTGAAAATGGCCAAGATCCGAGCTCTCTCTCTCCTCCCGCGCGCTCTCTCTCTCTCTCTATTTTCTTTCTTTTTTTTCTTCCTCTCTTTCGGGTGGAAATGGCAATCTATAGCCTTCCGCAGGCAGCCGCAGGTGCAACTGCGGCCGGCCGCAGGTGCATCTGCGGCTGGGCTCGCCAGCCGTCCGCGCCAAATCCTCGGCTGTCGTGTGTCGTCCTCGAGCCGCGCACTGTCCCATTTGTCGGTGGCCGCAGGTGCATCCGCGGCTGTCCGGCTTGCTTTTCTCGATTTCCGCGTCGCGCGGTCTTAATTCGCCAATTTCTGCGGTATTATTTTGGAAGGCTGTTATCTAAGGTATAAATTGCTCTTCGTGCTTGGCTTCCAGGGGGCGCTGCCCCCTTCCACCCCCGCCAGCTCACCGGCGAGCTGGGCAGCCGCTCGCTCACCGGGGAGCGAGACCCCCGAACATCGTAAGCGTAGTGGCCATTAGTTATGATCAAATCAGGTTCTTCTGGATCAACTGTTCGTCTTGCCGCAAGTAACCTGATACTCGTTGTTCGTTGTGGCGGCTTTGGCCGTAAGTTGTTGGGGTGGCTTCGTGTTGGGGTCCACCTTCCTTTTCGCATGTCGGGTCAAGTGACGATCTTGCCCTCCTGTCAGGGTTAGTACACAAGTGCAAAATTTGGGTGTCTACAAGTAGTATATGTGACACCCCCAAATTTGGGCTCACACAGCCCAAACTTGAGTTGTCAAAAGACTACAACAAAATTATTACAAGGTAGAACAACGTTCAACAATAAAGTGTATAGTAATACACAACTAAGTCTTCACTATTACTATCACACTATTTTACAACACGTGAAGACTACGATAGCTATCCCTCGGACTCTCACTCCATTCCCTGGCTAGACCCAGCTACGTTCTCATCTCCTGTTGAAAAATAATGGAACAAAAGAAAGGTTGAGCTCAAATAGCCTAGTAAAGAATATCATGACTAAGATAATGACAAATAAATTATCATTAGCCTTTAACAGTTGAGTTCTTGATAGAATACAAAAGACTACAAGGTTTATATCAACAACTGCAGTTAAATTCTTGAACAATGTTCAAATCAATAATAGCAGCGGAATGAGCAATTTATTAGAAGAATAATGCAGACTATAATGTCCATTCGCTTCTCTTTTTAGAAAAAACATCATCAACTTTTATCATTTGAAATACCATTAGTCAAGATAATACAAATTCACAGTTCCTGATCATAATCATGCAGATCAACAGTTCATCTTTGCACTACGGGCCAAAGACATTCAATATAACACCAACGGTCATGATTGTACCAAATTCAGCCTTTGGTCATAATCATACCAAAAAACAGTTCATCTTTGCACTACGAGCCAAAGATATTCAATATAACAACAACGGTCATGATTATACCAAATTCAGCCTTTGGTCATAATCATACCAAACAACAATTCATCTTTGCACTACGGGCCAAATAGAACATTCACCACGTGTCATGAAAGACACCGAACAGATGTATTGCCTTTAACCTAATATATCGTCTTTAACCTATCATCTGTTCAACAATTATATCGCATCTGTGCCCCCGACCACATATATTCACAACAACTTGATTTTGGATGATTAGAATGATATAAATGATGGACAGAGGAAACAGGATAAACAATAAGTATCATAAGTTTACTTTGTGCAAATTCAAATAATGTCCAAATTGTCAATATGATGTGGAGTGAAATTCAAAAATGATATTAAAGATCTACAGTTCAGAATAACGGTTATAGTTCAATACAAAGGTTCACGTAAATAGGAAGGTTCAATTGAAATTATGAAGTGCAACTATTATGGAACATATAATATTTTCAGGAATTATAGAAGCACTAGTTCCATAATAAGTTTCGATTTAGGTGTATGAAAGAAAATAATATCCCTTACCGTAGCAGGTTTAATTAACAAAAAGTGAAGAAAATTAATATCCTTTACCATAGTAAGTTTGAATAATGGAAGATGAAAAAGATGGTATCCCTTATGAGTATAAAGGTAAATAATATCACTTACGAATATGAAAGAAAATTATATTACAAACAAATATGGAATAAAAGTGTCATGTAATAATTCGTGTAGACAAATTATTTCCACAAGAGACAAATAAGAAATAAATACAAAGGGTTATATTCACCAACAGGTGGTAGTCCGTGTAGTAATGTTATTCCCACAATTTAATAAATTTTGAATACGAAGAGTTATTCACCAAACAGGCGGTAATCCGCGCTGTAAGGTTATTCTCAGAGATTAATAAGGAATGAATACGAAAGGTAATTCACCAACAGGAGATAATCCGCGCCGTAAGGTTATTCCCATAAATTAATACATAGAAATAAATGGCACATCTTATGAGTAAGAAAAAAATGATATTATTTTCGAGAATCAAAGAATGATAATCCCTTACCGTAGTAAGTTTAAATAATAGAATATGAAAGAAGATGATATTCCTTACCTTAACACGTGACTGGATATTGATTTAAATGAGGTTGATTAACTTGAACAGTACTAGTACACTTATATATCTTCACAAATACTCAAGATGACTTAAA
This sequence comes from Hedera helix, assembly GCA_947179155.2. Taxonomy (NCBI): domain Eukaryota; kingdom Viridiplantae; phylum Streptophyta; class Magnoliopsida; order Apiales; family Araliaceae; genus Hedera; species Hedera helix. The sequence goes on along the minus strand of OX359275.1, from coordinate 15,368,018 downwards.
CACACTTAGAGAGAACTTACACAAGAAGTATTTAGAAAGTGAAAGAAAGAACTAGAAAGAAAATTTATGAAAAAACCTTAAGTTAAGGCCTCTATTTATAGCCAAAAATCTTATCCTAACCAAGATTTCCTAATTTAATCCAAACCGTTCATTTCAAGATAATGTTTAATCCATACCATTCATTTCATATTTTAAGATTTCTTTAATGTAACCATTCATTTAAAGATCATCTTTTAATCTACACCATCCATTTCAAATTCTATATTATTTTAAATTTATACCATTCATTTCATCTTTTAAGATTTCCTTAATCTAAATCATTCATTTAAAGATCATCTTTTAATCTACACCATCCATTTTAAATTCTATATTATCTTTAATCTATACCATTCATTTTATATCACCTAACTTTATATTATAAACAAATAACTTTATCAATTCAATTATTCATCAATAATTCACACTTATTCATTATTATGACTAATTGTTATAAATACAGTGTAGTTGGCTCTCTGAGTTAGATATCAAGTCAATTAATTAATGAAATACAACTATTTAAATAACATCATAATAGAGATAACAATAATGTAAAAAGTATGTAAAAGAAAGAATACGTTACTGTGCCATGACAATTATTGATGCAATAATGTGAATTACTGCGCATATGCTACTATGACAATTATTAGTTTAATATTATGAATTATTGTGCATGTGAAAATAAAGTCAAATATTGTACGATAACCACTTTATCAGTTTAATAATACGAAACACTGTGCAATGTCGTGTGCTACTGTGCAATACCGTGTGCTACTGTGCAATACCGTATGTTACTATTCTTTTACCACTTGGTATTTTAACAATTAAAAGTGATAGTACCATTGACCATTTAAAAATTATTTATGTCGTTTTTTATATCCGACAATTATTCGTTGTGGGGTCCACCAATGATTGGTTCGTACGGCGCCGTCGTACGAATATTCCCCGACAGAACGAATATTCTCCGACCAAACGAATATTGTCCGACATAATATAATTTACACATAACATCCTTAACTTTTAATTTTATCAATTTAACCACTTACTATTTCATGAAAAAATATATATGAAGAAAAATTAAATTTTATATTTCATAAAATTCGGAGTCTTACAACATCCCCTCTTTAAGAAATTTTGTCCCCGAAATTGACGTACCTGGCATATCGATGAGGTAAGGATACTTAGATTTCATCTCAGATTCTAACTCTCAGGTCATTTTCTTAGTATCTTGGTTCCTCCATAAAACCTTAACTTAAGGTATAACCTTTGAGCGTAGGATTTGTTCCTTCTTAACTAGGATCTTAACAGGTACCTCCTCGTACGTTAAATCATCTGCTATAACGTATGGTTCTAACTTAATGACGTGGTTTGGGTCCTTCACATATTTACATAACATAGATATGTGAAAAACGTTATAGATGCGAGACATACTTGGTGGTAGGGCTAGTCTGTAGGCTACAGTTCATACTCGATCGAGGATTTCAAATGGGCCAATAAATTGAGGGTTGAGCTTTCCTCTCTTTCCGAATCTCGTAACTCATTTTCATGGAGAAACACGTAAGAATACATGATCTCCGACGTTGAATCTCTCATCTCTCCGATGAAGATCAGCATAACTCTTTTGTCGTTCTTGTGCGGTCTGTATTCGTTGTCGGATCATTTGGATCTTTTCTGTTGTCAAGCGTACCAACTCGGGTCCCAATAATTTTGCTTCTCCTACCTCATTCCAACATACTGGAGAGCGACACTTCCTTCCTTACAAAGCCTCGAATGGAGCCATGTCTATGCTTGCTTGGTAACTGTTGTTGTAAGAAAATTTCACCAATGGCAAGTACTTATCTCAACTTCCTTTGAAGTCTAGTATGCAAAGTCTCAAAAGATCTTCGAGAGTCTGGATCATCCTTTTTGATTGTTCGTCCATTTGAGGATGGTATGCAGAACTGAATCGTAGCTCAGTGCCCATAGCTTTTTGTAGACTGATCTAAAAGCGTGAAGTGAATCTAGGATCTCGATCATAAACTATGGAAACTGGCATGCCATGCAATCTCACAATCTCATTTATGTACATACCGGCAAGACGTTCAAGTAAAAAAATTTCTCGTATAGGCAAAAAATGAGCGGATTTGGTCAATCTATCTACGATGACCCAAATTGCATCTAAGCCTTGAGAAACTTTGGGAAGACCCGTCACGAAATCCATATTGATGTGTTCCCACTTCCATTCGGGAATCTCAAGTGGTTGTAATAGACCTTTAGGCACTTGATGCTCTGCCTTGACACGTTCACAAGTTAGGCACCTTGAGATAAACTCTGCAATCTCCCTTTTCATATTGGTCCACCAAAATGTATGTCAAAGATCTCGATACATCTTGGTACTTCCTGGGTGGATTGCAAACAGCGTGTTGTGTGCCTTCATCATGATTTTATGCTTCAATTCAGGATCGTTAGGAACACAAAGTCGAGAGTTAACTCGAAGTATTCCTTTCTCGTCGATTCTTGCTTCGAAAATGGCACCTTCTTGTACTTTCTTCATCATGTTCATCAGCTCCGAATCAGTAGCTTGAGCAGCTTTAATTTTATCGATTAAAGCTGGTTCTACTCGTACGTGCGCAATCTTCAAGTGGGTCGTTGGTGTTTTTAGCTCTATCTCCATCTTTTGCAAGTCGTACAAAATATGTTTTTGTGTTGTCAACAGTGCACTTGTACTTGCATAAGCTCTTTTGCTCAAAGCATCAGCTACAACGTTCACCTTTCCCAGGTGATACTGGATCGTGTGGTCGTAATCTTTCAACAGCTCAAGCCAACGTCGTTGTCGCATGTTGAGTTCCTTCTGGGTGAAGAAATACTTGAGACTTTTATGATCCGTATAGATATCCACTTTCTCTCCATACAAGTAGTGTCTCCAGATCTTCAACGCGAAAACGACCGCTGCCAACTCTAAATCATGAGTAGGATAATTTTTCTCATAATCTTTGAGTTGTCGATATGCATAGGCTATCACCTTTCCATGTTGCATAAGAACACAACCTAGACCTTTGCCTGAAGCATCGCTGTAGATGACAAATTTTCCCGATCCCGATGGTAGGGTCAGAACAAGAGCTAAAACAAGTCTCCTTTTGAGTTTTTGAAAACTCTTCTCGCATTCCTCGCTCGATATAAGTTTTGTACTAAAACGAATGATACCGATATCTAATAATTAAACTTTCAACTCTTGGCGTTCTATGGGAGCCATTTGGTATGGGGCTTTGAAAATAAGCTTAGTACCGATTTCAAGGTCAATACAGAATTCAATTTCTCGGTTTGGGGGTAAGCCAGGAAGTTTCTCAAGAAAAACATTAGGAAACTCATTAACAATGGGAATATCATTCAAGTTTGACGTGTTTTTGTTCAAATCAGTGATATGAGCTAAAAACGCTTGACATCCGTTTTTCAATAAACGAATGCCTTTATGGCTAAATAACAGCTACATATTTCAATGGTTTAGTTGCTTGAATTTGCATGACAGGTTGATTAGGAATATAAAAACTAATAATCTTATGAAAACAATCAATTTTAGCATGATGGGTAGTCAACCAATCAATTCCTAAAATCACATCAAATTCATGCATCTCTAAATAAATAAGGTCAACAGGTAATGTGAGATTGTTGATTTGAACTAGGCAAGATTAATAGACAGTAGATGTGATAGATATTTCTCCTAATGGGGTTTCAACTGATAAGTCAAAGTCTAAGTTTTTTGAAGTCAAATTTAAACGTTGAGCACACGTATGTGAAATAAAAGAATGGGTAGAGCAAGTATCTAATATGGCATAAACTTCACAAGAATTTATAAATAGCTTACCAGTTATCACTTCATTCGGTTCTTGACTGTTATCTTCAAATCGAATCCCGAGTGCTTCATTCAGATCTTCACGTATTTCAACCATGGAAATACTACTAAATAATTCTCTAACGAACTATTTCTCGGATTCCTCAACTTTATCAGTAGTAACGTACCAATGATTTTTATAAGAGTAGTATTTTTAATAGACTGTAGTTTCCACGATAGTGACTAACTTAACCTGAATTCCTCTAAATTGTAACGTCCAAAAGTATAGAAACATCATTTTTAAATAATCTTGAAAATCATAGCTGGAACACCATAAATCCCAAAGACTGATATGAAAAATCCATATATTATGATCCTTTGTTATCGAGCATAACCAAGTGATATGATCCTTCCAATTAGTGAGCAAATTAAAGGCAATAATTTCTGTAAGTTCATTACATCATTTAATTGCTTCTAAGAAAGGATCTGGAATGACTGTAGTAGAGCTTTCACCTTCATCCTTACTGGATAGAACACGCATAATTTTTGCCTTAGGCAAATAATTCAACTCTAAGTTTGTAGGAAGATTATTCGTCGCCTCTTGATTCGCAGCTACATTTGTTTCGGACATTTCCTAATTAACCTCCTGATTTCCAGATGTCAAAAACTTCAAGGTTTATATCAAAAACTGCAGTTAAATTCTTGAACAATGTTCAGATCAATAATAGCAGCGGAATAAGCAATCTATTAGAAGAATAATGCAGACTATAATGTCCACTCGCTTCTCTTTTTAGGAAAAACATCATCAACTTTTATCATCTGCAATACCATTAGTCAAGATAATACAAATTCACAGTTCCTGGTCATAATCATGCAGATCAACAGTTCATCTTTTCACTACCGGCCAAAGACATTCAATATAACACCAACGGTCATGATTGTACCAGATTCAGCCTTTGGTCATAATCATACCAAACACCAGTTCATCTTTGCACTACGAGCCAAAGATATTCAATATAACACCAACGGTCATGATTATACCAAATTCAGCCTTTGGTCATAATCATACCAAACAACAGTTCATCTTTGCACTACGGGCCAAATAGAACATTCACCACGTGTCATGAAAGACACCGAACAGATGTATCTCCTTTAACCTATCATCTGTTCAACAATTATATCGCATCTGTGCCCCCGGCCACATATATTCACAACAACTTGATTTTGGATGATTAGAATGATATAAATGATGAACAGAGGAAACAGGATAAACAATAAGTATCAGAAGTTTACTTTGTCCAGATTCAAATAATGTCCAAATTGTCAACATGACGTGGAGTGAAATTCAAAAATGATATTAAAGATTCACAGTTTAGAATAACGGTTATAGTTCAATACAAAGGTTCACGTAAATAGGAAGGTTCAATTGAAATGATGAAGTGCAACTATTATGGAACATATAATATTTTCAGGAATTATAGAAGCAATAGTTCCATAATAAGTTTCGATTTAGGTGTATGAAAGAAAATAATATCCCTTACCGTAGCAGGTTTAATTAACAAAATGTGAAGGAAATTAATATCCCTTACCATAGTAAGTTTGAATAATGGAAGATGAAAAAGATGGTATCCTTTATGAGTATAAAGGTAAATAATATCACTTACGAATATGAAAGAAAATGATATTACAAACAAATATAGAATAAAAGTGTCATGTAATAATTCGTGTAGAAAAATTATTTCCACAAGTGACAAATAAGAAATAAATACAAAGGGTTATTCAGTAACAGGTAGTAGTCCGCGCAGTAAGGTTATTCCCACAATTTATTAAATTTTGAATACGAAGAGTTATTCACCAAACAGGCGGTAATCCGCGCCGTAAGGTTATTCTCAGAGATTAATAAGGAATGAATACAAAAGGTTATTCACCAACAGGCGGTAATCCGCGCCGTAAGGTTATTCCCACAAATTAATACATAGAAATAAATGGCACATCTTATGAGTAAGAAAGAAACGATATTATTTTCGAGAATGAAAGAATGATAATCCCTTACCGTAGTAAGTTTAAATAATAGAATATGAAAAAATATGATATTCCTTACCTTAACACCTGACTGAATATTGATTTAAATGAGGTTGATTAATTTGAACAGTACTCGTACACTTATAGATCTTCACAAATACTCAAGATGACTTAAACACACTTAGAGAGAACTTACACAAGAAGTATTTAGAGAGTGAAAGAAAGAACAAGTAAGGAAATTTATGAAAAATCCTTAAGTTAAGGCCTCTATTTATAGCCAAAAATCTTATCATAACCAAGATTTCCTAATTTAATTCAAACCGTTCATTTTAAGATAATGTTTAATCCATACCATTCATTTCATCTTTTATAATTTCTTTAATGTAACCATTCATTTAAAGATCATCTTTTAATCTACACCATCCATTTCAAATTCTATATTATCTTTAATCTATACCATTCATTTCATCTTTTAAGATTTCTTTAATCTAAACCATTCATTTAAAGATCATCTTTTAATCTACACCATCCATTTTAAATTCTATATTATCTTTAATCTATACCATTCATTTTATATCACCTAACTTTATATTATAAACAAATAACTTTATCAATTCAATTATTCATCAATAATTCACACTTATTCATTATTATGACTAATTGTTATAAATACAGTGTAGTTGGCTCTCTGAGTTAGATATCAAGTCAATTAATTAATGAAATACAACTATTTAAATAACATCATAATAGAGATAACAATAATGTAAAAAGTATGTAAAAGAAAGAATACGTTACTGTGCCATGACAATTATTGATGCAATAATGTGAATTACTGCGCATATGCTACTATGACAATTATTAGTTTAATATTATGAATTATTGTGCATGTGAAAATAAAGTCAAATATTGTACGATAACCACTTTATCAGTTTAATAATACGAAACACTGTGCAATGTCGTGTGCTACTGTGCAATACCGTGTGCTACTGTGCAATACCGTATGTTACTATTCTTTTACCATTGGGTATTTTAACAATTAAAAGTGATAATACCATTGACTATTTAAAAATTATTTATGTCGTTTTCTATATCCGACAATTATTCGTTGTGGGGTCCACCAATGATTGGTTCGTACGGCGCCGTCGTACGAATATTCCCCGACAGAACGAATATTCTCCGACCAAACGAATATTGTCCGACATAATATAATTTACACATAACATCCTTAACTTTTAATTTTATCAATTTAAACACTTACTGTTTCATGAAAAAATATATATGAAGAAAAAATAAATTTTATATTTCAAAAAATTCGGGGTCTTACAGTATATGTCTCCCTTGCTTTTGTATAAAAAGGCTTGATTGATGAATGAAAATCACACCAAAGTATTTTTACATAAAGAAATAAAGAAAGAGATAGCAAAGTTCTATAATTGTTCTCGCACTCCCTTTTAAATTAATTCAGTTCTATAACAAATTAATAGAAAGAAAGACTAAATTCATATAGTGCCTAAATCCTTTATGCTTTGATGATAGACTAAGTCATCTAGGCTTAACTAAGCTAGAATAAGATTCCAACATCTATGGAAGAGGCCCAGATTACGTACCTACTGATGAGTCAAACATATGAGGATTCAGACCTTTAGATTGCCTTAGAGGCCTGCCTAAATTTTACTAATATTTGATGCGCTTCGTAAGTCCATTAGGAAGTCTATTAAATTTGATCGAGCTTGGTGAACTTGTTAGGCCCAACTCTTAAATGGAAAGGACTAATATCATCTAATTAAAGATTACTGAATTATGGACATAAATATTTAATTATATTATATAATGATATTATTAAGTATTTTAAATTTAATGAAAACAAAATGGGAAAATACTATTTTGAATAGGATTCTAATTTTCATTATCTTAGAATAATTAAATAAATCAAAAAAATCAAGGGATATACTAAAAGGAATAATAGATACCATTATTAAGAAGATCCCTATAATTCTAGACAAAATCATGGATCAACTCGAACTAGAATCCCTGAAGTTATACCTCAATAAAAGACCACGATGAAGGGCAAACAATCCTAGATATAATCAAGGTCATATAGAAACGGCTAATAAAAAAGTAAGCAGATAAACTACAAATTGCAACCCCTTAGAGGCCTGCCTAAATTTTACTAATATTTGATGCGCTTCGTAAGTCCATTAGGAAGTCTATTAAATTTGATCGAGCTTGGTGAACTTGTTAGGCAAATGGAAAGGACTAATATCATCTAATTAAAGATTACTGAATTATGGACATAAATATTTAATTATATTATATAATGATATTATTAAGTATTTTAAATTTAATGAAAACAAAATGGGAAAATACTATTTTGAATAGGATTCTAATTTTCATTATCTTAGAATAATTAAATAAATCAAAAAAAATCAAGGGATATACTAAAAGGAATAATAGATACCATTATTAAGAAGATCCCTATAATTCTAGACAAAATCATGGATCAACTCGAACTAGAATCCCTGAAGTTATACCTCAATAAAAGACCACGATGAAGGGCAAACAATCCTAGATATAATCAAGGTCATATAGAAACGGCTAATAAAAAAGTAAGCAGATAAACTACAAATTGCAACCCCCCCCCCCCCCCCCCCCCCCCCCCCCCCCCCCCAAAAAAAAAGTTGGTGCATGTATGTGACTCATGCCCAACTTGGACATAAGATAATAAAATACTTGTTAAGTCACAACTTTAGTAAGGGCATCGATTGTCTACTCTGAATGAGTAACAAACGGTACACAAATTAGACCTCTCAAGTTTTTCCTTGATAAAATGACAGTTAATCTCCACATGCTTTGTATGGTCATGTTAGACTGGATTGTGAGCAATGCTAATTTCAAATTTGTTATCTGCATAAATCATCATTGGCCTAAGAACTCAAAACCCAAGATCATCTAAAAGACTCTGATGACACAGTAACTCACAAATCCCTTGAACCATAGCCCTAAATTTTGCCTCTACATTTAATCTTGCAACATCTTGCTTCTTACTCCTTTATGTGACCAAGTTACCTCTTACAAAAGAACAATACCGCGAAGTTGATCGCATATATCTACACAGTTCGCCCAATTTGCATCAATGAATGCCTTAACTCGTAAATGATTATATGGAGAAAATAAAATGCCTTTACCTAGAGATCCTTTCAAATATCGAAGGATTCGAGTCATTACATCTAAGTGGGTCGAATATGGATAATGTGTAAACTGGCTAACCAAATTCACAACATAAGCAATGTTAGGCAATGTTAGGGCAAGTATGAGAAAGAAAAATGAGCTTGAAAACTAGCCCTGATAAAGACCTCAATCCACTGGTTCACCTTTTCTATAATCCTTAACATTGGCATCAAGTTGAGTATCAACTGGCTTACTCTCGGGCAAACCTATTTCTGAAAGATCCGGAGTATACTTGCGTTGAGACAAGAAAACACCTATGGAGAAGTGACCTACCTCAATACTTAGAAAATAATGAAGTTGCCCCAAATCTATAATTTCAAATTCAAAACCAAGTGCTTGTTTCAATATGCAAACTTCAGCCACATTATTACCTATGACCACAATGTCACTCACAAAAACAAGTAGGAATGTGGAGAGCTGCCTCTTATGCTTAATGTACAAAGAGGTATGCAATAAAGAATTTAAGTTTCAAACCAAACTCTTCCCATGGATAGAGGAGAAGGATCCATTTGCAACTCGAACTTTATCTTCACCAAAACAAGGTATATAATTAACAAACTCACCTGAAGAATCGATGAACCAAGGAGGCGAATACTTATAGGTACCTAAAAACTAAGGTGAAAATGCTGGTGAAGATGACATGGCAGAAGCACCGACAACATTTGAGGATAAGGAACCCATCTCAGTCATCATAGCCTTAATAAGTTATAGCTCTTTCTTTGAACCAAGAACAAGTCGATATAGAACTAAGGTAGTTGTTGGAGCTGAATTAGTAGCAATGGCACAAATAGTTGCAGCAGTAGATACCTCATCCTCGTGTGCCTGTCGCTTACCTCATCCTTTGCCATGACCAGATAGCCTAACATGAAGCTTCCAACATGTTTCTCTATTATGATGTGGTTTCCTAAAGTAATCAGACTTCATAACTTGTTCTTAGAACTCCGTGGAAGTACTGGTGTAGCAAAAGAAGTCATTAGAGCAAAAAACTCAACAGTAGGAGCTTGAGTCATGTTTTTGTCTGATATCCTCCTTGTGCACAAAAGAATAAGCTTGTTGAAGGATAATAAAGGGGTTTCACTACAGAATATGTTGCCTAAATGTCTCATATTCCTCATTCAAACCCATCAAGAATTGATATACCCTGAATTTATCTTCCCTCTTCTGAATCTTATTAATAGCAACAACATCCAAGTCTTAAAAATAATTATTATAAACATCTAACTCCTGCCACATCCCACATAACTCAACATAATATTGAGCCACAGTCATAGTTTCCTGTTTCAAGTCTTGAATCCTCTTCTTCAGTTCATACATTTGGGCATCATTTCCAGCCTCTAAATTTCTTTTACAAATTTCCAAATCTCTACAACTGTTTTCATAAAAAAGTATCCCTTGGCAGTACCAGACTCTATATGGTTAATTAAAAATGTTTTTACCAAAGAACCTCAATACATATTGAGGTAGCCATTCCAGTAACCTTAGGCTTGATTTTTTCTCCTGTGAGATATTCAGTGCAATCTCCAGAAACAATAACAAGCAACATATAGATTGGGACCAAAGAAGATAATTGTTACCGTCAAATTTAATTAAACAGACAAGGAATATGTGATTTTCTGAATGCTTCCGTCCAAATTCAAGGTTGACTACCTGAAGTTAATGATCTTGACAACATGGCTACTGGTAGAAGGCCTCTAAAGAAAAAAATAATACAAGAGTGGAATACCCACTTATGTCATAAAAATAGGAAATAAAGCCATTGGTGGATTACATCAAATTCACCAAAGGGAGGGGAAAACAATTTGAGTAGGGATAGACTAGACCCAAAAAAAAGTTGGTGTACAACAATGATGAATGTGGTGACTCTAGGTGATGGAGATAAAGGATGGGGCTTGTGGTGGGAGAGAAGATTAATATGTGATTTTTATACCTACTAATTAATTATCTTTTAACTTGATAATTTGTAAGTTCTTAAGTATTTTAGGTTATTTATATGTATTTTTATTGCTTTTATGTTTATATTGTAGGAAGAAACAAGAAGGGGCATTTTGGTAATTTTTGGACTTAAAGAATGAGGAAATGGCAAACTTGTATTTATGCAGACAAGCTAAGGCGCCGCAGAGCCCAACTCAAGAGTAAAACTGACGCCATTTTGGAACAAGTCAAGAGTTGGTCGTGTTTTTACTTGTTTTCTTGTTGACTTTGAATAGAAATTCTTGTGGATTTCTAAATTAGATTAGGATTCTAGTAAGTTTTATTTAGGGCTTGTAATTTAGGCTATAAATACATGATTTTAGAGAGGATTAAAAAGATAGATTAGCAATTAGTGGCGGCTAGAACTCAAATTTAGGGATCTAGTGCAAAAAAATCAACACCAATAAAGAAAAGGGATTGAAGGAGTTCTTGGAGATGAAAGATGTCTTCACAAGTGTTTTTCTTCTCTTATCTTTTTCTTTTGTTTTCCATGGATGTTAATTAATTTTTGAAATAAATTTGATTTATTTATTATGAATTAAACTTATCATCAGTTTAAATAAGATTTAGTTGATATAAAATTAGTAATTGGAAACTATTAGATATAATTTCCTATAAGTTTGATACTCTACTTAATCACTATATTACTTGTTGATCACGTATACTTGCGTGTGTAAAATCCTAATTAAAATTAGACAAACAAAGATGGAGGGGCTTAGTTGACCATGAAACCTAGCTCTGATACAATATTGAAAGGAATAATAAGAACCATAATCACTCAGACTATAAGATCATATATATATATATATATATATATAAGATCAATAAGGTATGGCAATTACAATATAATCCCTGAGATTATGCCTACTATTAAAAAGATCCCTATAATTCTGGACAGACTAATGTGTCAACTAGAACTAGAATCCCTGAAGTTATGCCTCAATCAAGGATAAACTACCCTAATATGCTTCTCAATCAAGAATTTGTATAACAAAATGAGTGCTTTAGATGTAGCCAAAAAAATGTTGAAATTTATAAATGAAGCAACAACAGACAAAAAGTGCTTCTTTATCAAATAATAAAATCATAAAGAAATTTTTTCTTTTCCTTGGACTAAGAAAAATGAAATCTCATTGAGATCACATTTCGATCATTTCATAAAGGAAATCTGAAAACATAGTTCCCTTTATGATTATGCTATCAATTGTCATCATAAATCCTTCCCATGTTTATACTAAGTTACTAACTATGTTAAGGTTAAGTTCTCACATTCCATATCTCTTACAGAAGAAAGACAATGAATGTCTATGTTGTCAAATAGAAACAATTAAATTGGAATTTTGAGCATGATATAACTCAATTGTGAAATCATATTAAAAGAAAAAACAACATAAAGTGACATCTAAGATACAACTGACATCTCAAAACAATGAGATGTGGTTAAAGTATAACATAATCAATAGTAGTAATTCAAATTCAAGAAGAGTATGATTGCTATAAATATCTTGAATTGGAATGATTTAGTAGCAGCAAACCAGCATTACTGAACTAGCATAATAAAGTCATGCCGAGTGGATCAGTAATTCTATATAGACACAAGAAGAAAATCCTATCAAACCAAACAGACAAAAACAAGTGTACTACAAATGACAAACTTAACTGACCTCACGCCAATCCAAACAATTGACAGCAAAAACATCCAAAAGCGTTGAATGATTAAGGTTTCTAATTTGTCGGAATGCACACCACATAACCATTGGTTCCCAGCCACATGTAGTTGCAAGCACATTACTGACAATCACTGGTTCACCTTTGAACCAATGACATTGAAAATGACTTAAATCCTCAGGTCGAATGTCTACAGCAGTTGGACAATACAGATAGTTGTCATCAGAATCTTTTCGAGAGGCAGCTTTCCGTAACTTCTGTTCGTCAGTATCAATTGAATTGTAACAGGAGCACCCCTGTTTAGGAGTTCTAGGCACATCAAGTTTGTATGCTTTGGCCAATTCTTCAGCCCTCACTAACAAATTTGGAATCCAATCTTCTTTCAATATACTCCTCAATTGTAAAACGCCTTGACCACAACCACCCATATTTTCTGGGGGGCAAGGGATGCTTCCATTTTCATGGGATTTCCACTCGGATGCTGACTTCATGGGATCCCTATCATTAGTTTCATCAGCCATGCCCTTAGTTCCGCTACTTGTTGATGGCATAGTAAGACGTTCTCCACCATGCAAATACTCCACCCCAGGGTCTATAAAATGCATGGTCATTTCCTCCTTACCTCCCTGCTGGCGCCCTTCGCGCATCTCCCAGCAACAAATGAGGCAAAGGTCATAATAACAGCACGGACAGCTTCTATGGAAGTCAGCAATAGATGTTTTGCAGTTGTTGCTGCATAGAACATTTGACAACATAAACTCCTTCACAAACTAAGAAAAGAGCGTCATGACAGAGATATGGCTTCTGTATACCTACCAATACACACGTTCACCCAACTCGCAGTTTGCATCTTGTACTTTAATCTCGGATACAGATAACCCTGCTAGTTTAAACAACAGATGGGAATCAGCAAGAACAGTAGGATTTCTTGGACATACTTTTCTGCTATATTTTATATTAAAAAAAACAAATATTTGAACCCATATGATTTTATTACTCAGTATAAAAATTATTGTACTAATTGGAAGAAACTAAACCTAGACTCAGCATCTATTGAACCATTTCATCTTTTACTATTTTGACAAGTTAACAGAGATTATGATGCTCTACAGGAAATTGGATCTGTATAACGATATTGTCAACTATGACTATATTACAGCCAAATCAAAACAATACCATTAAGAAAAGAATAGTTAGTATCGGAACCGGTCATTTATTATACCAAAATTACATCTCTTCAACGTATCAAAAGGGATTAGCATTTTCTCAAAACAAAAGAAAAAAAAAATAAGGGAAGAAACGCCAAGCAAATCCATTTATAATAGATAACAAAAGACATTTGCAACCCTTCTTTTGTTCGTTATAGAGTATATAAACACCAACAATCTTCAACTTTTCCAAGAAAAAAATAAAGATAAACAATTCCCCTTGCAGTCACTTACACCGAACATCAATACTAAATTCTATATGAACGTCCAGAGTTTAGCTCGGTAAACAAGTTAATTATAACTTTTCAAGCAACGCAATGCATTCAGATAGAACTGTTAAGCCCACCCCACCAAACATGGGAACTAAAGAAAATACCTTGAATTTTAGCTTCAATTTGCTTCTCCATCAGTTGCTCCTCATTGAACTGTTTTATAAACGGGAGAAGCATAGGTATTATATATTTGGAGTACTGAACTTTTTCTTCATTACTGAATTTCAATTTGAACCTTTCCTTGTCCTACAAGGACACCCAAATAGAAAATATCGTGATTTTATGTCGATCGCAAGATATTTAAAATACATAAACCAATAACTAAAGTGTGAGGAGATGAAGAAACTCACTTTAACCAGTACTTCTAAGCGCAAGCAACTCTTGCAGTTACAATTAACTTGACAAACTGGGCAAGCCTTTGCAAAATCAACCTCTGTCATCTTAGGGTACCTACATATCAGAACAAACACAAATATATTTATGACAACAACAGTAACCAGAAAAATAAATAATAATAATAATTGAAGAGGATGAAGTCGACCAAGTTACAAAATTGAAGAGGAAGTACTAATGTTACCCTAAATTGCCTTAGGACTGTCAATTTGGTCGAGCAAATCTAAAACCTAGAGAGATTATTTCATACTCTTAGGGCAAGTGAATAGTATATTCCCTCTCTCACATACTTGTGAGGCCCGATCTGCCTATGGTGAAACTCACAAGTATGTGAGAGGGGAGAGCATACTATTTATTTGTCCAAGAACATGGAATAATTTTCTAAAATCTGATCGTTCATCTCTCGCTAAAAACACAATTTGAATTTAATTTGAAAACTAGTTTGGGTTAAGGTTGGGCAAAAATAGATGTCCAAAGTGAATTTGAGCCAAGCTTAGTCAAAATTTAGCTAAGAGGCCTAGCCTATAAGTATTTAAGTGAAAATTTTAAAATAGTACAGTATTTATATCTAGCGTTGTTTTATAATAGTTAGCGCATGATAAGTCATTTTTTTTGTTAAAATGTTATAGCATTCAAGAATGCTTATTCGGGATCATATGGTATTGGTATGCTTGTATACTAATTTATTTGCCATATTATTATTTGTGTCTCAAAAGTTTAAACTTCCAGTAATGATCAAATTTTACATCTGCATCTGAATATGTTTGAACTCTCATGAACTTATTTAAATTCTTTGAACTTGTCATCCATAAGATAAACAGATGACCAATACTTATTTTTTTTTAACTTGTCCACCACAATTAGTGGCGGATAAGATTTTCTTTTATAATAAAAATCTAGGCCATATGTTTTTCCTATGTACAACAAGAAATGTGTTTGCACAAATAATGTTATAAAAAAACATGTACTGCAATGTTCCTTCCAAAATTAAGGTTTTTGTGCGGTCTCTAGGTTTAAAAATATTGAATACTTATTATCCTTATCAAGATCGCATGATTTACATAGCTCGACATTTGTTTTATGTGTTGGTAGAGTAATGAGACACATGCTCATTTATTTTTGCATTGTCTTGTTTGTTTGTGGATTGAGAAACTCTCTATTTGGAGTGCTAGGAGAGTAGTGGGCGTTCTGATAAGGTGGAAGATATGCTACTAATTCTTTTTCAAGAATTTGGAAGTAATAGGGATGCCAAAATTTCATGAAAGTGTCTTCTTTTCTATTTTGTGTGGTGGAATAAGCATAATACTTGGTTATTGAGAGAAAATTGCTTATTTTTAAAGCTATTGACTGATTTAATTATTTTTATTGTGTCTCTTTGTTGGGCTTCTACTATAGGGACTTTTAGAGATATCTTTGTGACTGATTTATATAAAGAACTAGAGATTGGATGAGCTATACTTTTTTTAGTGCTCTTATGTTTTTGTTTTTTTAGTCAGCTAAGGGTGGATTTCTTGTTCTCCATTATATCCTTTTTTTTTCTATCAATAACATTTCTTCTTTTATCAAAACAAAATATAAAAAAAACATTTGTTGTATATATACGGGGAATAATCTATAGTTAAAGTTGGCTATGGATATCTAGACAACCCATCTTTAACAGTTTAAATTAAGGGGGTGTTTGTTTAGAGCTAAATGGGTTTGAATAACCCAAAATCTAAGCGAATCAATCATTAAGAGTGTTTGTTTGTATAAATATAAATCTAAATGAGGCCAAATCTGTCGGACCGAGTAAGCCTGATTTATTTGGCCGATTGGATCAGCTGCTTGGCTGAATAGCTTTTTACTTGCATCTCCTGATAATTACTTATAATGCCTAGAGCTCCTTCCTCATTCCTCAGCTTCCATCGGTGGTGCAACTGAAGTTTATGGTTTGGATCGATGTTGGATTTATCTTCATATGTCGGATGTTGTGGGGTAGCGTCACACATGAACAAACAACTCTCCGCCCGGAATTACACAAATTGAATGTTGTTTTTGCACCAGAAGCACATAAAGGGGTAGACCCAAAAGATTCATTCCCCAATTTTAAGGGGAACAATAAAGAACCCACCAAAGAAGCCATTACTTTAATGAATGGAGACTTATCTTTCTTTTAGCTTGTGTTTCATGAATATTGTGTGCAAAACTATCATGGAATAATGAGTTTATTGTCGTCTTGTGATTAGATCGGTGTTAACTTTGATCCAACGAAAAAAATAGAGAAGGGTAAATAAAAGAGGTTGAAGAAGAAAGAGGAGAGAGAGAGTTTATTTTTTCCAAGCAGATGCATAATGTTAGATCTTTTTTTACATGTGGAGCCAAATTTCCCCCAAAATTATTTTTTAATTTAGCAACTTGATTGATAATTTTTTCTGTTCAGTAATTAAATTTAGAATTGATTTTGAGTACGTTAACTAAAATATTAATTAATTTAGATTACGTCAAACAAATTAGTTCAAAACATCTTTGAGGGTTAAAATTGTAAGCACTCATTTAAATGTTTTAGACATATCAATTATCAAACAAATTTTTTTATTTAGTATTCAAAATTCTACTTCATTCAGCTTATTCAGATTGCTTAAATATTCAGAACTGTTTCATTCAGTTTTATTAAATGGCCCCGAAGAATGAATGGTTTAGTTTGGCCAAATTCATTAGTGGTGCACAAATGGCCTGGTTCGGCCTGGTCAAAGGTCGGCCTGGTCAAGGTCTGATCTGGTTTGGCCCGACTTGATCAAGGCCTCGTTCGGCTCGGTCGGGCCTGGAGGCCACGAACAGGCCACATTTTTTTGGTTTAAATCCGGTCTGGCCTAGCTTGCCAACAAGCCTGGCCTGGCCTTGAAGCTTGGCTTGGCCTAAGGCCCGGCCTAGTTAACCCAAAACCCGGCTTGACCATACTATTTTTTTTATTTGCTACTTTAATTCTCTCACTGCAGACAAAAACTATCTCTTTGTGACAACCTATTCAATAAATCAAGTAAAATTGGTGTCTTTCAATACATTCATTCATGCATGTTTGTTTATATACTGTAATGATATGTAATTTTAATAATGTTGTAAATATTATAAATAAATAATAAAATTAAAATTTTGAAGTGTGACAAGTGTTTTGGGACAAACAATTTATGTATTATTTGATTATAGAATAATTTTAAGCAAAGTGCATTTAATTTGGATTAAAGAAGGCTTGAAATGGACCAAAAATAAGCAAGATAAGCTTTTAATTAAATAAATTGTCTAGGATTTTTGAAAATTGTCCAAAGTACCCTTGATAAGTTAGATAATGACATTGGTGTCCTAGATTGGTTTAATGTCCATTTTATCCTTACTTAACAATGTGAATTGGCTTGATTACCCTTAACCATGCATGGTTTAAGCTAACTAGGGATGGTTAAGTGTTGGAGCATTACATACAATTTATGTATGTATATATTTTCTAAGTATAAGCTAGTATTCGCTTAATTAATCCTCATTTTATTTTCAAAGTTGCTAAGTGTGAGTTCATAG
Source organism: Hedera helix (assembly GCA_947179155.2). Classification (NCBI taxonomy): domain Eukaryota; kingdom Viridiplantae; phylum Streptophyta; class Magnoliopsida; order Apiales; family Araliaceae; genus Hedera; species Hedera helix. Next base: position 15,349,866 of record OX359275.1, on the reverse strand, counting down.
AGAACAAGAAGAGGAAAGCTAGTGTAAGACCCCGACTTTTATGAAATACAAATTTAATTTTTCTTTATATATTTTCGTTTGAAACAGTAAGTGAATAAATTGACAAAAGTAAAATTAATAAATGTTTTGTGCAAATTTTATCTTGTTGGAGAATATTCGTTTTGTCGGAAAATATTCGTTATGTAAGGGAATATTCGATTCGTACAACGACGCCGAAATAATATTGGTGGACCCCCCCCCCCCCCCCCACGAAATATTATCGAATATAGAAAACGGCATATGTAATCTTTCTAAATAAAAATAGTTAATAGTATTATCACTTTTAACTATTAAAATACCTGGTGGTAAAGGAATAGTAACATACGGTATTATACAGTAGCACACGGTATTGAACAGTATTTCATATTATTAAACTGATAAAGTGGCTATTGTACTATATTGACTTTATTAAACCAATAATTATCACATGCACAATAATTCATATTATTGAACTGATAATTGTCACAGTAATATATGCACAGTAATTCACATTATTGAATCAATAATTATCATTACACAGTACGTGCTCTTTCTTTTACTTATTTTCTGCATTATTGATATCTCTATTATGATGTTAATTAAAATGTTGTATTCCATTATTAATTGATTTTTCTGTTTATCTAACTCAGAAAGCTAACTACACGGCATTTATAACAATTAGTCATAATAATGAATAATTGTGAATTATTGTTGAATAATTGAATTGATAAAGTTATTTATTTTTATTATAATACTTTATATAAAGTTAGTTACTTTATATAAATTATGTAAAGTAAATTATTTTATTATAATAAATTATACAAAGTTATTTGTTTTTATATATAAAGTTAATTAATTTATATAAAGTTAGTTGTTTTATATATAAAGTTAGTTAATTTATAAAGTTAGTTGTTTTATATATAAAATTAGTTGTTTTATATATAAAGTTAATTGAATGGTATAGATTAAAGAAAATCTGAAATAAATGGTATAGATTAAAGATAATGTAATAATTATAGAATTTGAAATGAACGGTGTAGATTAAAGATGATCTTTAAATGAATGGTTTAGATTAAGAAAATCTTAAAAAATGAAATGAGTGGTATGGATTAAATATTATCTTGAAATGCACGGTTTAAATTAAATTAGGAAATCTTGGTTTATGATAAAAAATTTGGTTATAAATAGAGGCCTTAACTTAAGGATTTTTCATAAAACTTCCTTACTTATTCTTTCCTTCACTCTCTAAATATTACTTTGTGTTAGTTCTCTTTGAGTGTGCTAAAGCCATCTTAAGTATTTGTGAAGATTTATAAGTGTACGAGTACTGTTCAAGTAAGTCTTTTTATAAAGGTTATATAAGCAATCACACACGTCACACGATATTTATAAATCTTCATTTAGAAGACCCTTCCTTTAAAAGATTTATTTTGAAAAGCTTCCTTTGGAAGATTTATTTTAAAATATTATTTCTTTCAAAAACTATATTGAAGTTATTCTATCAAATCACTTTTGATCATTTCATACGAATTGGTATACACCTTGAAATTATATGTGGTAGTTACTAATTAAATTATAAATATATAGGTTGATCAACTTTATTTAAATCAATATCCAATCATGTGTTAAGGTAAGACGTATCATTCTTTTCATACTCTTAACTTATTATGGTAAGTACTATTTAGTAAAGTTTCTTGAAATGATTATATGTTCCTTAATAGTTTGCGCTTCATCTAATATCATTTTAATTGAACCTTCCTATTTTTTCTAAATCTTTCTATTGAACTTTAACCGTTATTCTGAATTGTGGATCCTGAATATCATTCTTGAATTTGAGTCCACGTCATGTTGACAATTTGGACATTATTTAAATCTGCACAAAGTAAAATCATAAACTTTCAATTTTTATTAATCATCATGTTTCTTCTGTTCATCATTTATATCACTGTTGTGATTTTAATCATCAAGAATCATTTTGTTGTGAATATCTGTGGCATGGGACACAGATGATAGGATAAAGACAATATAATTGTTGTGTGTCTTTTAGGTCATGTGGTGAATGTTCTCTTTGGCCTGGAGCAAAGAAGAACTGTTGTTTGGTATGATTATGACCAAAGGTTGAAGACTGGTATGATCATGACTATTGGTGTTATATTTGAATATATTTGGCCTGTAATGCAAAGATGAACTATTGACTTGCATGATTATGATCATGAACTATGAATTTATATTATCATGACCGGTGGTGTTTAAGATGATAAAAGTTGAAGAAATTTTTCTTAAAAAGAGAAACTAGTGGACATCAAAGTCTACTTTATTCTTCTAATGGATTGCTCATTCTGCTGCTATTATTGATCTAAAACTTGTTATTTATTATATTCTATCAAGAACTCAACTGTTAAAGGCTAATGATAATTTACTCATTGTTATCTTAGTCATGGTTTTTCTTACTGGGCTATTTGAGCTCATCCTTTCTTTTTTGGTTCCATTATTCTTTAGAAAATGAGAGAATAGTTGGGTCTAGCCAGGGAATGGAGTAAAGGTCCGAGAGATAGCTGTAATAGTCTTCACATGTTGTATATAGTGTGGCAATAATAGTAAATACTTAGTTGTGTATTATTGAGTTATGTATTTTCGTTCTTTGTACTATTTATATTAGTTACCGTGTATTTTATGGCGTCTGAAATTGGGCTATGTAGGCCCAGATTTAGGGGCGTCACAAGAGACTTGGTTGTGTATTGTTGCAACACAGTAAGGTTATAACATACACGTCAAGGCAACTAAAGTACTATGAAAAGGGTATCCTACCCATGACTTAGAATTGACAGCAGCGGTTTTTGCTCTGAAGATATGGAGACATTATCTGTATGGAGAGAAGTGTGAAATATACATAGATCACAAGAGTTTGAAATATATTTTTGAATATGAGATTGAGGAGGTGGTTAGAATTAATTAAAGATTATGAGTGTGAAATCCTGTACCATCTAGGGAAAGCTAATGTTGTGGCCGATGCCTTAAGTAGGAAGGGTCAGGAAAGGTTGGAAATGGTGACTACTCAGGAAGAAGTAATTAAAGAAATGGAAAGAATAGAAATAGAAATATCGTATCCGATAGAGTCGGAAGAGAAATTATATGTCGCAGAAGCTCATCTAATATTATTAGATAAAGTGAAGGAAGCTCAAATTTAAGATCAAGAATGCGGTAGAATTAGAAGACATATGTTCGATGGGCAAGAGAAAAAATTTAAAATAGATGATAATGGATTACTCAGATTTGAAGGAAGAGCATGGGTGCTGATGGTATCCGAATTGAACGAAGAAATTTTATAGGAAACGCACATTTCGCGTTATTCAATTCATCCGGGTAGCACGAAAATGTATCAAGATCTTCGTTAACACTTTTTGTGGCCCAACATGAAGAAAGACATAGTAGAATACGTTAGTAAATGCCTGACTTGTCAAAGAGTTAAGGCATAACATCAGAGACCTAGTGAGTTGTTACAACCCTTAGAGATTTTAGAGTGGAAATAAGAGCACATTACAATGAATTTTATGGTAGAACTTCCAACTACGTAGAAGGGTTATGATGTGATATGGGTGATAATGGATCGATTGACGAACTCTACACACTTCTTGCCGATTAATGTTAAATCCAACTTAGATCAATTAGCAAAGCACTACGTGAAGGAGATTGTGTCTAGACATGGAGTTCCGATATCGATTGTTTCAAATCAAGATCAGCGATTCATATCAAATTTTTGGAAGAGTTTCCAAGAGCCTATGGGCACGTAGTTGAGGTTGAGTACAGCGTATCATCCACAAACAGATGAGCAGAGTGAACGAACAATTCAAACGTTAGAAGATATGTTGAGGGCATGCGTAATGGATTTCAAGGGTAATTAGGACGACCATTTACCGTTAGTTGAGTTCGCGTATAACAACAATTATCATATGAGTATTGGTATGCCGCCTTATGAAGTATTATATGAAAGAAAGTGCAAAACACCTATTTGTTGGGACGATGTAGGAGAACGTAAGTTATTGGGAACGAAAATAGTGCAACAGACTGCAAAAATTGTCAAAGTGATAAGATCAAGGCTCATAGCAGCACAAGACAGACAAAAGAAATATGCAGACTTGTATCGGCAGAAGAGAGACTTTGAATTAGGGTCTTATGTGTTCTTGAAGGTATCTCTCTGGAAAGAGAAAATCAGATTTAAAAAGAAGGGAAAGTTGAGTCTAAGATTCATTGGACCTTTTAAAGTGCTGAAAAGGATAGGAGATGTAGCTTACGCAGTAGCGTTACCTCCAGAGTTAAAACATATACACAACGTATTTCACGTATCGGTATTAAGGCCGTACAAGCTGAATTACAAGTATGTGATAGAGTATGAACCTATTTAGATCAAGAAAGACTTAACGTACGAGAAAATTCCTGTTCAAATTATTGACATGAAGGAGCAAATTTTAGGAAATAAAGTAATACCTTCTGTAAAAGTAATGTGGATGAACCACAATGCTGAAGAAGCAACGTGTGAGCTAGAAGAGAAAATGAAAAAGAATTATCCGAATTTATTCATATAACCTTATAATAGTGATTCCGGGGACGGAATCCTTATAAGGAGGGAATAATGTAATGATATGTAATTTTAATAATATTGTAAATATTATAAATAAATAATAAAAATAAAATTTTGAAGTGTGACAAGTGTTTTGGGACAAACAATTTATGTATTATTTGATTATGGAATAATTTTAAGCAAAGTGCATTTAAGTTAGATTAAAGATTACTTGAAATGGATAAAAAAATAAGTAAGATAGGATTTTAGTTAAACAAATTATCTAGATTTTTTGAAAATTGTCTAAAGTACCCTTGACAACTTAGGTAATGACCTTGGTGTCCTAGATTGGTTTAATGTTCATTTTATCCTTACTTAACAATGTGAATTGGCTTGATTACCCTTAACAATGCATGGTTTAAGCTAACTAGGTATGGTTAAGTGTTGGAACATTACATACAATTTATCTATGTATATATTTTCCAAGTATAAGTTAGTATTCACTTAGTTTATCTTCATTTTATTTTTAAAGTTGCTAAGTGTGAGTTCATAGAGAGCAAGAAGAGGAGAGCTAGGATTTGGCTTGAGAAGTTGAGAGATTGCTAAAAAAGTAAGGAAGAGAAGTAGAACTAGTCATCAAAGTGGATCATCCATCCTTAGAGAGCTTCTTAGCAAGAAGAAAAAGAGTACAAAGAAGATATTAAAAGTGTTTTTGCTTTAAAACTCATCATTTATGTGTTTAGATTCAAGATTATGTGTAGCCATGCATGTATCTGTGGTTAGAAGTAGGATTCATGTGAGTTTATATTCTACATGGTTGATGCATGATGAAACCCTAAGTGCTAGAGTGGTATTACAAAGGTGGTAGGTATATGCATGTATGTATTCATGACTAGGAAGCATGATTTAAAGAGAATCATGTGCTATATGTTGTTAGATATAATGAAACCCTAAATTAAAGGGATGATCATGTTTGAAACATGTATAAGTTCTTACTAGATAGCATAATAGGTTCTTTAAAGCAAGAAATGTATGACTTGTTTATGAAAACATAATATTATGTTATGTTTTGCATATAAACCAAATCAAAATCTGTAACATATTTTAGAAGGTGCACATAGATGTTATGTGAACATACAAGGTGTGTAAATAAGCTTATGTTGGTGTATATGGTGTATAGAGTTCAAGAACTTAAGTATAAGCTAAGGGTAAATTTTGTTCAGTTGACAAAATTCTCCCAAATGTTGATTTTTGGCCATTTTGTATAATTAAAGGTAAAATTAAGCTAAATAACTAAGTTTTATGTAAATGCACGTGTTCGTGTCAATTTGGTAGTCATTTGGTGTTTATGGTGATAAAAGTAAATTTTAAACGTTTAAAAACGTTCGCTGACACCTAAAATGAAATATTTGAAAAAATTAGGTCGTTTGAAAACTTTTAATGTTTTTGAAGGCCTAGAAAAGTCATATATATGTTATGTATGCTAAATCATGTATTGGAGTAGAGAAATATAATGTATGACAAAAAATAACATGAAAATTGGAATGAATTTTTTTTCTTCTGAAAAACTGATTCTATAGTACTGCGTCGGGGTGCAGTGTAACTGAGAAGACTTCACTAGGGGCAAAGCCAATCGGCGCTGGGCACAATCTAACTGAGAAGATCTCACGGCCAGCGAAATGTTTAATACAAAACACTGCACCGAGACGAGATGTCCTAATTTTTGATTTTTTTTATTTTAATCCAAAATAAAATATTTTAATATTATATGATAGAAATATATATTGTAAACCATAAAGTAATAAAAATGATTAATATGGTAGGCATTAAGGTATAAGTGAATGAAGTGTTATGTGTCAAGGTACATGTATAGGTAAATAGTAACTTGTATGTCAAGGTAAAGCATGTAAAATCATATAACTAATGTATGGCCCAATATTATAGTTGTGTAGAATATAAACGGGATAAGATATTATCAATAAAAGTAAATGAGGATGAAGACAAGTCTTCTTTTCGAACTCTCTTTTGTAAGTTCCTTGAATAGTGATTTATGTCATGTATTCCTATAAGTCATTTTGAAGTTCATTCATTGTTGAATTATTTTAAGAACGGTCGATGTAATACCTCAGATATTTACAAGATTTGTAGATAAGATCTTAAATGATCAATTAAAGTTTAAGGTTTAAAGTTTAAAACTTAGAGTTGGAGAAGTAAGATGTGTAGAAAATGAGTAAATATATATTTTTTAACCTAATTTATTTGTTAGGAATTAAATGTGAGAATATTATAATGATGCATGTGGAGAATTTACTAAGAAAATAAATTCAATTAAGAAGTAAAGATGGTTATATTAATACATCTATATCTAAAGTGTACTTTTTAGCTAAATAAAAAGATGAGTAAATTAATACTCAACAAAAACTAATAAATTAATTAGTTTTAATATGGAGCAAGAAGGAACGTTGTGAAATATAATTAATTAGGTTAATTATATTAGTTATGAGTTAAAGTTATAAAAAAATTAGAATATTTGTCTAAAATGACAATATTAAGAAGTTAATTAATTAAGTAATTAACTTAATTATTAAGTTAGTAAATAGAGTCCAATAATGGATTAAAGCAAGCCAATATGTTAATTATTTTAAGTTATGTTGGTAATAAGAAGGTTCAAATAAATTTAAGAATTTAGCCTCATGAAGAGTCCAAGTAATTTAATTACTAATAGTGGACTATCCCAAAAGGATTATATGTGTTAGTCTAATGTGAAAATACTTGCATGAAGGTGGGTAATTAAATAATAAGCCCAAGTGTTATGTTAAATGATAGTCCAAGAGGTAACTAATATAAATCCAATTAAATTATGTTGGCAAGTATTGTATGTAATGGTGTGAAAGTCCAATTGAAGTAATTACCTAGCTCAAATTATGAGAGATGTGTGAGTTGTGTTGGGTAGCCCAAACAATTTAAATAAGAGAGTCAAATGAAAGGTAAACTATGTAGTCTAAACATTTAAAAGTCAAGTGTTGGTCAATGTGTTAGGAGAATAAATTTTAAGTATTGTCGAGTGTAGAGAATTAACTAATGTAGAGTTAATTGAATAACCATAGTTGGTAGGCAAAAGAGGGCATTAACCAAATATTGATTAATTGCTAGTTGAATGAATGTGATGATGAGAATTAACTATAGATGAGTTGATTGAGTAACCCTAGGTAGTAAATAAATTAAAGATTTAACTATGCATGTGTTAGTTGTAGGAAGAATATTATAAATACAATTATGTATGTATATAATTTTTCAAGATATAATTGATAGGTAACTATGGGTTGGATGTTGTAGAGAATTAACCATACATTGGTTAATTGAGAAAAAATGATAAAGTAAGTATATCTATTTACATGATAAGTTAAGACCATGGTTGGGTGTGTGGACCAACCTAGGTCATTTGAATATAGAGAGTTAACCACATTTTGGTTAATTGTTGGGAGATATATAAATATGTATATGTAAATAAGATGAGCTTTAACTAATGTTGGGTATTGAATGACCAAAGTTAAGGATTGGTGATATGTTGCTTAGTTTGCATTTTACCATTATGTTGCTTGTGTTTAAATTGATGTGTGACATTCTAAAAGTTAAATGATATTTCAAGTTATAATTAAAGCTAGCCCAATGCTTAATTTAATTAAATGTAGCATATGTTAGTTAATGTTAGCCCAATGGAATAAATAAATTGAGCCCAAATAAATTAAATGAATGAGTCCAATATATTTAATTACTAAGCCTAAAGTGGAACCCAATAGAAAGTCAAAGATTGGTCAATATATATATGTGTGTGTGTGTGTGTGTGTGTGTGTGTGTGTGTGTGTGTGTGTAGGTGTATATATGTATAAATATACATTAAAAATAAAGTAAAATTGGTCAATTTAATGGCCATTTGGTCGGTCACTTTAAGGGGGCGCCATATGGGTGGCTTATTGCATTTTTGTTGCTTCTAAGTTACACAATCAATAACTTGTAAGCTATCTCGATGGAGGTCAATCACTTGGTCATTTCAATTAGTCAATCAATTCAATAGTAAACATAGGTTAGCTCCTAATTTGACCAAGGTTAGTTGATTAGTAGATGTTGATGGGGATTAAGAAAGTACTATAAATATAGTGCTTCGCCAATGCATTGTGTTGGTTGGTCATTTGTCTAGGATTTCAAAAGAGAAAAGAGAGAGTTTTTTAGAGAAAGGTAAGAGAACTCTTGTGAGTTTAAGAATCCACTAAGAAAATTGCTAAAGGATAGTCGACCTGGAATCCCTAGTGAAGTTCCTAGCCAAGAGAAGAAGAGCATCCAAGAGCATAAGATTCAAAAGTGCTCTATCTCCTTCTTAGTTCATTTTTGTTGTCTATATATGTTTTCTATGGTGGAAAAGGTATTTTTAACCGATAAAAAGTTATTTTGATGGTCTAGAAGTCTAAAACTATGATATATTCATAGATTCATGATTTGATATGTTTAATACATATTTTGGTATGTGTGTTATGCAAATAAATGGAAGAAAAGTCCATATTGTGTTTTACCGGTAAAACACTAGATGAGTATGTGCTATTTATTGTTGTAGTTTGAAATGTACAAGTTGAAAAAATTGATTTCTATGGCTAGAAAGTTACATATATGAGTTATAAAGAAAACTCAACTTGAATCTTTCAAAAATTTGGAAAAATGAAGAAGTTATGGCTTTTTTCGTAAAACATGGCATTTTAAAATCTTAGATGGTTCGATCTTAAATTTCGTGTCAAAACGTTTGTTGGGTATTTTCTATATAAATATTTGCGTGCAAGTATACACGATCAACAAGTAATATAATGATAAGTCAAGTATCGATCCCATAGAGAATTACATCTAATATTTTTCAAGTACCAATTTTATATCAACTCAATCTTATTTAAACATATGAATTAAATTAAAATTACCAATTTAAACTAACTAATAAAAATAAATAATAAAATAAATAAATCTAAGATTATTAATTTCACCTAATGCTTCATTCAAATCTCATAATTCTCCATTTAATTATACAGTCACGATGAATTGTTAACCAGGAATTCTTAATTATTTATAAGTCTCTTTCCATTAGCAAATAAAATTATCCATTCTAATTAAATTACTATACTCCTATGTAATTTAAATTAGAACTGATTCATTAAGAACAAATTCCCTAAATTGGTTACATATGGCATATAGGTATATTCCTATCCTATACACAACTTATGAATTCCAACTAACGCAGAATATCACAAACACATGTCATTATATTCAGATCCAAATCTATAATCAATCTCCCAATTTCATATAGATTAACCCAAATTAATTACTGGCCAAGCAATTATTACATGAACGTACAAAATATAATGATCAATTCATAAAATGTCAAACAAACGGAAAAATAATCAATTTAAACTAAACATTAACCCCAAAAACTTGTTGGGTATTTTCTATATGAATATATGCGTGCAAGTATACACGGTCAACAAGTAATAAAATGATAAGTCAAGTATCGATCCCACAGAGAATTACATCTAATATTTTTCAAGTACCAATTTTATATCAACTCAATCTTATTTAAACATATGAATTAAATTAAAATTACCAATTTAAACTAACTAATAAAAATAAATAATAAAATAAATAAATCTAAGATTATTAATTTCACCCAATGCTTCATTCAAATCTCATAATTCTCCATTTAATTATACAGTCACGATGAATTGTTAACCAGGAATTCTTAATTATTTATAAGCCTCTTTCCATTAGCAAATAAAATTATCCATTCTAATTAAATTACTATATTCCTATGTAATTTAAATTAGAACTGATTCATTAAGAACAAATTCCCTAAATTGGTTACATATGGCATATAGGTATATTCCTATCCTATACACAACTTATGAATTCCAACTAACGCAGAATATCACAAACACATGTCATTATATTCAGATCCAAATCTATAATCAATCTCCCAATTTCATATAGATTATCCCAAATTAATTATTGGCCAAGCAATTATTACATGAACGTACAAAATATAATGATCAATTCATATAGTGCCAATCAAACGGAAAAATAATCAATTTAAACTAAACATTAACCTCCATTAAAATCTTAAATTAAAAAGTCGTTCATAGCAGATAAAATTATAATCACAAAATATTCAACAATAATAAAAGACATAAATAACAAAAAGACTAGAGAAGAAAAATAGTCTCCCGCCAATCTTCTATCTCCAAGCTTTATTTCATCCATGACATCCATCTTTGTTGATATATTGCTTGCTCTTGAACTCCAAAATTTGGAAAGGAATTAGCCTCTCATAATGTTCATTGGCTTTTTTCCAACACCTAAATAATACATAGAATGAGAATATTTATAGGAGTATTTATTTTTCCTAACCCTAGTAGGAATTTAAATCCAATTCGGAATCAAAAAGTAGCAAAAATCCCGAAATCTGGTAATAACGCGCAAGCCAAACGCGGCGTTGACTTAGTCAACGTGCGTTTTTATTTTTTTTTCTTTTTATGAACATCCGCGCATTAGGCGAACTGTTCACTGCCGCGTCCCTTGAAACGACGCCGTTTCACGCCTGTTTCATCCATTACTGCGCCATGCGCGAACGCCAGCAGTTTCGGATTGAAACGACGTCGTTTATTCTCCGTGTTTTGCCTATACGCGCGCCATGCGCGGCTGTTCCAATTTTCGGAAATTACAATTTTGCCCCAGCCGCTGCATATTTACCCTTTTAGCCCTCAGAGTTGTTGTTAATTTCAGATTTGCCACCAATGATTATTTTACCTACAAAATAAAATATAAATTAATTAAAAATAAATAAAAATAATATAAAAATATTAGAGATAATAATAATACATAAATTTAAATAAATGATCTAAAATTAATTAAAATACTTAAAAACTAACAAATAATTAAGTTTAAAAATATCTAATAAATAGGTATAAAAGCCTATTATCAATGTTCTTAAAAATGTGATCAAACTATGAAATGTTGTAAAATAAGAAGTTAGGATGATAACAAAACTGAGTTTGTGTCACATGGATGTATAGATTTCATTTTGTACAAGTTTTAATCAAAATAACTCAAGTTGAAATATGCCTATTTTTGGTGGCAGATTACCCGAGCACCGGCGGCTCTAATTCAGTATAAAACTGAGCGCCGGCAGCGCTTGTAACTTCTGTTTTCATCACCTGCGGCGCTGGACTTAGTTCATTCTGAGCGCCGGCGGTGTTGTGCTGGATTATCAGTTTTTTTTTTCGGGTCGAGTCGGTTTTGGCCTGGTCGGGTCAGGGCAGAAAATAAAAAATGCTCAAAAAATTACTTTAATATTTTTGGAACCAATAAATGTAGTTTAAATATTATAAGAAGTTGATTTAATATGTAAGTGGGAATAAATATTATTAAAAGATTAATACTATTAAGAAATTTATAAAATATTATTAAATGAGTAATAATATTAGAAATTAGTAAAATATTATTAAATGAATAATAATACTAAAAAATTAATAAAATATTATCAAATAATTAATAATATTAGTAAATGAATATAATATTAGTAAATAATTAAAATATTATTAAATAATTAATAATATTAGTAAGAGATTAAAATATTATTAAATAATTAATAATATTAATAAGAGATTAAAATATTATTAAATAATTAATAAAATTTATAAGAGATTAAAATATTATTAAATGGTTGATAATATTAATAAATAATTAAAATATTATTAAATGATTAATAATATTAGTAAGAGATTAAAATATTATTAAATAGTTAATAATATTTGAATGTAGTTGTATATTATCTAAGGTAGATAATACTTTGAGGTATTTGGTATATTATTAAATGTCCAAATCATTAAGTTATGTAAAAGAAGAAAGTTTAATTGAATTAAACCAATGTAAATAGTCCAATTATGACTAATTTAGACAACTTATTAAGAGTGGGTCGTATGAAAAACGTGTAGTGAAGACGTAAGTTGGTTAAGCGTACCCAACATATCTGAACTATATTTTGGGCTAGGGTTTTTGTCCGGAACTTAATGGTTCGTTTGTTGGACATCTTAAGAGTTAATTATTTTAAGTTAAAATCTTATATAAAGACTAAGTAATAGTCATTATAACTAATGATGATGTCAATTTCATATATAAATTGTAGGTTGAATGAAAAACATAAAATAAGCGTAAATGGTAGAAGCAAACTAGATAAGTTTTTCAGAACTTGCTCATATGTGCATTGCTAAGCTACAATTTGATATTAAATTATTAATATGAAGATATATTGATGATATTTGTGATATGTGAAAAGCACATAGTATGATTACATGTGATATACGTACAAAACTATGAAGCATGACTTGATAGACTATTTGTTTATTAAATGTGATGTATAAGAAGTATAAAGCATTCATAAAATGAAAATCATGATGTAGGTATAAAATGCAGAGTATGCATAATATGTGAAGCATGCAATGTGTTATGTGTAATTGTTAGATTTGTTGAGCTGTCGTGCTCACTTTTGCTATAAAACTAACACTTTTAGATAATTGCAAGATATTCAAAGTTTTCGATAAAGATCAAGGAACAGGAATGCATATTACTTTCACCGAAAGTCTAAACGACTATTGTAGATATAAGTCCGAATTAGACAGGTAAAATGATTATGTAATTATAAGAAATGGTTAGTATGTATCTTGAGTGTTTAAATACTCAAATTGACTGTAATTGAATGAACTCGTATCATCTATGATATTGAGACATATTAAGAATTTGTAAAGATAGTGATTCTGGAATAGAAAGAAATGTTGTAAAGTTTTAAATAAATGATTATATAGCGATTATAATATTGTTATAAGTTATGAATTATAAGAAGAATGTTATACAGTAGCGAACCGGATCCGACGTTAAAGGAACCCGGATTCGGGGACGTTACAGTCGATGCCAATCTTGATCCGGTTAGACATATGTGATAGTTAATTTGAGTTCAGATATTCATTGGTATGTTCTCTAATCCATATTGTTGTGGTGCAGAATCTATGTAAATGTTGTAACAGTACAACCCTGATAAAAAAGGGAATAAAGGTAAAAAAAAAGGAATATAAATTTCATGGTGTGGTTGCGTCGTTAGATATTTATGTTGTGCACAATATAAAAATATGATAGGCTGATCACCTAGAGTACACATCTGAAATGAAATGCAGTCTTATTACTGAATTGGGTAGTATTACTCTTTATGATTGGTATTGTTATTAACGAGTTCTTGGTCTTGTGACCATACAACAAGTAACATTATTGTTTCAAGTCAAGTATGAAAAAGATTATGACATGTTCTCAAATTTCTTTATAGAACTGTTTAGTGGTTTAACCTTATTGTATAAGTTTTCTTTCATTATTTTGAAATATCATGTCATTACTTGTTTATGTACTTGCTGATCTATTTTATGCTCATTCTTGCTTTAATATGATATTTCAGCTAAGCCCGAATAGGCAGAGGGGTCAGGGACGGATAAAGGAAAGGGAAATGCCAGTAAGCAATAGTTGTATAGTTATAAAATCATTGTAAATGTAATATTTTTGTAATATATCAGGTTATAAATATTTTGTAATGTATAAAAGTCTCTAAATTTGGGATAGTTATGTAATATTATAGATTAAGTTGTGTTATTCAGAAATGAATTGTTGTGATTGAATGGTAGAATAGTATCATGAGCACTGAACCCGTGGTTCAAGGGACCCGAATTTGGGGGCGTCACATATAGGAATAAAGAAATTCATGAAAACATATCGAGTAGTGTAATATATAATAATTTTCCTTGCCTAACTAGCAATCTATACTTTTTGCAGATCTTTCATTGCATCTTCATTTGAATAAATACTTAGCGTAAAAACTATAAAGTCATTTATACAAGAATAATAATAAAAAGATACTTTTCATAAAAAAAAAAAAAAAAATTTATTAATTATAATATAAAATAATACAATATATTTAAAATTGTGCAATATTTTTATTCATTATTGTAATTTGTAAGTTATAACTTGTAAGTTGTAATATATTACTTTTAATTAATACATCAATTACATTTAAAATTTTAATTGGTGTTTTTATAATATTTAAAATTTCTAAAAAAAAATGAATGGACTGAATCGAACCGATGTGGCCAGGCCTGCAGACCTCAGCATACCCCCTTTTCATGGACCAAGCCCTGTCTGGCCTGCAGACCGAAAGTCAAAGGTCCGACTTGACTTAGTCAACGGCCAAGGCCTGACAGACCCAGGCCAAGATGACATTATGCACGACTAAAATTCATTAAACCGTCCCCACATAATATGTGAGAGGGTACAAATTATTTGGCGGGTGACTATAAAGAAAAAAACCCTTATTTTAAAAATAATTAACTTTCTATTCTTCATCCACAAAACTATTTGGCATATGGTTCTTCTTGTTCTCCGATTCAAAATCCCTGGAAATGTCAACTTAAATCTCTCTTCCACAAAGCAACTTATTTTGCGACTTTCCGACCTCTATTTCTCTCCACCAAGGTTCTTAGATTCTTTAATGTCTTAAGCAATAAACTCTCGAGTTGTGAGCAAATTAATAGTTTTGTAATGAATTCACGTGAGTTGCATTCATCAATATGACCAAAATTTTATGGCAAAACAATCTAAAAATAGTAAATGGCAAAAAAAAAAAAAAAAAAAACTTGTATGGATCTTAGTATGAACTGAGAAATGTTTGTGGGTTTCTCACTTGTGTGATTTGGTTGTCTTATTAGTGAATTGTGTGAAAAGATAATAAAGCTAGTGATTGGTGGTGGTCATGGTGAGGCAGGGGAGCAGTGGCAAAGTAGAGGATGGAAGTGGTAGAATGAGATAGTGGAGTAGAGTTGGAGAGAGAGAGAGAGACAAAGAATGAGATGGGGGAGTAGAGGGTTAGAGAGAGACCTTGAAAGTGTGACCTACCGAATATTAATACAAATTGGAGACAAATTACGGTTAATTGTTTTGTAATTACAATCACCCACCATATTATTATGCTGACAGAGACTTTTCTAAAGACTGGCAAACTTGTCTTCTCGTCTTTTGGCCATTGTCCACAGAACTATGTGCATCGTTCTCTAAATTATATGGTGGAATGTCTTTTTATAGGATCTGTCCTTCAACGAATACAAATGGGTTGGTTAGATAATGGTTTCTATCCAATTTCTATTATGGATTATGCATATATATATATATACCCTTGACTTTGGATGAAGTTTAAAGGATTTGTATTCGTAATAAATACAATCATGTCTGTGTAGTATTTTTTGAATAAAATATTGAATATTTCAAAGTCAAAATTATATTTTGTTATTAAAATTAATTAACAAATGTTATTTGATTTGTTCAAAATTGGTTTTAAACGATAAGTTTGTTTCTTTCGTCCGTTCCATTTTGTCTGACCAATTCATGTGGGATTTGTTTTACTTGTTGAGTAAATCATGGAAAATGGTCGTTGCCTTTTTTGCCTAGAAAAAGTCTGATCCTTTCATGTTTGCATATACAATATACTCCAGTATTCATTTCCTTTTAGAACCGAAATAGTGCTAGAGTAAAAAGAATTTCCTTTTGTTCATTTCTATATATGTGTTGTCACCAAAGTTGCAGCCTATTCATAACACCCAATCCATTTAAGTGAGCTTCTGTCCATTCTTAATATATATATATATATATATATATATATATATATATATATATATATATATATATATATATATATATATGGTTAATTTTGTGATCGGATAAAGTAATAATTGAAGTTGTTCTTGAGTCATTTAACTATTTCGAGTGCTGATTAGTTAGCTAAAGAGCCGCCGAATCTTGAAGTAGTATTTCGTCAGTGACCTTAATACCGAAAAAAGTTTTCCGAGAGACAAATTTTATACTTAAGAATAGTGCACCGCACGATTATGTTCAACATAATTTACTATAAATTGATAAGTCTGATATGTATTTTTTATTATTTTATAGTTGAATCCTAATTTCATTCGTGTTTATCAATAATCTTAAGTAAAAATTATGGATTGTATTATGCTTACCGCTAATTGAACTTAAGGTGCTTGTGTTGATATGCATGTGTATATATATGCTCAAATTTATTTATGAAAATGTTGGTGGCTAAAAAGTAAAATCAAACAATAATTTGAGGTGAATGAATTATTGATTGAGGTGGAATTTTGCAATGGGATGTGTGACGAACTGAAACTGAATCTGACCAACATGTGGTGCCTATATTTTAAAACATAATCATTGCTGTACATTAATAATGAAATTAATATGCAGTATTAGCGGCCGAAAAAGCTATGCTGTGTACTAACTTTTTTTTTATTAGGTGAGTACGGGGTATTGTTAAGCTACTGCTGTCTCATTGAATTTTCTTGGAGTCGTTATTGATTACTTTTTGATATTTAGAGGTGAATATTGAAAAGATTAAATTTTGTTATCTTAATAGTAAATTAGAGGTCAAGTATGTTTTTTGTTTTGTTTTGCTTTTTTTTATTTTTTATAATTTAATGTTAGACTCAATAATTACTTTTCTAATTATTTTAGCGCAAAGAATTCTCATAATTTGCGACCATTGATTTCATAACTAGTAGGTGTAAGGGACACATTTATTATTGAGCATGAAATTTAATAATTAGATATATTAATTTTAATGTATTATTGCATTATCTACTTTCTACACTTTTATTATCAAGATTTGGTTGATATGGAGTTTATATTTATCTGTGTTGAGATTTATCATCTTGTCAATTCTAGATGTGCTTATTTAATTGTATTTGATGACATTTGACATGTTAGATTAGGTCATGTAAATTACTCCTTATGAGCTTTGGATAAAATATTTACCTAACTTGAAATACCTTAAACTGTGAGGGTGTCTTGCTAAAATAATGTTACCCGACCCTTAAAAAAATGATGATTTCTTTGAAAATATTTATTTTCCTTTGAAATCTAAATTGGACCAACCTGTAGCTGAGCTTCTTGCAAGCTCTTATATAGTTCTAATTGAGAAAATTGAAATTAAAACAAGGAGTAAGCGTACTAGAAAAACCTCTAATTTGGGAGATGACTTTTTTACGTTTTTGTTGGATAATAACCCTTTGACCTTTGGAAAAGAAATCACTTCCCCCGATGCTCTTTTTTGGAGAGAAGCCATAAATAGTGAGATTGGATCTATTATGGCTAGTGACACTTGGAAATTAGTAGACTTTCCTCCAAGTTCTAAAACTATTGGTTGCAAATGGTTTTTTTAAAAGGAAGTCAAAACCTGATGAATCAATTGATAAATTTTAGGCTAAACTTGTTGCTAAATATTTTAAACAAACACAAGACAATGTTTTTTTTTTTTAACTTATTCATCGGTTGCTAGAACATCATCCATTAGAATTTTAATTACATTAGCTACTATTAAAAATTTAATAACAAGAATTTTGGTGTTATTGTTTGTCTCTATGTGGATGACTTGTTTATTATTGGAACCAATATTGATGTTATATGAGACTAACAATATGTTATCCACTAAATATGCTATGAAAGACATGGGAGGAGCAAATGTTATTCTCATAATTAATTTGAGAAAAGTTTGTAATGGGTACATGATTTATCTTTGCTTCCATTCCAATTCTGAAGCTTGGTATTGAATTGCCAAATAAACATAGTATATGTATCAATCAGAAGTAGAGCAAATGCATTAGCTGATGAACAAATAGTTATAATCTTTGTATAGTATGAATTATTCTGTCAGCTTTAAATTTTTCAATACCAACTAGTAATGAAGCTAAAAAAATGTAGTTTCCATTTACAATTCATGCACCATATGCATTTTCGAAAGAATTATTTTTGTGAGACTGTCCAACAAATGAATTTTCTGGACAGGTTGTGAAAAATAGCTAGATCTGTGTTGGTTGGTTAATGGGCTGAAGTCAAGGCCTAGATAGGATTAAAGTAGACTTAAGAAGCTTTAATTTGATATAAGGATAAACAAAAACGAACTTGTAACGACAAAGTTATGAATTTTATAGTAAGCTAGGGTTTGACTGTCAGTTTTCTCGGGATAGTTTTAATCTAGCTATTCTTTGAGGTGTGCAGTCTCGTGTGTATTGAATTAGGTCCTCAAACCTAAACAAAAGTTGTAGATATGAAAGTTACAAAGAGATATGAAAAAGAATGACATTAAAATTCCTTTTAGATTATTTTATATTAATTTTACCGTGAAACAGGTCGGGGCAAAAGTGCACTGTCACTCACTGTTTTTAAGGGGGCTTTTTTTGAACTTTCTGAGTTCGAGTAATTTGGGATTTATGAAACCTATGGGGATAGTTAGACCATGTTATAGATGGGTCGCTGTCCAAAGATGAACCAATTCCGAGTTGGTATGAAGAAGTTATGAATTAACTAAGATTTAAAATCGGTTAACGTAAAAGTTAAAACAATTGGAAGCTAGGGTCATAATTAATACTTGTAATGCGTCAAATTGTGACTAATTTTAATATGTCAACCACATTATGATTGTAGGTTATTCGAGGAATGTAATGTTAGCATGTGCTGAATAAACTTATCAGGCAAGTTTTTCAGAATTTGTCGCTATATGTATATTGATGTTAAACAGAATTTGTTGCTATGTGACAATATGCGTCAATGTGCTTTTGTGCGTTTATGTAATATGAATTGTTGATATACAATCGACGGCATAAGTTTCATTGTTTAAGTTGAACTATATGACATGTATTAAATATAATGCATGATTAGTATGAAGTATATATAACATGCGAAGCATGAGAAACATGATACACATATAAAATGTAATGTATAAGATATGGGAAGCATGAATGAACATGAATTATGTGTTATGTGTTATCTGTTAAACTTGCTGAGCCGTCGTGCTCATCCTTCCTTTAAATTAACATTTTCAGCGAAGTAAATGAAGAAATTCTTGAAGGCACTTGATTATGAAAGATGGATATTGTGACGTTGTTAAAATGTCATTCAATGTAATTGTCTTGGTATTTAAACTTATTATTATTAAGTTAGTAAAGCTTTTAACTATGATAATAAATTTGTAAATGTTACGAGTTCTGAACGAACAAAATAAGAATGTATTGAAGATATTCATAAAGTTGAATCGTGAGCTACAATTACTCATATTGTTTTAAAGAAAATGAATTAAGTTGAAATAAACTTTGAGAAAATGAATAAAATATATTCATTATAAAAATAAGTTGTATATTTTGCATTTTATCAATGTAAACTTCTACAAATGAAATACTGTAAGTAAATTAGTATATGTCAAGATTACGGCATGCTGAAATAATGATTATAGATGCTGTAATGGGTTTATGACATGCTGAATTGGAAATGTAGGATGCTATATTGGATATATGGTATGTTGAATAGGAAATTCAGGATGCTGAAATGGGAAAACAGTTTATTGTATTGGTATACAGTTTGCTATTTTAGTAGTTCAACTTGCTCTAATGGTATTCCAGCTTGCTGTTTTGGTAATCTAGTTGTTGAATCATGTATTTAGCTTATCCGATTATAAAGAATAACTTATATAAGTAAAGATTAAATATTGAATTATGATGGATATGATCTAGAGTTGTAAATGAGCAATGTAAAGATTGCGATTTTGGGAATAGAAGATTGTTGAAAGTTTTAATTAATTAAGTTTATCAATTAAATTATTAATAAATATAGTAGATGATAAGAATAAGAATGTACTTAACGAACCAAGACTGTTGTAGCCAGTACATGGGTTTTGGGGTCGTAATAGGATCGTCGAAGTTTCATGAAACTACAAATCCAATTGAAGCTCGGACATGGGTAGAAGAGATGAAAAAAATGTTCGAGGTCGCTCAAGTGGCCGAAGAACAATAGACGTCATTTGCCACCTTTATGTTGAAGGGAGAGGCAAACTATTGGTGGAAAGCCAACAAAAATCGAGCAGGAGAAGGAGTGATAATGTGGACACAATTCAAGGAATTGTTCTTCAAAAACTATTTTTCGGAGAGCATGCAAGCGAGGATGGAAGTGAAATTCCTAGAACTGAAACAAGGGAATATGATAGTTGCCAACTACGCTACAAGATTCAATGAGCTGGCCAGATTTGTACCGAAATAGGTAGACACGGAGGTCCGAAAAGCGAGAAGATTTGAACAAGAACTGAAGCCTAGGGTGTAAAAAGTCGCAGTGCTATAAATCAACACGTTCATTGCTAGAGAAAGTTATCATTGCTAAAAGAGGGAATGAAGCATTGACCAAATACCAGCAAGACCATAAAAAGAAGAGCCGCGAGAGGCATAAGGAAGGAAATAGCATTAGAGGAAGCAATCCTCACAAAAGAAAATGAAATGATAGTCAGAGTTCTAGAAAGCCATCAAGTGAGGCTAAGAAATGCAACAAGTGCAAAGAATATGGAAAGAGTCACTCAGGTGAGTGCATGCGGAGTAAGGGTGTATGTTTTAATTGTGGACAGCCAGGGCACTTTGCTCCATAATGTCCGAAGGTAAAAAGGGGAGATTGTTTCTATTGTAGCGCACCCGTTCATTAAAATAAAGACTACCCGAAAAGATAGCACGATTGAAGGAGCGCAAATCCGAGGAACAATAACAAACTAACTATTGGAGGGCCGACATAACATAACAGGATGGTGGCACGCACTTTCAATATGACCGTCCACGATGCCATATAATCGAAGAAAGTAGTGGTAGGTATTATTCTGATCAATAATATTAATGCATATATATTATTTGATTCGGGTGCTACTTGTTCTTTCATATAAGATGAATTTGCTAATCGATTAAAGTTACCTCGTGAGAAATTAGAGAACCCAATGAAAATAGAAGTAGTAAATAAGGAAGTGATCCTTGAAGAGTACATATATAAAAATTGTTGTGCCGAGATAAGGGGACATAAATTATGTGTGAATTTAATTCCAATACGTTTAGGAGAATTTGTCGTAATCCTTGGGATGGATTGATTGTTTAGACACGGAGCTTTGATTGACTATCATAAGAAAAGTATACACTTGAAGACTCTGAATAAGTCTAAAGTCGTATTTTATGGGAGTAAATCGCCTAGACAATCTTATTGTCAAACGATGATGCAAGAAAAGAGAATGCTTAGGAAGGGTTGCATAGGTTATCTGGCTTACGTGGTTGATACTCAAAGAGTATGGGGTGAAGTAGGACATATACTTTTGGTAAGGAAATTCTCAGATATTTTTCCAGATGAATTATTGGGTTTACCGCCGAATAGAAAAGTGGAATTCGTAATTGACTTAGTATCAGGGACAACATCAATATCGAAAGCACCGTATAGGATGACTCCGGTAAAAATAAAGGAATTGATGATACAATTGCAGGAATTATTAGAGAAGGGGTATACTCGACTGAGCATGTCTCCATAGGAGCACTAGTGTTGTTCGTAAAGAAGAAAGATGGGTTATTAAGACTTTGTATCGACTACCGAGAGTTGAACATGGTTACAATTAAGAACAAGTATCTATTGTCCAAGATAGAAAATTTGCTTGATTAACTGAAGGGAGCGAAATACTTTTCGAAGATTAACTTGAGAACGGGGTATCACTAGCTGAAGGTGAGAAAAGAGGACATACCAAAGACAACATTCATGACTCGATATGGTCACTTTGAGTTTTTGGTAATGTTGTTCGGGCTGACGGAGACGCTAGTAGTATTTATGGATATGATGAACAGAGTGTTCAAGCATTACTTAGACAAGTTTGTTGTTGTATTCATAGATGACATTTTGGTTTACTCAAAAACAGAGAAGGAGCATGCCGAACATCTGAGGGTAATATTGGAGACGCTGAGAAAGGAGAAATTGTATGCAAAATTTTCCAAGTGTGAATTTTGGCTACAAATGGTGCAGTTTTTTGGGCATCTATAATATAAAACAGAGCAGCTCAAATCCCAAGACTTCAATATCCAACAGCCTCAAATTAATTTAGGATTCAACATCCAACGACCTTAAATCAATTTAGGCTTCAACATCCAATGATCACTAATCTATCTTTTATTTCCCCCCTTAAATTTAACATTTTTTTTTCAAAAATTTATCCACTCACATTTTCTGCCCAAATTAAATTCACCACTGATAATAATAATAATAATAATAATAATAATAATAATAATAATAATTATAATTATAAGAATTATAATAATAAGAATAATAATAATATAAAAAAAATTCAAGTAAATAACACGGGTCACCCTTTTAGCATTGACGCCATTTTCTTGTTTTTTGGGTATTGCGGTCGTTATGTTTCTATATGAAAATTGATTTGGGCGGGAAATCACAAGGATGGTTCAGATTCATTCTAATTGATTTGTAAGTTATTTTAGGTTGCAAAGAGTCTTTAGGTAATAGAGTATTTTTAGAATTTAATCTACGACGTGCCTTTAGGCACGGGCAATTACGTGTCATCTCTTTGGTGTTTTTGCGGGCTATATCGAACGCAACTATTGTAGTAGGCTCTGACTCATGGTATGAGAATCTTTTGTTCAATTTCAAGAAAAAATATAGAGAAAAAAATGTCATGGTGATGCAATTTAGTTGGTGTTATGACAATACTTTTTTGTTTTGACTTAGAGAGCTCATTTTATACTTTTGGGTATATATGCAAAAGTCTTTCTTTTAAATTTTTACATCTTTTTTTTCCCTCATTGAATACCACCAAATGGCTTGCAGTATTACCTTTTTTCCATAGAAAATACTGTTCATGGATCATATTGATTAATGGTTAGAGATACTAGAGACAAATAAATGTTGCCAAACTTCTTATTCTGTTTTGTCAGTAAAGGAAAGGTGTTTGGGATACCCGAAAATACTCTATTACACCAATTTGAGCCCGCTATTGTCAATCAATTAATTGCTCAAACCTGCCAAGAACTAATTTTATGTTGAGAATGAGTAGCACACTAATGTTTGCCTAAAAAAGAAACTATGACTGGAATGAGTATCAATCTTTTTGTATTAATGGTTGGACTCTTAGTGCTATTATGGAACTGAGAGTCCACAACAGTTTTAGATTTTTCAATTTAGAAATATTGGATACAGTATTCAATTGTTATATTAGTCGCACCGTACCTTCAGGCATGGGTTATTCCTAATGTAATTGATAAAGATGGTGTTTCAGTAGATCCATCAAAGGTGGAGGCTGTTATAAATTGGGAACAACCGAAGATGCTGATAGAGGTCAGGAGTTTCTTGGAATTGGCAGGTTACTACAGAAGGTTTATTCAGGATTTTTTGAAGTTAGCAACTTCATTGAAGAATTTGACAAGGAAGACAGTTAAGTACGTATGGACGAAAAAGTGTGAAGCAAGTTTCTTAGAACTAAAAAAGAGACTTAGTGAAGTACATATGTTATCCTTACCAGACGATATAGGAGGATTTGTGGTATACAGTGATGCGTCACATAAGGGGCTTGGTTGTGTACTGATGTAACACAGCAGGGTCATTGCATACGCTTCATAGTAGTTAAAGGATTATGAGAAAGGGTATCCAACTCATGACTTGGAGTTAGCAGCAGTAATGTTCGCACTGAAAATCTGGAGGCACTACCTGTATAGGGAAAAGTATGATATATACACAAACCACAAAAGTCTAATGTTTATCTTCACTCAGAAGGAGTTGAACATCCGACAAAAACGATGGTTGGAATTAATCAAAGACTATGATTGTGAAATTTTATACCATCCCGGTAAGGCGAATGTGGTGGCAGATGCTCTGAGCAGAAAGGGCAGAGAAAAGCTACTAATGTTTTTGATAACCTAGGAAGAATTAATCAAGGACATGGAAACATTAGAGCTCGAGGTCAAGTATCCGAAAGGGGCAGATGAAAAATTATTTGCAGTGGAGGCGAGTCCGACTTTATTAGACAAGATAAAGGAGGCTCAAGAAAAGGATGAAGAATGTGTTGTCATAAGGGTGCAAATCTTAGAAGGAGAGGAACTGAAGTACAAGGTTGATAGTATAGGATTTCTGAGATTTGAAAGGAGGATCTGGGTACCAATGGTTCTCGAGTTGAGAGAAGAAATTCTATAAAAAGCTCACAGTACAAGGTACTCGGTACACCTCAGAAGTACTAAAATGTATCAAGATTTGCATTAGCACTTTTGGTGGTCAAACATGAAGAGGGAGGTCGCGAAATGTGTAGGGCGATGTTTGACATGTCAGAGGGTTAAAGTAGAGCATCATAAATCAAGTGAGCTACTATAACCGTTGGAAATTCTGGAGTGAAAATGGGAGCACATTACGATGGATTTTATGATCGGGCTTCCACCAACACAGAAGGGTTATAACGCGTTTTGGGTGATAGTGGATCGTTTGACCAAATCTGCACATTTTCTACCGATTAAGATAAGGTGCAATCTGGGCAGTTGGCAAAATTATATTTAAAGGAGATTGTGTCACGACATGGAGTATTGGTATCTATTGTGTCTGATAGAGAACTACGCTTTACGTCAAATTTCTAGAGAAGTTTATAGTAAAGATTGGGAACACATTTAAGGTTGAGTACGGTGTATCATCCTCAAATTGATGGTCAGAGTGAGCGAATGATTTAGACATTGGAAGACATGCTAAGGACAGTCGTGATGGATTTGAAAGGCAGTTGGGATGACCATCTTCCTTAGGTGGAGTTCCCGTACAATAATAGTTATCATGCTAGTATTGGCTTGCCGCCGTATGAAGCACTATATGGGAGGAAATGTCACACACTATGATGTTGGGATGAAGTTGGTGAACAGAGACTGTTAGGACCTGAAATGGTGCAGCAGACCATGCATGTTATTAATGTAATAAGAACTCGTTTGGTTGTTGCTCATGATCGACAAAAAAAGTATACGGATTTACAACGCTAGAAGAGAGACTTCAAGGTGGGAAGTTTTGTATTTCAGAAAGTATCTCCGTGGAAATGGAAGATCAGATGTGGAAGGGATGGGAAATTAAGCCTTAGGTTCATAGGTCCATTTCAGATATTGAAGCGAGTAGGTGAAGTGGCGTACGAGATAGCTTTACCTCATGAACTTGAGCATATTCATAATGTGTTTTATGTTTCAGTGTTGCGGCTATATAAACTAGATTATAAGCACATTATATCATATGAGCCGATTCAAGTTGAAAAAGACTTATCTTATGAAGAAATTCCTGTCCAGATACTAGATAGGAAGGAACAGACTTTAAGGAATAAGATCATACATTCTGTTACAGTGTTGTGGAGGAACCACAATGCCAAAGAAGCTACGTGAGAGCTGAAAGAAAAGCCAAAGATGAATTATCCTAATATTTTTGAGTAACCTTATGTTTATAATTCCGGGGACGACATTCTTATAGGGGGGGAGAATGTAATGACCGTGAATATTACGACACATTTCATATATATTTGATTAGTATTTATTAATTAAATGAATTTAATTTTTATTTTGTTGTACATTCATGAATAATCATATCTATGTGTATGAGAATTTAATTAAAGGGGAAGTTCACTCGGTTGTCTTATTTAAACCAAATGAACTAACCTAAAAATATTAATATCGAGAAACGATAAGTTAAAAACCCTAATCGATGATTTAATGCAATGTGGTAGGGTTTATAATAAAACCAATTATTTGGTAGATTAAATTAATTTATTAAAGACAAGTCTAATTAGATTAATTAATACAATTAATCCAAGTGTGACATTTAATAATAGTAGTCTATGAATTTATTAAATGTTAACCTTAAAGTGGTTGAATTAATTCATCTTACTAATAAATATTATGTGATTAAATGGGTATTAATTAAATGTCTAGCTCATAGAATTAATTGTCTAGCCAATAAAATTAATTGTTTTAGCCCAATTGGAATTTAATACATGGACCAAATGAATTAATTATAAGGTCCAAGTTATAGCCTAATGAATTGATTAAGTTATAGCCCAACACCTAGCCTAATGTGTGTGTGTGTGTTGGTATAATAGATACATGGATTGGTAGATATATATATGACCAAATAAGCTAGTAAAATAAATATAAAAAAAATGCATGGATTAAAGAAGAGGAACCGACCACTTTGGGGGAGGACCATGGTTGATCCAATGCTCAATATTGCCTAGATTATAACATCCCCTAAATTACTCTAAGGTTGACATTATTTCCACAAATTAAAGAGCCATGTTTCCTATGCAAAATTAGGCTAATTTACCAAGTATGGATGGATTAGTTGATCTTAAGTTGACTTAGCAAAGCTCTATAAATAAGATCCTCACTAAGTGTGTAAAAGGTTGGTCATTTACAAGTATCATCCATTTAGAAAGAGTGTGAGTTTTGAGAGCAAAAGGGTGAGATACTTATAGTTCTTGAGAGATAATCAAAGGATATCAAGAGGGCTTGAGAGGAAGTGCTTGGCAGCTAGGGGGTGTAGTGGATATTCAAAAACTTCATCTTCTACTTTGAAAATGAGAGAAAAAGAGCTCATAAGACTAAGAGATACAAAAATCCATCAAACCCTAGTTTTAAAGCTTTTATTGTGCTTTATATGATTTCTATGGTAGAAAAATATTTTTCATATTCATTATATCTAGATCTATGCTATAAGGATAGATATAGGGTTTAATGTACTTAACTTGTGTATTGCTTTTATGTTGGAAAGTTTGATCAAAACATGAAATTGATTTTCGCAAAAAAACCCTTAAACTAGACAGTCCGTTACCAGAGTTACTGTTCATATTTCGTAAGTCTTATTCATGATCCATCAACTTTGGGTGTTATTACTATAAGATACGAAATTTTTTCAAGAGAAACAACTGGAAAATATTAAACGAGCTATTTATGGTGATTTTTTTAGCAAAACAGTTCCTGCCGAAAAAATCTGAAAAACCTACCATCTAGAATTTTGTGAGGGCAGTTTTGGCCACCTTTCTTGATTTAAATTTTTGTACTTTTATATATCATATTATATGATATATAACAGTCACTTTCCAAAAATGAGCTCCATCCGACTTCGAATGAGTGAGTTATGACCCAATGATTTTCCAAGTTTTAAAAGGGTATGACTACTATAACCTAAAATGTATAACTCATAAAATTATGAAAATTTTATTGTGAGTAGTATATGATGTCAGGAATCTACCATATAAATGTCAAAATTGTTTGATAAAAACTCTATTTTTAATAATTATTGCAAATTCTAGACAGAATTTCCCTATTGATAAATAGTAAATGAAGTTGAAAAATTAAAAGAAAATTATTTTGTATATAAAATAAAATAAAAATATAAGAGAGATATAAAAATAATAAGTCAAGTAGGTATTTTTGATAATTACTCTCGACTTAAGAGAAATGAAGATAATAACATAAATAATTGTGTATTATTTAATTTTATTAAATAATACGTAAAGGTAATTATTTATTATTTAACTAATATTAAATAATAAATAAAGTAATAAAAAATAATTAAATTAATTATTTATTATTTAAAGGTTAAATAATAAATAAAGTAAAAGAATAAAAAAGTTAATAAAATGATTAAACAATTTACTTTTAAATTGTTTAAGTTTTTAAATATTACTAAATGATTGAAAATATTATTAAATAATAATATTAGTTAAATTAATAGTAAATTATTAAATTATTATTAAATAATAAATAATAATAGTAAATTATTAAATTATTATTAAATAATTAATAATAATAGTAATTGATTAAATTATTACCAAAGGATTAATAATAATAGTAATTGATTAAGTTATTATTAAATAATTAATAATAACAATACATGGTTAAATATTATTAGGGAATTAACAATAGTAGTGATCAATTAAGATGTTATTAATTAATTAATAACATTAATAAGTGAATTTAAAATTATTAATATTATAATAATATTATTTGGTAATTAAGATATTATCGAAGTGTGATAATATTGTCTTGTACGCTACGTGTTGCTAAATAGAGAATTATGTGCTTACGTGGCATTCTGTTTGATAGTGATATATGAAATCCTATGTGCGTTACTAATTGATAGATAAATCTATTTAATATTAGGTCTTTCAATGACAGTAATTTAAGTCATGTAAGTTGTAGCCTACGACTGAGGCAAGTTTTCTAACTCAAACTTGAATTATTATTTTCAACCATGTTAGTGGTTTAGTGTATTGTTAATTACTCCACATAAATGTAAATTATTGATATCCAAACTTTGTGCATTTGAAATACTTTCTATTATTAAACTGTAAATTATTTAAAGTTCTTAATTACATGAACTATTCAAGAAATAGTCTATGCCATTTGTTCTGACTAGACATATAAAGTTAATGTTTTTAAAAGCTATCCAAACCAGTACTTAGTGCGAAAATCTTGTACTAAGATAACAAACCCTAAATAGGGGATTAAAAGCGTCATTTTTCTGGCACGTTCAGAGTCTAATGGTATGCATACACATGGTGTACAAGAGGCTGATCCCCTCGAGTACAAACTGAATTATAAAAGGTTCATTCAAATGATTGATTTCTTGTTAATGTTTATGGTCAGTTGGACCACTCAACAGTAAATAATCATTTTTTATTTTTTCGTTTGAACTTTGTTTATTTTATTAGTAAATTCATCAATTACCTTTAATTGTTGAGTACTTCATTTTATTCGCAATTTATTCATGATATTTTTTTATTAATTATTTTAAACTTGTTGAGCATAGTAGTTGCTCACTCTTGCTATATATATCATGAACTAATTACAGTTAAGTCTGAGCATTCCAAGAAAGACAAGGGCAAGCTTTAAGAATAGTTTGTTATTACTATTCTGTTTTGTACACTATGATCCCTTTTGTATTAATACGATGGTCGTGATGTATTTGTTAAGGTTGAGATTTTGGGACTGTAGTAAACTCTTTTAAATGAATAATGTATGTTTATTTATTTTCACAGTAGTAATATATATTGTTTAGTGGTGTTAGATGTGTTGGATCGTGAGCACCGAGTACGAGGTTGAGATAACCCGAATTTGGGGGCGTCACATGCTGGGTAGTGAGAATTTTTATTTTTAAAAATTAAGAATGATGATCTACCTCAAGCGGAATCCATGGGAATGGTGGGTAATTGACAACGGACCCATCATTCCAAGGCACGAAGATGGCATACCGAATACACTTTTGGAAATGGACAATAATGAATCATATATGATATCTTACAACTCAAAAGGCATGAATACTTTGCTGAGCGGGATGGTCCAATCAGAAATTGATAAGGTCTCTAGTTGCAATACAGCGAAAGAAATTTTGGATACAATCATCATGAGTCATGAAGGCACTTCCAAAGTCAAAGAGGTGAACCTAAGCATGTTAATGCAAGACTATATGCTATTTAGATTAGAGAAAGATGAAACAATTAACGAAGCTCAAGCGAGGTTCCTCATGCTAATGAACTCACCTAGCATGTTAGGGAGAAAAATTAATCAAAAGGAAATCAATACAGAGCTGTTGATAATCATGCAGAAAAGATTTGCTCTAAAAGTTACCACCCTCCAAGACTCGACAACAATTAGCATTATGAAGACTCTCACACTTTTTGGTGAACAAGAAGAGTTTGACAACTAACTCAGAAGGTATGATGAAGAAGATCAGACACCAAAGAAAATGACTTTAACACTTCAAGCTAAAAGCAACAATGTTGGAGAACATGAAGATTCTGATGAAGAGATAACATGGATGACCAGAAAGTTAAGAGACTTAATTAAAAGAAAGAATAAATCTAATTCTCAAGAAAAAGGTTTCAACAAGAAGGATTTTACTAAAAAATAACAAGAAGAAATATGTTTCGAATAAGGCTCAGTCATTTCAAGAGAGATTGTTTCCAACTCAAAAAGAAGAACAATGGAAACAATTCAAAAGGGAAAGCATTGATGACATGGAGTGATGATGAATCTGAGCATAAAGTTGATCAATGTGATGAAACTGCACAAATTTGCTTCACCGGATTAGACAATCAAGAAACATCAAAGGTAAATAATGAACATTTTGAAATTACCATTTCTGATTATCTTGTTTTAAAAAATGAGAACATTCATCTTAAAGAAAAAATTGGGTAAAAGACTTAATGAAGGAAGTAGAGAAACTAATTGAAGGAAAAAAAATGACATTGTTAAAGATTGTACATCAAACGAAGTGTCTAAGTTAAATGCTAAGAATGATTATTTGAAAAATTATAATAAAATTCTGCATAATGGTGCTAATAAATTACATGAAGAAAATATTAGCCTTAAAAAGGAAAATGATGTTCTAAGAGATAATTTAAAAATGAGAGATGCATGCATAGATGCTTTAAATGATGGAAAAATGATGAATGTACAACATGATGATAACATAAAAAATGCAGAAATAACAGATTTAAAAAGTAATCTTGCTAAATTTGTTCAAGGAAAAGATGACTTAAATGTTATGTTAGTGGCACAAAAGTTAAGTCTTAATAAACAAGGAATTTGGTACAATCCTGAAAAAATGGTGAACAATAAAACTAAAAATAATAATATGAGAATAATAAATACTAAACCACAGCATAAGCCACTTTATTGTTCTCCATTTGTTACTTGCAAAAAATGTAGTTATAAAGGGCATTTTAATTCTAATTGTAATAAAATTAAAATTAAACAAATTTGGGTAAAGAAATGTGATTTATGTGCTATTAACCCAAAAAGACCCAAAAAAAGATTTGGTTATCAAAAAGGTAGAGACTATTTGTTTATTTTGAAGATGTCTCAAGAAAACGGATAGTACTTTACTTTGAGAGAGTAAGTTGCACAAAAAATATTTGGTTTAGGTGCTATATGTGATATTGTTATAAACTTGCACCCGATTCTTTCTTTATCTTTGTGCTTATTTGTTTTTTATGATAAAAGGAATGAGATAACTAAATTAATATGCTGAATTGATATGACTATCTAACATGAAGTGTACAAATTTATTTAAGAAGTCTTGTTTTGGCCATGATTGTATTTGTCTATATAAGGTGTTACGGGTATTCTATGCCTAATATGATTAGTTCTCATGTATTCATGTTTTGAAGCACCATATTGTCTATAAAGGTTTTATTGGGCATGTTTATCTATACTTAACGTGCATGCTTATTCGCTCAGAATTTTTTATTGTGGGAACATAAAAAAAAGTATATATATTAGACCTTCATCCTTAATATATATTTCTTTTTCATAATGCCAAAGGGGGAGAGAAGTTTATGTGTCTAATTTGAGTCGATGAACCAAGTTAATAATTCTTTTTGACAATGACAAAGGGGAAGAGATGCTATGATAACTTATTTGTTGATTTTCTGACATCTAAATCTTATATTAACACTATTTTATGAAATATAAGAAGTCCTACAGATGAAAGAAATAGTCAGACAAATGGAAAATATTTTCTCTTTAATAGTGCTTTTACACATTTTTCGAGAAAAAAAACTTTTATCGACTATTACGTGTTTTCAAAGCGTAAAAGAGATGAATCTTGAAATAGAATGTTAATTTAACGTACTCATTTCCCTCGAGAACCTAGGTTATTTCTTAAGATTTAGACCATAGGGTTTAGGTTTTAACTCTTTTTTTAATTTATATTTTTGTCTTAAATTGATTTCTTAATTTTATTGAGTGTTAAAGTTAGCTACATGAACCAAAACATAAAATTCTACACATAGAATAATCACATAACATGTTTAAAAGCTCAATTCAAGCTTTACTAATCACGTAACACATAGTTTAGGTTAAAAGTTTTAATTCATAGTCGTATATGATTGCATTTTTGAGTCGTATATCCTCTATCCTTTCCATTATTCTCTGACCATAACACAAGTTTTGCAAATATATAGCAATATAGAAAATTGGTTGGTTGTTTTAACCGCAAGAACAAATATATCAGTTCCCTTTCTTATTAACACGGGGATGAAAAAGTTCCAGTGCATATTAATCATTTTGTAATACTTTAAAACAATTTCGTAGCGGCATCTCATAAGTCAGTTTGACTGACATATCATAACTCAAGCCCATAATAAGGGTTCGTTTACTCAGTATCTTTAAAACTATAGTTTTGAAGTAACAACTAATAAATATACATATGAGAAAATAATTAATTTTTCATAATATATACAAAGAAATAGTTTGACATAAGATTTCAATTTCTTAATAATATAGGAAACTGAGTGTTTCCTCCACCCATGAACTAATGAATTAATTACTCATCTAATCCACACTATCCTCAAATAATTTCATTCAGTGTGTATCATGTTTTGAAAATACTGACCATGAATCATTCGTATTAATAATATAGTTAGATCGGTTCTCTAAAGCATATTAAATTCTTTCCCATACATGAGAGTCGTTTTACTCAATTTTACTAACATGAGTTTTCAATTGAAATCCCTACTCATTCTATGATATCTTATGATTTTTTTTAATTCATTCATTTATCATTTATATTTCTATGAGTTTACTCATCTCATTTCTTAGGTATAATTACACATAATACCAAACACAATATTTCATTTTGATGAAACAGTTTCACATAAAATAAATAAGATTATTTTATCTTATTGCTTACTTGAGAACCCATTAAGAGTCCATTTATCTTCAGATATTCTCGTAAAGAGTTTATTTTTATTCAGTATATTTCTTTCACATAATAATTTTTATGTATTAAGATTTATGCATATCTTTTAATTATCTACGGACTTTTCACAAGTCCATTTATTCATAATCCATCAGATTATATCCTAAGGTAGTTGTTACCTTAGAGCAATAATCCATTGCTCTGATACCAATTATAATGCCCCCAAAATCCTCGCACTGACTACGACAGACCTTGTGCGTTAAACTTCATATATTTACCAATTTAACCAATGATGTCATAATCATATTGGTTGAATTAATATTGGTTGAATTAGTCTATTTTAGACTATACATTAAAATTTTATCTTACTTAGTACCTGGATCTTAACTTGACATCGATCTCATTATTTATACAAGTATCAACTTGTAGTTCATCTGTATAAATGGATAACACCATATATAATGATTCAATTTTAACCTTAAGATTTAAATATTCTATAACTTTACATATCCAAGATTCATGGTATTAAATCATTAGGTCGATTCTTGGGAATAGAAAATCTCGCGATAAATGTTTGTATCTTCATCCATGATAAATGTTTGCATCCTTATCTGTGACAAATGTTTGTGTCTTTGTCCGATGCAAACTTCTCTTTCTGTACAAAGCATACGCAGCTAGTTAAAACCCTCGCTCGAAACACATTTAGTTACTCTTCATATCAATATTCTCACTTTTCTAGCATTTATAATAGTAATAACAAGTTTGTACTTGAGTCCGAGGAACCTAATGATGAATTTTACCATTTCACATCGATTAGTTATGTCTCGAATGTTTACAGTACTCACAAATATTATTTACCATCCTCATTATGATGTATTTCATTATCAATATTGTATTAACATTTTACTATCTATCTGAAGTTCAAAGTATCGACATAACATGATAAGTCCATATTACCAACACCCCCACTCGGATTAATAGAATTTTAACAATTCTAAGTTATATCAAATTAAAGACATAACAACATTCTTATGATAATAAATAATATTATTTCATAATATTCTGTTACATGGTTTGCTTGTTAGTATTACAACAGTCATTATGATTTTATACAAATATAAGTAAATAACGCATAAAACCTAGTCTACTCTTCTTTTTTACATTTAAGATCTTCTTATCATTATTCTTTAACCGCAAATAAAGTTTTATTCGCAAGAATGAGCACGACGACTCATCAAGTCTAACATATTATCACATACACAGTTTATGCTCTTATATAAATTTTAACATGTTTTGACTGAACCTACATCTCAGTTAATAATCATATTAATTTTTGCGTAACAATTGTAATGACCTAGAATTTTCACGTCATTATTAATTAAATTATTAATTTAATTTCTAATGAGTTAGTTTTACGAAGTTATTTAAATCTTTTTATGTGATTAATTAATTTCGTGATTAAATGATTATGTGATTAATTGTAAACGTTAATTAAAGGGAGTCACTAATAGTTTAATTAAATTAGTGAACAAACCCTAAAGTTTTAATATCAATAGAATTGATAAGTTGTCATTAATTAAATATTCAATTAAATTAAGTAATCAATCATTGGGTTGTATTTAATGGCTAGTGTTAAATTAATGGACTTGATTAAATAATAGTCCAAGTCATTTAATAAGAGTCCATTGGGTATTAAATGAAGTCCAAAGCATGAGCCCACTTGGAATTAATTGTGTAATTTATTATTTATTAAAAGAGTTAACACGTGACAATTTTTTGGGATATAAATCCCCAAACCTGCCGTGGAATAGGAGGAGAGAGAATAGCTAATTGAGTGTATAGTTTGCTGGGCAGTTAAGTCAGTATATTGTCCCAAATCATAGATGACCCGGCATGGGGTCCTTTACTGTTAAACGGCTAATCTAATATATTATCATTGCGTGTGTGTATTATCTGTCGAGCTCAGTCAGCGACCCTACTCTGTCAAGTACAACTTAAAGTGGTGATTTCTGGGTATGGCTGAAAGATGGGTTGGTAAAGTTTCCACCTAAACCTCAGTAACCAACGGGTAATGATTTCCTATAAATAGAGACCATGTTTTCTCTTGGAAAAGCTTGCTGAGTTATTCAACACTGATACAAGAGAGTCATTATGAGCTCCGAATTATAGAGGGAGTGTAGTGAGTGAGAGACATAACAAGGAAGCCATCGAAAAGTTGTGAGTAAAGTATCCAGTAGTGGTAACGGTGAAGTAAATGTCCTCGGATTACATCACCTACTTCGGGAGAAGAAGAAGAATAGCAACTAGGAACTCATTTCGTTTCAAACCAGCTTTAAGGTATAAATAATTCTGTTTAATATCTTAAGAAAGTTAGTTATTGTTCCATATTATGTTAAAATGGGTTGTTGTGGTTACTTGCTATTGGGAGGAATTTGTTATGAAGAACCATGACGAGTCCAATATATATAAGCTATATAATGGATGTGAAGTAGCCTGTGTTCATGTCAACCTATTAAAGAAACCACTAGAATCACCAAGTAATGATAAACTGTCTAAAAGAATCAGAAGGGTTAATATTTTCACTATTGTGTTTAAAACTAAAATCTGAAAGCCTTCAGCTATCGTAGAGTGGCCTCGGTCAGAGCATTCGACTATCGTAGAGTGGCCTTGGCCAGAGCCTTCGACTATCGTAGAGTGGCCTTCGGCCAAGCCTTCGGCTATCGTAGAGTGGCTTCGGTCAAGCCTTCGACTATCGTAGAGTGACCTCGGCTAGAGCCTTCGGCTATCGTAGAGTGGCCTGGGCCAGAGCCTTTCGACTATCGTAGAGTGGCCTGGGATAGAGCCTTCGACCATCGTAGAGTGGCCTCGGCCAGAGCCTTCAGCTATCGTAAAGTGGCATCGACTAGAGCCTTCGGCTATCGTAGTGTAGCCTCGGCCAGGTCTCGACCATTACGGAGTGGTCGTAGGGTGAGATCACTCCGGTCATAGAATTGCTTCATCTACTAACCACAAATTCATCCCACCAAGTAGCTACATAGCTAGAGAACTCCATAGTTGCAAGTTTGAACTTCTTATGCTCGAAATAATTATGATAATCAAACTTCCACTCCATCTTTTTCTCCTACTCCATGTACGTCTTAGGATCATTCTTGCCTTGAAAAGATTACGAAGAATCTCTT
This sequence comes from Hedera helix, assembly GCA_947179155.2. NCBI lineage: Eukaryota > Viridiplantae > Streptophyta > Magnoliopsida > Apiales > Araliaceae > Hedera > Hedera helix. The sequence goes on along the minus strand of OX359275.1, from coordinate 15,313,425 downwards.
TCTAAATTGCAGCCAAACATATTTGCTGCAAAATAAGGGTTAGTACATAAAAATTCCTCACTAACAATGTTTCACTCAATCACTTGTGTTTACGCTCAATTTGGTATTTACCTTCTATTGAACTCACAATTCTTGCCTTTTACCACTCAAATATTCTCTCGTATAAGTTCTTTTTGAATTCACCAAACAAGATCAAATTTTCTATTAATTCAACAAGAACTATCAAGAATAATAAATAGCAAGATATGACTAATGTGTTACTAACAAAATTCACTAGTTTAGATGCGCCTTAAACTCCTTAGAATTCCTTGATCTTCGTAAATTTGCACTTGATTAAAGCCTTGAAATTTGCTACTTGCAAGAAATTGATAATAACAAAATTTATCTAAATATATATAATTTTTGTTTTTTTTTTGTTTTTTTTGCTAACAAATAATCAAACTAGAACAAGAACAGTAAAGATAGATAACCCGCTAGATGAACGTAGCTCTGATTCTAACTGATAAGGTCCACGGTACGCTTGCGTAAGGTGAACACTGCCCGGATCATTTTCTAGCCAAGTATTATGGTATAACACACACGACATCTCAACCCATCGCCTATATGGAAACGAGAACTTTCTTACAATTGCTTGTGTAAGGAAAATTGCGTTGAATGGAACACCAACGAGACCTCAACCCGTTGTCTATAAAGAGACAAGAACCTTGATACAATCGACAATTGATGTATAGTAGAAAACGCCACACCCAACTATGTATTGTTGAAAGATAAGTCAAGAATAAATCTCAAGAATACCAAGAAATAGGTTAGAAATTCTTAAAGAACCAAAAGATGAGAAAAATCTCTTAAGAATTTTATTAAATGAATAATCTGAATTGTATGTTTACAAGAGCTTTAGATTTATATTTATAGTACTCCTGTGATTCCTAATCCTCAAATCAATAGGAAATAACATTATATAAGAATCCTATCAAATAAGGTAACAAAATCCTAATTTAAACAAGAAAATAAGCAAAAACGCGTCAAAAATACGCCAGGTCCATGCCATGGCATTGGGGCGATCTTTAGTAACTTAATTACAGCGCCAGGGCACTGCCCAAAATCTTGGTATTCTGTATTACATTATCGGGGTGCTAGCCCATTTTTTACTCCGCCGTCTTTTGCTAAAATGACCAAAACTTTTGATTCGGGAAGACTTACGAGATGTGTCACCTATCAAATTTAATCTCTCGACGAGATATACAAAAAATATTCAAGCTCCAAGCTGAGGAAATGAATTCCAATGGGTGTAAACATTGATCAAAGTTTCCGTCCAAAATTTTCTTGAAATATTTTTCAACCCGAATACTTTGAATCACTTAATGAACCCTTGGAACTTTAATTGGTCTTGAATTGAGCTCCATTTCAAGCACCATTGAATAAATTTTAGCCCAAATGTTTTTAAGGTCGTAATCTTCATTCTCGTTTGATGTAGATGTGATCAGGATCGTGTCAACACCGAGGAGGCCTAGCTGCTCTATGGTAATTGCGAAACAGTTCCTGAGCAATAAGAATATTCTCACTAATGCTTTTTCCTGGAACAAAAGTGGCCCATAGGGAGATAATGATGGGAATAACAGTTTAAAGCCTTGAGGCAATGATCTTTGATATGCACTTGTAAGCAGTGTTGCAACAAGAAATGAGCCTGTAGTCATTCATAGTTGTAGGGTTTTGAGTTTTTTTTGGCACTAAAGCAATAGAAGTGGAGTTTGTACCTCCCAAAAGGCATCCTCTCTGAAAGGACTTTACTACTACAAGGAAGTCCTGTCCCACAATATCTATTAGAATTTAAGATGAAGAACGAAAAAGTAAGAACACGCGATATACCCAGGTTCACCAATTTGGCTAGTCCTGCTTGTATGATGTATTCAATAGATGCCCCTCACGCTCTATAATAATTCACACACCAAACAATTATTTTTATAGTAACTAGAAAACCCTAACTGTTATAACATGGGCTCAAGCCCAATACATTAGTAAACCAAATACTGGACTACTAATAAATCCCCAAGCCCAATTACACCATTGTGCTTGGCTTCCAGGGGGCGCTGCCCCCTTGCAACCCCCGCCAACTCACCGGCGAGCTAGGCAGCCACTCGCTCACCGGGGAACGAGACCCCCGACCACCCTGTCGTAGTGGCCATTAGTCGAACCCGCAGAAGTATGAACCAATCCCAACAATATCCCATACGTGGAGGAAAAACTTCATATTGAACCATCTGGATCAAGGCTCTTATTCTTTATCATAGATTTTAAGGTATTTAAGATTTCATCATCAGTAATCTCTCTTTCAAGAAAAGAAACTTCTTGAGGCAAAACGGCCTTATCAAAAGAGAGGGACATCGAACTTAGCCCAGTGGAGTCTAACTGAACACGATTACCGAGTAGGTTTTTGAAGTACGGTACAACAATGCCTTAAACTTCAGTGTGACCATATTTTAAGACGTCTTGTTTTTGCTAATTTGAAATATATTAAACTTAAAAAATAAGTACATCAATTTAGCCACACAAAAAAAAAAAAGATAAGTACATCTCTAAGGGCATACCCTGCGCAAGGCTACAGCAACCACATCAAATACAGGATCCAATGATGCCACAATTATAGGAACAATAAAATGTAATTGCCGCACCCTCAAGTGAGGATGTTTATTGATACAATTACTAAACTTGCTAACCAGATGCAAAATACATTTAACAGTGTTAATACAATCTTGAGCAAGTCTAGCAGCTCAAGCGTCTGTTCTTTTCATTCCAAATCTTGTATATCATGGCAGCAAAGCATAACTTAATAATATTAGAAGACATTTTATCCATGCGAGTCAGTTGAATAAAAGACTACAATTGATTCCATTTAGAACAAATGCCAAACCAACCAAAATAAAAGATAACAGTGCAAAGAAGAAGTTTAGAGTATGAACATTAAAAAAAAGATGGTGTTAAAGGATTTGGAAACCTGTAAGCAATAAGAAATCTAGCTCCAAGTTAACAATTTGTTATGCATAGCCAACCATAGAAAAAAAGAGAATCTAGGAACATTATTCCTATGCCAAACCAGTTTATACCAGTTTACTGTCTGACCAGAAGATCTAATGGATTCCCAAATTATAGCAACTTTGATGTTTGAATACCATTCCAGTATATAAAATCTTCAATATCAGTTGGCTTAGGAACAGTTAACAACTTAACTTTAAAATTCAAAACAGAGGTATGATTAGACAGAGGAGGCTTCCATTTATTGTCTTGAATGATATCCTGAACTTTAGCAGAGAATGGTAATCCTGGATGAGAAACAATCAGATCAGACTCTTAAGATGCAAGAAGTTGTTCATCTAGCCAAGGATTTTGCCACAGGTGAATTTGACAACCATTACCAACCTTATATGAAATGTAGGTAGTAACTAGAGTTCTCAGTTTAAGGATCTTCCTCCAAATCTAAGAAGCATTATGATTAATGGGAGTGGTCCAAAAATTATGTTTAAGCATAATGGTTTTCCTAATCCATTCAGCCCAAAATGATGAAGAATTAAAACAGACAACTTGCCATAAATGATAGAGGATATGTGCCTTATTCCAGTCTTCAACATTCTTTAAACCCAATCCACCTTCTTTGCAAACTAATGTAATTTTTGTCTAGGCAATTTTGCACCATGTTTGTCCATTGAAGGACCCTTCCATAAGAATCGATGAAGCAATTGATTAATTTGGTTAACAACAAATTTTGGCAAAAGGAAGTGTGCAGACCAATAAGGACTGGATAGCAAAAAGTATAGATTTGATTAGTTAAAATCTTCCTGCATTGGAAAGGAAGCAGTTGGCCCAAGAAGAGATTCAGTGAGTGATCTTATGAATAAGAGAAACATAATCCTGAGCACTGAGTTTAGAGGAAATAAGAGGCACTCCCAGAAATTTCACTGGCAATTCACCAACATAAATATTCAAACAAGAGCTAATTAAATCATCCTGTTGTTGAGTGACATTGGCAAGAAAGCATTGTCTTATGCTACGATTGATATCCATACCTGAGCTATTAGAAAAGAGCTCTAGACAAGAGTTGACAATTATCATTGAATTTATGTCTCCATGACAGAACAAAAGGAGATCGCCTGCAAAGCAAAGATGGGTGAGGTTGTAAGGTTTGGTTCGCCAATGAAATATGAAGTTAGAGTCAGTTGTTGCCTTATTGAGGATACTAGCTAAAACCTCCATGGCTAGAACAAAAAGGTAAGGAGACAAATATTATCCTTGCCTTATACCCTTCTGACCTTGAAAGTAGCCACATAAGGCTCCATTGAGTTAAACTGAGAATATAAATATAGAAATGCAAGCTCTAATCCAATGGATAAACTTTGGAGGATATCAAAACAGAGCCAAAGCATCAAGAATAAAGTTCCATCTTACATGATCAAAGGCCTTCTTTTAAGCCCACCTTAAATGCATATCTGGGGGCCCGCTATTCCTATGATAATTCCTCAGATGTTCCTGTGCAAGGAGAATATTATCACCAATTCTATGACCCTTCACAATACCTTCCTGAGATTTTGAAATGATCATTGGCAAAGTAGTTTTCAGTCTGAAAGCAATAATTTTAGAAGTACACTTGTAAGTTGTATTGCAGCAAGAAATGGGTCTAAAGTCATTCATCAAAATTGGGCTAGGAACTTTGGGAATAAGGGAAATTGATGTAGCATTAGTTTCTTTAAGCATACAAGCAGAAGAGAAAAAGTACTGGACAACCTTAATAAAGTTCACCCCCACTATATCCCACAAATGGATAAAAAAGTTCACATTGAACCCATCCGGACCCGAACTCTTGTTCTTCTTCATGCTCTTAAGAGTCGAGAGGATTTCCTCGACAGTAATGGGAGCAATCAAAGCAGGCAGCATGTCAGAGCTAATTCTCTTAGAGATGGAACTGGCCAGAATCTCAAACCAGGGTAATTTAAAGAATTAGAAAATCCCAGAAGACCTTTGAAGTAATTCACTGCAACAATTTTAATCAGTTCAACATCATGGACCAACTGACCTTGGCTATCTTCAATGGCTAAAATTTTGTTTGAATTCCATCAACTTTTCACTTAAGCTTAAAAGAACTTGGAATTTTTATCCCCCAAGGAAAGCCATTGGATTCCATCAATTTTTGACTTGATTATGAAAGTACCCATAATTTCTGTCACCATCCTTTTACCAATGGATTATATACTTCTATTTAAAAATCTTTTCTTCGCACAAAAGAGCAGCCCAAAGATTATCAGATTATGTTAAATATAGTGCCAAGAGGTTTACATTACTAGGATTTAAAGATATGGCTCTTTGGGTCTCATGAAGAAGGGCTCTGGCCATATCAACATTAGAAGTCAAGTTTCTAACATTCTTGTTGAGACTGATAAGAGCACTCTTTATAGACTTTAACTTCCTAGCCATAATTTGAAGAGGGTCTCCTAAAATAGTAATATCCCAAGCAAATTGGATAGTACTATGGAAAATTTTCAAATCCACCATGAAATTAAAGAATTGAAAAGGCTTTGGAATACTGGGAACACTCAACCCTATTTGGAGAATGGCAGGAAAATGATCAGACACCATAGGAGCAAAAAGAGCATGAGAATTGACATGAGACTAACACCATAGATTGTTAACCATAATTTTATCCAGCTTTTTATATGTAGGCTCAAGATCCTGTGAGTCCCACCAAGTGAGGTGTGGTCCCATAGCTCACATGTCAGTAACAGAGATGTCTGTAATGTAGTCTTTCAGGTCTTGCATTCTGATATCGTAGGTTTTATTACTACCATCAATTTCAGTCATAGATTGCACTTCATTAAAATAACCAAGGATGCACCAAGGTTTATCCATGGCAGCTGCAATTGTTCTCAAATCTTTTCATAATGGTTTCTTATCTGCAGGAGTATAGCGCCCATATATGATGGTGACAAATGAGCACACTTTTAGTTCAACAGAAGATACTAGACAACGAATATATTGTGAGGATTTTGAAATAATAGTAACATTTTAAAAAGAAGGATCCCAACCAATCCAAATTCTACCATTATAATGATGCTCATAATTAAAATGTCATTTCCATGTTTTACTTATAGCATTAGCAACTGAAATAGCTTTGTGAGCTTTGACTCTTGTCTCAACAAGGCTAACAAAAGATAGGAGGACATATCATATTCTTCACATAATCTTGCTTCGACTTCTTATTAACACCTCTAATATTCATAGAACGAAAATTTACCATAAATAAGTAATAGGGTTAAGTTTTGTAATGACCATGAATTTCATGTTACATTGTAATTATAATGAAGAACTAATTATTAATGAATTAAATTTTTGTATTAATTAATTGTACTCTTATGTAATTGAGTGAATATATTAATGTAATTGTGTATTTGTTCAATTATTAAGTGTGTCAAGGTAAGAGAATTAATTCATGAATGAATTAAAGAAGGGCAAAAATAGCTTTTACCTCACTGTGGTTGTAAGTTTGTAAGCATTACACTATTGAATTTTAAAAAAATAAAATTTATCAACTGAACTTTTTAAAATAGATTAAATACCCCATTCCGTCTGAATTCTTTGTCGAACGTCAAAAAATTTCTGATATGGCTTTTAAAAAATAAAAAAAGAAATGACATGTAAATCCTAAATGGTCTATTTGGCTTATCATTTATTATGTGGCAAAAAAATAATTAAAATAATAATAAAATTAAAACAAATATTTTACATGGACCAGACCGGGTCAAACAAGTATCCACTAAAAGAAGTTGAATTCTAAAATCAAATCCCCATCATCTTTCTATCTTTTGGGTTCTTTCATTTCTCTCTCCTCTTCTTTCTATCTATTGGGTTAAAAATCTTTGCTAACAATTCTCTCTCCTCACTCCAGCAATCGATTCGTTTGAAAAGGAAGAAGAAGAAAACAGCCATGGAAGTTAAGGAAGAAGGTTCGGGACAAATGATAAGGAAGGGGGAAACAACCAGTTATTAGTCACAGACCAATCATAGACCCATCTCCCATTTCAAATAAATTCTCCTCTATCATCATCTTCACTTCCACTACCAATTTGGTGAAGAGGACAAAAATATAGCCTTTTTGGGTTTTTCTTTCTTAATTTTTTTTTTTTTTTTTGTGCCCCTTTTTGGCTTCATTTGTTTTCTGGGTTTTCAGCAAGGTGAGGGATTGTATTTGGGTGACAAGAAAATGGGTTGTTTTGTTCATTGTTGCCTCTCACGACATATTCAGGCTTTCTCTCTCCAAAAATTTGTTAGGTTTTCAATTTCTCTCTCTAAAAAATCATTCAATTATTCATAAGCAATTTAGGAAATTAATTTCTCTCTTAGGATTTATTTCTCTTTCTCTACAAATTCATTTGACACCATGAAATCAATTTCTCTCTTAGGTTTTATTTATCTCCCTCTACAAATTCATCTACCATCATGAAATCAAAAGTCACAAGCACTTGCAAATCTTCACCAACAAAGAAAAAAACAATCTCATTTTACAGATATCTTAAGCCGGAGCTTTAGCCCAAATCCAAGGCTCCAAAATCTGAATCCTCCCAACCCCATTTCCATACCGATTATAAGCTCCAAACTATATTGAATTTAAAGAATACCCAGATGAGAAAAACTTCTTGTAACACAAATTGGAACTCAAAATTCTCAGATTATTGTTCCTCCTATACTTTACTTTGAAGAGTTTCAAATACGGTGTAAAGGAGTTAAGTCTATTAATACATAGACTCACAAAAACACTCCTTATGATTCTGTGATAAACTATATACAAATGATAAAATCATAAAACCTTAAAAAAATTAACATAAAAGTGAGCTTTAACATAAAAGAGATAAGGCCAGGCCAGGCAAATTTTCTTTCAATCTAGTCCCACATCGATTGTTCAGAGAGTTTCAAAACACTATAAATAAGACAATGATATATTGTAGGCAATAAAGGTGGTTGATCGAATCAATTTGAACCGGCCCAAATAGCTTGTTCAAATTTTTATTGGCTTTGCTTTGTTGTAATCCAGCCATACAAGTGTTAGTGAGTTTTTGTAGAAATTCTTTCATAATAATGAGAGCTTAAAGGGTCCGTTTGAACAAGCCCTTCACCTCTGTCCCTGCAAAATTTCTTTCAATCTAGTCCCACATCGATTGTTCAGAGAGTTTCAAAACACTATAAATAAGACAATGATGTATCATAAACATTAAAGACAGTTGTTGGACTTCAATCGAACTAACCTAAAAGGCTTACAGAAGATGTCTTACATCCTCCATGTCCATTAATTTTCTTTCAATTTGTCGCAAAGTCCCACATCGATTACTCAAATAAATTTTGGAGTTCCTTTAGCCTATAAATAAGGCAGGAGAGAAAAAGCTTGCTCAATGTTAAACGAGCTTGGGCTTTCGTTGTAGTTTTGCAACTGGCAGTGGTCCAAGGTTTATAGTAAAGTTGAGCTTTGCTTGGCTTAATTTAGTAGGGTCTGGCTCGGCCTGGCCTGCGGGCTTAATCAGGCCATGGATTTTTATGATAAATCCGGCCTGGTCCGCCCTGAAAGCTCAAAAGTGGATGCTTGGTCTGGTCTGGTCAACGGTCAAAACTTGATAGACCTGGGCCAGATCAGGCCAGTCCGACCTGTTGTGCAAGTCTACAAGACTTCACCGTCCCTTGCAAATCTTAACTACTGAATGGCTTATATACATATACATATATTAGTTGTATACAAATACACAGTTCTTATTCTATTTATTTTAGGATCATTTATCTACTATACTACCATTGGCTACCGAATTAGGCTTAACATAGCTAACAAATTTCTTTTATTATGCAACAAGGTTTGGTCTAAATAATTAATTGGGTCACGTAGTATGTTTAGGTTTTGATTTAAATTACCAAATCATTACCATTAAAATTAATTAATGATTAACATTTCTTTAAATCAAAATCTATGTAATTAATTAAATAGCTTAATTTAAATTATACGACTCCTTTTCTTTTCATTTCAAAAGAACAAATATACACGCATATTTATATATATCAATTTAGTCACATTAATGCGTACAAAAAATTAATTAACATCACTTCATTAATAAAATTTTATTACAGAAATTCCTAGTCATTACAGAAAAATTTTTAAAGTTTTTCTTAAAAGATATATAAAGGGTTTTCCACTTATAGAAGAAATATATTTATTATTGATTGTAATAGAATCTCTAGTCTTGAAAAGAAACTTGAGACCGGATGTAACAACATACTCAAACTGTATATTGTGAATTAGCTAAATTTTTGTGTAATATGTGATTATCTTTTATCTCTTTAATCATTTTCGCATATTCAATTATTAAAGACCAAAAAAATAAAAATAAAAACAATAATAATCTATCCAACCCCCTTTCTAAATTATTATGACCTTTTCAACTCTCCCAAAGAATCCGTGTTCTTGGGCAACAGTCTCTACTTCTTGAACGCTACGGATAACAGGTTATTCTCCTTCGGTGTTTATTCTAAACGGATGATCATGCGCCACGACTTGAAGTTGAGGAAGTCTTGTCACCCAATTGGGATTGGGATTGGGGGGGGGGGGGGGGGGGGGGGGCGCGGGTGTCTCTACTTTGGCGTAAGAGGCTGGCTTCTCCCTTTGATAGTTTTGTGAATTCCTTGTTTTGAACATCCTAGAGACTATGCTACTTATCGGCATCATCGACGGGATACAATTATGAGCGTGCTACATGAGCCGTTATGGTATATAACAAATTGTTCCTGGGCAGCAATAGTAACATAGTAATTCAAGAAAAAAATGTGGTTGAAAGAATCTCCACAAAATACTAGAAGACTCTCAATTTAGCATCAATATTAACGAACAAATATGTTTACACGTTCAACTACCAGCTTAGGCATGATCTTGAACATGAAACACTACTAGAAAGTACTTAACGGCTTGGGCTATTGAGAAATACTTTCAGTGTGAAAGTAAGAAGTAAGTCTCAAGTAAATTAATAATAGAAATGACAAATATTTAGTAAAGGCCAGAATATTTTGTGCGTACCACTATCGATAACTTTTATTTATAGTAATCGCCCCAACTCAATCATATCCCAATTTCTAGTAGAAATTGTGTAGTAGAAGATCATAATTGGAAAGGTAATTACCGTATAGAATTTGAATTTAATATTATAACATGTCGGTTGCCTTAGGGGACAAGTCGGCTGACCCAAGTCCTGATGAATTTAGGAGTCTAGCAAAGGCGTATAAGGCTAAGTGAACTGTTGGGACAAGCCCCAATAAAAGTAAAAGTGGCCTACAAGCGCCATAAATACACAGCCAACACACGGGATGTTCATAATAGTTTACCGGCAGAATATAGGATTACTCTACTAGAGTTATTCAATTTTCAATATTTGATAATTAAATTTTTAATAAATAAAATTAGATTATTATACTTTTTAAAATTTATTAATTAAATTATTATGTTAACAGAAGTTAACTATTTTCATACGTGACAATCAAAAAAATAAAAAAATAAAATTCCTTCCTACATGACTTCCGACGTGGATTAGGCTTCCAGTCAGGCCTCTTTAATAGATAGATGACACTAAGATAATAAAAGTGATAGAAACAAGACTTTTTTCTTTAAAAAAAAATTAATCTTATTATTTTCATAAAAATAGCACTCCTCTTTTCTTACAAAAGATTTTAATTTAATTTTAATCCAAATTTTTCTACATGTGAATTTTTTTTAACCTTTGAAATAACAATTTTGACTTTGATAATATTTTTTAAATAATTTAAAATATTATCTGCTATACTAATTAAAATCAAATAAATTTAGATTAATTTAATATTTTAAAATTCATAAATTGTGAAAAGAATTCCTTGATAATATTTTTTTCAATAATTTAAAATATTAACTATATACTAATTAAAATCAAATAAATTTAGATTAATTTAATATTTTAAAATTCATAAATTGTGAAAAGAATTCCTTGACAATATTTTTAAATAATTTATAATATTAACTGTTATTCTAATTAAAATCAAATAAATTCAGATTAATTTAATATTTTAAAATTCATAAATTGAAAAAAGAATTTCAAGATGGAATAAAAAATAATTAAAATAATAATAAAATTAAAAAATATATATTTTAATTTATTTTTTTATAATCTTTTTTACAGTCCCTTTTTTATTATTATTTTTTTTTTTTTACTTTTTTGCTCTCTCTAAAACAAAGCAGCTTAATTCAATAAGCTTTTTTCTCTCTTCAATTTAGCATCTTCTTCAACATTTAGACATCGAACCCTTAAAGAAATTTTCTATGGTTCTTTTCAAATGGCACCCACCCAAATCTCATATCTTTCCGACACCAACATCATCATCAAAATCAAATCAAACCCATCTTCATCTTCATCCTCACCCCAAAACCCCTCAATATCTAAACATCCGCCTGGATTACTAAATTTGTTTTAAATTTACAAACTGTCAACATAGCAAATACAAATTAAAAATGCTAACACAAATATACAATGAAGATCCAATTTTTTAAGAATTGAACTAACCGGATCGGACCCAACTCTTTTGATAACAGATCCAAACCACCCATTAGCGCAAATCTTGAAAACACCATTGCCCAAGCTTCTTCTTCCTTCCCAAAGTCAAATCCACACTAATAGAGCCAACATGCTTCTTCGTATGAACTCTTTGAATCAAATAATGATGGGTCTACTTCTTTTCAACTAATGACTCAAACCTAACAACAGACACTGGGTTATTATCGAGTTTAGATCTGGGTGAGTTGACTGGCAAGTCAATCTCATACTGTGAACTGAAATTACCGTTGTGGGTGTTAGTATTTTGGCTATTGTTGTTGTTGCTGCGTTGGAATGATTGGGCACGACGAGTCATTGCACCGGAAAATCGAGGGTTGTAGACGCGTTGAGAGATTCCCTTGCCGTTGGATTTCCGATTCGGAGAGTTAAGATAGATCTGGTGTTGAAGATCAGGAAGAGGAGAGAGAAAGAAAAAGAACAGGAGAGAGAAAGATGTTTGTGGGTTTGGGTTGAAGATGAATAAGAGAGAGAATTAAAATCAAAAAAATCTACGTTGGAAGTTGATAAGCCATATCAACACTTAATTGTTTTTTTCTTTTTTTTTTTAAAGTCTTGTCTGAAAATAAATTAACATTCGTCTGAAAATTTGGACGGAATAGTCCAATTTTAAAAAGTTTAACGATTTAATTTTATTTTTTAAAATTTTGAGATCAACGGCTTAAAACGTGATAATCATAATAGAATAGTACTATATTTTGTCATAATTTATCTAATATTAAATTAGATGACTCGTTAATTTATATAATATTCAATTACATGTTATCGATCTAAAATCTTAGATTACGGGATGCAGATGTCTCGCTATAAAGTAGTATAGATTAGTTGCTTGAGCGTCCACTCTCGGTTCAGCCAGCAGAACATTTATAGCAAAGCCCAGCTAATAATGTTTCGCCAATTTGTTCAATATCTTCATTGAAACAATCTCCAATTCCTTTCACTGGTAAGAAATCTTCAAAACTTTATACTTAGATCTAGGAAGGGTCTTTTTTTCTATTTTAAAAAGACGCTCTCTAGAGTTTTTGTTATTATTTCTCTTCTTTTTTTGTTGTTGTTATTTTCTCTTTGTAGATTTTATTTTTTTCCTTCCATGTGGGATTCTATTTCTCCTAACTTGAAAATTAGTTCTCTCATTATTTTTCATTATTATGAAAATCTTTTTTTTTTCCTTTTAGGAGCTTGAATTTTTTCTATGTAGAACGTCAATTTCGTCTACCGCAATGGATTACTGCAAATATACTAATAATTGAATGTCAAATGTCACACTTGCCTCTAACAATTATTTTCTGATTTGTTTTTTATATTTTTTAATTTTTTTTTTTTTTATACTTGGATCATGAAAACTTATAACTTAGAATTTATTTTTTGGTAAGAATAAGTATTCATTCAACTCTTTCACATATATAATCAGATATTTCTAATTAAATGAATGGATTTTCTCAATATCTTGTTTCTAGGGTTTGTCGGGAAAAACAAGAAAAAAAATTATTCCAAGAGTCCTAACGGGAGCTTGTATCTTAAAACAACAAAAGAAAGAATAAAGATTTGATATTTTCACAAGTAAATATGTTAGTTCCACGAGATCATCTCTTATATGAGAGTGAATCTCATTTACTATTCTGTAAGGGCCTGGAACCGTAGTACCTTAGTTCAGATAGCTCAATTTCAGCAGAAAAAGCAGTAACATAGGAAATGAGGAGGAAGGAAACCAAAGAAGGGAAATGAGAGGGAGAATTAGAAGAGTGGGAGGGAAAAACAGAATTGTATTTCATCAATCGTGCTTATACAATGCAATCTGCAGCTATATATATAGCTAAGCACATGCTGAGCATTACACGAATCAAGCAAAAAACACACTTTCACTTCTAACAAAATAACATTCGCAAAGACAGCTATGACCTTACTTAAGCAATTGAAAAGACATTAAGAACCCTCTAAAAAAACTAACTGAACTAAATGTTGTTGAGTCATTAACTAACTAATCCACTACTTTATTCTTTAACTATCAACTCATGATGCTTACAGTCTACCCCTCATCAAATCAACCTTGTACTCAAAGTTGGAACTGGGGAAATTTGGCATGAAACTACTCCCAAAACTCTCAGGTTGCTTCAGAAGGAAGTGTATTAGACTATTGAACCAAAACTTCAACTGCTGTAGCATTTTGTTTCTTAACCATTCTCATGTCCAAGATTGCTACTTGTTCAACTAAGAATTGACCTTGAGCATTCAGCTGGGGTAAAACTGCAGAACTATGACAATTAATACCAATCTTCTTCTTAAGGAGAGAAACATGGAACACAAGATGGATCTTAGCATCAAGAGCAAGTTTAAGTTTATAAGCCACGGACCCAATTTTCTCTTCCACTGGAAAGGGCCCAAAGTATTTAGGAGCTAGCTTCCCAAATTTGGTGTGCCTCAGGTTTGACTATTTTTAGGGCTTAATTCTTAGGTAGACCAAGTCCCCAACCAAAAATGTCATTTCACTTTTGGCCCTGTCAACATAATGCTTCATTCTAAATTGAGCAGCCGTCAAATTCTGCTTAAGTAACTGTAACTGCTAAGTTCTATCAAGACAAAAAGACTTAGTGGCAGGATCATGGACCTTGCCATATTGATGGAAGTTCAGGTGTGGTGCCTTGTACCAATATAAAGTTTCAAAAGGTGTAGACTTTATTCCACTGTGCACCATTTAGCCAAAGATAACCAATTTAACCAATTCTTGGACTCTTGTGAAATCATGCACCTTAGATAACATTCAAGAACTTGGTTGAGCCTCTCAGTTTGCCCATCAGACTGTGGGTGATATGCAGTGCTTAGATGCAATTTAGTGCCAATCAACTTGAAGAGTGACTGCCATAAAAGACTAATAAAGATTGTCTCTATTAGAAACAATAGTAGAAGGGTACCTATGCAGCTTGTAAATTTGATCTATGAACACCTGAGCCAATTCTGGGGCAGTGAAGGGGTGATGAAGGGCAACAAAATGGCCATACTCGGTCTACCTGTCAACCACTACCCGTATAACAGTGAATCCATTGATATGTCCATCCAAGTACCTTCATGAATGGGTAAAGGCTGCAAAAGTCCAGGGGTAGACTAAGTTTCATGCTTCTGTTGTTGACATATGTCACATTCCTTAACAAACTAAGCAACATCAGTTTTTATAAAGGGCCAGTAAAAACAGTTAGTTAATCTCTTATAAGTACCCCTAACTCCAGAGTGTTCCCTAATTGGTGAATTATGGAATTCAGACATCAATTAGCCCTTAGAGCCATGTCTGGTCCTACTACAAGCTTATCCAAAAATTTGAGTCTACCATGATGAAAAGAATAACCTAGTAAGGATTGAGGGTCAAGTTAAAGCTGAGCAATGATATCCTTCATTCCTGCATCAGATTCCCAGGATTTGGCTAGTTCCAGAATGCATTCAGTAGTGGTTACAAATAGAGCTACACAGTTCTCCTACTCAGAATACTCAGTCTGTCGGGATAAACAATCTGCTGCCATATTTTCTTTTCCGTTCTTATACACAATTTCATAATCTAGGCACATCAATTTAGTAACCCATTTCTGCTGGTTGGGTGGCTGTAACTCTTTGATCCAGCAAATACTTCAAGCTATAATGATCAGTCCTAATCAAGACCTTATTGCCAAGCAAGTAGTGCCTCCATTTAGTAGTAGCATACACAACATACATCAACTCCTTCTCATAAGTAGACCATCCCAAGTGCTTTGGCGCTATGGCCTTGCTCAGATATGTTATTAGTCTATCATGTTGCATCAATACTGCACCAAGTCCACTATAGGAAGCTTCTATCTCCAAAACAAAAGGTATCTTAAAATTAGGCATAGCCAAGACTCTAGTCATAGCATACTTGAGTGCCAGAAAGGCATTGGTGGCTACTTCATGCCATTGGAACTTATCCTTTTTCAGCAATTCAATCAGAGGTCTACTAATCAGCCCATAATTCTTGATGAATTTCCTGTAATACCCTGTTACACCCATGAATCCTCTTAGGCTCTTAATGTTATGAGGTAATGGCCATTGTGACATACAGCTGATCTTATCTGGATCAGTAAAGACTATATTGTATGTTATGACATGTCCCAAATACTAAATCTTCTCAATGCCAATCACACACGCACACACTTCTTTTGGCAAACAAGGAGTTATCATTAAGAAGCTGCAAGGTAAGTTTCAGGTGGTGCAGATGTTCCTCATAGGTCTTGTTGTATATCAATATGTCATCAAAAAAGACTAAGATGAACTTCCTAAGGTAAGGTTTGAAGATATGGTTCATTGGGGACTAAAAGGTAGCTGGTGCATTTGTTAACCCAAATGGCATCGCCAAGAATTCAAAATGTCCTGTGGGTGTTCTAAAGGCAATCTTGGGTATATCTGGGGAGGTGCACTTTGATATGATGATAGCCAAACCTAAGGTCTAGCTTAGAGTACCATTTAGATCCATGTAACTCATCCAACAACTCATCAATAGATAGAATAGGAAATTTATCCTTTATAGACATGTCATTGAGTGATCCTATAGTCTACACACATCCTCCAAGAGCCATCATATTTCTTCACCAATAGAACTAAAAATGCATATGGACTGGTACTAGGTTGGATTACTCCAGATTCCAGCATTTTAGTGACATTCTTCTCTATATCCTCTTTCTGCACATATGGGCATCTATAGGGTCTAAGATTGACTAGTTGATTACTGATAGACACGTCATTTTGTATATTTTATATTCCCATATTTATTATTTTATTTGTTTATTTTATTTAATTAATTAGTTTTATTTTGTTTTGCAGGAAATAAAGACATAAATAAAGTTGAGTTGAAAAAGGATTTCTAAAAGCTTCCTAGTTGATTTTTATTTGGACTACAATTAAGAGGTGTGCAAGGAAAGGATTCTTTGAAGATAACTCATGTTCAAGTTGAAGTCAACAAGGAAATTAGATTAGGGTTCAATTTATTTTTCTCTATAAATAAGAGTCTTATTTTAGAGAAAAAAGGAGGGGATCATATTTTATTTTTCTTTTTCTCTCTTTTAATTTTCGGTAGGAGCTTGGAGCAAAGCAGGGAGTAATTTTTATTAGATTTTCTTTTAGTTTCGTGGGAGGAAGGGAAGTACTTTTCTTTTATTCTTCTTTGCGGCTGCTTGTGTTTTAGGAGGCAGGGAGCTTTTATTATTCATTCATTACAATTCTTTATTAGTTTAATAAAAATTCTATTTAATTCTTATTCTATTAGTTTTAATTTATTTAATGCAATTTATATTAATAGTTTTAGTTTTGTTTTTCTTTATTATGAATTCCATGCATAGCTAAATTTTTAATACCTAGGATGAAGATGAAATTAAATATTGCATATTAATATATTCTTTCCGTTCCGATATTAATGTTTAATTGTTTATTTCTTCAATTTTACCTTCGCGCATAATTCGTTTTGGTTCTAAATTAATTGCGAGGTTTTGATAGGTTATTGTTAAGATATGAGTTTTTCATAATTCATGTTTGCTCAATGAAGTTTTGATGAGTTATAGTTAATCCTTAAATTTTCATAATCTATGCTTGCCTATATTAATTATATGAATAACTATTTTTAACGGAAGGAAAAATAATTAGAAATTAATTAAGGAAAAGAAAATTTTATTTATTATGTTAGTATTTAGTGGATTCGGATTCCTATGTAGTTTTTCTCATTACTAGTTTTTGTTATTAATTTTTAATTTACAATATTTAGTTAATTAATCATCTCCACCACTTTTTATTTTTAATTTGTTTGGAATATAAATTAAGGGAACATTAAAATTAATTTAGTCTCTGTGGTTCGACCTGTACTTGCCCGTTCTTCAATTTGATGTTGTGCACTTGCAGTTACTATTTTTTATCACATCAACTACCTAATTTTAGGTTAATATGATCGTTATGTCCTGTCTGAGGGTAAACTTTTAGGCACTTGAAAAACCTCAGCACATCTCTGTAACAATTTTTCCAGCTGACAACATTGTTGTACCACCTCGTTTCCCTGAGCAGTATACTTCTCTTTAGTTTCAACCTGTGTGGTGGAAGGATCTTGAGACATACCAAATATATAACCAAAGTAGCCATGGGTGGTAGTGTAGAACCTGTGTGAATTACACAGAAAAGAACAGTTGCACAGTTGGCTTAATCAAATCAGATTCTCCTTACAAGACAACAGGTCTACCATTCTTGATAAAAGAGAGTTGCAGCTGATCAAAGTCAAAAATAACGGGATTAAAATCCTTGAGCCACTGGACTCCTAATACTACATCAATTCCTCCTAAAGCCAACACTCTGAAATCAGTAACAAATGTTTCCCCTTGTACTGTCCATTGGAAAGATGAACACTCTTGGCAATTGGTTACCTTAAAACCATTTGCCACAAAAATTGAAATTGATTTGGTCTCCTTAAGCTCGGCTTTAAGCTCGGCTTTTAACCCTTGTGGCTCCTTAAGGATCCAGGAAGTTATTAGTACTCCCATTAAGATTCTTAGGATTTTGCCATTAGCCATTCCCAGAATCCTAATGGTGTTATTAACACAGTGTCCTGAAAAAGCATGCAAGGTAATTTGAGTTTCCTATGGTTCTTCAATTTTTCCACCCAACACTACTTCCTCTTCACAACAATCATCCAGGTCACAGTCATTCTTACTGATTTCATCAGATGGCAGTATTAGAAAGAAGTGAGGTTTCTTACATTGGTACCCTTTGGCATAAGGCTCATCACAGGAAAACACAATTTCTTCCTTCTCTTCTCAGCTATTTGCTCTGTAGTTAGCCCTTTAATTGGTAAGGATCTACCATTCTCTAGAAGAGAAGAATCAGCAGAATAAGTCAAACTAGGGTCATTGGACTCCTAATACTACATCAATTCCTCCTAAAGCTAACACTCTAAAATCAGTAACAAATGTTTCTCCTTGTACTATCCATTAGAAAGATGAACACTCTTGGCAACTGGTTACCTTAAAACCATTTGCCACAAAAATTGTAATTGGTTTGGTCTCCTTAAGCTCGGCTTTTAACCTTTGTGGCTCTTTAAGGATCCAGGAAGTTATTAGTACTCCCAATGTCAATTAAGATTCTTAGGATTTTGCCATTAGCCATTCCTAGAATCCTAATGGTGTTACTAACACAGTGTCCTAAAAAAGCATGCAAGGTAATGTGAGCTTCCTATAGTTCTTCAGTTTTTCCACTCAACGCTACTTCCTCTTCACAACAATCATCCAGGTCACAGTCATTCTTACTGATTTCATCAGATGGCAGCATCAAAAAGAAGTGAGGCTTTTACATTGGTACCCTTTGGTATAAGGCTCACCACAGGAAAACACAACTTCTTCCTTCTCATCTCAGCTATTTGCTCTGTAGTTAGCCCTTTAATTGGTAAGGATCTACCATTTTCTAGACGAGAAGAATCAACAGAATAAGTCAAACTAGCCCCCCCCCCCCCCCCACCCAAGTTTTTCCACCAGACATAAGACTGACTTATGAGGATTTCCTACAACAGCATATTTCAAATTCATCCTACTCCTTTTCAACCATGTCTCTAACTTAGTTTCCTCCACTCTAGCTAATCGTCAATGTGACGCCCCCAAATCCGGGTTCTTGCAACTCCGGGTTCGGTGCTCACGATCCAAACATACATACCATACATCTACCCATTCATTCGCTAAAATACAAATATTACAATAACTTAAATCATTCTTACATTCATCCCAGGTTTCTAAACCTTAAATCTCATCATACAATTCATAAAGTCTATTCAATTACAAACACAACTAAATTAATCTTGGACTTTGCCTTTGCCTTTATCTTTCTTATTTTCTTCCAAATTCTCGGGCTTAGTTGCATGTGATAATATAAGCAAGGGTGAGCAACAAATTTGCTCAGCAAGTTCAATAAAGATTTATTATGAACAAAAATAAGCTTCTCAATGCCTTCAACAATTGAACAAGAATTGTGAAGTACATAAATAATGACATTCTCATTAATGATAAATAACTGAGTTAACATGACAAGTGGTTATAATGAACCATGAATAATATTGAGATATGAACAGTAGTTCTACGGAATATTTAACATTCGAATGAATGAAAAATATTCTCACAAGTACTTAAGGTGATCAGCCTCTCGTACTTACGAATATGCATATCATTCAGTTTTTTCTACATCGGATTAACCGATAAAAATTTCCTATATTAGGGTTTTGTTCATCTCAGTTTTACATTATGATTCTGCACCACAACAATATGGTTTGGATTAGCTTCAAAGAATTTATTTGAATTTAATAATTTCTGCCAATACTAGTCTAACCGGACCAAATGGTTTAGACCTTCATACGATAGTTCAAAAGTCAAAGAATTTTAAACATAAACAATTCAATATATGAATATATTGACAAAAATGCACAAGGTGCGAAACATGGCATTCGTACAATAATTATGTACCAACAAAGAGTTTAGAATAGGACACTTGCCTGATACGTTGATTACACTTAACTGTTCTACCTCGTCAATTAGTTGACCTACATATACCATATTATTGATCTACTAATTAGATACAGTCATCACTCGTCATTCTTGAAAGTCTAGTTAACACATACGAGCCATTTAATCACATACGGTCACATGACACACAACAAAATTCTATTCACATGTACATGGACTATACTAATCATCTTGTAATTCACAATAAACCATTATAATATAACATAGTTGAAAATTTTCAAAATTTTGGTTCCAGACTTTTTTTTTCTTCGAATCTACAGTGGCGCCCCCGCGCTGTTCAACCCAAAACAAAATTTTTCTTGCGGCGCGGCCGCCCCCAAAAATTACAAAGGGAGCGGCGCGGCCGCCCCCAAAATTACAAAGGGAGCGGCGCGGCCACGCCCTTCCTCCAGAACTGAAATTTCCTTTTTCGGCGCGACCGCCCCCAAAAATACACAAGTAGCGGCGCGGCCGTGCCATTCCTACAGGGATTTTTAACGTGCTTTCTGCTTCAGATTTCTCACATTCTCAGCATACATGATTTTAACTTCGTTAAGTCATCAATTTATCTTTTTGTAGTGCATGCCTACACTAGTTACAACCATCTTAAGACTAAAGTAACTTAGGAAAGCAAAGTTTCCCATGGATTTCTATATGGTTTCAAAGCATAAACTCATCACATGAACACACACCCTTTATTTAAAGGATAGCACACATATCAGTTTAACAACATTTTCCCCCCACCAGGTCTGTATATCCCACAATGACTCATTTAGCTTCAGGTTTATCTAACTCATGGAAAAACAAGAATACAACAAAGCTTTCTTAGGTTGCTCATGATTCCATACTCACATACCATTGATTTTGTTCACAAGCTCAGAAATTGATTTATACCAACTTGGGACACTTAACATGCTTCAATTCTTAGTTTTAATTCATTGTGCTATGATCAATTCTCATAACTTACACAGAGACATTTCATGAGCCTGAAATCCACATTATAAGCATAAAACATAGACATTCACTTCTTTTAGGAATTTTGTCAAATACTTGGTAGGCATAGCTAAAATATAAACCTGTTACAGAGAAATGAGCACATAACCTCCAATCATATATCCTTCCTTATACTACTGGGTCGTTCATGACCCTCCATACTCACAAAACTCCCACAGCAAACTAAATCATGAGCATACATAACATATAATTAATGTAATTTACGGAAGAATAAGCATTATACCTTGCTACTTAGTTACCGAATTGCTAAAAGAATCCTGAGTTGCTTCTTTTTCTCCTTCTCCTTGCTTAGTCGTGCCC
Organism: Hedera helix; assembly: GCA_947179155.2. Classification (NCBI taxonomy): domain Eukaryota; kingdom Viridiplantae; phylum Streptophyta; class Magnoliopsida; order Apiales; family Araliaceae; genus Hedera; species Hedera helix. The sequence goes on along the minus strand of OX359275.1, from coordinate 15,291,950 downwards.
TCTCTCTATATATATATTATCCTCTGTTTTCTTAACATGTGTTGAAAATCCTGAAATGCTATCAAGCTAAGCATTATAGCTAAAATCTCTTCTTGTTCCATTGGTTAAGGACCCGTAGACCATCACATAAACTGCCGGCTAGAGTTACTTGGGTGATCACCCTACCATCCCTAATGATTTGCTGCGTTGTTTACAAATTATTCGGTCCCCTGTTTTAAGCTTCCAGTCACAGCTCTTGTCCCAATTTAAGTGTCACCCTTGAATGCTATACTGAACTTACGGTTTGGGCTGATAACAAGCATTGGGTTCTTGGGCCTTTCCTAAACCTGCTGAAATGCTCACTAATTTGGACCATTAGATGCCAAGGTACTTGAGCTTGCTCAACCACACTTTAGTTTTGGGCCACTAACAGACCAAAACACTTTGGCTTAATTATTTTGCAATTTAATTCAATTACTCATGAACCCAAATTATTAATTAATTGTTTGGGGTCTTAAAATATTAATTAATCTTATCCTTAATTAATATGCTAATCTAGCATTTAAAAATCTCACATTTAGGCTCTCATTTTGAATAATCCAAATTTAATTCATTACCCATGTAATTTAATTACACATCATTCGTAATCAATTACGTGTTGGCTTTCCTTTTCATTCTCAATTTAAGTATATATTTAAAATAAAGTATACCTTCATCACATCACATAATTAAATAAAAATTTAATTCACAAAATTTTATTGAAAATAATTATTATACAATTTTCTTGGTCATTACAGTCAACTCCTTCAATGTAGTGAGATTAAGTTCCTGTATTGCCAGTCTAATTTCCCCCTTCAGCCCCCCCCCCCCCCCCCCCCCCCCCCCCCCCCCCCCCCAAAAAAAAACAATCAATGAAAAGACTCATTCAACAGTGAATTTTTAGCTAGGGACCAACCCTTCAACTCCTCAAACTTCTTTCTATATCCATCCACATAACCAGTTTTTTAACTCCCCTATCGGATTAACCCAAGTCTCGGGGCTAAATCAGGCTACAATCTCCTCAATAGACCCTTCCCATAACATTTCTAAACCTCCTTGTACAAAACCTGAATATCAATCCTCAGCTTCTCCTTCTAAGTTCATAGTGGCCAATTACAACTTTTGATTATCAGCAACCACATGATGAGCAAACAATTTATTACATTTTCGAACCCATGATCTAGGGTTAGAGCCATCAAATTTAGAAAATTCAAACTTGATTGATCGAAATATACTGCTATCAGATTTTTCATTAGTTAATCCAAAATCATTAGGTCCTATTACAGAACCTGTTTAATTGCTTGAACTACCTGCAATTTGTTGTGGAATTGACAATCGAACAGAGAGAAGAGCTTCAAATCCCTTCATCAACTGCTACATCTTTTGCTTATAATCCTGCTTGAGACTTTCGACTGATTCCTAGAGCTGAGACTTCAATTGTTGGATAGAATTTGAGTGTTCACCTACTTGAACTTCTAAGTTGCTGAGTCGCTGGTTATTGATCGTCATGATGGGATCGATTAACTCTGATACTAATTGTAAGAGACTGAAACCTTACTTAGTTCAGACATAGCTCAATTTCAACAGAAAAAGAGCAGTAACATAGGGAATGAGGAAGGAAACAGAAGAAGAGAAATGAGAGGGAGAATTAGAAGAGTGAGGGAAAAATAGAATTGTATTTCATCAATCATGCTTATACAATGCAATCTGCAACTATATATATAGCTGAGCACATACTGAGCATTACACGAATCAAGCAAAAACAAACCTTCACTTCTAACAGAATAGCATTTGCAAAGACAGCTATAACCTTAAGCAATTGAAAAGACATTAATAACCCTCTTAAAAACTAACTGCTAATGAGTCATTAACTAACTAATCCACTACTTTATTCTTTAACTACCAAATCATGATCCTTACATGTTCATGTAAGTAAAACCTTGTACAACTAACATTTTTACTTATGAAAATATCACTTACCTAATATTATTAATGTATTACTTAGTAAATATATAAACATAAAAAAAAATTAAAAAAACATCCATCATAAAAATGGGCTAGCGGCTTTCTCATAATCAGTGTTTAATGTTTGATGATTTGACCAAGCAAAAAGATACACATTATAGAGAATTTGGATTGGAAAACTAATAGAATAATATCGATTCCCGGCTCTTTGGATATTTACCACAGTACTTCTTCTCTAGTCACTTCATAAAAGCCAGCTGAACGAACTAACTCCATCGACACATCATCTATCACTAACCACCTATTCCCAACAAAACATTAACTAAAAACGAGATATACATTCAAAATATATCTTTGTTTTGAACCTTTTTCGTTGAGGCTTTCGTTATGCTCACCTTGTTGGTCAATTAAAGCTGGATCTAATCACTGTCCTCGTCATCTGCAAATAGAAAGGAGATCATGCAAGTGACAAAATAGTATCAAGTTATGCAACTTTAAAGAACATCAAAAGCAAAAAGTCCTACAAATTATGAGTATATAATATAGCATGTCAAAACTTCAAACAGACAATAATCCTTTTTTTCGTTTTAATATAGTTATACTATTACTACCAAAAAAAGTAATAATAACAAGATTAATCCTTTGAGCTTTTCTGAAAATATTAACTTTCGCAAATTTTGTACTGCAAAACCCATGTCATTTTCAATTAGGGACCATGGGCACTATTAAAGTAATTATTTGTTCAATTGAAAGAAGGGTATTGTGGGGTTTAAATGAAGGTCAGGAGGAGATTGAAAAAGAGCTAGGTGGCTACTTAACAGTTAGGCCATTGGTGCGAGAAGGCTAGAGTTTGATGACACCATAGAATTCTTCCAAAGTGGCAACACGAGAAGCCAAATCATCTTGGAGATGTTGTGATTACTGTTTAGCTCTCGAGAGGAGAATATTCCTTACCAATCTAAAGCCATTTTTCTGTTTCTCTAGACATCATAATATAGGAGTCTTCTCTTGAAATTAAACTGCCAATATTATGATGTTCAAGTAACATAATTCTATACAATAACCTTTCAGAGGGAACTTTTGTATACTAAAACACTTTCTTCCTCCTAATTAAAAATGACATTGATATTAAGGTAGAATGAAGGCTTTTCATAAAAGGAAGGCTGGTGGCACTGCCAGCACGTTTCTGGCGGTAGTCCTGTTAAATTCTTGGATTCTGAGATCTTTATATCTCTGTGGGGTCAAAAGGAATTAAGAGCAGGCTATGGCCTTTAACTTCCTGTTTTGTGAATCTTTTTGGAGATCAGGTTCAATTCCTAGCAATGTAACGTGGGTTACTGGGGCAAGGAATGTTGTTAAGTACTTTTTTTTTTCTTCCTGTGGCAGCAAATCGTCTTCTTTCATGTTCCCAGAGGCTCATAGAAGAAAAAAGGGGGTTCTGCTCCATCTGGACAAATGGAATAAATGTCAGTTATATGGACTTGATGAGCCTCCACTGATGTAGGTGGATTGCAAGAGTAGGGATTCCACTCCATTTCTGGAGTTTCTCTGTTGATGTTTAGGCACAAGTCTTGATAAGGTTTGCATTTGATTCAAGATGGCACTGAGATCCCTTCGCTCATGATGATATTTGATGAGTGGTGGTAAATCAAATTGGGCTCTCTTGGGAAAGCATTCATCTGATGGAACGGCTGCTGGTGGGCATTGTTTCCTTCATGGTTAATTCCAATACTTCAGCTGATGAAATGACTATTGGTGGGCATTGGATCCTCCATGGTTAATTCCAGTATGACGACTTGGTCTTCCGAAAGTCTAAGATGTGTATAACAAAGCTGATCAGATTCGGGACATTTGGAGGGAGATTCTGAATTGCAGAATAGAAAGAGGGAAAGGAGGGTATAAATTGGAACACTGATTATAAAGCACTTGAAGGTAAGAGTTGGTTCAATCATCTACTCAACGTACAGTCTGGTTTTGTACAGCCTTGGTCCATGTAGGTTGGAAAAATATACCTTGTCAAAATAGGATATGGATTGGTAAGGGTTGTACTGAGGAGGTGAGAAATCAATCGAGTAAATGGTTCTGAATTAGTAATAGAGGGAAGAAGGGAAGGCAAGTTTCACTCTAGTATAGGCAGAACTCTCTTGAGAGCGGCTAGGGAACTGTGCTAGCCAAAAGTACAAGAAACAAAGAACCCCTACCCTCAATTATGAGAAAGGTATTTAAAGAAGTGGGGTGCACCTAAACCACAAACTGGGTACATGACCTTAGGCATGTGCAGGTCATGTGCAACTTAAATCCCATATGCCTGTTGGACCCCTCTGGTCAAGATACCACCCTTGTGAAGCCTGAACCCTTCAAGCCCATAAATCCAAGTGTCTCAAACAGGTCCCATATGGAGGAGGCCTCCCTAAACCTTCTGTCAAGCTAGGAAGCAGGGGTGTGGTAGTTACATGATTAACAGCGCACCGGGTGCGTCGCGGTGTGCAAGGGTTGCAGCCATTGCCGTATCCAGAAAAAAAGAGGGAGGGAGGGAGGAAAATAGGGTTAGATCAAGCAAAAAGGAAGGAATAGGGCTGCTGCTGCGGAAAAGAGGGGAAGAACAGAGGTGGTGATTCAGATACGTATCTCATATTTCTCTTTCTTTTCTTCATCTTTCTTCTCTTTGCGTTTCCGACGGGCTATTTTTTATCCCTTTTCTGTCGTCATATGCATATTTGATTTGTACAGTGTGACAAAAAGAGCCATATTTATACAGATATGAGCCACACTTTGAGGGGCTCGAGTCTCGATGACCCATGCCTAGGCCAAAGAGAGGGGGCACGGCCTCCCTTGTCTTACACAAATTTATTGTTTCCTTGCTTTGTTAAATTCTCTTTCGCCTACTTTCTTTTCAGTTGCTCATACTCGGGCAACCTCTTTGGGTATTGCATAGATCATATAGGTTACACAAGGTCCACTTATGTTGTGGGGCGCATACGTGCACCACTTTTATTTCACATTCTTACAGTCAACAAATTGTATGCCTCATGCAGTTCCCCTCGTGTCATTGTGGGAGGAAGCTTACAAATAAGATATTTCTCAACTCCAATTGGGCCAAAAAAGAATCCAACCCAGCAACAAAATACTTCAGGCTCGGTCTAATTAAGTTTCTAGGACACATCTTTATATCATTATATCAGGATCAGGGTAATAAATTCTATGGCTTTGGGGCAAATTAGAGCACCCAAAATCCAATTTGCCTTATACCTGTCAAACTAAACACAGTTGCAGACCAAATAAAACCAAACACACCTTCAGACCAGTGATGCATTTTATTATTTCTACTCTTGTCCATTTATATTTTAATTCAATTTAATTTTTAATTAATGAATTTTAACTTATTTTGTAGGATTTTTATTTTGTTACCAAAAGTCAAAATCATAGTTATCAGGCAATTATCACTGCTCCAATTCCTGACACGAAAGAAGCATAGAAGATTCCTATGAAAGAAGTTTATTGCCACTAGAAAAAAGATGAAGTTAAAACCTACAAATAAAAGAATTCAAGCCTTAATGCCTATGAATAAAGAAGGCCAAATTAAGAGGAGTTAATTTTTTTAGGTATTAGTTTTGTCAAATTTAGGAGTAGGAGTAGAATTAAAATTCCTCTTGTTTTCTATTATCTAACTACCCGTCGAAGGAACTTAAAAAGAGTTTGTATTTTATTTTTATTTTAGTGAATGTTCTTCGTCTTTTCTTCTTCTTTAATTCATAAAAGAAAGTTATTTCAACTCCTATTTAGTTGCTTAGTTCTTTTTATTTAGTGCAAATAGTAGTATTTTTATTTTAAATTATATGGTCAACTAAATTGTTAGATCTAGAATAATGATGAAGTTAAGTTACATATCTTTATAAATATTCTCCATCTTTTCTATTATTTGTGCTTCAATGAATTACAGGTTTCACTTTTATTTGCCATTCTTGAAATTCATCCTTAATTCTTATTTAATTTTTAAATTGATGGAGAGATTTTGAAAAATTATTGTTAACATGTGAATTTTTAATAGAGTATGCTTGCCCAAGAGGTTTTGATGAGTTATTGTTGATCTTTAAATTTTCAAAATCTATGCTTGCCCAAATTAATTATAAAAGTCACCAAATTAAAAAAGGGAGATAGATCAAAGCTTGGTTAATTTAATTTGAACTTTAAATTTATTTTGCAAACTTTGTATACTTAGCAAGTGGCATAGCTTGTGTTATAAAAAGAAAATAAGAGATTATTTTTTATGAATGTTACTTTGTGGATCGGATTCCTAAATTGCTTTTTCATTAATAGTTTTAACCTTTAATTAGCATAAATATTGTTTTTTTTTAGTTTAGTTACCCATCTTCGCCATCATTGTTTCTAATTCGTCAGATTGAACTAAGAATTTATTAAAAGTTAAGATAGTAAACTAGTCCCTGACAGTTTCACTTTTACTTTATGCTCTTCAATTTGACAATGTGCACTTGTATTCTTAAAATTTACACATCAGCCAATTTTAAGTAACATTTTGTCAAGTTTGAAAAGAAAGCTCGAAAAGCATGGGTAGGATGCAGCATGTTGCTTCAGCTCCAGTGTGGGAGCTTCCCACTATGATGGGACCAAGTTTGAGGCTTGGATTTTCTCGCTTTTAAGGTAAAGGTAGCAGCTTCACAGTTGCATAAGTAAAATTGGAGGAGAAAGGTTAGAATTAAGTCGAGGATGGAGATTGTATTCGTTAGCTATTTTGTAAGGTGGTTAGTGGTAGATGAAGACGGAATTGATCACGGAAATTTAGAGTCAGAAGATGAAAGTTACTGAAAATTCATTTTTCGTTGTTATGACATTGCAGCCTTCTATAAGAAGTTTTAGCCTTTTAGGTCGAGGAGGTCCACCTTAGACTTATACCTGAGAACTCGATTGGCTTCCCATTTCGTCTGAGGTCATGGTTGAGAGGCCTTTTGAGGAGGAAGATTAGGAGGCTTAATTTCTCTGACTGACAGATTTACCATACATTCTTCCACCAAGTTTAGATGCGGTGAAGGATGATCAGTTCAGTGTTTTAAAGTAGTTCTTTGCAAATGGGTTTTCGAGAAGAATATTCACCTTTATTTCGATAATAATATTTGTTACTTTTATAATTCTCGTCCCTAAGAATAAATATTTCATCTACAGGATTTTAGTCCTCTTAGTCTTTTAACTAGCGTGTACAAATCATTACCAAGATTCTTAGTAAAATTGTGTGAAATTGTGTGAGATAGTAAGATATGGAATCTCATATTACCAGATTATTTGAACCAATTTGTGAGTTTGGTCCATATTATTCGCTTGTATAAGTGCCTAGTTACATTACTTGATTTTTACCTGCTACAAAAAATGTCAAGGAATAGAGTAGCAATAAATATGCTTATAAGGGCTAATATATCTAGTTATTTAACATGAATAATGTTATCTTGCATACTTTAATTTACCATGCTTGAACCTCATAGAAGTATGTAAGTTAAGTTCCTCCTCCCCCATCCTAGGGAAAAGGGAGTGCGGTGAGAGAAAATCAAGTATATAAACAAAATCTTTGAACTGCTTACTGGCTTAATCACTGCAACTCAAAGGACATTCCAACTTGCTTACATATATACCGAGAACATAGAAGTTAACAAACAATGAGAAACAGAAGCATGGTAATAAGAAAACCAAAAAATCATACCTTCATGGACTTCATCGTTTTGACTGTCATCATGGTCCTCCACATCATTATCATCTCCGTCTTCATCACTGTTATCATCATCATCGTCATTATCTGTATGTTCTGTATCATCCCCATCACTTTCAACAGGTATTTCAGGTTTCGGAGGTGGAACAAAACTGGTTGTGGACCTTCTACGAGAACTTGAAACAATGTTTCTCGTATCAATTCCTTCAAGTTCTTTTGCTCTTTCCTTTTTCTTTCTGACTTCTTTGATTTCTGAGCATCAAAATCATGTGGTGCCACTTTATATATAAAACGGATGCATCTTCAATGAATGATATGGATACAATCTGATTATACGTGAGAAGATGACCTTTCTCGGAATCACAAATACTGTACTTATATATGCGTGTGCGTGTTATAAAACAATTATGAGTGGTCCTTTTACCATTATGAATGATATGGATATGATATGATTATGCACGAGATGACATTTCTTGGAAATTACAACTGATACAGGAAGATATGTTAACTAATTAATTATAACACATACTTATATGTGTCTCTGTGTGTGTTGTGTGTCCATATGCACACATGCGGGCACACACCCTCTTTATAATCTTTAGCTGTTTAAGATCCCAGTCAAGTGACTCAATTGCTTGAGCACACAATTTGTAGCTTTTTCTTGAGTAGGGAATGTGAGGATAGGAAGGAACATGTCACGAATTGGGTCTCTGTGCTGTCCTAGAGAAGAAGCGGTTTTAAGACTTGGGAACCTTGTAATTTAAGAACACGTCTATGGTAAGTTAACGATTATGGGCCTTCTCTTTGGAAATAGACTCCTTTTTGACATTAGGTGATTATAAGCATCAATTCCAGTAGTATGGGTGGGATGCTGGAAGTTCATTTTTTGGAGATTTAAATAAGGAAACAAAGAAATTTCATTTATTTATTCAGCTTCTTAAATCAGCTCTATTTCTCAGTCCAATAGCATGTTTGGGGTGTTTTGATCACTATGTAATCTTCTCTTATTGATCTTTTTTAACTTACTAGGTTATTGTCCCATGCTTTGTTGGCCTCTAATTTCTTATATTTGCGAGGCAAAGTTACCTTAAAATTTAATGCTTTTGTGACCCTTGACCGACCAATGACATGCATCGCAGTGAAGACCTTACATATCTTTCCTCTCCAAATGTGTGTTGTGTATATGCAGGAAAGTGAATCATTGTCATCTGTTTGTCTGCTGTACGTCTCTTTTCTTTACTTATCGTTTACATCATGTATTAAAAGCCCTTGAAGGAATTTCCTAGTAATATTTGTTGTTAGTTAATGAACAATTTATTATGTGCTAGAGTGTCTTCTACTTCTCTTTGAGCTCATGCATTTTTTGAGTGGTGCTTCACTAATACCTGGGTGCCTTTTACACTCGGTTTCTTTGCTGTTTTTTGCACGTGTTGTAAAATCTTCTCTCTAAATCACTAAAATCTTCTCTTTTAAAATCTAGATGCATATGACCATGATTCAAATTTTGCATAGTACCATTACATCCATTTCAAATAACAAATTAAGAGGCATAGAAATAAAATTCATGAGGTGAGAATAACAAAAAACTATTGTTACACTCACCAATATGCTCCAAAAAGAAATTGTGCGCGTGAAATATGCATACAGACAAATATCAAGAGAGCATACTCAAATTTGACCTCTTGATCTCTTTCTAAAATTCAAATGGTATATACAATTAACTAAAGTTATTTTCTGAATTGAAAACTTAACCCTATAAAAAAAATGATGAATTAGTCATTTTGACCCTTCCATCCCCAACCTTTTTCTCTGTGAAAGGAAAAGAGATTTACAGAGGGAGAATGAAATAGATGTCAAGTAACCGCTCAAGAATACATCCAATAATAGTTTTGTCCTCGTGTTAGTGTGTGGATTATACACAATTTTGTTTGCACATAGCTCGTAATCTCACAGAGACGGACACACACACACACAGAGAAGACTTAATGACCATGACTAAAAAAAACAACGTACTTATCCTCTTTTTTTCACTTTAACCAACAGGGAAGCTAAAACCCTTGGACTCCTAAAAAACAATCAAAATACCCAAATCTGGACAAAATTAACAACAACAAAAAAAATACCATAATGGTTAAAATGAAAAAAAATTGATATATTATCTAGAAGTCCAAGGGTTAGCTGTATCAAAACTACCCTGTTGGCCAAATGAAAAAAGTTGTAGAGGTCATTGAGATGTCGACTTTTTAGGTTTTCAATTATACAAAAAAAGACGGGACAAAGAAGTCCAGCCTTGACAGGGTAAAGAAATACCAAAAGAGAACTTACAAAATTGCAGCCCTCCACCTCTATACAAATCAGTCGTACAGATACCACAGAGCCCTATAGTAAAAGCCCAAGAACGTAACCATATCCTCAAAAAAATAAAAGATGAGCAAGCCCCCTAAACATTCTAGCATTAAGCTTGTTCAAAATTTACCATAAATATGAGAAGCAAGCATACGTCTACTGCACATCCATCTTAGTTTCAAATCCACAAAACAAGTTAACAACATAACAATTGTCCAAAAATATAGTTCCACATGCCCCAAGCAACTAGATAATGCAAGAATAATTGAGCATGCATCTCATTTCTCTGCCCGCCATAAAACAATTGTCCAATGATAGGGTTAGTTTATGATCTTGATAGATACAATTAGTATTCAATCTTTGTCCAGTAATAGGGCCTTGTAGGGCTACGAACCGACTCGGACACGGACATAACACAATACGCGACAAGGGATGCTGCATTTTCCAAAAAAAAAAAGGATACGATACGTTGGAGATACGTTCAATTTTATATATATAGTTTTCATAATATAAATGTATTTTTTACAATAAATAAATTTAACAATAATAGAGCATGATAAAAACTTGAACAAAATAATAACAAATACAAACACATTGCATAATAAATATCTTAAAGTTACATAATAATGTCCAAACTTAAAAGACATAAAAATAACCCGTAACTTTTATATTTCAATCTAAGTACTGCAATTTATTTATTTTTTAAATTATGACCCCAAGTGTTTCCTCTAGCGTGTCTGAGACGTGTCCAAGCTTTTTTAAAAAAAAGGAACTCGCGGACACGTGTCAGGTGCATATCCGATGTTTGACACGAATTTGTGGCCATCAGGAAGTGTTCGTGCTTCCTAGTTTTAGGGTTATTCAGCCAAGTTTTATCTATTTTAAGCCAATACTCTTATTAGTATTGGTGTTAAACTTAATTTTTTTTACTTCATATATGGTCAGATATATGTTTCTTTTATGAGTGACAAGATAATGTGTACGTGTACAGTCTCAGTTAAAAATAATTATACTTTTGGTTACGTTCTCCATTTACATACTTTCTTCCAAAGCTTATATTTTAGGAGATATAATATAATAAGATGTGTGTGTGTGTGTATGTGTATGTGTGTGTGTGTGTGTGAGAGAGAGAGAGAGAGGGAGGGAGAGAGAGAATACAAAAAAAAAGGGGGGGAAAAGATGTACCCAAGAAAAAAATTAATTAGACAGAAATTTTATTAGAAAGTACAGGAAGTACAGCGCTGGAGCATTTTTGGGCTTCCAAAATAGGGGAAAAATAAATATGAACATGCAATGGAGGACTACCCCCACCCCTTCAATCTGAAATATGTAAAAACATAAATCCCTTGAGAACTTCTACCACCAATGATTCCCTTAAAGAAGCTATATCAACTCCATTACGAAATGAAACAGATCATTACAGAGCATCAAGTTCTGTACATATCTTTTGATATGCCATCATGTGTTTGAAAATAATATACAAACCCAGCTTCATATGACAGGTTCATAAACTTAAAATATCGATTCACTTTTCCTTTTTTTTTTGTTTGCCTATAAGCTTAAACTTTATTTCTTTTTCTTTCTTTTTTTCTCCGTTTTTTTTTTACAGGTAAGTTTTGGCCCCAATTTAAGGCCTCTTGCCATATCTCCCACCTCTTGGACTTGAAAAAATAATTTTTTATGACCTCAAGATACTCAATTTTTACTCTGCAAGCTCGTATTCAAACTGCAAACCTCCAAAATGGCACAAACGTAATAGAAGTCCCTTTCCTCATATGATTGTCTCAATTTCATATTACTTTTTCAAAACACATCAGTCATGTTTAAAGCCTCAGTAATTTTCTTAAACATGGTTCAAAGTATCGGCCGAGTTGTAGAAATCTTGGCATATTGGTTTGGTTTCCTTACTCACCAATCCGATAACGAGTCACAAATCATAATTTCAAGCATTATCAATGATAATGTAAAGTAGCGTATAGGCAAAATTTCGACGTAACGGGAAAAAAATAACCGCATAATGGAGAAATTAAGAAATAACGGCATAATGCCAATCAAGGTGAAATAAGGTGCAACGGAAAATCAACAAATGGGACTCTTTTGTGGAACAAAGGGAGTAATAATAATAAGATCAAACAATAGTACTCTTGTTGTGGAATAGAAAAAGTAATAATAATAAATAAAATAATTATATTTATATATTAACTAAAAAAATAATAATAAATAAATAGATTTAAAGCTCTAGCATAATGGTGCATATCGCCCGAAACCGAAGTCAAAACCGATTTAAAAAAAAAAAAAATCCGCATCCCAGGCCGCTACCGAGACTTTGAACTATATTTATTATCAACCTATCATCTGCTTCCATGTGTGTGGAGTAGGCAAAATAGCTCAAGTAAATACACTGCAGTTCAGAACTGCACTAGACAAATTATTTTTCCACAATAATTCGACCTCAGAATTGACAAAATTACTAGTAGTCAGCAAGCATTAGACTAATCGACAATTTTCTACACAGTTTTTTTAACAATTAAGTCAATAATTAATAGGAAGTGGTCCTACCCCAAATCTTCAAAATTACATAAAACAGCCTAAAGCAAGTTTACATGCAGGATTATATAATATGAAATCCCGTGCACATGCTTAAAATCAGCATCAGCGTGTTTGTTTTCCCTAAAGGATAGTATATTTAAGAATCAGAAATAGCTAGCGAGCATAAGCAATACGTTGGATCAAAAATCTCACCTTTTTCAGTAGGATTTCCAGATAACTTTTCTTTTGAGAGTATCTCCTCTAGCTCCTTTATTAGGAAGGCCTCACGTTGGTTGTCCGGTACCTGCTTAGCTTTCTTATAAATTGAAGGAGCAACACTTGAAGGCAAAAGCAAAAGCAAGATGTGGTTAGACGTCAAACCTAATAAAATTTTTAGATAAGTAAATATAAACTGGCAGAGGTCAAATTTAGTAAATGTTGAGGTCAATAGATAGAAAGTCAAGAAAATAATTACCTTATCCCACAGGATTTGATTATTGATTTTAGATGCTCAACTTTTTTCCCATATGTAGGAGGTGATACTTCTTTTCTCTACATTTCATGAAGGTCTTATTTAGCAATTGGAACTGTGCTCAACAGAAATTCACTAAAGAAATTAAGAGTACGTCACCTTCACAGGTTTTTCTTCAGAGGATTGGGATTTACCATCCTCAGAATCGTTTCCACCATCTCCGGAAACACCTTTTTCCTCAGATGTCATTTTTGCAAGCTTGTTCTGCATTTTGCTTGACGTCTTGGTCTCCTTTTCAGGCCATTTTCGTTTCTTGACCCCTTCGGATTTCTGGACATTTCCTTTTCGCGCACCTTTTTTGCTTTGTTTTACTTCATCTTCTATGTCTCCACTTTCGCCATCTGAAGAATCAGAACTTCCTCCACTACTGACCTCTTTTGGTGTTTTGTGTCGAGTAATTCTCTTCTTAACACCACTTGACAATTTAGAACTTTTAGAAGATAACACCTGTTAATTAGCAGAATAAATGACCACTAAGATAAAAAGCATGTGCTTCTCTATGAAATCAAAGACATTTTTTTGAGTAGCTTCTATCACCTCATCTAGTTGCTCACTTATAAGCTTCTTAATGGGATCAAGAGTAAATTCATCAAGTTCAAGATCTTTTTCCAAAAGTCTACGAACTCCAGCCATCGTAATTTCCCTGAAAATTGGAATAAAAAGATTCACAACTAGATTTAGTTACTTCACCTACAGGAGGGATGGGCAAAGATGCATTCATAGGTCATATATGGACTAATATAAAAACAACAGCAGCAACAAGTATAGGGATCAAACAATGATCACATACTCTGAATTAGCTTTAAAATAAGCAGTTCTTTTCCTCATGGCGTCTTTTATTGTTCTGTCACTTGGAATATTATTCTTTTGAACATCTTCGGTCTCCTCCATTCCAGATTTAGTGGATTTTCTTTCTGTTAAAAGGCCCATTACTGGAGAGTCTTCCATTTTCCCCTCATCTTCTGTGTTTGGTTCCTTCACATCTTTATCTGCCTGATAAGTTTCAGATGACACTGCCACTTCTTTAGCTGAAGAGACATTTTTCTCCAATGTCTCCTCCGAATTCTTGGCAACATTGTCCTCATCATCACCTTCCAAATACTAGCATTTAGGACAGAGGAAAACAACAGATCATATCACTTGTGTTTACATAAAGAAATAACCTACTTAATAATTTATCAGAAATTAAGGCTAAAAAAGGACTGATGGCTTCAAAATTAGATGCTTGACGACATTGGGGAAGGAGAAGGGGGAGAGACCTAATATTTTAAGATCAAACAAGGAGTGTGACATGTATGGAATCAATAATTTCCCTCGAGTAGATATATTTGAATCAGGTGAAATTTTCAGGCAGACATCTATATGAATATATTTGTTTCTTTTAACAAAATCTTCACACATTTATTATACAAGGAGTAAATTCACCAGAATGGTGGGGTAAACCACAAACAAAACCTAAACACAATAATTTTTCATTCCATGTTGAACAAAGAGATCACAAAACTATCAGTCGAAAAATTTCATGTTCCCTGAAGAAAACATAGTTGATCAATCTTTCCTTACATGCTCACAGATAGTAAAGTGACTTACAAGCCAGCCACCATTGCAGTCACGAGTACCCTACCGCATCATATTAGAGGTGGGCCGAGACAGAGTGATGAGGCCTCCCCCTCATGAACAACACCGGCAGCGGGGATGGAGCGACAGGAGTTTTGAGAATTCAAGAGAAGATGGAATGGCAGAACCGGGACTTTTTCATCTGAGCATACTTCCATCTGATTTTAGGAAGCGCAGTTGAAGTAGAGTCAGTAAGCTCACCCCTCACAATTTGTAAATACTAATTTGTTAAGAATTAATCGGATTGAAGTTGAGCTTCCTGATCCTTACTTTTAGCCCCGACACTTTAATCTTTATCCTCCTCATCTGAGTAAAGAAAAACCCAGTTCTCTTTGCTTTCATTTCTATATTCTTCTTTTACTTCACCTAGCTTTTCGTCTCCTTTGTTGCAGAATTGATAGTATTTTTTGGAATAATTACCAGCCAAAAATATCTTTTAATGCCAAAAATATTAATTACTTTTGTAATGGCAATTGGGATTTAACTCCATAACTATGGTCAAAAGTAACATCATCTCATTAATTAAATTATAGAGTCAAGCATACAGCGTCCTTTTTTTCTTCCTTACGATCACATCTCATATAGTCATATTCATGCATGTGCTACAAAATATATTTGTAGCTCTGTCCGAATAGGACAAAAATTGAGCTGCTCAAACATTAATAAAATAGCACTACAAGTATTTAAAAACATTACCTTTCCAACTTTACCCTTGTTAAATTTGAAATATAATATTCAATTATTATAACTAGAGAGTTGGGAGAGCAGTATTTGTAGTGAGATATGCGTAAGCCACAACTAAACCAGGGGCCCACTACTTCATGTTTTATTAAGAAAAGATTACAGTAATTATTACTCATAATATTTATTTTGGAAATTTTAGCAAGCAATTTCAACTTCATTTGACACGTTAAAAAGTTAACCAAATTCGAGCTTAAAACTTGCTCTTGAATCTGAACTCCTCCACATGTACAAGATGTATAATGTTGAGGTTCTCCAGACATCCCCGCATAACTTAGTATTTCTATCCACTCAAATGTCAATCCAACGTATAGTTCAAACTTCAGAGGCATGATATTGGACACCATCTCATCATGGGCAAATGATTTTACAGGGAATCAAGATAGATATAATTTTTTATATTGGGCATACAAAAAATAAATTACTTAAAGGTCTAGAAACTCCAAAGGTTTTGTAAATTTTACTAAAAGTATAAGAATATTGCAATAGATAAATATGATAAAGTAGGAACACCATCTAGTACACATTGTTTTATTAAAGATTCCTTACTATGTTTGGTGGTTTCATAGAAAGAACGAAATAGATTTTTTAAGAACAATATGAGAAGGAACGGTTCATATACGATCACTCTTTTTGAATTTGCTGCTTTTTGGATTAACAAAGTTTATTCAAGCTCTATGGTCATATTCATAAATTTTTTGGAGGAATTTTGTTATGTAATTATTTTGTAAGTTTGTGTGTTTTTTGTATAGCCTCTTGATGGTGGACTTCAAAGGGCGTCTGTTTTTGCCACTCTTTAGTCTCTTTGTATATGCCGCGTGTATATTGGGCATCACCCTTTTGGTGACTTTTATCAATAAATAAATTTATTACTTATCAAAAAAATACATCTCTTAAATAGATTAGCAACACCACATGATAGTTGAACATTCGCTACATGATAGTGAACAACATGAAAACTAATGAATTATTAATTAATTATTTTATATTACTATTAATAGAAAAAAAGTTTTATCTAAATTATATCTGTTAGTCATAGTAGGTATTCTTCTAAATATTTTATTTTTAATAGATAATTATTAGGAGTTTCCTTATTAATTAGGTTACCTTAGAATTAGGGTTTAATGATCTCTATACTTTGGAGGGAATAAGTATATGTACAAATGAATTTAAATTCACAACAAGGGTGAAAACACAAGTCTCACAATAAGGATAAAATAAAAGCCTCACAATAAAGAGGAATACACAATCTCATGTGAGAATCAGACTTGAGACTTAATGGTCCCAAGGTCCAAGTGATATGAAGATGCATAACTCCACATCAAAAGTTAGCTCATAAGGGTAGGTTTGCAAACTCATATATATAACACCCAATACCATCTTCGTTAACCGATGTGGGACTCATTATTCCCGACCTCTTTAGACTGCATGTCCTTGTGCAGAGAACCTTCATACATGGACCATCGACCAGACGAGAAATGACTCTAGTACCAAATGATATGAACCTACCTAACTCCACCTCAAAAACTAGTTCATAAGGGGAGGTTTGCAAACCCATATATATAAAACCTCACTAACAGATGTGAGACTCATCACCGAGTCTTAGCCATCATGCTAAGATATTATTGGCATTTTATGATCTATACAAACTGATGTAATCCATCTTTGGAATTCAGTATTTGACTACATTGATTTGAGATTAAGCTTTATACAATTGTGGCCTCCGAGAAACCCTCTTCAAATATTTTCTAATTCTTCTTTCCCCTTTACCTGCCCCAAGATCGAAACCCTAAAAAGGAATTGTATTGCATCATAAGTACTACCTACAAGGGCTACTTTGCACTTCAATCAAATTTATAGATCATTCTATAAGGATTGAATGTCACCGTAATGTTTTCGCGAGCAAGGTATACACCAATATTTGGTCCCAACACATTCAAAAAAATACACTAAAATTTCAAAGTATTGTATGTAAACAACATACTAGAAATTGAAGACAAGAAAGAAGCATTTACTGTAAAAATTAATAATGACATTTGTTGTGTAAACTATACATGAACAGCATAAGTAGGAAAAAAAGAAGGTAGACAAATCATTCAGAAAGAGATGAAGAGAAAGGAATGTCTCTTGAACAAACAACACTGTCAAAATGGAAATGTGGGACTGTGGCCAAAGAGGCTGATTTACACCCCCATCTCTCTTGGAGACTTCTACTCATTTGTCTTTTGCTGAGTCACAATATGAGTTGTTTAAACCTGACCAACATGATCAAAACACCTTTTCATATGCATTGATCTTAATCCATGCTTCAATAAGAGCCTTAGTGGTATTTTCTAATAAATCATAGAACATGATTTCTTTTTTCTTTTTTGATAAGTATATTAATCACAAAGGCATCAAAATCAAATGTCAATTATGCAAATGCGGAGTAGACAAAAAAAAGGAAGACAAATTAGACTTTATGACATCGTAATTTCTTTTCATCAAGTATTTTCCAAATGCCTTGATCACTACAAACGACATTTTCTGTACATGCACATAAAGCACTTCATCAGGAATGTTTGGGAAGGTTACATGTCTTCTATTCTAGCAAGATATCCAACTTACAACCCATGAAGAACTTTTAAAGGAAGAGTAGGGGAATGTGTAAGATGAAAAGGCAAGGAGAAATTTAGACATTTTATATATTTAAAAAACCCTCTTGCTACGGACGTGGGACTGCTACACTAATTGTTATCTTAAATTTAGTATTTAAAAATTTGAATTTGAATTTGTAAACTTGTGAGTTGATGAATTTGGATCTTATAAACAGAATTTGGAGTAAACATACTCATTTATTTAATAAATGTACAATTTTGTCAAACACTTTTGCTGACAATCACATAATTTTGACAAGAAGAATTTATCTGACAACGTTTAAGCCATGTATACAAATCCTTCACCTTAGAAGATAGAATGATTATAATACAACATAATGAGGAAAAACTTATGTTTATGTCTACCCCAAGTAGAAAATCTCATATACACTTTATGCAGACCAGAGATTCTTAATTTAAAAGAGGTACCTTTGACAACAATTGCTTAATAAATCTCTTATGCACATCTAATGCATATTTATCTAAGCCCAGGTCCTTCTCCAATAGTCTCCGGACACCCTCAAAAGTCAAAGAACTGCAGTTAAAAACAAAGCACAATATATGTAAATGATGGTTAAGTACTATAGCCTTCATTAACTTCACTAATTCTCCTTAAAATGCAAGAACTACATAGAATTAACAAGAACAGATCAAACTGTGAACACAGATAGAGAGAATGACATATGATGATATGTAAACTTAGATATTGTCTTTTAGTTAAAAAAAAACATCGAATCTAAGATTTCATTAAGCAGTTCCAAACAAATTTTCTAAAAAATATGAGTACAGAAAAGGATGCAAAATACCAATAACTTTTAAAAGGCATGCAGAACATATGATTTTATATACAAGTCAAAGAAAAACTATATAAAGATTTGTGCCTTGATTTTATGCACAAATCAAGGCACAAATCTTTATATAGACTTTTAGCACATGCAGAACATAACATATGCTAAAAGACTATATAAAGATATTACATCAAATAAAGGCAGTTACTTTTGTGTAAAAATGATTGGGGAGGAAGTAGATGCAAAAAAGTTAAGAAGACACTAGAGGATGAAGGCTTTCTCAAAAGCGAGATATAAGAAATTAGATTTGCCAATAAATACGCACGCATATTGATTGTGTACATATATATATAAAGATATATATACATATTTGTGTGGTATGATCTTTGGTCAATTGAGAATTTAGAGAATTACGTGACTAGTCAAGGAAGCTAATTATTTATTTGGTGCGGACTAAATATGAAATAAAAAGGAAAGCCAAAAGGGATTTAATAAATTAAATTGATTATGGTCAACTGATTTAATACCCTAAGTTATTATTTAACTAACTTGATGGATTAAATTAATTAAGAGAGTAA
Source organism: Hedera helix (assembly GCA_947179155.2). NCBI lineage: Eukaryota > Viridiplantae > Streptophyta > Magnoliopsida > Apiales > Araliaceae > Hedera > Hedera helix. The sequence continues at coordinate 15,272,487 of OX359275.1, read as the reverse complement.
GTGGATAATTAATTTAGCCCAAGAATGTAAGTAAATTTAATTAAGTGCTTAGCCCAATTTACAAAATGGGAACAAAAGAATTAAAAGCCCAAACCTTTTAATTTAATTAATTACTTGCAAGCTTTGTAATTTAAGTGAGCCCATTACCTTAAGTGGACTTGTGTGGCCCAACATTTTTAATTAAATTAAACTTGCACAAGTCCAAATAACTAACCCAATGTATTACCCAGAGTTGGAAATTGGTGTGGGGCACACATGGATACTTGTATATACACACACAAAAAAAGGACCAAATTCGACAGCCCTATGTAGTGGAGAGGCAAAGAGTCCTTTGTTGGTTAAATAAAAAGTCGGAGAAAAGTCGGAGAAAAGAAGAGAGAAGTTAGATAAAAAGAGAAAAACCTTGTTCTTGAGAAAAGGAGAGCAAGAGAGAGCTTGGAGGCCACCATTTCGGGTTCAAGAAGAAGGAGGAGGTCACCTATCTAAGCTCTATAGCAAGAATAAGTAGATCTAGATCAAGCTTCAAGGAAAAAGGTTTAAAAGTTTTCAAACTCTTTTTAGTTTCTCTTTTTAGTTTAACTTTTAGTTTTAGTTAGTTTGCATGCTTGGTTGTGGGAGTGATTTTGTGTTGATAGATCATGGTGGATCGGAAGGAATAAGGATGGTGGTTGTGATGGAGTTTATGCACGCAATGTGTGTTTTGATGCATAGGAATGAAAGTTAGATGCATGCATGTTAGAAATCTTAGTTTTTATAAAACCTTTTAACAAACTGATTTTTCTAAAAAGTGTAACTCTCTGTGGTTTTAAAAGTTTTGAGACCCGTAAGTTCTAGATGATAGATCTATGAGTTTTCAAACAAATGCAAGTGGACCAACTGAAAAATATTAAGTTTTCAAATTTTGGTGATTTTTCTACCAAAACAGTCCAACTGCGGAAAATTTTAAAATGTAATCTGTCCAAAATTTTGACCACTGTTTCGGGACAGTTAATTTGTTTCAAAAATTTAGACCTCTCGGATTCTGGAAGTTTACAGTATGGTGAAGTTCTTGTCCGAAGATGAGCTCGATCCGACTTCGGATGGGTAAGTTATGGTCAATTGAAGATTAGGGTTTTAAAAACTAAATCGGCTGAATCTAGAGTTCTATAACTCCGATGAAGTTGAAATCTTTATTGGAAATACGTACTGATATAAGGTAGTTCCAGTTTAAATTTTGTGATTTTTGAATAAAAACTCGATTTATGAAAAATGTTGCAATTTTAAGCATATATAGCTTTTTTTAAAATAGCATTTAATGCTGAAAAATTAAGGGAAAAAATATGTTATGCGTGAAATAATATATACTAAACAGTGTCAGAAGGAAAGGAAATAATAAAGTGTTTAGCTATTTTTAATAAATAAGTTCAGCTAATGAAATTAATGTAGTTAATTAAATGATTTATCGGAAAGTTATATAAAATGAAAATTTTGATTTATACGCGATAAAAACGGATGAACAAGATAACGTAGTGGTAAAATGAACATTCTTACATTTATATTATAATAACGATGTAACGTATCGATTAAGTGAAATTACAGATAAAGAATTTATTACAGGCTTAAGTTACGGTTAAGTACCCACAATGTGTTTTACTACTTAGTAAATAAGTTATTAAATATATCCCTACGGATAATGTAGAAAACCGTGTCAAAGAAGGAATTATCGTGTTTAAGGACGTTGTAACTAATCCAGGCAAGTTCCCTAACTTGTTGCATGTTATTTATTGTTGTAGCAAGTTTCTCTCGCTTTGAGAAAAAGTAATAAATTGATAATTAAAATGCTTCTCGACATTATTGAAGTTGTATGCTTATTTCCAAACTTATGTACTTTTGAAAGAAAAATCCACACTTTGTGCCTTTACAAATGAATTTGTTCAATTGTCGAACTGTTACAGCTTTTAATTATCCAAGTGTTATGAACTGTTTTGAGATATGAGTCGATGTCAATTGTTTCGGCTAGACACCTTTAAAATGCTAAGATTTATTGATTCAATAAATTTTTTGAAATGTAGAGTATAATAAATTGATCACCTAGAGCACTAGCAGAGGGTGTTTACAAGTCCTTGTGATTGTTAAACGTACCTACAGTAATAGGTTGCGATAGAATACGTGTTAAACCTAGTTATAGTTCAAAATCTTGATGACACTCAGTATATTCATGAACAATGTTTGAGCTAAAGAAAATCACTTTTAAATTCATTTCATTCAAATTACTTCACAATTATGCTTCAATTGTTGAAGTTTTCAAAAAAAATGATTATTCTATTTGTGATACTCTTTTCACTTAATTGCCTTATTGATTGATGAGTAAAGTAGTTGTTCACCCTTGCTTAATATAACTTTTTCAGTTAAACCAAAGGAAGGAATCCGGAGAATCCGGTAAGGACGAAGGGAAAGGAAAGGCTAACGAGTAGAGGCTGTTTATGTTTAACTTTTGTAAAGAACTTTTATGTTATTTAGTTGTAAGAGTTTATGGTATTATGTTTTGTAAGTTTAAAGGTTAGATAACCTGGGATTATTGTAAGGTCTTAAGGATAATTATTGTACTTATATCTTTAAGTTATGATTAGATGTGAATGTGACTGGTAGTGTAGTATTGTGAACACCATACCCGACTTAAAGGTAACCCGAATTTGGGAGTGTCACAAGTTAGTATCAAAGTTTTAGATTATAAACCTTAGGTAAGAGTACCTTAGGCTATAACCGTAGAGAAAATGGATGAAGATAGTAAGAAATAAACTCATATAGAGTTTCAAGTGATAAGAGATGTAATTGAGAAAATTACAATTAAGTAAAGAAAAAGTTAAAGATATGCAAGAGATTAGGAGGAAGGATTCAGTAATTGAATCTTCAGAAGAATTTTTGAAAGGAAATGTAGAGGAAAATCCAAAAGAGGATCTTGAAGAAATGAAACGAGGAGGATCGGGAGGTACATGATTCAAGGGAATATAGATGAAAAGAAATGATGATGTACTAGATAATAGGGTTAAATGCAAATAAGTCCCCTGAACTCTAGGGTTTTTGGACTTTGAGCCCCTTTTTTTGGGTCAATGCAAACCGAGCCCCAAACTATTTAAAAATTTGGATATTGAACCCCCAGGTGCCACATGTGTGTTGACTGACTACCCACATGGCACACGTGGCGCCGGTGACGTGGCATCTTAGTTGGATTTAATGAAAAAATGTGTTTCCCCCAAGATTTGAACTCATGACCTCAAATTTGAATTTTAAAACATTCAACCACTCAAGCAACATAAGCCTATTGTTTATGTTACTCGAGAACTAAATGATATTCCCATGTACCAGCCAATTATTATTATTATTACTAATATTATTATTATTATTATTACAATTACAATTATTATTATTATTATTACTACTACTACTACCTACTACTACTACTACTATTACAACTACTACTATTACTACTATTATTGTTGTTGTTATTATTATTATTATTATTATTAAACCCCTGTTTAAGCTATCGTTGGGGACTTCTCCGCCATGGTAGCTCACCCCCTGTTTCAATTTGAAGGAGGAAATGCGGGGATAATAATAATAATAATAATAATAATAATAATAATAATAACATTAATATTAAAATAATAATAATAATAATAATAGTAATAATAGTAATAATAATAATAATAATAGTAATAGTAATAATAATAATTACATTAATATTAAAATAATAATAATATTACTAAAATTATTATTAGTATTACTACTACTACTACTACTACTACTACTACTACTACCATCATCATCATCATCATTATTATTATTATTATTATTATTATTATTATTATTTATCATATTATTATTATTATTTGCGTTTAACCCTGTGATTAATGGATCTAGCCAAACATAGGTTATATATTATACATAATAATAATAATAATAAATCCTAAATTTCCAACCAAGACATCCTCAAACCGAAAACCCTAAAAAAAAAAATCAAAACCCTTTCCCCAATTCATCCAAAACCATCTCCCGGACTCTTCTTCTTCACCAAAAATCAAATCCAAAATCCGAAGGTATGGTTGTAGAGGAGCCGCTGGTTGTCGATCCGACTTGAGACGAGTTATGGTTATGGGTCGAATCGGAGGACGATGCACCGAAGCTGAAGGATGATGGGTCGGATTATTGGACTGAGAGCTGAAACGAAGATCCCAGAAGAAGAATAAGAGTAAGGATGAGAGAGAATGAGTGTGGGATGAAGGAGAAGGAGGGGAGGTTAAATGGAGGAATTATGATAGCTATAGTGAGTTTGCTGGAAGTTTCATCGGAGGTTTGGAGTCTGGATTTTTCCTTCCTAACTTCGAATTTTTCGTAGGAAGAAGATGAATTTGCTGCCACGATCGTGAAATGAAGATTTGCTTCTACAGACTTCAATCGTACATTAGGGGTTGATTTTATCTTTTTCAAATTATAATTAATTTTTATCCTACTGTTTGTAAAGAAATACAAAATGATTTTGAATTTTATACTGTCAAATATGTGTAGTATAAGTCAATCCGTAATCAGAGTGCATTTCTGATTAGAAATAATAATAATGATATTATTATTATTATATTAATAATATAATATTTAATAATAATAATAATGATAATAATAATAAAAAAAAATGACAATATTAATAATAATAATATATTTATTAATAATAATAATAATAATAATAATTGTAATAATAATAATAATAATAATAATAATAATAGGCTGCTACATGAGAATATTATTTAGTTATTGAGTAACATAAACAATAATAATATGTTGCTAGAGTGGTTGAACGTTTTAAAGTTCAAATTGGAGGTGATGAGTTCAAATCTTGGGGGAAGCACATTTTTTTCATTAAATTCAACTAAGATGCCACGTCACAGGTGTCACGTGTGCGCCACGTGGGCAATCAACGTACATGTGGCACCTGGAGGTTCAATATCAAAATTTTTAAATAGTTTGGGGCTCAATTTGCATTGACCAAAAAAAATGGGCTCAAAGTCCAAAAACCCTAGAGTTCAGGGGACTTATTTGCATTTAACCCCTAGATAATATAAGATGTATTTTACGGAAATATTCTTGAGATGGTCAAAATGAATAATTCAGTAATAGCAAATGTTTAAGTATTTGCGAACAGTAAAGTGATCTCTAAGAGATAGTAAAGAGCAAGTTATTAAGGAAAGGAGATAAAGAATAAAGGCTTTATGGGAAGTAAAATTTTGGATAAATACATGAGTAAGAAAACAATCGTTGAACGAAATGGTTGTAGAGGAGAAAAGAGATCGTGAAACAGAATGATCGTCGAGTTAAACAGTCATGGGACGATGTTGGAAAGATAAGGCGATAGTTGAATGAGACGATCATATCGTAATATAATCGTAGAGTTAAACGATTACAGAAAGTTAAGGCGATCGTAAACTAAGTTCTCTAATAAGAAAATCGTCGAGTAAAATGAATAAAGAAGAGTAAGACGGTCGAGATGATCGAGAAGTAAAACGATTGTAAAGTGAAACAATTCAAGGTGGCGATCGTAGAATGTTCAACGATCATAGAATAAGCGATCAGAAGAAAGAATCGTAGAGTAAGACAATTGTGGAACGATTGTAGCAGACTAGGACGATCGTAAAGTTAGATGATATCAAAGAACAAGATGATTGTAAGGTTAGGAAATGTCAGAGGACAGTATAATCGTAATGATCGTAGACTGGAGTTATAAAAGAAATCGTAGAGTAGCCCCTGAAAAAGCTTAGGTTTATCAAATTGCAGAGTGGCAGATAAGCTATTAAAAGATTGAGGGAGTATGAGTATAATAATTATGAATGTGGAAAAATATGTGAATGAATGTTTAACTAGCATGACGCTATGAAAGGTGAAGTACCGTGTACCATTAAGAAGCATATTAAGATATTTTATGTGCCTAAAGAGTAATTAGATTTTTAGCATTGATAGCAATATATGCTTAAAATAGATAGTGTAGAACTAATACAGTTTTTATTAAACAAAAATATGTCGCCTAGAAGAAAGCGACAAGCACTGGAAACATCGGAAAAATCAGTTAAGAAAGATAGGGAGTAGAATCAGAATCCCGTACAGCAATTGGTGAATCTAATAGTGAACGCTTTTGAGGAAGGGATCACTGAATTTAGAAAGAATTAGATAAAGGCTAAGGAGATAGAAGAAAGTAGTAGTGATGACAGCAGCAGGAATTTTAAGAGAAAGTAGAATAAGGATAAGTACAAAGAAGGAAACAAGGGAGAAAACAGTGGAGGTAACAACATGGAATGACAACTATAATCTTGGGGGTAGGCAGGGAAACCCTAAGGAAAGGGTAAAAGCACATACAAGTTGGGAAGAATCAGTCAGGGGTGTGCTTAAAAGGAAAAAGAAGATGTTATAAGTGCAGACAAAGGGGACACCTCTCATAATTGTCTTAATCCAACGCAAAAAGGGTGTTACGCATGTGGAGCATTAGATCATCTAACACAGAGTTGTCCTAGGAAAAGAGTAGAGATTAAAGGAGAAAGCAGCGGAGCTAGAGGAAACAAAAAGAGGAAATGGAACGATTAGTAACCCGGGAAATAATCAAGGAGACCCGAAAAAAGAGAATGGGAGCGCATGAAAACTGCGGAAAGAACCATGCGGGAATATGTTTGAGGGTTAGGTGTTTATGTTACAACTATGGGCAAGAGGGACACATGTCTCCTAGTTGCCCTAAGCCGAGAAAGAACAGGTGCTACACTTGTGGAGCACAAGATCATCTAGCAAAGAATTGTCCTAAGAAGGGAGCAGACGGAGGAAGCGAGAAGGGATGCAACAACTCAACCATAACAACGTCAGTTAAACCCAACCAATCGACAACCCGAACGTTCAACGTGACGATGCAAGATGCAGTTGCTTCAGGAGGCTTGGCCACAGGTACCCTACGATCAATGATATAAATGCTTAGGTATTATTTATATTCGGGTGCTACTTGTTCAATTGTGTCTGATGACTTCGCTAAGTGAATTAAACGTACCCTGAGAGAAACTAGAATATAATATGGGCATAGAGGTTGCCAATAAAGAAGTAATCTCCGTTAGTCATACTCATAGAAATTGCAGTGTTGTGATAGGAGAACGTAAGCTATTGGTGGGTTCAATTCCAGTTCAACTAGAAGAGTTTGGTGTAATATTGGGAATGGATTGGTTGTATAATCATGGGGCAATGATAGATTACCGAAAGAAGAATGTAAATCTTCAGACTCAAAACTAGTCAAAGGTAGTGTTTTATGGTAATGGGTAACCGTGATGGTTTTACCGATTAACGATGATGTAAGCTAAGGAAATGTTTAGGAAAGGTAACCGTTAAATGGAATGGATATTGGGTTAGTGGAGTAAAAGGTGTAAAATATTCAGAATACCACTTGTTAAAGGTACGAAATAAGGATGTACATAAGGAGTTTAAAACTCATTATAGTTACTATGAGTTTCTAGTTATGTTTGTGGATTAAAGAATGCTTCAATAGTACTTATGAATTTTCTGATTTGTGTTTTAAGAAACACCTAGATTAGTTACTGCGGTTGTCATGATGTTTTGGTTATTCAAAGACATGAGAAGATCATGAGGAGTATTGGTGATAGTATTGGAGACATTGAGAAAAGGAAACGATATGTAAGATGTTAGTGCAAATTTTAATCAAAGAAGATCAAATGTTAGAAAAATATACATATATAGGCAATACATAAGGACATGATTTTGATGGGTTGAAGAAAATAGAAACGGAAATTGATATGGAGCAAACAGATATTCCAACCCAAGTTAGGAGTTTCCTAGTGCTGGAAGAGGAAGATTCGTGGAGGATAATACAAGAGTTTCAAATAATTTGACTTTGAGAAATGTATCTAGTCGAAGAAGCGAATGGAGGTTTTCAAAGAATGATTAAAAGTCGAGTGCAGCCTCAGTGTTATCTGCATTGGGTAAGATTGGTGGGTTGCAGTTTATAGTGATGCTTCGTGTAGAGGTTTTGGCTGTGTTTTGAGACAACATAGAAGGGTGATCGAGTATGCGTCACCATAGTGAAAAGATTTTGAAAAGAATTATTCTAAGTATGATTGAGAGTTAGTAACACTAGTATTCATTTTAGCAGTTATGGAAATATTATGAGAAGTGTGAGATTGACAAGAACCATTAGAGTTTAGGATGCATCCTTACCCAGCAGAAGTCAAATATGAGCTGGAAGAAGTGACTGGATCTGTTAAAAAGTTATGGGTGTACGATCCTTTATCATCCAGAGGGAGGACAACGTCGTAATAGACTCGTAGACAGAAAGAATGAAGAGAGTTGTCAATATTGACATTCTAGGATGAATGGATAAGAGAAATGAGAAGATTTGATATAAAAGTGAAGTATCCGGAAGATTCGGAGAAGAAATTAAGTATGACGAAAACATGTTTGACCTTGTTGGTCAAAATAAAAGGATGGTAGAAGGAAATAATGAGAAGTGTAAGAAGAAGCTATTAAAGCTACAAGAGTTTGTTGAGAGTTAATTAAGGAGTTGTCACATCGGTAACAAGCTAATAGGTATCACTGTGAGGTGTGATTCGTAGGAACGGATATGAGTCACAAATTGGTAATAAAAGAAGTATGTTCAGAACGGATAAGATTCACAGGTGGGAAGTCAATATGGAAATGGATGAAGTATGTACAGATAGATAGGCATGAAGAATATTTTTTTTAAAAATAAAAGAAAAAAGATTACTGTTAAGATTGGTGATAAATTTATCAGATAATGTTGGATCGACAGAGTATGGTGATATACTCTGCATATCGTGCAAATATGTTGTGATATAACATAAAGTTGTAAATGACCACGGAAACATTAATTCTTCAGTAAGAAGTGTGGTAAAAAATATGATAAGAAGTATGATAAGAGGTATGGTAAGAAGCATGGAAGGACGTACAAATTAAATTACGTGTACATGATGGGACACAAATAAAGTGGTTAGAGGATTAAAGAACTATAAAGATAATATAGTTGGAAAGGTGTAGTAATGTAAGGAAAGAGTATTGGTGCTAAAAGCTCTAGAAAAGTTATGAAGGAAGAATTGAAAATCGGTCTTTAAAGTATTTTAATAACTCTATAGATGACCAGTCTATAGTAAAGTATAGGCTACTATTATTAAACGAAGCTAATGTTAGAAATGTGAAAAAGTAAGGAATGAATAATGAAGGGAGGTAATGAGAAGGGTATGACAAGTAAAGTTTTATGAGTGGAAACGAGAAAGCTATATGTAAAACGTTAGAGGATTACGATTATTCGTATGTATATTAATGTTTAGACCTTTTCACGGGTGAAACGGAGGAAATGGAATATTGTTAAGAATAAGACGGGAGAAGTAAAAAGATGGAGGTATGAAATATAAAAAAATTATTTGAAGATAAGACGTATAGTGAATGTATTGACTGCGATGTATCAGAATGTTTTAATAGAGAATTGTGCAAAAAGTGAGAATAGTAAGTCAACGGTTATGAGGTCAATAGTACCGAGCAGAGTATTATGGAATAAAATTTTCCTACGAGTATAGGGATTCGAAGATGTTTGAGTATGTTAAATTGTTAATACCTGGGTATAAACAGGTAGTCATGAGCCGATGCAAGTCGGTAGATACTTGGGCTAAAAAAAGATTTTTTGTCCAAAATTTGGCAGGAAAGAGTAAATGAAAGAAAATGTAATGAAATACTTCAGTTAAGGTAATTCGATGAAGTTATTCGACGAAAAGGGGTTATGTAAGAGTTTAAAAATAAACTAAACTAGAACGTTACGGTGATAGTGATTCCGGGGACAGAATCCTTTGGAAGAATGTGACCACCAAGATTTTTCTAAGTATATTTTAGTCAGAAATTTATTAATAAAATGAAATTTTATTTGAAATGTTATTGTTGTGGCAAATTGAATGTGTACGTATATATATAACGATATATGTGTGGTATGATCTTTGGTCAAAGGAAGCTAATTATTTATTTAGTGCGAACTAAATATGAAATAAAAAGAAAAGCCAAAAGGGATTTAATAAATTAAATTGATTATAGCCAATTGAATTAATACCCTGAGTTATTATTTAATTAACTTGATGGGTTAAATTAATTAAGAGACTAAGTGGGGAATTAATTTAGCCCAAGAATGTAAGTAAATTTAATTAAGTGCTTAGCCCAATTTACAAAATAGGAACAAAAGAATTAAAAGCCCAAACCTTTTACTTTAATTAATTACTTGGGAGCTTTGTAATTTAAGTGAGCCCAATACTTTAAGTGGACATGTTACTTACAAAATAGAAGTGTTGTGTGGCCAAACATTTTTAGTTAAATTAACCTTGTACAAGTCCAAATAACTAGCCCAATGTATTACCTAAAGTTGAAAATTGGTGTAGGGCCCACATGGATGCTTATATATATACACACAATAAAAAAATATTTAAAAAAAAAGAGCAAATTCGGCAGGCCTATGTAGTGGGGAGGTGAAGAGTCTTTTGTTGGTTAAATAAAAAGTAATATACTTTGTCAGAAAGTGTAAGGCATGGTGGTTTTGGTTAGACAAAAATGATGCTTACACATATTATAAGTATAGGTTTTGTAAGACTTGGTAATTTGAATTATAACACCAACAGTTGCAAAGTCTCAAGTCATTTCAATATTCACCAAGTTCATTCTAAAGGTTAGAGAGAAGTTGGAGAAAAGAAAAGAGAAGTAGAGAGAAGTTAGAGAAAAAAACTTGTTCTTGAGAAAATGAGAGCAAGAGAGAGCTTGGAGGCCACCATTTCGGGTTCAAGAAGAAGGTCGCCTATCTAAGCTCTATAGCAAGAATAAGTAAATCTAGATCAAGCTTCAAGGAAAAAGGTTTAAAAGTTTTCAAACTCTTTAGTTTCTCTTTCTAGTTTTAGTTAATTTGCATGCTTGGTTGTGGGAGTAGTTTTGTATTGATGATCGTGGTGGATCCGAAGGAATAAGGATGGTGGTTGTGATGGAGTTTATGTGCTCAATGTGTGTTTTGATGCATAAGAATGGAAATTAGATGCACGCATGTTGGAAATCTTAGTTTTTATAAAACCCTTTAACCAAACTGATTTTTCTAAAAAGTAGAACTCTATGGTTTTAATATTTTTCAGATCCGCAAGTTCTAAATGATAGATCTATGAGTTTTCAAACAAATGCAAGTGGAATGACTAAAAATTATTAAGTTTTCAATTTTTGGTGATTTTTCTACGAAAACAATCCAACTGCGGAAAATCTTAAAATGTAATATGTCCAAAATTTTGACCACTGTTTCGGGACAGTTAACTTATTTCAAAAATTAAGACCTCTCGGATTCTAGAAGTTTACAATATGGTGAAGTTCATGTCCGAATATGAGCTCGATCCTACTTCGGATGAGAGTTATGGTCGATCGAAGATTAGGGTTTTAAAAATTAAATCAACTAAATCTGGAGTTTTGTAACTCCCATGAAGCTGAAATTTTATTGGAAGTACATATTGTTATAAGGTAGTTCCAATTTAAATTTCGTGATTTTTGGATAAAAACTCGATTTATGTAAAATGTTGCAATTTTAAGCATATATGGCCTTTTTAAAAATAGTATTTAATGCTGAAAAATTAAGGAAAAAATATTTTATGAGTAAAATAATAAAGTGTTTAGCTATTTTTAATAAATAAGTTGATCTAATGAAATTAATGTAGTTAATTAAATGATTTATCGAAATGTTATATAAAATGAATTTTTCGACTTATACGCGATAAAAACGGATGAACAAGGCTATGTAGGGGTAAAATGGTCATTTTTACATTTATATTATAATAACAATGTAACGTATCAATCAAGTGAAATTACAGATAAAGAATTTATTACCGGCTTAAGTTACGGTTAAATACCGACTATGTGTTTTACAAGTTAGTAAATAAGTTATTAAATACATCCCTACGGATAATGTAGGAAATCGTGTGAAAGAAGGAATTTTCGTGTTTAAGGACATCGTAACTAATCCAGGCAAGTTCCCTAACTTGTTGCATGTTATTTATTGTTGTAGCAAGTTTCTCTCACTTTGAGAAAAAGTACTAAATTGATAATTAAAATGTTTCTTGAGATTATTGAAGTTGTATGCTTATTTCCGCACTTGCGTACTTTTGAAAGAAATATCCGCACTTTTGTGCCTTTGCAAATGAATTTGTTCAATTTTTGAACTGTTAAAGCTTTTAAAGATCTAAATGTTATGAACTGTTTTAAGATATAAGTCGATTCCAATTGTTTCAGGTAGACACTTTTGAAATGCTATGATTTATTGATTTAATAAATTTCTTGAAATGTATCCAAACCAAATTGTTGGTGCGGACTTTTATGTAAAACTAAGATGAACAACCCCAATAAAAAGGGAGTATTTGTTAGCAAACGTTATAGTTCCGATCCACGTACGGACGCCTGTGTCGTCCAAACGTTAATACGTTGTGCACAATGTAGGATATGATAGATTAATCACCTAGAGTACTAGCAAATGGTGTTTACAGTCTTTGTGATTGTTAAACATATCTACGATAATAGGTTGCAGTAGAAATACGCGCTAAACCTATTTGTAGTTCAAAATCTTGATGACACTCAGTATATTCATGAGCAATATTTGAGCTAAAGAAAATCTCTTTTAAATTCATTTCATTGAAACTACTGCACAATTATTGCTTCAATTGTTGAAGTTTTCAAAAAAAATGATTGTTCTATTTGTGATATTCTTTTCACTTAACTTCTTTATTACTTATTAAGCAAAGTAGTTGCTTACTCTTGCTTAATATAACTTTTTCAGTTAAACAAGAGGAATCCGGAGAATCCGGTAAGGACAAAGGGAAAGGAAAGGCTAACGAGTAGAAGCCGTTTATGTTTAACTTTTGTAATGAACTTTTATGTTATTTAGTTGTAAGACTTTATGGTATTATGTTTTGTAGCTTTAAAGGTTAGAGAACCTAGGATTATTGTAAGGTCTTCAGGATAATTATTGTACTTATGTTATGTCTTTAAGTTATGATTAGATGTGAATGTGAATGGTAGTGTAATATCCTGAGTACATACGCAGGGTTAAAGGTAGCCTGGATTTGGGGGCTTCACATTTGGGCTGAAGCCAACTCAAGGAGACCCAAGGAGGAAGCTAAGGCACATGGAACTCAAGCTTGGACCAGCTTATTACAGCCCAAATCAGTCATTCATTTGGCAGTTCAACTTAGGAGTCAAATTGCAGCCCACTGTGCTTTATACGGATTGGCTTGCTTGAAAATTTTATTTCGTAAATTTTTGACAGCTTCCTATTATTTTAGGTAATAGTTGATTTGATTCTAGAGAATTTTATTAGGGTTTGAATTTGATGATTACTTTTTCAATTAGGATTAGGATTGTGCTAAGGTTTTCAAGTATTAAGGATTCTAGATCCTTCTTTTTAATAGTAGAAATAGGAGACCAACCGAAGGGTTAATAGTATAAATAGAATTTTATTAGGGTTTGAATTTGATGATTACTTTTTCAATTAGGATTAGGATTGTGCTAAGGTTTTCAAGTATTAAGGATTCTAGATCCTTCTTTTTAATAGTATAAATAGGAGACCAACCGAAGGGTTATAGTCATTCAATAATAATTCGTCTTTGAGATTTCTTGCGAGTATTATTTCTTTAATTCTTTTCAAGAACTTCTTGATCTTGTTAGAAGTAGTTATGTGGCGATTATCCCGACTTATCAAGCATCAATCTATAAGTGTTTGTGGCGTCTTCTACCCCATCAATCGTTGATTGTACCAAGGTTCTTGCTTACATATAAGCAACGGGGGTGTCGATGGTGTTCTACCTTTCAACCAGTGCTAGAACGATCCGGACAACGGGACGACCATCTCACGCAAATGTGCAATGGAGTTTATCAACATATTTATGTATATATATATGTACATATATATATATATATGTACATGCGCGCGCACGCCCATATGTGTATATATATAGAGGACGGATCTAAAACATACTTCTTAAATAGCATACATTTATCAAAAAGACGTCGTTTTAATAGAAGTATGCTACTTAAGGAAGTATGTTATTTAAGAAATATGATTTTGAACCGTCCTATATATATATATATATACATACATACATATAGGGTTAATGTCGAGTATGGGATATAGGGTTAAAGTTTGGGGATTGTCAATCAATACCTCTAAGTATTTTAAAACAACAATTATGTCCCTTTTTGTTGGTCTAGCCAAATTACTTGCCGGAAATATGATTTGACTACTTCCAAACGTATATTGACCAACTTTGACCGTATTTGACCAATAAATAATGTATTTCACAGTTGAATAGTTTTTCCAAATACATATTCATATTAAAAATCAACAAATCCCAATCTGGGATCTCTTTTTCTCCTTCAAAATTGTCAGATTCCTCAAGGGAAAGTGCGATTTTCTCGCCTTGCAAAAAAGGATAGATGGGGAAATGGGTTTGAAATTGAAGACAAAAAATGAGTCTTTTCGATCTCCTTTGAATTCTAGGTGTTCATCAATGGAGTCTCAGTCTCCTCCTCGAAGAATAGGTTGCTTTTGGTGCTCACCCAAGACGGTTTCCGGTAAGAAGAACAAGGAAAATCAGATTAATGGAGGATGAGGAGTTATTGTCAGATTTGAGTACTTTTTCTACAAAAAGGCAGCAAAAATTGTGGCAAAAGGTAATGCAGGAAGAAGAGAAAATTAATCGTGAGGCTGAGAAAATTGACAAGTGGGCAAAGCAAGCGTCTGCGAGGATGGAGGTTTCAGGCCTTGAAGATGAGCCAAGTGAAAATGAAAGTACAAAATGAGCATGTTTTTATTAAACTTTATAGTAAAACACATCATGAGCAGTTGAATAGCTTTTCTTGATTTTGGAGTATGCTCATGGCGGCAAGCTTTATCAGGAACTTCTTGATTTGTATCTTATTGGGATTCATACATAATACAAGTGAAATATGATGATTTCTTCCAGGTTGGATTTATTGTTTTTTTTATTATTATTACTATTTTATGTTATAAATATGTTTATGTTTGTTTTATTTTTGTTTTGAGTTGTATCAATTTATTTTTGTATTTTTTTTTATGCACTTTTACATTTTCTCTTAATTAGTTTATTAGAATATAAGCCTTTAATTTATGTTTAAACTTTTAATTTCTTGATTTTAAATGTTAAATGAAAAAATAACGTGGGAGAGTTTTTTTTTTCGAGTCTTGTTTATGATTTTGTAATTTAGATTTTATAAATAAATATTTAATTATTTAGTTATATTTAAACATATAACTCAAAATGAAAATATAAAGATTTTGATTCAATGGTTGGAGCTAATCTTAGAGATTGGTAAAATATGGTCAAAGTTGGTCAATATACGTTTGGAAGTAATCAAACCGTATTTCGGCAAGTAATTTGGTCAGATCGGCAAAAAAGGAGATAATTGTTGTTTTAAAATACTTAGAGTTATTGATTGATGATTCCCAAACTTTGAGTGGCAAAGTCCAAATTTGGAGGGACAGTTTTGTCTTTAACCCTATATAAAATTTTAATGTTTATAGTACAAGGTGTTGTATATACTTATGTATATATATATATATATACATATACATGTTTATGTACATGTACATGTACATGTACATATATACATATATGTATATTTGTTTTCAAAATTAGTCTATTGTGTATATATGATTATATACCCATTTAGGTTATTTCATTAAAATTTTAATATTGAAGATAAGACCCGAACATCTAAGAAGTACATTGCAACCCCACTTCTCTTCTCCATAATCGTCTCCCCCGAAGCAAAGGCGAAGTCTCTCGTGGTGACACCTGGCCACTGTCCTGCAAGAACAATGCTAAAGATATGCTCACATCCCTATCAGTCTTCTATAAGGCAGTTAGGAAGGTAGCTTACCTCCCCTCCAAGCAAGGACACTCCTTACATATGAGCTTGTGATCTCAACCAATAATGATATGACACGTCATCATTGAGAACTAAACACAGAACACGTGAACAACCTAATAGGTACCTATAAATATCAAAGGATCCTAGAAGGTAAGACTTAAGCTCTAATTCTCTATTTTGTCTTTGAAACCTCTCTAGCCCTCCATTGCATATTTCCGATTATCTTCTTCTTTATTTTTATTCCGATACTTACTCTCACACTTATCTCAACGGCTCTGGCCATCAAGGATATTTTTGGTTTCTCTCTCGTAGATCGAATTGACCCAATCTCATTCGTGGATCAGAACTCACCATTAACATACCCTCAGTCTACACATGAAAATGCCCTTGACTTGTTCTTATTATTATTTCTCAATACACTAGCATAGTAGTATCTATCTCCAAAGTACATTAATTATGTGTCTTGATACTGTCCTGAGCATAAAAGTGGTTCACGTATACATATGCACGAACATATTGAATGCATGAATTGCTTGCAAAAAGCATTCAGTTTCATATCTATCTTCAATTTCTGCTCTGAGCTTAAAACTAACTCTCACTCGTAGACAAACTCATAAAAAAAAATTAATAATAATAAATTAAACTGTCCAAGGTGCACACATAAAATTGGAAGCACAAACTTTTTTAGACATAAATTTTTAATCATTCATGATAATAGGTATATACTAATGGCCTGAGAGGTAAAATATAAATACCAAATACCAATATTCATACACACACAAATATCCACTTACTCTGATTGTTCACGGAAATGCCGAATACGAGAGGCCATAGTACTCTTTATCCGAGATTCAATAGTTTCTTTCTCTGCCATCTTCAATTCTTCCCCTTTAATAGCCAAAGCTCACTGCAAAAAGGGCAAAAAATCATATAACAAACAAAAACATCTTACAATCCTGAAATGGTTTGAGATTAGTAGAGTAAAACCCATACCTATGAGTTCAATAATAAGAATTAGGGCTGAGAAATAAAAGGGGGGAATTTGAGGATCCAAGGGTTACCGTAGAAAGATGCCGATGAGAGAGAAATGTTAGAAAGGTAATAGAGAGAAGCTACTGACAGAGAGAGTTCTACGACGGGCAGAGAAGGGCTATATAAGTATATATCGTTCATCAAATTTGAAAAGTTAATTTAAGAAATTTTGAATTATATCATCAATTTGAAAAGTAAATTTAAGAGATTTTAAATTCAAATTTTGATATGAATTAATTTAAATTTAGACACTATAATTATAATAAAAAAAAATACATAAATACTTTATAAATATTAGTAAGTTATTCTTTTCAAAAATTAGATGAAATATATTAATTTTAAAATTGAAAAAATCTCGAATAAATTTGAAAGTAAAATTTGATCTTATATTTTGAAAAGTGGAAGTATTTAAAGTTAAATTAATACCTACTTTATTCTAGAGTTAGAGAATATAATTTTTCAACAATATAATTTTTAACAAAATTACGTATGAATTTCTATTTTTATATGAATATAATATAAAGAGTGGCATAAAAGTTTTAATATATCTATCTACCTACATCTATATATAATAGTATCTACATACACGCGATGAGTGTGTATAATATAATTTTAGTATAAAACTAGATTCAAATTCGCGAGTTGCGGTGGGATTATTCATTTTGTTAATAATAAATTTATACATGCAATTAATAAATTAAAATATAATCAGAAGATGGTAGATTGTAGTGGAATTTTAAATTTTGGTAGCATATGTTACATAGGCTTGGGTAAAAGTTTTGTGCGCAAATACATATCCAAGTATAAAATTAATATGATCACCAAACCCTAGGACATGGCATAACAGTAGTGTGTGGGTGTGGGTGTGTTTAGGTCATCAGACCTGAAGGGAAATCACATGTTACATGCAGAAACTAAAAACCATGAGCATTAATAATTATGTTGGATCTTCAAGTCAATATGTACAAACACCATGTCCAAAAACATGGTGATGGATGGAATTTAAGTGATAATTTATCTTAAGGTAATTGATATCATGGATATTGATTGGAATAAAGTCGTATTATATCATGGGTAGATCTAATGCAGAGTATGATATTTCTTTTTAAATTTATGTTTATTTAAACGTAGGATCCATTATATTTTTAATAAAAAAAAATCGTTATTAATAGTATGATATAATTAACTATCAAAGCAGAAAAGTAATGATAATATCCTAAAAGCAATAATTTCAGGAGATACTAATTAAATTAGTAAAGATAATATCAGAACAGTTGATATTATCAGAACAATTTAGATTTGTAGCGAATTAGATGATTATAAAATCAACATATTAACGTGAGATTGATATTATTTGTTTAAGGAAGATGTTTCAAATGTTGTTATATAAGTGTAAATAAATGGTATAATATTACGTTGTAATATAATTAAATTAGTAGTGATAATATCAGAACAGTTGAGATTAACAGAGCACTTGATATTATCAGAACAGTTTAGAATGGTATAATATTAGGAAAGTAATGATTTTAAGATATAATAAGTATGTTTTAACATAATAATATTAGTAACAATTTAGATTTGTAGTGATTTTAGGGATTGTAAAATCAACATATTAGTGTGGGATTGATATTATACCATATGCGTATGAAATGATTTTAGGATATAATAATTATGTTTAAACATAATTAAATTTAGATTTGTAGTGATATTGTGGATTATACCATACATTATAAAATTAATTTTTTTATTATTTGTTTAAGGTATAATGTGTGGTATAATATTATAAAATACGAAAAGCCAGAGTAATGGTTCAGCTCAATTTTGTTATTATTTTTTTAATATATATATATATATATATATGTATGATATAATGTATGGTATAATATTATAGAGGATTTTCTTAATGTGTGCCCTTAGGGCACACACTAAGCGCGAAAAACAATGTATAATATTATTTGTTTATATAGGCGAACTGAATTCAATGTATAAAAAAATAATATACTAGTGGACCCCATATATTGAATTCAGTGCAACTATATAAAGAATTAATTTTTAGCGAGTCTCGTCTCTTGTTTTCCGCGCTTAGTGAGTGCCCTTAGGACACACATTAAGCGGACCCTATTATAAATGGTATATAATATTATAAAATTCCAAAAGCCGGAGTTAATGGTTAGTCATGGTTACTAATTTGGGAAGTAAGTTATATGTATGGTATAATTATATAAAATGTATAATATTAGAAAATTACAAAAAGCGAAGTAAATTCCCAAAACTGGAGTAAGGATTGAGGGCATTAATTGTGTAGGACATGTGTTTCAAGTTGGGGACGCCATTTGTCAAGCAACGGTGCTTTGTACTGCAATTTAGTATATATAACTAGATTCAAACTTGCGCGTTGCAGTGAGATTATTCATTTTGTTAATAATAAATTTACACATGTAATTAATAAATTAAAATATAATAAGAAGATGGTAGATTGTTGTGGAATTTTAAATTTTGGTAAAAGTTTTGTGCGTAAATACATATCCAAGTATAGAATTAATCTTATCACCAAACCCTAGAACATGACATAACAATAGTGTGTGTGTGTGTGTGTGTGTGTCTAGGTCCGCAGACCTGAAGGGAAATCACATGTTACGTGCCGAAACTAAAAACCATGAACATTAATAATTATGTCTGATCTTCTTGTTAATATGTACAAACACCATGTCCAAAAACATAGCAGTATAGAACCGTGTCATATATAACACAATGTTATAGTTAAAGAATGAATACATTGCCTCATTAGTTTTTTTTTAATCCATTTTTAGCAATTGTATAGGCACTCACAGTATTACCAGAATGGCCAAAAAACTAATAATGATGATAATAATGATTTATCGGATGCTAGTACTTACCAAATCATATAAAGTTACATTCCATATAATATAATGCAATAGATCAAGAAGCCATAAATATAAACACCGTGAGATATAATCCACAAAAAGAAGTCATAGCTCCTCCCATTGAATGCAATGTCACCATAATTTGAAGGTCTTCATATAACTCATTTGCACTTTCAACAGTATTTAGATTTGCATGGTGCATAGTTGTGTTGTGGTAAGCAGAAAAAAATCCATGAATGACCTGAAATAATGCAAGAAGCATGACAACAAAAATTTCAATTTGCCAATAACTGCATACACTAAATTCATTGCCACATTACCATTGGACCAGAGGTACCAGGATTAACACAATCAAGCTGCTTCAAGTTTAGGTTTGCAATCCAGTTATGTTTACTGAAAGTGTAATTTATCCACACATACAAAAATTAGCAATTAAAGGATCTTCTTAACAGTCGTTGCAATCTTATAAATATTTGCAACAGGAATCTGGGCAATAGTAAGATATAAGAATTAAGACATACTTAATACTTGATTTCAACATTGCATAAACTATCAATCAAATAAATAATTGTCTTTCCACAATTCTTCTATAGGAAATAGTATTGCCCGGGCATAAAAAAGGCTCACAATTAGCTAAAAATTGACATGTTTGTCGGACTAAAAACTAACAGAACATAAAGGAATTTAGCTCCTATATTAAATAAAAACGAAAAGAAATAAAGTAAAACACATACGAAGTGGACTTAAATAGGATTTCAAATACTGTCATTCAAAATGTAAAAGATAAACCTATTATAATTTTTTTAAAAAGTTTTTCAATGGTTATACATGAATCTATATACACAGACAAACAAATGAATATACATAAACTCTACTCAGTACATGTATTAACAATATTTCGAGTTGATGGTTGAAAATTTGAAGGAGCAATAAAAACAAAACAATTTTGTAGGGGATAGGGTTGAGAGTTTATTGGTTTATTTTTGTCTTTGCAACTGGAATTTGGTTTGATCGAGATGGCTTTATAAATGTAGATCATAGATTTACCTAAAAAGATTCAAATAGATTATAGTAAAAATTTCACGAGATACAATAATAAAATAATTAGGGGTTACAGTAATAATGAGCATCAAAAAGATAATAGCCAAAAACAATCAAACCTCTCTACATTAAGTTGTGAAAAACTTCCTTGAAAACTACATTCTTTGTAGTATTGTATGTTCGTCCATCCTTGTCACAAATTAGTATTTTCAATCCACTCATTCTTGTAACTCTTGATACTGCTACATACAATTGGTCATGGCAAAAAACTGGACGTGACAAATACAGTCCAACATGTGAGAGAGATTGGCCCTGGCTCTTATTAATTGTCATGAAAAAGCAAACAACCAAAGAAATTTGTCTTCGTTGGAATTTAAAAGGTAATATGATGTCTGATGGTGTTAAGACCAAGCGAGGCATGAAAACTCTGTGTCCAAAATTGCAGATTGAAATTACTTTTACTTCTATAACATGTTTCCCCAATTAAGTTACTATTAATCTCGTGCCATTTCATAAACCGGAACACTAATCTATATTTCGGAGCAACATTATAGAAACCTCAATCTTCAACGTTAGCTTGTGGTTTGGCATTCCAGAAGATGTAATGTTATTCAAAAATTCTGGGGTGTAAACACCTTCATAGCTGTTTGAGTTTTCATCAACCTTACATACATTGTCCGAGCTTAGATATGTTACTTCATGTGAAGGCCCCAAATTCGGGTTCCATAACCTCGGGTTTGGTTCTCCACTGTACAATACTTACTAACAATTAAATACATAAATTGCATTTAAACTTCGCGGAATAATATAAAAGGTTTCTTATAAAAAAGGCTACATTTCCCAAGATTGATTAACCTTAACATAAACATTACATATCTTAAGAGAATACAAAAGATTTACAAAAGAAATTATATAACAAGTAATTTAACTAGCATGCTGATAATTAGATTTTATATCTATTTATTTAATATTTTTAGACTTAATTATTTGTGAGTTTTTAAGTATTTTTAGTAATTTAAGTGTTTTATTTAATATTATGAATTATTATTATTTTTAGTATTTTTATATTATTTTTATTTTATTTTGTAGGAAATTAATCACTAGTGGCATTGTTATAATTTCTGGAAGAAGCTGCGCGCAAAATTGTAATTTTCACAAAATTGGGACAGCCGCGCATGGCTCGTGTATAGGTAGGGGGTGTTCAAACTTTTTGGTTTTTTTCGGTTTTTTACCGAACCGATCGGTATCGGTTTTTTCGGTACCGGTTTTTTCGGTTTCTGTTTTTTCGATTTTTTATATTTTTTTGTACCGGTAGCGGTATAGGCATTTTTGAATTTCGGTTCGATTCGGTATACCGAAAGAACCGAATTACATAATATAATAATAAATTTATATTAATTATTATATAATTAATAATAATTATATATATTATTATATATATAATAATATATATATAATTAATAATTATTATATATATTGCTAATCGGTAAAAACCGAACCGAATTTGTACTGAACCGGTAATTCGGTTCGGTTTTCGGTTATTGTTTTAGTGGTAATTTCGATTCGGTACCGGTTCGGTTTTTTCGATACCGGTTCGAGTTTTTACCGATGGACACCCCTATGTATAGGCAACCAAGACAAGGAGATTAAACGACGTTGTTTTTGATCAAGAGCAGCAACATGCGCGCAATGCGCGGTCAGGAGTGAGACGGAGGTGGAACAACGTCGTTTCAAGGACGCGGCAGAAGAACAATCCGCGTAATGCGCGGATGTTCAGCAGAAAGAAAAAAAAAAACGCGTGTTGACCAAGTCAACGCCGCGTTTGGCTGGCGCGGTAATTCTGGATTTCGCGAATTTTGAGACTTTTTTTATTCCAAATTGAATTTTAATTCCTATTAGGGTTTGAAAAAATTAATCTTATTAGGGTTTGGATATATTTTAGGCCTATAAATACATGACAAAGGGAGAGAACATACACACAATAACCTAGAGATACATTGAAGCATTGAAGCAAAGGAGACAACATCAAGGGTTCAAGAATTAGAGATTGAAGAAGCGCTACAAATATTTTATCCTTTATTCTTTTATCTTTAATTTTTGCTAAGATGTTGTTTAATTTGTGAAATTCTTTTTATTTACTTATGAACTAATTTTATTTTAAGATTACAATGGAACCCAATGTTTAGTATAAATTAATTCTCTCTTGTTTCAATTATTAATCTTTATAATTCATTTATCATATTTTATGCTTACATGTTATAATTGTTTGGCCATACAATTATTTGATTTCCTAGATGGCATTGGAAGATAAAATCTAGGTTTTGATCTAAATACGATAACATGCATTATGTATAAAATAGAAATATATTTATACGTTGCATGTAAGTGTTTTGGGAATTTAAACTTAATGAATCTATTCTTAATTATTTTACATAGGTGTCGACGCCGGGATTTTCGTCGTTTCGAATTTTTTAATATTAAAAGCTCTTTCCAATTTTAGCCTTTAGATTAAGATGTGATTTTTGAAAAGGGTCGGCTTAGTGTCGACGGGGTTTCGAAATGTCGATTTTCTTATGAGCCAATTGACCAGAGTCGTCAGTTGGTATATTTGAAATGGATGTACCAACTCATCCGAATTTTGTTTTCGTAATCGCTGGCTCATATGTGACTCCGAGTTAATTGGTCCGCAAACTGAGATTCATAGAGTTCGGGGGCTTGCTTAAGCGAGGGGAAGGTGTTAGGCACCCCCCGACTTCCGTGAAATACGGTTACCGCAATCTCGATGTTTTCCTATCCTTTTAAATCTCGAAATGTGTGTGTGTGCGTGCGTGTGCGTGTGTGCCTAAATGAATTTTTTTTTGTGGTGTCCTTTTGCATAAAGTTGCTTTGATTTTATATGGCAAAATGTGTTTTGTCGGGAAAGCGTTTAGACGTCTTTTGACCCAAATGACGAGGCTTCGCTTTTTATAAGAAAGATTGATTTTAATTTCGAAAACGTTGAGGGTTTTTTATTAGATGTCATTTTAGAAAACAATAGTTTTAAACTTTTGTCAAATAGGAATCGAGACTATACATTGCCTTCTAACAGTTAATATAAATAAAATGAAGGCAACTTCTAGAACTCTTTAACCCTATGCACAAAGTTTAATTAAAACGTTTATTTATTTTTTACGAAAACATCTTTTATGACATTTTAAAACCAAAGGTAGCCTTTTCGTCAAACAAGGATCAAAATTTCGCCAAAACTCTTTACTTTTTAAATCTCGTGTATCTAATATCCTAATTTGATTCTTTTTAGAAGATCTTTATCGTTTGCTTTATTTTTTGGAAAATCGTTTTGTGTCGTAAATCAAAATAAACATTCAAACCGTGTCGGGGCTATCCATGAGCATGTGAGCCATCCAGACAACCCCAAACACCCACAATCACATATTTTTATTATTACGGGGCCTTAACCCGATCCCGATTCGGTATCGCTTCAAGGCCCAATTTTACAAAATACACATTCATGGACTCTATACAAGGATTACATACGCCAAAACGTCCATCATCGGGATTCGATCACGAGGATCTCCTCCCTAGGCTCACAGTCACCCAAATCGCTATACAACCAATACGAAACCAAAACTAACAATTTTAAACATAGCTATCATACTATATAGCTCAAATGTCACAACTCAATCACTACAAACTACTCATTTCCACAACGAACGATATATCACCGTACGGATGTCATCGGGGCGTTAGGAGGAGTTACGTTCCGATGGAACCCTCGCTAACAACCCCTAATCCACGGATCCTTTATCAATATATAACAATAAACTACATCGAATAAACCAATCACAACATTATGCTAACAATACAACAAATAAAAACTCAAGAACACACTCCCTTCACCTTGCAAAATGCTGATTAAAACTTCTATATTCCACAAATCGGACAACACCACAAGAATATTAGACTACCTAGCGCAATACAATGGATCTATTGCTTGAAATAGCCAAGATCCAAGCTCTCTCTCTCTCCTCCCGCGCACTTTTTCTCTCTCTATTTCCTTTCTTTTTTCTTCTTTTTTCTTCTTCTCGGGTGGAAAATGGCGATCTATACTGGTTCAGCAGGCAGCCGCAGATGCATCTGCGGCTGGGCTTGCTGTGGCCGTCCGAGCCGTCGCCTCGGCTGCCGTGTGCCGCCCTCGAGCCGCGAGCCTGCCCCCTTTGTCGGTGGCCGCGATTGCATCCGCGGCTGTCCGGCTCCTTTTTCTCGAATTTCGTGCCACGCGGTCTTAATTCGCCAATTTCTGCTGTGTTATTTTGGAATGCTGTTCCTTGATACATAAATCAATTCTGGGAATGGTTTCCCGGCATCGAGACCCCACCCTAATGCTGTAATCACCATGGTCCTTGGCCTTCTTTGGCGATCGCATCGGCTTTGTCTGGATTGCCCGTAGGTCTCACCTCAAATGACTTAATTCTCGTTTTGCGTTTGACAGCCTTGATCGTAAGCCGTGGTGGGAACTGCGTGTTGGCGCCCACCTCTCCTTTTCGTATGTCGGGTCAATTGACGATTTTGCCCTCCTGTCAGGGTTAGTACACAAGTGCAAAATTTGGGTGTCTACAGCTGCCCCTCTTTATCATGTTTATGGAATGACATATGAAAATGAACATGATAAAGAAGTAGGCACCTGACGCACGGGAAAGACAGTACGTGTTTTATCGATGCAATGCATATGTTGAGATAATGCAAATGCCGCATTCAACATGATCGTGTAGGGGTCGATTCAAATTTCACAAATGGATGT
The DNA here is from genome assembly GCA_947179155.2 of Hedera helix. Lineage (NCBI taxonomy): Eukaryota > Viridiplantae > Streptophyta > Magnoliopsida > Apiales > Araliaceae > Hedera > Hedera helix. The sequence continues at coordinate 15,246,762 of OX359275.1, read as the reverse complement.
CGTTTGGGTTTTGTATCCGACGGTCGTTTTTGGATTGGTCAGGTATCGTCTCTAACGGGTCATTTTTCAATTGGGTCAGGTATCGTTTCTGATTGGTTGTTTTTCAATGGGTCAGGTATCGTGTCTGACTGATCGTTTTTCAATTGGTCAGGTATCGTATCTGACGGGTTGTTTTTCAATTGGTCAGGTATCGTATCTGACGGGTCGTTTTTCAATTGGTCAGGTATCGTATCTGACGGGTCCTTTTTCAATTGGTCAGGTATCGTATCTGACGGGTCGTTTTTCAATTGGTCAGGTATCGTATCTGACGGGTCCTTTTTCAATTGGTCAGGTATCGTATCTGACGGGTCGTTTTTCAATTGGTCAGGTATCGTACCTGACTGGTCGTTTTTTAATTGGTCAGGTATCGTATCTGACGGGTCGTTTTTCAATTGGTCAGGTATCGTACCTGACTGGTCGTTTTTCAATTGGTCAGGTATCGTATCTGACGGGTCGTTTTTCAATTGGTCAGGTATCGTATCTGACGGGTCGTTTTTCAATTGGTCAGGTATCGTACCTGACTGGTCGTTTTTCAATTGGTCAGGTATCGTATCTGACGGGTCGTTTTTTTAATTGGTCAGGTATCATATCTGACGGGTCGTTTTTCAATTGGTCAGGTATCGTATCTGACGGGTTGTTTTTCAATTGGTCAGGTATCGTATCTGACGGGTCGTTTTTCAATTGGTCAGGTATTTCTAAAATCTCACATCTTAACATGGGACACGTTGCAGGTTGACTCGGGTAGCAAAAGGGAGGCAAAAAGGGTCACCGAGACCAGCCGCAGATGCATCTGCGGCTGGGATCGGATACTATTTCAGATCGCGACCCCCACAGTTTGTTCACTTTTTCGCTGTCTCTTTCTCTCGTTTTCGGTTTTCCTCGTCCCCTGCCCGGCTTTTTCGTCTTTTGGACATCTTTTGGCAAAATCTGCTCCGATTAAATCCCTCTACGCACTTTGGGTAACGTTTTAACTCCTTTTTCTTTCATTTCTGCTTTCATTTGACTATGTATTTACTTGTTTAAATATTTTGATCTTAGTAATGCATGCCTATATGAGATGTTGGGGTTAGCCGTAGCATACATAAACAAATGGGTCTTGCAGTCATGCTTTATTTACTTTGAAAAATCATGATTTAGTCATTTTATGCTCATGGTGCATTATTTTCACTTGCATTTGGGATTTGTTGGTTGCCTGACTTGATTAAACATGTCGTATCGTGCATGGGATGTCCATTTTACAAACGAAACTCTGTCGAAATTTCGGGAAATCTAGCGCACCCCTAGGGATTTATTCATGCATTTTCAGTTCATAAACATGTCATGTTGCCCTATGATTTTTAGCAATATGCAATAAGATTTTTGAAAGATAACGAGCTAAGGATGTACCTCCTTTTCGTGATGCCGTTTCAGCCATGGATCCTGATGCTCCCAGTGGCTCCGCAGTGCCCCGGGTGGCGGGTGTCCGACGTCGCAGAGCGGCCACCCCAGCTCCAGCTCCTGTCCTGACCCGTCATTCCCGTAGATTGGCGGAGTCTATCATTCGCCCCGTTCAGCCGGATGTTGATGAGGATGCCCCAGCTGAGGCAGAGGCGGGCCCTTCGGGCACATTGGCTCCTCCCCCCACGCGTCGGACCTTACCAGGGGCCCGGGCCAGGATACCGGATCTGCTCGGTCCTGGGCTCAGCAGTCATCCCTCAGCCTACCTTGCGGCTAACGAGGTATATCCGTCGCTTAAGTAGTTTATTCAAATTCGTACGTTTACCATGCTTGACTTTTGATGGTTGTCACAGGTTCCTGAGTTTACCCAGCCTCGGGGCAACTGGTTCAGCATCTACACTCTCTATCATGCGCTGCATTCCGATTACAGGGGGATGGTAGATTCTTGGGGTTTCAGACATTTCTTCACTATCGCCCCTCGCCGATGTCCGTGGGGCTATATGAGGGCCTTATCTGAGCGTTGGTTCCACCAGACACAGTCGCTTCATCTTCTGGACTGTGAGCTGATGTTGACCCCTCTCGACTGGCGTTATATCACCGGGGTGGAGTTCTCTGGACCCCGGGTTCCTCTGGAGACTGACATCACCCCCGCAGTTGTTCGATCCTTGTTAGGATACTCTCCTCAAGATAAGGTCTTTAAGGCCCGCAGCATCCGATCGGGAGCCTTGGCTGTAGATGCCATTGGAGGGGTTCTCTCCGAGCCATTCCCTGAGGACCGGTCTGCTCGTGACTTTCTGCTCCGACGTTTGTTTCTGACCATTATGAGGGGCTGTTTTCTGGGGAACAACTCCTCGACTATCCATTTCAGTATCGTTGGAGCCACCCAGGATGTTGATCGGATCGGGGATTACGATTGGGGCTCTTTCACCTTCGCTTACTTCCTCCAGGGTCTTCGTCTCCGCTCAGAGGGACAGACCGATGCTTGGCTCGGCTTCTACCCCTTCCTGCTAGTAGGTCCCTTTTATCGTATAGTTCTTGATTCGTTCCATCTTTTTGTCCCTTCTTGCTACTTACGGTTTTTTCTGTTTTGTTTGACAGTTCTGGGCTTACGAGAGACTACCCTGCTTGCGGCCAGTTACTACCCTCGGCCCGGAGACTTATCCCAGGGGCCGTAGATGGCATCATAGTACTCTCGAGGAGACCCCGGTGTCCGATAGCTTTGCTCACTGTCGGCTGCAGTTAGAGCTGATCTCGTCCGCGGATGTGACCTGGGTTCCCTACACGGCGGATCATTTAGCGGCTGGCCTTGCCGGTGGTTATGCCGCGGATCTGGAGCATGCCTTGTCCACTCGTCGTATTCCATTTCTGACATACGGTGGATGGGAGCTGTATCTAGGGGAGCGCGCCATCAGATGTGTGACTGGGGAGGCTCGTATCCCCCTTGCCCCTCCCTCAGAGAGAGCTTGGTTTGCGGATGCTCACCTTCCAGAGGCCCTGATGGCCGGGGAGGACGGATATATGCTTTCTGCCTGTCCTCATACGAGCGAGAGCTTCAGTGCCTGGTGGAGACCCCGCACTATCGGTCCTCAGACCCGGGCTACCTTCTTCCTCGGAGACCTGGTTCACGGGTCGGTGATGATGACGGATTGGATGGAGTGTGTCCGGCCCCCCACCCACTCGGACCAGATCGCTTCCCTCACTCGGCAGGTGGATCAGTTATCCCTTTTTGTTCGGAGCTTGGGCCGAGATCCAGAGGAGGCTTATGCTGCAGACCCGCAGGGATCTGATTCTGGCGCGGGCCCCGGCACATCGGATGCCCCAATTCCGTTCTATTCATGCCCAGACCTGAACTTCGAGGGTGAAGCTTCTATGTCCCCGGATTTGCCTGTAGATCAGTTTGATGATGATGCCTTTATTGATGGCATAGATTTCACTGATTAGATTTTGATAGGCTAGGACTCTGTATTCGGACCTGTTTCGTTTTATTTATCATCATTCTTCATTCCATGTATTATGTACAGAATTATCTTTATTTTATGCACAATCATTTATCTTTTGATGATCCATTCATTCCATTATAGCTTGTATGATGCATGATTTATTATATACGTGGATAAAGGAAAAATTGACCCCTATATAGTCTTTTGATACTGCTTTTTACAGATGTCATACCTGGACGTGGTTCGCGTGGACCTTTGCGCCCCTTCAGGGATCATTGGCAGGCTCCGCTTGTGGCTGGATAGTTTGCTACCCTCCGACCGAATCATCGCAGAGGGTCTTTTGGGACATTCCTTGGCTCTTTTGTCATTTCAGGTGCCGCCGGGCTTTGTTGATGGCATTCTCAGTTGTTGGATCCCGGACAGACAGGTTTTCAGGTTTGGGCTGAAGTATTTAACCCCCACTCTTGAGGAGTATGCTCGCTTTACCGGTTTGTCGGTGGATGGTCCCTGCGCACAAGTTACTTCAGGCCATATGCACCGTCAGTTCCTGACTTTCACAGGCTTGCGGAGGACAGCTCTGCTATCTGTGATTTCTTCGAGCCACCTTGTCCCTCTACTCTTCTTGGTTGACAGATTTGGCTCGGTGGATAGCTTCTCTCGATTTTCCAGTGATTTTTCAGTATCTGAGGAGCGCTGGGGCGCTTTGAGAGTGGATGCTTTGATGGCTTGTGTCATATCAGCTCTGTACATGCCCGCAGGGGACGACCTCCTGGATATGCGGGTTATCGTAGCGGTTCAGGCCCTTCAGGAGGATCATACTATCCTTCCCATGATACTTGCAGAGACTTACCTGTCGGCCTCGTATTGTCATTCCTTTCCTGGCCGCATCTTTAGGGGAAGCTCTATTTTATTGTATGTATGGTTCATGAGCCACCTCAGACCCATCGGGCAGTTTCGTCGACACAGGTTCTGTTTCAGCCACAGCCTGGCCATGCAGTTTTCATTCCGTCCCCGGCGATGCACGGATACAGCTTCCTGGAGGGAGTTCTTATCGGCCATTGAGGAGCCTTTCCATCTTCTGATCTATTCGGGTTATTGCTCTTTCCAGAGTTTCTTGACCCATGTGCCACCTTTCGATTTCCTCCCTCTCCTTGGCTTGAGGGGGGTGATGACTTATCATCCCTTAGCTGTCATGGGGCAGTTTGACCAGATGCAGGGTCTCCATCTCTTTGCGGGAGCAGCTGACTACCGATTTCTCATATCGCCTCAGACGGAGAGGGAGTTGCTGAGGGTATACGATCTTTGGTCACACAGGGTCTCGACCGAGTTTGGGGATAGTCACCCCGGTCAGACACCCGATTATCTGTTATGGTTGCAAGGAGATTCTGAGATTGCCGACTTTGATCCGATTGGGGCATTGGGTGGTTCTCGAGGACTTTTCCCTGATGAGACCAGTTCAGATGCGGTCATTCCTACGGAGCTTTCAAGACTAGCGCCCAGGTTTGGGGTTGAGGAGGTTTCTGCTTCGGTACATGTCCCTGCCTTTGATTAGGCGGATCGGACCCAGAGATTAATGATTGAGGGTACCCGACTCCGGTCTGCCTTGAGTGCCACCGAGATTGAGAGGGATACCGCGCACGCGGAGCGGGATGCTGCTGTACTAGCTTGTGATGCCGCCCTCTCTGCCAGAGATAGTGTTATCGAGCAGGTCAGATTTGTCATGGAGGGCCATTCTGCGACTGTTACCAGCGCTGCTGCTCTTTTGACTCGGATTGACATGATGGGACAGCAGATTGCGGATGAGCCGGAGGTTTATGATGCCTCGACTATTCTGTCCATCCTGCTTCAGCTGGTCTCCGACCTGTAGATGATTTTATTTCCTGCACGGACTATGTCAGATTCATCACTTTTATTTAGAAGACAGACTTGTAATCACAATGTTTTGTATATATAGAGAAATATTTATGTTTTAGTCATTTCCCTTTTTGATGCATCGTCGCCCTTCATTGGATCCTCATTTTATCCAGCCGATTATGATTTCGATATATCGCCTTATTTCTTTCCTCAAATCTTGATTGGAACTCTACAGATATTGCCGCGTGCCCTTTTTGATTTCATCGAAGTGAGTCTTGGACTTTGGGCTAATTATGTGGCTAGGTTTGGAGAAGATTTGGAACGTATTTGTCAAAGTAGGGTTTCGGGGTTTTTTCTGGAAATGGGTCTGACCTAGGGACAAGGTTTATTATTTTATGTAGAACGGACCGCGCCATGATAGCTGCCTACGTACTCCCATAATGTCAGGAGATCAGGTCCTACGTAGTTCGAGCTACAAGGGAGATAGAATTTTTTTTTTTTTTTTTTTTTAAGCATATAACCGTTTCACAGAGTCAAAATTCAGGGGCTGTGGAAAGACTTCGCCGTCCATTTCCTGTAGGATGAGGGCCCCTCCAGATAGGACTTTCTTGATCACAAAGGGTCCTTCCCAATTTGGAGCGAATTTCCCCTTGGCTTCGTCTTGACAGGGCATGACCCTCTTTAGCACTAAATCATTTTCCTTGAACTTTCGGGACCGTATCTTTTTGTCGTACGATGGAGAGATGCGTTGCTGATACAACTGACCGTGTAATATAGCCGCCACCCTCCTTTCATCTATTAAGGCTAGTTGGTCATACCGACTTTGAATCCAATCCTCCTCGTCAATCCGAGCATCGAGCAAAATACGGAGGGATGCCATCTCCATTTCAACGGGCAAAACGGCCTCCATCCCATATACCAAAGCGTAAGGAGTTGCCCCTGTAGACGTACGAACTGATGTCCGATATGCAAACAGTGTGAGGGGTAGCAGGTTTGGCCATCCTCGATGATTGGCAGACATTTTTGCCATAATTCTCTTTATATTCTTATTTGCCGCCTCCACAGCCCCATTCATTTTGGGCCTATAGATGATAGAATTGAGGTGCTTGATCTTGAATTGGGCACATAACTCCTTCATAAGGGCATTGTTCAGGTTCTTGGCATTGTCGGACACCAAGATTTCAGGCTGTCCGTATCGGCAAATCACATTGTTCCTGATGAAACTGACTATAACTTCCTGCGTTACTTTGGGGAAAGAAGCTGCCTCCACCCATTTAGTGAAATAATCAATCATGACGAAAATGAACCGGTGGCCGTTACTCGCCTTGGGCTCCACGGGTCCGATTACATCCATACCCCACATGGAGAAAGGCCAAGGGAAAGTCATACAATGTAGTTCATTAGGAGGCGCATGCATCACATTACCATGTGCTTGGCATTGGAAACATCGCTTGACATGATCGTCACAGTCAGCCTTAAGTGATAGCCAGTAGTGCCCCGTTCTCAGAATTTTCTTGGTCAACATCGGTCCACTCATATGCGGCCCACATACTCCACCATGCACTTCGCCCATGATTTTCTGTGCTTGAGTCTCGTCCACACATCGCAATAATCCCAAGCCTATATCCCTCTTATACAGGGAATCTCCGCTTAAATAGAATTTCATTGCCATCTTCTGGATTCTCTGCCTTTCCGCTCGGTTCGCCTGGTTGAGGAGTGATCTATCCCTCAAGTATTTCAGGATGTCATGATACCAGGGCTGATTTGGCTGAAACACCTCTCCTGATAACTCCAATATATATTCCTCGTAAGCGGGAGCATTTTGCACTGTTATTTCAATCTGTGGAGTGGCTTTGCTTTTGAGTACGTGAACTAACGAAGCCAGGGTGGCCAATGCATCGGCAAAGTCATTCCGCCCCCTGGGAATATGTCGGAAGGCTATGTCTTCAAACTCTTGCATTAATCGGATCACACACCGGTGGTAGGGGAGTAACCGAAGCTCCTTAGTGCCGTACACCCCCGTCGCCTGTCTGATTACCAACTCTGAATCTCTGAACACGGCTAATCTTTTCACTCCCATGTTGCGGGCGAATCTCAGTCCCAGTATACATCCTTCGTATTCAGCCGTATTATTTGAGTTACTGAACTGTAGTTTGGTGAGAACAGGGTATTGCTCACCCGTAATGGAGACCAGGACCGCTCCAGCTCCAGCCCCTTCAGCATTCATGGCACCGTCGAAATACATTTTCCAAAACTGCCCTTCGTCATCATACCTCGTCTGTTGGACCCACAGTATGTCTTCACCCGGTAGGGACGTTTCTAAAGGCTCCATCCCCCCTGTCGGCATCTCTGATAACTGATCTGCAATCCCCTGCCCCTTCATGGCTTTCTGGGTAACATAAAGGATATCGAACTGCTGTAGGATTAACTGCCACCTTGACAATCGACAATTCAACATCGGTCTTTCAAATATATACTTCAGGGGATCGATTCACGAGATTAAATAGGTAGTATGTCCATGAAGGTAATGCTGTAACCTCATAGCAGCCCATGCCAATGCGCAACATGTTCTCTTGATCGGTGTGTAATTCTGCTCACAGCTGCTGAATCTCTTGTTGAGGTAATAAATGGCATGCTCCTTGCCGAATTCATTTTTCTGCCCCAACATACAACCCATCGCCATATCGTTCACGGATATATACAGGAAAAGGGGAATCCCGTCCTTCGGAGGTACCAGTACTGGCGCTTCTGTCAATTGCTTCTTAATAGTCTGAAAGGCCTTTTGGCATTGACTGTTCCACTTTCGGGAGGCATCTTTCCTTAACAGTTTAAAGATTGGTTCGCAGGTGGTGGTCAGATGGGATATGAATCGACTTATGAAGTTTATCCTCCCCAAGAATCCCTTTATCTCTTTCTCTATACGGGGTGCTGGCATATCCACAATGGCTTTGATCTTAGCCGGATCCAGTTCGATGCCTCGATTGCTCACCAAGAATCCAAGGAGCTTACCTGACTGAACCCCGAAGGCACATTTTACCGGATTGAGCTTCAAATTATACTTCTTGAGCCGCTCAAATAGCTTCTTGAGGTGAGTCACATGGTCAGATTCCGTCCTTGACTTCACTATAATGTCATCCACGTAAACCTCTATCTCCTTGTGCATCATGTCGTGGAATAGGGCCATCATGGCCCTATGATAAGTGGCTCCTGCATTCGTGAGGCCGAAAGCAAGTCGTCTATAACAAAACGTGCCCCAGGGGGTGATGAAGACAGTTTTTTCTCGGTCCTCCTCCGCCACCATTATCTGGTGATATCCCGCAAAACAATCGACGAATGAATACATTTCGTACTGAGCTGTATTATCCACCAAGATGTGTATGAAAGGCACTGGGAAATTATCCTTGAGACTGGCCTTGTTCAGATCCCTATAATCCACGCACACTCTCACCTTTCCTCCAGGCTTCGCCACGGGGACTATATTGGAAAGCCATTCTGGGTAAGTAGACACCATGATGATCCCAGCCTTGAATTGCTTGACTATCTCTTCCTTCACTTTCAAGCTCCACTCCGGTTTTAATTTTCTCAGCTTCTGCTTAACTGGCCTGAAACCCTCCTTGATAGGCAATCGATGTACCACAATATCCGTGGACAAACCGACCATGTCTTCGTGTGACCAAGCAAACACATCCTCATATTGGCTCAACAACTCAGCTACTTCTGCTTTTTGGTTGGGAGTTAGGTCTGCCCCAATTTTTAACTCTTTGGGGTTTTCAGGGGTTCCTATGTTGATGGTGATGGTTTGGTCTAGGTTGGGTTTGGGTTTATCCTCGACCCACTCTTTGATCTCATCGGGAGCGTCGTCATCATCTGCTTCGTCCTGCTCAATTCCCATCAAATCGAAATCCAGTTCTATATCAAAATCATAATCGTCTTTCAAATTTGGAAAATCGTTTGTTAGGCTAGAATGACTCAAATCGGTACACCTGACATGAAACAAAAATATTTGTCATATATATAAACATTAAGTACATGACTTCCTTTTCAATAATCATGACAAAAATATGAAATAGACGTGCAGATACATAAAACAAAACACCGTCTTAAAAACCCCTTGATCCCCCTACTCGACCAGATTCCGGGACACTCCTGCATTTACCCTTTTCTGGACATTACTGGCTGCACGGTCCAATTCCTGGGGATCACTTCGATTTTATAGCTAGTGATGGAGGGGGTTTCTGTATCTGGCACCTCCTCAATGATTGCGACGACTTGGCTTTGACTACCATTTACATTCTCCTCGGGCACTTCTAACCCGGCCCAATTGATAAATGGCGTGATCTGCTTGCTTTCCGTCATTTTCTTCTTTCCCTTTCCACTGGGGCCCGACTGTCCCGGGAGATGGCACTTTTTCTCGAACTGTTCCATAATTTCCTGTAAGAAATCCAACTGCTGGGCCATTCCCTCGATTGGGGGAAACTCCACCATACCCTCTGCTTCAGATGTGGGCCTGACTGCCCTTGGGGAGTGTTCATCATTGGTTCTCGGGATCCGGGCTCCGGTTATCCGCATGGGAACTTCCTTGTATGAGCTCTTCGATCTTGCACCTCCGCGATATTCTAACCCTGCCTTGCCCGCCTGCACTGGTATTTTGATGGGTTCGGTGATTCCTTGGCCGTGTTTGCCCAGCCCTTGACCCGGCTGGAAGTTCATCGCCATCATTTCCCGGGCAACGAAGGTGAGCTCGGGAGACATTTTAGGCTTTAACTCCGAAGCTCCCAATTGCTTGTATTGAGGGGTGCTGATTTCAAACGCCTGATAGCTGATTGGTTCGGCTGATTCGTCCACGTGGATGACAGGCATGCCTTTTACAGAGGGAACAGGGTATTCTGATTCTGCTGCGATCGTTACCAGGTGCCCCTCCATGATGAATTTTATTTGTTGATGCAGGGTGGAGGGAACTGCCCCTGCCATATGAATCCAGGGCCTCCCTAGTAGCATGTTGTAACTGGCCGAGATATCTAGCACCTGGAAGGAGATGTCAAAAGTATAAGGCCCGATCTCCACCGGCAGCTCAATCTCCCCTACCGTGCTCTTTCGAGATCCATCAAACGCCCTTACCACCACTTGGCTGGCCCGCAGGCGCTTAGGGTTGACTTTCATCTTCTCCAGGGTACTATATGGGCAAATATTCAGGGCTGACCCACCATCAATTAAGACCCCATTCATCATATATCCGGAGGAGATGACCGCAATGTGTAACGGCCTCCGATGCCCCCTCCCTTCTTCGGGTATGTCGTCGTCGGTAAATGATATTACATTGCTGTCCAACAGGTGGCCCACCAAGTGGCCGAATCTTTCCGTACTAATTGATTTGGGGACATGAGCCTCTTCCAGGACTTTGCTCAATACCCGATGATGATCATTTGATGCCAATGCAAGATCCAAGATTGATGTCAGGGGCGGTTGTACCTCCAGAGTTTTAACCACACTCGCCTTGCCGTAATTCATTTTCTCCCAAAACTCCAACGCTTTTTCCTCCAATATTTTCCCGCTCTCCTTCTTCGTGTTCTCAAGGACCCGCCTTGGTAGATACAATGGATTTCCCTTAGAGCTGACTGATGCACAACTGGCCTCCTCCTCGGTCTTCCCCCCGTAATTCCACGGGACAACCTTCATACTGGTAATTGGCAATTGTGACCTGGCTGCTATAACAAGGGGTCTTGGGGCCGACAACCGGATAGGCTTTTTTTTGGTCCCTTGAATTACTCCAACCAACTTGATAGGCTCCTTTTGCGCATCCTCCCGGGCATTGGTCACAGCCACCTCCTCTTCTATCTTTCTTATATATCTTAATCTTAAGGGACCTTCCGCCCCACTAGTTTCCACTGCATTCACGCCTCCCCCATTATGCTCGGGAAGAGGGTTGGCCTTCACATTCGGGGGTTCTGGTTGTTCCACCACGATCTCTCCGTTGTCAATCATGTTCTGGATCTTGTGTTTTAGAGACCAGCACTCCTGGGTGTCATGCCCAGGGGATGCCGAGTGGTAGGCGCATCTCTTGCTAGGGTCATATCTCTTGCCCTTCGGATCAGACGGAGGTGCTAGTTCTGTGATCTTTTTCTGGCTTACCAACAGGGCCAGTATTTGTTCCAATGAATCCCCCAATGGAGTGAACTCCCTTTCTGGCGGCTTTTCAAATTTTCGGCGCCCCTCATACCTCTGATTGTTGAAATTTGATGGACGAGTGGCCTCATTTCTTTGCATGCGGACCGGGGGGGGGGGGGTGGTCATTGTTTTCCCAGATAGTCCTTGCAGTACCAGGGACACATCCTCTTCCTTTCTCTTCTGGGGTCTCCGGGATGAACTGCCGTAGTTTCCACTCTGGATTTGCTCAGCAACAGCTTCAAGAGCTGTGAAATCTCGGATCTTTCCTGACTTCAATCCCATCTCAGCCATCTCCCCATGCTTGATCATTTCGGCAAAAGGCTTCCCTATCCCGGCCATCACTCTTTCATAATAAGGAGCCTCCTGGATATCAATGAAAGTCATAACCATTTCTGCCTCACTCATGGGTGGGTTCACTTGGGCTGCCATCCTCCTCCACCGCTGAGCATAGTCTCTGAAAGATTCATTGGTCTGCTTCCTGATTTTCGTCATCTGGTATCGGTCCGGGGCCATTTGGGATTGAAAGCTGTATTGGGTTAGGAAAGTGTGGGCCAGCTCCTCCCAGTTGTGGATCTTGGCATTATCCAATCTCGCATACCATGTCCTAGCCTCCCCTGTCAAGCTTTTCTGGAATAGTTGCATTCTCAATGACTCGTCCTCAGTATATCCTCCTAGCTCTCCGATATATACTTTTAGATGCGTATAAGGATCCCCTGACCCGTTATACTTTTCAAATTCGGGGAGTTTGAACTTTTCGGGATATCTGGTTCCCGGAAATATGCACAAATCGGAGTAGTTTACACTGCCATATGACCCAATCCCCTTCATAGTTTTGATGGCCTCTTCCATCTGCTTTATCTTCTTACTAACACCGCTGGCAACCTCGTCCTCTAGGATGATAATGACTTGCTTTGGTAGCTCAACTTTTGGAGTTTCTGGGGTCAGTACGTTCCTTTGAGATGATGGCCCTGGTGGGTCCTCGAGCTGTGGCCCTGATTTTAGTTTGAAATGCTCTTTGAGCAACATAGTCAGCTCTGTCATTTGATTTCTCACAGCATTGAACTCTTCCCGAGATACGGGAGCCAGGTCAGGATTCGGGTTCTCAGCCATCTCGACTGTTGATTCTCTGGCTTTCTTAGATCGGAAACGGGTTTGGGGCGCAATCCTGTAAATAAAATACGCCAAGGTTCAGTTCCGGGAAATGACGTTGGCAGATGCATGCTAAAGCAAATATTTTTGTATTTTTGGGTTTTGTAATCTTTTCCTGCAAAATAGGGTCAGAGTCTTTTTATTTTGATCAAGGTATATCAATATGAAATCATGATGCTCTCCAAGTTGTCCCTGTAAAACAGAGGTTAGTATCTTTCTTTTGTCACAGTGGGAGGTAAAAATGTTTGACTAAAGTATGACATCAGGTGCGTGAAACGTAAAAGGGTATGAAGAGACTTCCCATGCGTTGGGTTTATCTGAGGCTGACCTACCCTAGGTTACTCTCGCGGGCTTTTTGGCATGAAGGTTCCCAGATCTTCGCAACATACTCGAAGGGAATAAATCCGATCTTTCAATTGGATTGGATCTGAGTGGATGCTTTTCCTGAGCCTCGCCGGGGAGCACCCCTTTGAGTCCAGTAATCCACATCCGACGGGTTCGCCTCAGGAGGAGGAACTGCTCAACATACATTCATCATTCATTCATCGTTCCTCACCGTATGCATATGATGCTTTAATAAAGTAAAGCTTTTGAAAAGAAATCGCAATCACACCATTCACATACACGCAAAAAAAGCAAATTAACGCAAGCAACGCAACCACATATTTTTAGATTTTTTAAAGGATAGGAAAACATCGAGATTTTAAATGCGGCTTAAGCCCTCTACTGTCCCCAGCGGAGTCGCCAGCTGTCGACGCCGGGATTTTCGTCGTTTCGAATTTTTTAATATTAAAAGCCCTTTCCAATTTTAGCCTTTAGATTAAGATGTGATTTTTGAAAAGGGTCGGCTTAGTGTCGACGGGGTTTCGAAATGTCGATTTTCTTATGAGCCAATTGACCAGAGTCACCAGTTGGTATATTTGAAATGGATGTACCAACTCATCCGAATTTTGTTTTCGTAATCGCTGGCTCATATGTGACTCCGAGTTAATTGGTCCGCAAACCGAGATTCATAGAGTTCGGGGGCTTGCTTAAGCGAGGGGAAGGTGTTAGGCACCCCTCGACTTCCGTGAAATACGGTTACCGCAATCTCGATGTTTTCCTATCCTTTTAAATCTCGAAATGTGTGTGTGTGCATGCGTGTGCGTGTGTGCCTAAATGAATTTTTTTTGTGGTGTCCTTTTGCATAAAGTTGCTTTGATTTTATATGGCAAAATGTGTTTTGTCGGGAAAGCGTTTAGACGTCTTTTGACCCAAATGACGAGGCTTCGCTTTTTATAAGAAAGATTGATTTTAATTTCGAAAACGTTGAGGGTTTTTTATTAGATGTCATTTTAGAAAACAATAGTTTTAAACTTTTGTCAAATAGGAATCGAGACTATACATTGCCTTCTAACAGTTAATATAAATAAAATGAAGGCAACTTCTAGAACTCTTTAACCCTATGCACAAAGTTTAATTAAAACGTTTATTTATTTTTTACGAAAACATCTTTTATGACATTTTAAAACCAAAGGTAGCCTTTTCGTCAAACAAGGATCAAAATTTCGCCAAAACTCTTTACTTTTTAAATCTCGTGTATCTAATATCCTAATTTGATTCTTTTTAGAAGATCTTTATCGTTTGCTTTATTTTTTGGAAAATCGTTTTGTGTCGTAAATCAAAATAAACATTCAAACCGTGTCGGGGCTATCCATGGGCATGTGAGCCATCCAGACAACCCCAAACACCCACAATCACATATTTTTATTATTACGGGGCCTTAACCCGATCCCGATTCGGTATCGCTTCAAGACCCAATTTTACAAAATACACATTCATGGACTCTATACAAGGATTACATACGCCAAAACGTCCATCATCGGGATTCGATCACGAGGATCTCTTCCCTAGGCTCACAGTCACCCAAATCGCTATACAACCAATACGAAACCAAAACTAACAATTTTAAACATAACTATCATACTATATAGCTCAAATGTCACAACTCAATCACTACAAACTACTCATTTCCACAACGAACGATATATCACCGTACGGATGTCATCGGGGCGTTAGGAGGAGTTACGTTCCGATGGAACCCTCGCTAACAACCCCTAATCCACGGATCCTTTATCAATATATAACAATAAACTACATCGAATAAACCAATCACAACATTATGCTAACAATACAACAAATAAAAACTCAAGAACACACTCCCTTCACCTTGCAAAATGCCGATTAAAACTTCTATATTCCACAAATCGGACAACACCACAAGAATATTAGACTACTTAGCGCAATACAATGGATCTATTGCTTGAAATAGCCAAGATCCAAGCTCTCTCTCTCTCCTCCCGCGCACTTTCTCTCTCTCTATTTCCTTTCTTTTTTCTTCTTTTTTCTTCTTCTCGGGTGGAAAATGGCGATCTATACTGGTTCAGCAGGCAGCCGCAGATGCATCTGCGGCTAGGCTTGTTGTGGCCGTCCGAGCCGTCGCCTCGGCTGCCGTGTGCCGCGTGCCGCCCTCGAGCCGCGAGCCTGCCCCCTTTGTCGGTGGCCGCGATTGCATCCGCGACTGTCCGGCTCCTTTTTCTCGAATTTCGTGCCACGCGGTCTTAATTAGCCAATTTCTGCTGTGTTATTTTGGAATGCTGTTCCTTGATACATAAATCAATTCTGGGAATGATTTCCCGGCATCGAGACCCCACCCTAATGCTGTAATCGCCATGGTCCTTGGCCTTCTGTGGCGATCGCATCAGCTTTGTCTGGATTGCCCGTAGGTCTCACCTCAAATGACTCAATTCTCGTTTTGCGTTTGACAGCCTTGATCGTAAGCCGTGGTGGGAACTGCGTGTTGGCGTCCACCTCTCCTTTTCGTATGTCGGGTCAATTGACGATTTTGCCCTCCTGTCAGGGTTAGTACACAAGTGCAAAATTTGGATGTCTACAATAGGAATATAGTAGATTAATTGGAATAGATATTTTTGTCAAACTCTTGGAAAAGGTTTAATAAATATTTATGAATTTTCACTTAATGAATTGTATCGATTAAATAGTTGTCAAGAGAGCGAAAATATTTTTACGAAACATTGGGGGAAATTGTAGTCTTAACTTTTAAATCTGATATTTATTTTTGCTTAATAATTTGCTTATTTTAGTTAGTTAATTTAATTCCATAAAATTTGAATCGGTTGTTTAAATAAAATTGTGTTGATATAAAATTAGTACTTAAATATTATTATTATTATTATTTCCTCGTGGGATCGATACTTTACTTATTATTATATTACTTGTTGGCCACGTATACTTGCGTGAATTTGTTTATACATAAATCTGACAACAAGTTTTTGGCGCCGTTGTCAGAAAAATATTTTTAATAATTAGTTCAATATTAGTTACAATCAATTCGATTTTAATTTAAACGTTTCTAATTTTCTGTATTATTTGCTTTTGTAGGTTTTCATCTAGAAGTGTTAGCAGTTGCGAGTCATCGATCATAGCTTAAAATTCCGCTAACGTAACATTACGTTTTCCCGGAATTTTAAGGTTTGGGGATACAAAATTTGTGTATGAACACGAGATCGAAGGGACAAGAGCCAACTCCATACGTAGACGAGATCGAGAGAAGGTGCCGAGCCTTGAAAAGAGTTTGCAAAGAAACCGAACAAAAACAGGGCAACATGGAGGCTGAAGAGCATAAATCATTGAGGGACTACGCAATGCCATGAGTCATGGAGATCCAATCAAGCATTCAAAGGCCCGCAATTTAGGCTAATACCTTTGAGATCAAGCCTGGTACAATCCAAATGATTCAAAACTCTGTGCAGTTTGGGGGTTTACCCAAAGATAACCCAAACGATCACTTAGTTAGCTTTTTGGAGATTTGTGACACCTTCAAGTACAATGGTGTTACGGAGGATGCAATTCGACTTAGACTATTTCCTTTTACACTCCGTGATAAAGCAAATAGCTGACTTCATTCACTACAGCCAGGTTCCATCACTACATGGAATGATTTGGCGCAAAAGTTTCTCGCAAAAATTTTTCCACCAGCCAAAACAGTTAAGATGAGGAACAATATCACTTCTTTCATTCAGCATGATGCAGAATCACTCTATGAAGCGTGGGAAAAATTTAAGGACTTGCTGCGACGATGTCCTCACCATGGCATTCCTAAATGGCTACAAGTCCAGACGTTTTACAATGGCTTATTTAGTAATACAAGGACGAGTATCGATGCAGTGACAGGAAGAGCATTGATGACCAAGAATTTTGATGATGCCTACGAGTTGCTGGAGACAATGGCAGCAAATAATTATCAATGGCCATCTGCAAGGATGAATCAACCAAAGGTGGCTGGAATTTATGAGGTAGATGCGGTGACGGCATTGGCAGCACAGGTTGCTACATTAACAAAGAAGATCGATGCTTTAGGAGTAAAGCCGATACAGAATGTAGCAGCTATTTGTGATTTATGTGCAGGAAGCCATCCAAGTGAATAATGTGCAATCAACGCAGAATCAGTTCAGTTCGTTGAAAACTACAACAGGCAGCAAAATAACAACAATTACAATCTAGGGTGGATGAATCATCCAAATTTCTCATGGAGCAACAATCAAGCGCAACAACCTGCTCCAAAACAACCACACCCACCTGGATTTCAGAATCAAGTCCCACCACAGCAGGAGAAGAAGACAAATTGGAGGAGTTACTTTCTAGGTACATTGCACAGAACGAGAGAAGGATAAATAGTCAGGAAGTCTCAATCTGGAACCTAGAAAATCAGATGGGGCAGGTTGCTAACTCCATCAACAACCGCCCCCAAGGCACCTTACCAAGCAACACGGAGGTCAATCCTAGACGAGATGGTAAAGAACAGTGCAAGGCAATAACACTTCGTAGCGGTAAGAAGTTACTCGAAGTTGTTGAGGAAACTCCCAATCAGACATAGAAAGATGATAGTGAGGGTAACAAGCAAGATGAAAGTAATGGAGAGCAGGAGACCCCAATGTCAAAGAAAGATGCAGGCAAACAGAGCTCGATTGTACCACCTGTGTCTTTCCCCCAACGATTGCAGAAATCAAAGTTGGAAAAACAATTCTCAAAATTTTTGGAAGTGTTCAAGAAGCTGCAGATCAACATTCCATTTGCCGATGCACTGGAGCAGATGCCGAGCTATGTAAAGTTCATGAAAGATATCTTATCTAAGAAGAGAAAGTTAGGCGAATTTGAAACAGTGGCGTTAACTGAGGAGTGCAGCGCAATACTTCAAAAGAAGTTACCACCAAAGCTCAAAGACCCGGGTAGTTTCACAATTCCATGCACGATTGGCAGAAAATTCTTTGGGAGAGCGTTATGTGATTTGGGAGCCAGTATCAACTTGATGCCGCTCTCAATTTACTAGCAGTTGGGATTAAAAGAAGCAAAACCTACGAATGTCACACTGCAGCTTACGGACAGATCACTCACTTATCCGCGGGGCATAGTTGAAGACGTGTTAGTCAAGGTGGACAAATTTATTTTTCCAGCTGATTTCATAGTCTTAGACTTTGAGGAAGATCGGGATTTACCGATTATTCTTGGGCGCCCATTCTTGGCCACAGGGAGAACACTAATTGATGTGCAAAAAGGCGAGTTAACTATGAGAGTTTAAGATGAAGAGGTGACTTTCAAGGTGTTTAATGTAATGGAATCTCCAAGTGGTCAAGAAGAATGCTTTCAGATTATTGTTGGGGGTTTGAAAGGTCAGTGTTATTGGAGGAAGAAGGATGAACGTAAGTTTGGGGGTCTCAAGGAAAAGTTACGCGGGTGTTCAAGGCATGGCTTCCAAAGCAATTCATCAAGCATAAATTCGATCCAGACTAGAGAAAAGGGAGTAGTCAGGCTGAGACTTAAAAACAAGCGCTTATTGGGAGGCAACCCAAGTTTAAGTTTTTAATTTTAATTTTATTTTATTTTTAGTAGTTTTTATTTTAGTAGTAAATTTTAGTTTATTTTAATATTTTATTTTATTATTGTTTTTGTTTTGTTTCAGGTTATTTATGCAGCTCAGACTTAGCAGATGAGGAGGAAAAATGTTATATATTCAGGGAAATTGAGCATAAGTAAGTTCTCTAGCTTCTGAGTAATCCTTTTTAGCCTGCATCTGTGACGCCCCCAAATCACTATACTTACTATAGCTGACTTGGTGCTCACTATAAATGCTAAATCATTAGGTTTATAGATGATTTCTTTTATTCATAAACAAAGTTCTCATCATAATTCTCAAAGACCTTTCATTATTTCATACCAAGTCCTTATAATCGATGCAAGAGACTTGATACTCAATCATAACATTTTATCCTTAATATTTAGATATTCTATAACTTTACATATTCCAACATCCACAACATTAAATAATTAGGACTGCTCTTGAGAACAGAGAATTTCGCAGTGAATGCTTGCATCTTCACCCGTGATAAATGTTTGCATCTTTATCCGCGACAAATGGTTGTATCTTTGTTCGATGCAAAATTCTCTTTTCGTACATAACATTACCCAACAAGTTAAAACTCTCATTTAAAACATATTTGTTTATAGTGATATCTCTTCATTTTAATAATCCTACTTATCCGACATTCAGAATAGTAATAACGAGTTATACCTGGGTCCGAGGAACCTTAACGATGGATTTGACCAGTCAACATCGCTTAGCCCTGTCTCGGATGTACATCACTCACAAGTTATTTACCGATCCTCATCCAGATAAATAGATCATTATTAATACTTTGTTAAGTTTTAACAATTCTAGGTTTAATCAAAGTAAAGACGTAATAAGAGAATGTGATAAAACTTGATAATCTTTATATAATATTCGATTACATATGTGGAACTTGTTCTTATTACAAAATGTCATTATCACTACAGTTAAGAATAATTAAGGAAAGCAGTAAACTAGTCTACACATTTCTTCTTTCCTTTCTTCTTTGAGCCAGAGCTCTCGAGTTTGTCTGCAAGTTAGGTTTATTTGCAAGAGTGAGCTAAGATACTTAGCAAGTCTTAAACACATAGCATATGAGTGAACTCACACCGATATGGATTGTAAGGATTCATGGCACAACAATTGATATTACAAATGTTTTTAACATAGCAAGACTGAGTGGTGATTAGACTTGAACTGTTCTTTGTCTTTCGACTTAGAACCATTTATAGTGGATATAGATAGGGGATCAACCTATCGACATCCTATGTTATGCATAACATACCCTACAATGGACAGATCAGGAATAATGATACATATTCGTTCATCTCAGTTTACTTCACATGTCATGATCGCCCCAAGACAACTTGGTTTGATATAATAAAGCATGATTCGAAATATATCATGAATAAGCATTTCATTTTTGCAAGTTATGCCGAAACAAGAAGCAATAACTCTTGTATCAAAGATTTATAACATGTTGCATGTGCAAAATGTATAAATCACATAAAAAGCAAGTAAACAAACGTTAAGGATATAAAACTTGCCTTAAACACAATTTAGAGTTTCTCGGTAATCGTTTAAAACGCCTATATAAAGGGTTTCGTGTACCGAATGTTAGTTCATCAAATTTTCTTGTTCTATAACTGTTTTTATAACTAAACTAGACTATTTTCATTAGCGGAATGTTTAGGAGGTATGGCTAACTCAAAACCTTATTTTTGGTGCCACAAATCCGAGGGTCACTAAGAAATTTTTAGCTTTGACGTCCTTTCCGGTAACTGCCATAACCTTGTCATACGAAAACATTTTGAAATGATTAGTGAGTCTAAATTGCTTAGAATTTCATGATCTACAACTTTCATTTTTATTTCTAAAGCAGATTCAGATTTTAAGTTTTCGAATTTTAGCAAAAATAGTCAGTGAGCATGTTTTAAACAACATTTTTAAGGTTAACCATGTGAAACACGGTACCGCTTGCTTTAACTCTATAAGAAATTATGTTATAAGACTCAATAACACTTTATAACATAAAAATAATGAATCATAAACCTTCTCATAGAAAGATTCATGACTTTTGCTCAAGAACACGCGAAGAACGGATAAACCGCACATGGTAACGACTATGTTCTTGAGCTTTTGATTTTTGTAATTAAAATAATTTGAGTATTATAACTGCTTACATAAGTGATTATTACACTTTATAATTGACAAAATTGGTCCTTATAATGGCTTGCATAATTGATTAAAATAATTTATAAAAAATGCTCAAGAACATACGAAGAACACGGAGAACGGATAAACCGTATATGGTAACGACGTATGTTCATTAAGCTTTAAATTACGAATTGAAATTTGACATTATAACTACTACAAAATGTAGAAAGGCTCAAGAACACATGAAGAACACGGAGAACGACAATCGTACATGCTATGACTCGCGTTCTTGAGCTTTTGAAAAATTAAAGACGAAAGAAAAATCGAACATAATAACTTTTAGAGATTGTACCTTTGGTGTTTGCAAGCTTTAACTATTTCTTTGCAATTTCAAATGTAGCAACTCACTAGAACTTTCTCTCAATATATGTATAGCTTTGATACTTGATTTTTGAGCTTGAAAATGAATAATGAAACAAATGAATTAAGCTTGTTATTTATAGGCCATGCAAAGCTAGGGCATTAAGAACATTTTTGCACAACTTCCAAGGTAAGCTAACTTTAAGTGCACCACCCTTTCCCACTCCATTTGGCAGGCCATTATGCTCCATTTAATGCCATTTAATGCTTGTAATCATCATGTTTAATGACATCACCAATCAACACACGTTAGGTATTTTGCCTACTGATGATGAGTTCTAGGGCTTACTTGGTTGGTGCATTAACCATTTAATTGAGGGGTAGTCAAGGTCTTTTACCAAGCTTGATCAAGAGTAGATTAGTCCTTTTTGATAATCTAGCTTAGTCAAAGTTAGGTTAATTAGCAATAACCTAGGTTAATTAGGTTTATTAATTCACCGATTAGTTTAATTTATAGCTTAGATTTATCTTTAGCTTAATTAATCTTAATCCTAGTTAGGTTAAGTTTAATTACATCATAGTTAGGTTAAATGGTAATCTAGTTACCCTAACCTAGTTCGATTCCAACCGGATTAGTGCAAATCATCTAATTAGGTTATTTAGTTAGTTAATTTAATTAATCTGTAACTAGGTTTAGGTCTAGATTAGGTTTCATAATCCAGTTATCTCTAACCTAGTTCATTTCTAAGTATTCCGGTTGAATTTATCTTTACTGATTTAAAAATCAGATATTACAGAGTTTTGTTCCAAATAAACACTATTTTGTAAAATGAAAAGTCCAAAAGACGTTGCACATTTTTTGGTGAACAGTGTTTTTGATTTCCATTTATCAGAAAATGGTTAAACGATCAAAAAGGGGAATTTTTTTTTCGTCTTTTCCTTATTTCGTCCTATACTTGACGCGTTTTTTGAGAAAAACTTTTATCAGCTATAACGTGTTTTCAAAGTGTAGGAAAGATGAATCCTGAAACAGAATGTCATTTCGATGTACACATCTCGCTCGAGTGCTTAAGTTAGATTTCCTAGGGTTTGGACCCTATGGTTAGGGTTTAGGTTTTAACTTATTTTTAGATTTTTTAAAAAAAAAACTTTTATTCTCCTTTTACGTGCTAAGGTTGGATACTCGGACCGAAACATGAAAATAAATAATAACGAAGATTCCATAACACATATAAGATGTAATTCAAGCTTTATTTATTCATATAAAGTCGGATTACAACTCTCTCACAAGTTCAGAATATTACAGCATCTACTGCAAGAACATTGACTGGCGATTCGTAAACTTGTTCAAAACTGAGTCAATTGGGTCATCATCTTCTAATACAACTGTCTGTTACTCTAGAAGATGGAAACTTAACCTCTCCACACCTGGATCCCTGTAAATAATTGCAAAACCAAAAATTCTCTAAGCTGCCTCACATGTAGAAACATACCTATAATCATGATAGATTTTGATTTCATCGAGGTCTTCATGTGCTTCTGTATTGTCTTTATTTTGATAAAAAGTAGCAGTGATCCGATCATGACCTTTGTTTAAATATTTGAACAAATACTTTATTGACCTTGATTGATTGCACCACTTAACATTAATATGAGCCTGATACTTTAATAATAGTTGTAGATTATATGGAACAACAAACCTATTGTCAAGTACAACTCCATTCTTTTGCACAGTTCTTCCATCATCTCTTCGTCTATATAGGGGATAACCCTCACCATCTACATTGGTTTGATAATTGAACTGTAACGACCCCGAAATTCAGCCCACTTTATTCCCTTAAATCTTGTATTTAATAAACATTATTTTCATTACGTCCAAATTTCGGTCCGTTAATAAATCTTTCATCACCTAAATTGATCAATTATTTAATATCAATATCATCAATTACCAAATTTTCGGTATAAATTTTTCTTTTTCTCAACTTAATCATTGTAATAAAACATTTGGATATTTAAAATCCTTACATTTCAATCCTAGTCCCATGGATCGCAACCTTAACCTTTATCTTTTCTTTTACTAGTGTCAAACAACTCAACATTCACAATTTAGTATTGTTCATATCCATACAATTTTCTTTGTTTCATAATTCATAATTCATAATAATTTTCTATCCTGACCATCATCATGAACAATCACAATTCATAACTTAACACTACTCGCTCCATCCAGATCCAACATATATGTACATACAAAATAGCACTATAAACTTAACAATAGTATTCACATTATGTTATTGAAATATAACAATAACGTTCACAACCTTCTGTGATTATCCGTCTTTATATCATCTGATATTTTTGAAATTCATTTATTTCCTGCAAAAATGTTTATTAAGCAAGTAATGAGCACAACGGCTCAGCAAGTTCAACAGTTATACTTCACGTAGCACATACCTTATCATGCTTGGTGTGTGTCATATATCATGTGCTTGCGCTTCTACTATAGCAATATATCTCATATATATTCATATCGTTGTACAAAATACACATTGTGGTCATATTAATCACGTATCACGTAACACATAATTTGTATGCAGTTAAAACAAAAATTACATATTATAATAGTCCAACATTTAACAGAAAAGGGAATGAAGAACTTGCCTGGCGTCCAATTATTTAATTGATAGCTTAAAACTCTCTCTCGATCAACCTATGATCATAGAATAATCAAATGATAATTATTTATCCTCTTATGATATTAATTTAATTAATTAATACCATTTCTTGACCAATTATTAAATGATATGGTTAATTATATTAACCTCGTTCCTTAATAAATTAATTTAACTTAATAACCAATGCCTTCACTACGTGCAACCCGGTTCATCGGATAAAATTCAACATATCTGGGTGTCTCAAAATTTTTATTTAACCATTTTCTAAATGGTAACCTTATTAGATTAATATTTAAATAATTAAATATTAATCTCCAATATTTAATATTTAATTAAAAGTATTAAATTTAATGCCCAAATATCATTTCTATATTTTTAGTATTTTTCTATAATTTTCTGGAATTTTTAAACAATTTTTAAACATTTATTTCATTAAAAACTAATTCTGGGGGCATTTTGGTAATTTCTGCGCCCTTAGGGACATAACCGGAATTTTCTAAAAAGACTGGGGGCATAACCGTAATTTCAGTAACGTTAGGGACAAATCCGAAATTTTTCGGAAAGTCTAGGGGCAATTATGTAATTTTACGCACTCTAGGGACACGTTTGGTAATTACCGGAAATCCCAGGGCATTATCGTAATTTCGCCACGTGTGTCGGCCGCGCATGGCGCGCGGCCTCCCCAACACCAACGCCAAACGACGTCGTTTCTCAGCCTCATTTCTGGTCTTCGCGCAATGCGCGGATTTTCTTCAGACGCGGCCCAAAAACGGCGTCGTTTCATCCCTGTCTCCGGCAAAATTTGGCCGCGCGCAATGCGCGGCCCTCCTTTTCTCCTTCCCAGTTTTTTTTTTTTCGCGCAACAGTTGGCCATTTTTTTTTTTTTTAAATAAATTCCATTTCCACCATTTTTGCTCCCAATTTCACAACATAAATATTCCAAAAATCACATAAATCATACATAATTATCCAAAAATTATTTGTAACAATTATTCTAATTATTTACAATTTTTCCATAATAATAATTTATCACTAAAAATACATGAATAATTCAAATAATTGAATTATTTTACCTTCCTTAAAGCTTTACTTCTTCATTTGATAGTCTCAAAACTTTCCTTTCTTGATGGTGGCTATGGAGTTTCCGAGTGGTTGGAGGTGGTGGCGTTTGGATGGTGAGATGGTAGAGAGGGATGTGTTTTTGTTGCCTTATTCTTTCTTTTCTTTTCTTTTTCTTTATTTCTCCCTCTCTTTTATAACCAAACACTTAACTAAAATTTAGAAACAAAACAATTCCACCGCCCATGCAATTCGGATAAGCCACGCAAGCCAATTCTTTTCCCTTCTCTCGAATATTCCAAAATTGCATGCCATTTATTTAATTTAATACATTACATAATTACTTCGTATAATAATATTCTATATAATAAATATAAAATATTTATTTTAATTCACTAAAAATCATAACATAATTTATAAATAATATTAATACCACTTTTGGGTACTTTACTTGACAAATTTTGTACACGCATATCGCCATGCATGTAATTATATGAGGTAATTTATACCTCCAAAAATCATAAAATAATTCATAGAACGTATAAAAATTATTTTTCACAATTTTTCACTTTGTTACTTGGACATCATGTTACGTTAACATGTTCACGTTTCCGAAATATTATCTTTCATAAAAGTCATAATAATTTCATTATACATAAATATAATTTTTAATAACTTAAAACATTCATTTTTCTTATTTATTATTCAATTTCTTTAATATTCACACTAATTTCTTATATAAATTATATAAAACTTAATATTATATAATTTATATATTTACATTTTTCCTTTCTTAAATAAATTCTTAATTTCCTCCAACCTTATTCCATTTAACCATCTTATATAAATTACATAATTATTCTTATATAATTATTATTTTCTTCATACCTTATTTTAATTTCCTTATATAAATTATATAATTATTATTATATAATTTATATAATTACCTTTCCTTCTCAATTAATTTCCAAACTTCTTCCAAAATTCTTGATAAACTCTAAAGTCCACACATACAATTTTACCAACTCCCTCATTAACTTTTCATAAATTTTTCGGATTAATTTAATTATTAATCCCTTAATTTCCATAATTAATAACATTTATAATTATCAATTAAACATAACACACATATATATACAAATGTATATATATGAATATATACATATTTAATTCATGCATTTACATTATCACATAACCTTATTTAAAATCATAATTTTTGTACTTCCACAATAATTAAATTGTACAATTTATTGTACATTTACCTGAAATTTCTTTTATTCTTCATAAATTGTATTTACACAATTTATTTACTTTTCAATTATTTTAAATTCACATAATTCATCACCATCTCTGTACAAATTTAATTTACTAATTAAATCCCTTCAAACACTTTAAATAATAATTAACTTAAACAACCTTGATATTTTTATCAATTAATTCTTATTTGATATTATTAAAGGAATCTTGAAATCCGGATCCTCACATTCTTCCCCCCTTAACAGGATTCCGTCATCGGAATCATAATTACCGTAATAATCATACATATATTATTTATAGCGCCTTGTTATACCTTTATATTGCTGAATAAACCCAATCCATAATAATCATAACCTACCTCTTAATATCCATAATTCACAGCTTTAACAAATGACATCATACCGATCGTAACAGTCGGAATATTAAATTCTTAACTTAATTCACAATTTATTTGTAATACCACATTTCATACTTCTCTAAAAATTTCTTAATAAAACCTTAACTCGTTTCTTGATATACTTATCAAGATAGTTTCTTACTTTCTGAAAAATTTCCTTCCTTTTAATAATACATCTCCTTACTCTATTCGCTTATTTCATACCCTCTATCGCACATCATTTATACTCTACACATTCGTCCTTCTTTTCTTAATTTATATAAATCTTCTTCACATTTCATAATTCATTTCTTAATACCTTCTATCATTCAACACTAGGTTTTAATTGCTAACTTTTACTTAATTTTATCATAATCTTTATTTGGAATTATTTTTAAAATCCTGGGTGTCACATTCACCCCTCCTTCATAAAATTTCGTCCTCGAAATTTCTATGTACTCGTACTTCACAATTTCTTTGCATTTATTCCACATATATTTATTTCATTCTCGTAGTCATTGTATATTGCAATTTTCTAATCTATCACATTTCATAATTTCTTTACTTCACCATTATTGCTTTCATTATTACTCACATTTACATAATACTACCCCATCCTACCATCCAATCTTCGTAAGAGTAGAGGAATTCAAAATTTTTATTTTGGAAAACTTTCATGCTATGCTGAATGAACATTTATCCCGGTTTACAGTACTTCGCTCCCCGAGTACTTCATACTGCAAACCCTGACAGTGGATCAATCTGTCATTAAAGTGATGGAAGTGATGGATGTTTCACCATATATTAGAACGCCAGATGATCAATCTGCAATGCCTATGTCTTGCTATGCCAGGTGACCATTCGATCAACCTGCAATGGTCTTAATCTTTTTGTTCATCTCAGCCTTAAAATTCATTCAAAAGTAATTTGATTTGGTATAACTTTCAACGAATACGAATTCAATAAATATAATTTAAAATTTGTCTAGCTGAATCAATAGCTCATACTTATATTCCTTCAACGCTTGTCTAGCTAGTTCAATTAGCATAGACTTACTTTTAATAATTTATAATTCGCAGAAATTTTTAAAACATTCATCATGTCAAAACTTTTCAAAACGTCTAGCCGAGTCAAATGACAAAGACTTATAGCTTTGACATACCTTCACAAATCAAAATTATTTATGACTTCATATTACCGCATCATCTTGACAGTACGTTGAGGATTCCGTCGTTAATAATTCCTACACCATAAACCATACTTTATGGTGTTGAATCATCTTATAACAAAATAGTACCGCACCGTCTCAACAACACGTTGAGCATTCCGTCATTCATCACATTTACACCGGGATAAAAGGTGCATGGATGATTCTTTTGAAATACATTTTGATGTAAAAACATTTTTGTCTAGCCGAGTCAAATAGCATAGACACTTTTTAAATTGCTTAAAGGTTTCATTTATATTTTTCAAAGCACACACGTGCCAAATCAACTTGAGGCCAAAATTTTCGAAATCTAGCAAAGCTAGAAGAATGGGAATATCCTAAATTCCCTAACATTCATTTTCAGTTTCTTTACCTAATTAATAAATTTATTGCTAGGACTATTATTACCATTATACAAAAATTTTCTAACTACTCCAACATTTCTATTCCCCCGTATAGTTCATCAAACTTACCACACATTATGAGTCCAAGAGCTTACCCCAAGAATATGAGTTTAGAAGCTTGTCCTAGCAATATATAGTCTGAGAACAAATCAAAGACTATCCATATGCTGAGGGGCTCAAACATACCATACAATTATGAGTCATGGACTTACCATATGCATGAGTTTTAAGAACTCGTGCCTACTTAATATTACATGTCTATTAAACTGCTAACGCGACTCTAACATTTCAATGATTATCACATAGTACTAAGTAAACACAAATCCCCCGCCCATACAAAGGATTGTGCAACTCAGTCACCACGTGAGTCTTCAATTGAAATTTCGTACCCAAGCTTTCTGCCCCCTCATCATAACTTTTCTGTCATTCATGTCTCATTATTCTCTGAATTCTTCTTGTACTATTTCATCGTACCATATCTTTTTATAGCATCAAACTATACCTTTTGGACCATTAATATGTCCCTCTGTTCTTTCATATTCTCATTTGATCTCATCAAGATCTTGCTTTACATTCTATTCCTTACTCGCTTTCCTTATCTTATGATCGTATCGTAGTACAATCCTCTTACCGTTCCTGATTATATTATTATGATCTATTCCTATACTTTTTGGATTACCTTGTCATCTTTATTACTTAAATCAGGTGTCCCCTGATTATCTTTGAGATTCATCTTTGAATCATTTCAAATATTCCTTTAGATATGTTCTTAATTGAACTTATGAATTTCCTCAATTCATTACCTTCATTCCGATCTTTCTTAACATCTTTATCTTTTGCTTATAATCTTCTATCTTTCATATTTCTTTCACTTTATCCCATATTAGAGAGCTGTATCTCTTAACTTATATCTTTCTCAACTTATATCTCTTCATTCTAATTCTCCCATGTTCATCAAACTGATCACGTATTTGGACTCAAGAACTTACCATAATCATATGGTTGAGGAGCTTGTCCTAGTCAGGCCATAGTCGCCCATTCGCTAAATGGGCTCCGCCATATAATCATGAGTCATGAGTTTACCATACGCTTGAGTTTTCAGAACACTCAACTAGCCGTACTCTTTCTTACTTTAGGTTATAGCCTAAGGTATCATTTACCTAAGGGTTATAACCTCTAGCTCTGAAACCAATTGTAACGACCCCGAAATTCAGCCCACTTTATTCCCTTAAATCTTGTATTTAATAAACATTATTTTCATTGCGTCCAAATTTCGGTCCGTTAATAAATCTTTCATCACCTAAATTGATCCATTATTTAATATCAATATCATAAATTACCAAATTTTCGGTATAAATTTTTCTTTTTCTCAACTTAATCATTGTAATAAAACATTTGGATATTTAAAATCCTTACATTTCAATCCTAGTCCCATGGATCGCAACCTTAACCTTTATCTTTTCTTTTACTAGTGTCAAACAGCTCAACATTCACAATTTAGTATTGTTCATATCCATACAATTTTCTTTGTTTCATAATTCATAATAATTTTCTATCCTGACCATCATCATGAACAATCACAATTCATAATTTAACACTACTCACTCTATCCAGATCCAACATATATGTACATACAAAATAGCACTATAAACTTAACAATAGTATTCACATTATGTTATTGAAATATAACAATAACGTTCACAACCTTCTGTGATTATCCGTCTTTATATCATCTGATATTTTTGAAATTCATTTATTTCCTGCAAAAATGTTTATTAAGCAAGTAATGAGCACAACGGCTCAGCAAGTTCAACAGTTATACTTCACGTAGCACATACCTTATCATGCTTGGTGTGTGTCATATATCATGTGCTTGTGCTTCTACTATAGCAATATATCTCATATATATTCATATCGTTGCACAAAATATACATTGTGGTCATATTAATCACGTATCACGTAACACATAATTTGTATGCAGTTAAAACAAAAATTACATATTATAATAGTCCAACATTTAATAGAAAAGGGACTGAAGAACTTGCCTGGCGTCCAATTATTTAATTGATAGCTTAAAACTCTCTCTCGATCAACCTATGATCATAGAATAATCAAATGATAATTATTTATCCTCTTATGATATTAATTTAATTAATTAATACCATTTCTTGACCAATTATTAAATGATATGGTTAATTATATTAACCTCGTTCCTTAATAAATTAATTTAACTTAATAACCAATGCCTTCACTACGTGCAACCCGGTTCATCGGATAAAATTCAACATATCTGGGTGTCTCAAAATTTTTATTTAACCATTTTCTAAATGGTAACCTTATTAGATTAATATTTAAATAATTAAATATTAATCTCCAATATTTAATATTTAATTAAAAGTATTAAATTTAATGCCCAAATATCATTTCTATATTTTTAGTATTTTTCTATAATTTTCTGGAATTTTTAAACAATTTTTAAACATTTATTTCATTAAAAACTAATTCTGGGGGCATTTTGGTAATTTCTGCGCCCTTAGGGACATAACCGGAATTTTCTAAAAAGACTGGGGGCATAACCGTAATTTCAGTAACGTTAGGGACAAATCCGAAATTTTTCGGAAAGTCTAGGGGCAATTATGTAATTTTACGCACTCTAGGGACACGTTTGGTAATTACCGGAAATCCCAGGGCATTATCGTAATTTCGCCACGTGTGTCGGCCGCGCATGGCGCGCGGCCTCCCCAACACCAACGCCAAACGACGTCGTTTCTCAGCCTCATTTCTGGTCTTCGCGCAATGCACGGATTTTCTTCAGACGCGGCCCAAAAACGGCGTCGTTTCATCCCTGTCTCTGGCAAAATTTGGCCGCGCGCAATGCGCGGCCCTCCTTTTCTCCTTCCCAGTTTTTTTTTTCGCGCACCAGTAGGCCATTTTTTTTTTTTTAAATAAATTCCATTTCCACCATTTTTGCTCCCAATTTCACAACATAAATATTCCAAAAATCACATAAATCATACATAATTATCCAAAAATTATTTGTAACAATTCCCTTCTTTTCCCTTCTCTCGAATATTCCAAAATTGCATGCCATTTATTTAATTTAATACATTACATAATTACTTCGTATAATAATATTCTATATAATAAATATAAAATATTTATTTTAATTCACTAAAAATCATAACATAATTTATAAATAATATTAATACCACTTTTGGGTACTTTACTTGACAAATTTTGTACACGCATATCGCCATGCATGTAATTATATGAGGTAATTTATACCTCCAAAAATCATAAAATAATTCATAGAACGTATAAAAATTATTTTTCACAATTTTTCACTTTGTTACTTGGACATCATGTTACGTTAACATGTTCACGTTTCCGAAATATTATCTTTCATAAAAGTCATAATAATTTTATTATACATAAATATAATTTTTAATAACTTAAAACATTCATTTTTCTTATTTATTATTCAATTTCTTTAATATTCACACTAATTTCTTATATAAATTATATAAAACTTAATATTATATAATTTATATATTTACATTTTTCCTTTCTTAAATAAATCTTAATTTCCTCCAACCTTATTCCATTTAACCATCTTATATAAATTACATAATTATTCTTATATAATTATTATTTTCTTCATACCTTATTTTAATTTCCTTATATAAATTATATAATTATTATTATATAATTTATATAATTACCTTTCCTTCTCAATTAATTTCCAAACTTCTTCCAAAATTCTTGATAAACTCTAAAGTCCACACATACAATTTTACCAACTCCCTCATTAACTTTTCATAAATTTTTCGGATTAATTTAATTATTAATCCCTTAATTTCCATAATTAATAACATTTATAATTATCAATTAAACATAACACACATATATATACAAATGTATATATATGAATATATACATATTTAATTCATGCATTTACATTATCACATAACCTTATTTAAAATCATAATTTCTGTACTTCCATAATAATTAAATTGTACAATTTATTGTACATTTACCTGAAATTTCTTTTATTCTTCATAAATTGTATTTACACAATTTATTTACTTTTCAATTATTTTAAATTCACATAATTCATCACCATCTCTGTACAAATTTAATTTACTAATTAAATCCCTTCAAACACTTTAAATAATAATTAACTTAAACAACCTTGATATTTTTATCAATTAATTCTTATTTGATATTATTAAAGGAATCCTGAAATCCGGATCCTCACATGAACCCTTTAGGAAAGTGTTTTGAACATTTGTCATCTTTCATACATGGTGAGTTTTTGTTAGAAAAATCGCACGGCCCATGTATCATGAAGTTCTTCACAATTTCATATATCTTCGGATTTCTTTCTTGGTTCGGTCTTTCTGCTGAAATTATTTTGTCGATATCATCACTAGTAGGATACTTGTCTTTTGGATGCAAGAACAATAGAATATGAGCGTGAGGCAAGCCACATTTTTGGAATTCAACCGTATACAAAATCACTTCACTTAAGTATTTAAGTTTACTATCACATAAACACCTTGGATTATCATACAATTCCACATCATATAACCTCAATAAAATATTCACCGAACTAAGGTTAATGATTTAATTATCTCATACTATTTAAACCCCTAAACAATCTATCATAATTGCTTGGTTGTTCCAATTATTAATTTAATGAACAAACAATTTCCTTGACTCCTTTATTTATCATTTAATAATAAATAATTACCTGATAACATTAACTATTCAATAATAGTTAATTATTATTAATTACCTTAGTTATTATTTAATTAAAATAATAAATAATTAACTAATTAGTTTCAATTTTCTTTAATTATTATTTAACATTAGTTAAATAATAAATAATTTGTTACCTATAGTTCTCTTTAATTATTATTAATTAAATAACAATTTGTTAATTATCCTTACCTATTATAAGTTAAATAATAGGCAATTACTTTATTTAATCTTATCTTTCTTTAATTATTATTTCAACAAATAATAATTAATTAATTACCTTTATTACTCTTTAATCATTATTTAATGTTAAATAATGATTAAATACCTTTTCTTATTATTCAATCTCCATTAAATAATAAATAATCACTTTATTGACTTCAACTCTTCTTCAATTATTATTTAATATTAGTTGAATAATAATTAATTAATTACCTTTATCTCATCATTTGATATTAGTTAAATAATGATTAATTGTCTTTATTTATTATTTACATCTAATTAAATAATAAATAATTATTTTATTTAATTCTTTATTAATTATTATTTGACATAATAATTAATTACTTAAGCATTTTTATTTATTATTTGATAAATAATTAGCTATTTTAGTTTACTATTCACTGTTCACTACTGGCATTATATTGCACCTACATCTCTCGGTCGTAGAGCTCCCAGTCGTAAAGTGAGAGTCGTAGAGTGAAGGTCGTAGAGTGAGGTCGTAGAGTGAAAATCGTAGAGTGAGGTCGTAGAGTCAAAATCGTAGAGTGAGGTCATAGAGTGAAAACCGTGAAGTGAGGTCGTAGAGTCAAAATCGTAGAGTGAGATCGTAGAGTCAAAATCGTAGAGTGAAGGATTTAGACAGGAGTTTTCCTAGTTTTCTGCTTCTTAGTGCATCCGGATGTACTTTGGTTCAAACATTTTTAGAATGACCTATACACCTCAAAATCATGCACGATCGGATCCTATGGACACATAACTTGATCCTCTACCCCATATTATTTTTCAAATAATTTTTCAGAAGTATTATATACCGAAATTATCTAGCTACTCGCAACAGTGCTATAAAATGGACTGTTTTGGTAGAAAAATCATAACTAAATGTATACACCACAACTTTTGGTGACTCAAATTGGGTTTACTTCTAAAATCATAGGTATATCAAGAAAAAATAATAACCATCACAAAAAAGTTGAAGAGCTTGGAGATATAAGGCCTTAAACCACACTAACTCGCACGGTTTTTCCCGAAAATGAAGATTTCATGCATTCTTCCAATTTTACCAACATAGATATGCATGATAACACATGATAAGCTCATTAAAACATATATTTACTACTCTAGCATAAGTATGATCACCTAGAGCTCTTAATCTAGCTTCCTACCATATAAAGCACAAAGCACAACCATGGAAGCATAAAACTGAAACTTTGAGATGTGTACTACCTTTGTGATCTAATGGCTGGCCTTCTCTTCCTCCCGAAGTATGTGACAAAGCCTAAGGACATCCAATAACATTCCTTGAAACTCCTAGATCAAACGCTCAAAAACTTTCTTTGATATTTTCCTTTTTATGACTGTTTTGCTCGATTTCTTGCTTCTCTATTTTCTCTCTCTTAGCCTAAATGAACGGGAATGGGAAATGAGGGAATGACTGAGGTTATACAATACTCTCTCAGCCTAAGACAAACTAAGAGGAGTTGGACCCTATAGCCTCCTCTATGCCTGACTTGTCTCTCATTTCTTTAGCAAAACTCTGATTTCTTGAGCCTTGCACTGAGCGTGCTCTATTTCCTGGAGGTTTTGTCCCTAAATGAGAGACACTCTGCTTTTCCACCGGGTTATGTTATTACCCTTGGGCTGTGATGCTATTTGTTTTGTTAATTAAACCATTGGTGACCCAATTGCTACTTATATTGCAACTAAGCTTTGGGTTGCCTAAATTAAATTCCTTGGAATTTAATTAGGCCACTTAAAATTTTAAAATGCCCAATACCATTAATTAATAATTTTATTAATTAATTTACATAATTCAATTAGACTTGTTATATTCAATTTAAATGAATATTTAATTAATCTAAGATCTTATCAATTTATTGATATTAATATTCTTAGATTAGTCCACTAATTTAGTTATCCCATTAGTTGGACTTCCTTTAATTTAATTCCCATCATATAATAATTTACTAATTTAATCGCATCAAGATTTAAATTAGTTCATAAAATATTCATTACAATAATAAATAAATTCATAATTTATTTATAATGAAATTTAAAATTTTGCGGACATTACATTCTCCCCCCTTATAAGAATTTCGTCCTCGGAATTACTTCATAAGGTCACTTAAAAAGGTGCAGATAATTCTTCTTCATCTTTTCTTCTAATTCCCACGTAGCTTCCTTAACTGTGTAGTTCCTCCAAAGTACCTTGACCGAATGTTTAACTTTATTCCTTGGCGTTTGTTCCTTCCTATCGAGTATCTGGATAGGAATCTCCTCGTATGATAAGTCCCTCTCGACTTGAATCGGCTCATAGGATATAACGTGCTTATAATCCGATTTATACGGTCGTAACATTGAAACATGAAGGACGTTGTGAATGTGCTCGAGTTCAAGAGGTAAGGCTATCTCGTACGCCACTTCACTTACTCGCTTTAGAATCTCGAATGGCCTTATGAACCTCGGGCTCAATTTTCCTTTCTTGCCAAACCCGATCTTCCCTTTCTAGGGAGATACCTTCAAAAATACAAAGCTACCAACTTCAAAATTTCGCTTTTGACAATGCAAATCGGCATACTTCTTCTGTTGATCCTGAGCTGCTACTAGTCGAGCTCTTATTATCCTAATAGTATCCACGGTCTGCTGTACCAACTCTGGTCCTAGCAGTCTTCGTTCACCCACTTCGTCCCAACACAACGGCGTTCGACATTTCCTTCCGTATAACGCTTCGTATGGCGGCATGCCAATACTAGCGTGATAGCTGTTATTATATGCGAACTCCACTAATGGCAAGTGGTCATCCCAACTGCCTTTGATATCCATAACACATGCTCTAAACATATCCTCCAGTGTTTGTATTGTCCTTTCTCTCTGTCCATCAGTTTGAGGATGATACGCCGTACTCAACCTCAGTTGTGTTCCCAATCTTTCTTGCAATTCTCTCCAAAATTTTGATGTGAAGCGTGGATCTCTATCAGAGATGATAGATACCGGTACTCTATGTCGTGACACTATCTCCTTCACATATAACTTTGCTAACTGTTCCAAATTATATTTGATCTTGATTGGTAGGAAGTGTGCGGACTTCGTCAAATGGTCCACAATCACCCAAATCGCATGATAACCTTTCTGCGTAGCTGGAAGCCCAACCATGAAGTCCATCGTAATATGCTCCCATTTTCATTCCAGAATTTCTAATGGTTGTAGCAGTCCACTCGGTTTTTGGTGTTCTGCTTTAACTCTCTGGCATGTTAAACATCTGCTAACACACTCAACCACTTCTCTCTTCATATTCGGCCACCAGAAGTGTTGCCACAAATCCTGATACATTTTTGTACTACCAGGATGAATTGAATACCTTGTGCTATGAGCTTTTTGCAAAATCTCCTCTTTCAATTCCGAGACTAGTGGTATCCAGATCCTCTCCTCAAACCTTAGCAATCCTATGCTATCAATCTTGTACTTCAGTTCCTCCCCTTCGGATAAACGCCTTTTGATGCTGACACATTCTTCATCTTTCTCTTGAGCCTCCTTTACCTTGTCTAGCAAGGTCGGACTCACTTCCACTGCGAACAACTTTTCATCCGAATCCTTCAGATACTTTACTTCTAATTCTAGCTTTTCCATTTCTCTTATTAGTTCCTCTTGAGTAGTTAACATCATCAACTTCTCTCTATCTTTCCTGCTTAAGGCATCAGCTACTACATTTGTTTTTCCTGGATGATACAGAATCTCACAATCGTAGTCCTTGATTAATTCCAACCATCTCCTCTGTCTCATATTCAATTCCTTTTGAGTGAAAATATACTTTAGACTCTTAGGGTCTGTGTATATCTCACACTTCTCACCATACAAATAATGTCTCCAAATCTTTAATGCAAACACTACTGCCGCTAACTCCAGATCATGTGTCGGGTATCCCTTATCATAATCCTTTAGTTGTCGTGACGCATACACAATAACCCTGTCGTGCTGCATTAGCACACAACTAAGACCCTTCTGTGACGCATCACTGTACACTACGAAACCTCCCGTGTCGTCCGGTAAAGCCAATACTGGTGCCTGACTCAACCTCTTCTTCAGCTCCATAAAACTTTCCTCGCACTTCTCTGACCACACAAACTTCACAGTCTTTCGGGTAAGATTGGTCAACGGTGATGCTATCTTCGAAAAATCCTGAATGAATCTCTGATAATATCCTGCTAACCCCAAGAAACTCCTAATCTCGGTCGGTGTCTTCAGCTGTTCCCAATTGATAACTGCCTCGACCTTCGCTGGATCCACCGAAACACCGTCCTTGTCGATAACATGACCTAGAAGTTGCACCCTTTGCAACCAAAACTCACACTTCGAAAACTTGGCGTACAGCTTCTCCCTCTTTAGGGGTTCCAATACTATCCTCAGATGTTCAGCATTCTCCTCCTTCGTTTTTAAGTAAACTAGGATATCGTCAATGAATACAACAACAAACTTGTCCAGGTACTGCTTGAATACTCTATTCATCATATCCATAAAAGCTGCTGGGGCATTTGTCAGACCAAACGACATTACCAGGAACTCAAAATGACTATATCGAGTCCTGAACGCTGTCTTTGGTACATCCCCCTTCCTCACCTTCAGCTGGTGATACCCCGTCCTTAAGTCAATTTTTGAAAAGTACTTTGGTCCCTTTAGTTGATCAAATAGATTGTCGATCCTGGGTAATGGGTACTTGTTCTTAATAGTAACTTTGTTCAACTCTCGGTAGTCGAGATAAAGCCTCATGGATCCATCTTTCTGTTAGAGTTGATGCCCTAGAGGCTAATTATTTGATGTAATTGCTTAATATTTTTTGATATTATATTTGATTGCATAAATGAATTATTTTATTATGATTTCATTTACTGCGTTATATAAATGTTAGCATAATAAAAGTCCTTAGAATAGTGATACGAATTATATAGCTTCAAGTATGTGACTTGAACATGAGATTATATAATTACAATTAGTATCATTGCTTTTAAATGTCCCTAGTCGAGTATCATTGTTAATGGGACAACAATGATGCATTGAGACTAGTATGTGGATTGACTGATGGCCAAATCTCATTGGTCATAAATATATGAGATATTTGAGTCAATGCATAAGTACATGTTAGAGAACAATGTACTGGACAGACCCACCATGAGAATTCTAAGTGTCATAAGAAATTCTCATAGTGACAATAATGTAATGATCCTTCGACCTGAAGTCACTATATTATTACACGAGAATTTGTGTACTTTGATATCATCAAAGGTCACCTTTAATAGGGTGGACAATAAAGGTGATTATTGGGTACATCATGAATCGTGTGAGGAATATAAGTGATCTAGATGGAATTTAACCCTCCTATATATTAGGGGTGATATCCATAGGCCTCTTGATTGAGTAGGACTATGAAATGCACGGCCATGCTCAAATAGTGATTTGTTTCATATAGTCTACTCATTGATCAAGAAAACTCAAATTAAATTATGAAGAGTATGACACTTTCCATGTCTCGAGTTTAATCTAGGATGTCAAGGTTAAAAGGATTAAATTACTTTGAAACATTGGTCACGAAAAGGTTGTATCGAATCACAGATCTTATTATTATTTGAGTAGCAATGATGCATTACTAGATGCCGCTCGCTATTTATAATTTTATAATATGATTTTAAAATTATTGTCAATATAATA
This sequence comes from Hedera helix, assembly GCA_947179155.2. Classification (NCBI taxonomy): domain Eukaryota; kingdom Viridiplantae; phylum Streptophyta; class Magnoliopsida; order Apiales; family Araliaceae; genus Hedera; species Hedera helix. Next base: position 15,208,059 of record OX359275.1, on the reverse strand, counting down.
ATAACCTATTGGGTCACACACTTAGAACGTATTTAAAAGGGAATTAATTTAAATTGTAAGTATTTTAAATATGTCAACATGATTGATAGTATTTAAAATTATGAATTTAAATTAATAGGATAATTTGTATATATGTATATTAATTAAGTAAGACTTAATTAAAATATAATATATATAAATTCGAATTTTATTTTTCTAATTAAATTAGGTTTTGGTTAATTCCTATTAACTATTATATATATGATATATCAGTAGTCTAAATCACGTAAGGAAAAAACTAAAAACCCTAGCCGCTTTCAGAAAGAGGCTAGAGAGAAAAATAGTTCAGAAATTCTGATCTTGGTGGCTAGTACCGCATATCCCTTTTGCTGCAGATCGTGTGACGGTTCGCGGAGCGTTCGTGTGGATACTATAGAGACACAGTCGCTGGATTGCGTTGAAGATTCGAAGGCGTTCCAGAATTCCATCATCCGTTGTCCATCTCGGATAATCGGTAAAATAATCTAAACCTCTTAATTAATCTATTTTCGCTTGGATCCTGTCTTAGGGTTTCGATTTTTTTTTAAATTCCACTGCTTTTACTGTGTCGAAACCCTAACACTTTCTTCTTTACGAACAATATCGGTGCTCCCCACGGAGACACACTCGGTTGAACATACCCTTTCCCTAATAACTCCTGCAATTGTAGCATTAATTCCTTCATTTCCATCGGAGCCATCCTATATGGTGCCTTTGAAATCGGTGCGATCCCTGACACTAAGTCGATTACGAACTCAATTTTCTTATCGGGTGGCAAACCAGGCAGTTCCTTTGGGAAGACATCGGCGAATTCCCTTACCACAGGTATCTGTCCCACTTCACCTCCTACTCTTTGGGTATCAACCACATGAGCCAGATAACCTATGCAACCTTTTCTCAATAGCTTCTTCGCTTGCATCATCGTTAGACAATGTGTTTGTCTTGACGATTTACTCTCATAAAATACCACATTTGACTTACTCGGAGTCCTCAGGTGTAAGCATTTCTTCTGGCAGTCAATTACAGCCCCGTGATTAGACAACCAATCCATTCCAAGAATTACGTCAAACTCTCCCAACCGTATCGGAATCAGATTCACACACATCTTATTTCCTCTTATTTCAACACAACAGTTCCTATGAATATAGTTTACGGGGATAATTTCTTTGTTGGCTACTTATACATTCATAGAGTTTTCTAATTTCTCGCGGGGTAGTTCTAACATCTTAACAAATTCTTCAGAGATAAAAGAACAGGTAGCACCCGAATCAAATAATCCACAACTGTTAATATTATTGATCGGAAGAATACTTGACACTACGTTCTTTGATTCCATAGCATCCTGTACGGTCATATTGAATGTGTGTGCGATCGGTTTGCTCGGTTGGATGACTGGTCCCCCGATTGTCAATTTGTTATTATTCCCTTTATTCGCACTGCCTGCGTCTCCCTTCCTCTTTGGACAATCCTTCTTCATATGGTTTGACGCACCACAGTAAAAATATCCTCCACTCTTCCCCTTAGGGCATTGTGGAGAAAAGTGACCAGGTTGTCCACAGGTAAAGCAAACTCCCTTACCTTTCATACATTCTCCTGTATGATTCCTCCCTTATTTTTCACACTTATTTGCCTTCTTGGTTTCCCCTCCAGACTTACTTCCTTTGCTCTGGCTATCACTCCATTTCCTCTTATTCTGATTGCTTCCTCTGCTTGCATCCCTAGGCCCATCGTGACCTTTCTTCATCTTGTCTTAGTTGAATTTTACTAAGGCTTCATTTCCCCCTTCCGCGATAACCGCCCTTTCCAGAAGTGTTGCGTATGAGTCGATTCTCAGAATAGCAACCCTGCTATACACCCATGGTTTCAAACCCTGCTCAAATCTTCGTGCCTTCACGGCCTCGGTGTCCACCTGGTGTGGAGCAAATCTAGCTAATTCATTGAACTTTGAGGCATATTCGGCAACCGACATATTTCCCTGTTTCAAGTCTAAGAACTTCATCTACATTTTGTTTTGCATGCTATTAGGGAAATAGTTCTCAAAGAACAATTCTTTAAAACGCGCCCATAAAATAATACCCTCTCCAGCTCTTCCTTTGTTTGCCTTCCACCAGTAGTTTGCCTTACCTTTCAGCATAAAGGTGGCAAACGATGTCTTCTGTTCTTCGGCCACCCGTGTGACCTCGAACACCTTCTCCATTTCTTCAATCCAAGTCTGGGCCTCTATAGGATTTGTAGACCCATGAAATTCCAGTGGTTCTACCAGTTTGAAAATCCTTAGAATTTGCTAAGTGTGTCCCTGACCGGTTTACAACTGGCGGTACTTCTGGCGGTACTACTGGTCGTGGTCTATTCTACATCATTTCCATCATCATGGTTGTGAAAGCCCTTATTGGGTCTTCCTGCCTCTCATTGTTGTTTTCGACTTCATATACACATCGAATTCGGGGTATACATCTTGGTGGCATTCTCTGTTTTTAAACAAAACCTTATATTTATTATTTTGTTTATTACATTTTATGCACATCTTACTGATGTTAAACATTTAGTTTTTTTTTTATATTTTAAATATAACAATCAAACACATTTGATTTAAACAAACATAACTGCACTTATATTCATATACCACTGTTTAATACATCCCGTAACAACCTGTGGCATATAGCTATAAATGCTCATGCATCATCTAACTGATATCTATCCCCTAAGGAACAAAAGTGGGGATTTAAACCATCCTACCCCTTTTACGAAACAAAAGTCAAGGTCTAATACTATCCCAAGCCAAAACGAACATAATGGGATTTACAACATACAACTGCCCCTACTATCAACAAAAAGTGGGACTAAACCGCATCTATTTACAATCATAGTACTAACGGAAACTACACTCCCTTAAAGATAACATCTTCATGCTCCTGCCTGGCTATTATGTCCACTACACGACGGCTGATAGTGCACCTATGAAGATCCTCCTCCCTAGGATACCTTCGGATCCTATGCCTCATCCTCTAAAAGGCAGTGTCAAACACAAAGTTCAACCGATCAAACCTGACAGCACGAGCTTAACCCTCCCTCTCAAGTTCGTTCACCCTTATGGCAGCTCTGTCGAATGCTCCCGTGATACGGATTCTTTTTGCCACCTCTAGGTTAAAGCTGGCCTTCAAGGCCTCATGTTTCACCTGAAGCTCTGTTAAGCTCAGCTTCGTCTGATCACGCTCCTCCTTCAGTTCAGTTACCTCCTCGGATAACTGATAAGCTACACTCTTATAGCCATCTTTTAATTCCTGATGGACTTGATTATGTTCCTTAAGATGCTGAAGTCTACCCTCTAGTTCGTCATTCTTAGTGGTCAGCTCTTCTATGATGTCATTCACAGTCGTGCCCATGCCATCTACATACTCAGCTGACTCATCAGGTGACGTATTGTCATAATACTACACCTCCTCATCTGAATCCTCATCAGCAGTCTGTTGCTCCTCAACATCCGCCACAAGATTCTCCTCAGTGTCGGCCTCTACCGTAGGCTCTCCTGTAGGCTGCTCGATATGGACAATATGTTTATCCACAATTGCATCCTCTGCTATGTGACTCGGTTCCCCAATCTCTGCCATCCTTCAGTCACAACAGGAAAAATAGCATGCCAGTACAACAATAAAATATATTCATTGATGAAATCAAAAGATATTTTATCATGTACAACTCGGCTCGATGGATCTCCACAATCCACCTCCAAACAAAAGTAACTTCAATGAATCTCCTTGATCCATTTTCTAGTACACTCGATATGAGTATAATACTAAGGTTATAACCTAGGTTTCGCAGATCCTAAAGTTTATAACCCTAAGCTCTGATACAAACCTGTGACGCCCCCAAATTCAAGTACCAATACCTCGAATTCAATGTTCACGCAAAAATACATCCAATGTCTGCTAAACAACATTTTACACTAATGCGGAAAATATAAAATAAACATATGTTGTTTATTACAAAAGCTTTCTAGTCCCAAGGTCTACAACCTTTACTAAATACATCACAAACTACCAAAATGTTACAAAAGGTTTGTGTTACATCATATCATAGCTATGCAACAAAATGTGAAACAGGTAGGCAACTATCCAGCTTAATTAAGATTTCATCTTTCCTTTGCCTTTGTCCTTACCCGAGCCTTCAGGTTTGATTGAAAATGTTTTCATGATATAGCAAGAGTGAACAACTAGTTTTCTCAACAAGTTTTAATTGAACAATATAATATATCATGAATGAATTAAAGTAATAATCGAGCTGATTTAATAATGTAGGCTCAGTGATAAAACTGAATAACATAATCAGTACTCAAATGGATGAATGAAGAGTTAATTAATAACTGCACAATATAATCAAGACTTAGATGAAACAATGAAGACTTGATTACTGACTGCTGAGTGGTCCAATGGACCATGAACGCCAAGGCAACATCAGCCATTCGACTGACCCTTTTATAACCGTCAATCGTACTTGTGGGGATCAGCCTCTTGTACACCACGTGTATGCATAACATTAAACTTTGACTGTATCAGATGACCGACACTTATATTTTCCCCAATTTAGGGTTTATTCTCTTAGTACAAGAATCCTTACCAACTATTGGTTTGGATAGCTTTTATATTAATATTCAATGTCTAGCTAAATCAATTAGCATAGACTATTTCTTAAACAGTTCATGAATGCAAGAACTTTCAATACATGACAATTCGATAATGGAACTTGAATCCAACATGCACTATATGTGAATGTCAAAGATAATATCGATATGGGATAATCTAGCAATAATTAAACCACCTGAAATATAATTTGAAAGTATAACTCTAGTTTGAGTTAGGGAATTTACAGTAAATATAATCCGAAACTCGCACAATATAAAGTTGTGTAAGGTTAAGAAACTTGTCTGGTGCGCGAATTACGTCTACTTCGCTTAATTTAAACTTCTCTTGAAGACCTAACATTGAAAATGTTGGCCTAATAGTTAGAACAATACATAATCGCTTCACTTAAGTATTTAAGTTTACTATCACATAAACACCTTGGATTATCATACAATTCCACATCATATAACCTCAATAAAATATTCACCAAACTAAGGTTAATGATTTAATTATCTCATACTATTTAAACCCCTAAACAATCTATCATAATTGCTTGGTTGTTCCAATTATTAATTTAATTAACAAACAATTTCCTTGACTCCTTTATTTATCATTTAATAATAAATAATTACCTGATAACCTTAACTATTCAATAATAGTTAATTATTATTAATTACCTTAGTTATTATTTAATTAAAATAATAAATAATTAACTAATTAGTTTCAATTTCCTTTAATTATTATTTAACATTAGTTAAATAATAATTAATTTGTTACCTATACTTCTCTTTAATTATTATTAATTAAATAACAATTTGTTAATTATCCTTACCTATTATAAGTTAAATAATAGGTAATTACTTTATTTTATCTTATCTTTCTTTAATTATTATTTCATCAAATAATAATTAATTAATTACCTTTATTACTCTTTAATCATTATTTAATGTTAAACAATGATTAAATACCTTTGCTTATTATTCAATCCCCATTAAATAATAAATAATCACTTTATTTACTTTAACTCTTCTTCAATTATTATTTAATGTTAGTTAAATAATAATTAATTAATTACCTTTCTCTCATCATTTGATATTAGTTAAATAATGATTAATTGTCTTTATTTATTATTTACATCTAATTAAATAATAAATAATTAGTTTATTTAATTCTTCTTTAATTATTATTTGACATAATAATTAATTACTTAAGCATCTTTATTTATTATTTGATAAATAATTAGCTATTTTAGTTTACTATTCACTACTGACATTATATTGCACCTACATTTTTCGGTCGTAGAGCTCCTAGTCGTAAAGTGAGGGTCGTAACGTGAAGGTCGTAGAGTGAGGTCGTAGAGTGAAAATCGTAGAGTGAGGTCGTAGAGTCAAGATCGTAGAGTGAGGTCATAGAGTGAAAATCGTGGAGTGAGGTCGTAGAGTGAGGTCGTAGAGTGAAAATCGAGGAGTGAGGTCGTAGAGTCAAAATCGTAGAGTGAGGTCGTAGAGTGAAAATCGTAGAGTGAGGTCGTAGAGTCAAAATCGTAGAGTGAAGGATTTAAACAGGAGTTTTCCTAGTTTTCTACTTCTTAATGCATCCGGATGTACTTTGGTTCAAACATTTTTAGAATGAGCTATACACCTCAAAATCATGCACGGTCGTATCCTATGGACTCATAACTTGATCTTCTACCCCATAAAATTTTTCAAATAATTTTTCAGAAGCATTATATAACGAAATTATCAAGCTACTCGCAATAGTGCTATAAAATGGACTGTTTTGGTAGAAAAATCATAACTAAATGTATACACCACAACTTTTGGTCATTCAAATTGGGTTTACTTCTAAACTCATAGGCCTATCAAGGAAAAATAATAACCATCACAAAAAAGTTGAAGAACTTAGAGATATAAGGCCTTAAACCACACTAACTCGCACGGTTTCTCCCGAAAATGAAGAGGTCATGCATTCTTCCAATCTTACCAACATAGATATGCATGATAACACATGATAAGCTCATTAAAATATATATTTACTACTCTAGCATAAGTATGATCACCTAGAGCCCTTAATCTAGCTTCCTACCATATAAAGCATAAAACACAACAATGGAAGCATAAAACTGAAACTTTGAGATGTGTACTATCTTTGTGATCTAATGGTTGGCCTTCTCTTCCTCCCGAAGTATGTGACAAAGCCTGAGGACATCCAATAACCTTCCTTGAAACTCCTAGATCAAACTCTCAAGAACTTTCTTTGATATTTTCCTTGTTCTGACTGTTTTGCTCGGTTTCTTGCTTCTCTGTTTTCTCCCTCTTAGCCTAAATGAACGGGAATGAGAAATGAGGGAATGACTGAGGTTATACAATACTCTCTCAGCCTTAGACAAACTCTGAGGAGTTGGTCCCTATAGCCTCCCTTATGCCTGACTTGTCTATCCTTTCTTTAGCAAAACTCTGATTTCTTGAGCCTTGCATTGGGCGTGCTCTATTTCCTGGAGGTTTTGTCCCTAAATGAGAGACACTCTGCTTTTCCACCGGGTTATGTTATTACCCTTGGACTGGGCTACTATTTGTTTTGTTAATTAAACCATTGGTGGCCCAATTGCTACTTATATTGCAACAAAGCTTTGGGTTGCCCAAATTAAATTCCTTGGAATATAATTAGGCCACTTAAAATTTTAAAATGCCCAATACCATTAATTAATAATTTTATTAATTAATTTACATAATCCAATTAGACTTGTTTTATTCAATTTAAATGAATATTTAATTAATCTAAGATCTTATCAATTTATTGATATTAATATTCTTAGATTAGTCCACTAATTTAGTTATCCCATTAGTTGGACTTCCTTTAATTTAATTCCCATCATATAATAATTTACTAATTTAATCGCATCAAGATTTAAATTAGTTCACAAAATATTCATTACAATAATAAATAAATTCACAATTTATTTATAATGAAATTTAAAATTTTTCGGACATTACATAAGATTTTGTATTTTGGTTCACATAGTTAGCCTTAACACTAAATAAAATCAAGAAGCCAATTTAAGGTAAAAACCTTATTTTGAAAAAGAGTTAAAACCTAAACCCTAAACCTTAGGGTGTAAACCCAAAGAAATAACCTAGGCTCTTAAGAGAAATGTATACATCAAATTGATATTCCGTTTAAAGATTCGTCATTCCCACGTTTGGAAAACACATAATAGTCAATAAAATTATTTTCATGAAAAATGTGTAAAAATACTATTCACGAGAAAACGTTTTTCATTCGTTTGATTGTTTCTTTCATCTGTAGGACTTCTTACATTTCCACAACATAATGTTAATATAAGGTTTAAATGTTAGGGAACCAATAAAATTCTTCGAGGAAAAAGACGAAAACGATTGTCATCTTTTTGACTGTTCTTTTTATTGTTTTGATTTTTTACATTTCACGATATAGTATTTATATGGGGAATATATACCATGGAGCCACTGATATTTTTTCAAAAATAAAACGTAAAACACTCTTTAAACAAAAACGCTTTCCATTTCTTGAACATTCCGTAAAGGGATATAGTGTTTGTATGAAGTATAGATACGTAATAATCATTAATTTTTTTTTCAAAAAGCGTGTCAGGAATAAGACGAAATAAGAAAAAGATGAAAATTACTTTATTTGACTTTTTTAATGTCTAACTATTTTTTGAGAAATGGTCATCAAAATACTATTCACCGAAAAATATGCCAAGTCTTTTGTACTTTTTACTTCACAAAATAGCGTTTATTGTTAGTCAAAATCGGAACTGTTTATTTATATTTTATTTATTAGGTAAATTTTAATCTTAAATTCATTTGAATGAATAGCGTGAGAGGATACACAATCAACAAGTAATAAAGTAAAAGTAAAGTATCGATCCCACGAGAAATTAGTTCTAGCGTTTCCCAAATACTAATTTAAAACAAGCCAATCTCAGTTAAACCATTAATTGAATGGAAGAGAAATTGAAATAAAATAAATTAACATTTAAACTAGAAAACAATTTAAGATTGGTGAATCTAAGAATGCAATTTCCCCCAATATGTCATTTTCATCTCCTAACTCTCATCTCAATCATACGATCACGACGAATTGTCAACCGAGAATACGAAAGTACTTATAAGCATGTTTCGATAACCAAGTAAGCATATCCCATCCAAACGTATCCCATTCGACAGAATTCAGACAAGAATAACCCAAGCTAGATAATTCACTATTTTCTATGAGAACTAACATAAACAGGATTTTAAAGCACATATTCTCACATTGGCTACACGTGTCATGCATGTATATGTCTATCCTACACATAAATTATGCAAACGCTCCTAAAAACAATTACACAACACATGTTAACATGTTTAGGTCAAAACTTATAATCCATCTTCCGATTTCATACAAGTTACCAAAGTGATTACAAAACCAAACAATTAACAATCAGCACAAAACATGATAACCCACTCATATGGCCTTAACCAACGAATGATCAACCAAGAACACAACCGTACTTATATGCTTCTGTCAATAATAATACAAGAATACCCAAGTCTAAATAATCCACTATATTTTTATGAGAATTATAATAAACAAGGGTTATGAAGCTCAGGTTCTTAACTGGTTACACATGGTATACAAGTATATTCCTATCCTATAAGAAAATTATGCACTCCCACTATGTAGAATATCATAATCACATGTTATCACATTTGTGTCAACACACTATAATCTATTTGTCAATTTCATATAGGCGACCAAACTAATTATTAAGCCAAATAATCAATACATGAAAAACTAAACATGCTAATCTAATCCATGGTGCCAATTTAGAGAGAGAAAATCAATTCAAATAACTATTTGTATTCAAAAGCATACTTAGATTTCAATGTAAGTAGTATAGCCAATATACATAATAATCTATTAAGAAATCCATTACAATGAAACATAAAGATAAATAAGAGAAAAGAAAAGCAAACTAGTTGTCATTCCAGTTCAAATCTTCCTCCTCTATCCATCCATGGCTTTCATTGATAGCTCATTACTTGCTCTTCATCTTTTTCATTATTTTTTATTCCAAAAATTGGAGATTTAGGGATCAAGAATCAAGGGTTTGATAGTTTTGCATGAAGGAAACCACAATTTCTCCTCTTCTATCTCCCAAGAATTGCCTCTCTTAGCCCTCAAAAGGAATGAAAGATATCATTTAGGGCTGTAAAAATAGACTTAAAAGATGAATATGCCGACCTAATACAGTACCACCATCGTGGCGGTAGCAGGGGAGCGCTGCGGCGGTGCTTTATAATTTTTTGGGCAAAAAGCTTTGAGCGTCGCGACGGTGGAATTGAGCAACTCGACGATGACAACATTTATTTCCTATAAAAATAAAATTAGAATACATAAAAAATATATAATTAATATACATTACCTAAAATACAAATAGAACACATTAAACTAATAATAAACATAATTTACATCAATAACATTAAAAACACCTAAAAACAAACTAAAATGCTAAAGGATGCACAAAATCAATAAGTCCGAAAGTATTCAATATATAGGTATAGAAACCAGTTATCATTCATACGGAACAAAACTCAGTAATATCAGACTTTTAATCAGTAAAGGTCAATTAAAGTGGATGAGTTGAGAATGAACTAAGTTGAAGATAATTACTTGAAATCAAACTAGGTTATGTGTAACTAAGTTAGTGTAATCAAACTAGGAAAAACTAGCACAATTATACTAACTAGGAAAAAAACTAGCACAATTTGTTTGGAACTAAATCCAAGTAAAAATGAATCGACCAATCAAAAGAAGGGTGATGCAATGATGATGCAAGCCCTAAAGAATATTCCAAGAATATGTTAAGTTACCAAAGTGTAATTTGTCTGGGTACTAAAGCATAATAAGCCAGGCCCCTAACATGCAATTAACAAAACTTGATTTTCTATAAATACCAAGATCCCCTCTTCATTTTCTTCATTAGTTTCAAAGAGCAATTTAAAGCAAAAACACTCTATACATATATTAAGATAGAGTTCTAGTGAGTTGTTATCAAGAAAATTATTAAGAAATAGTTAAAGCTTGCAATTACATAAGGTCAATCTCTAGTCGTTATAATGTTCGATTTTCTTTCATCTTTAATGTTATTAAAGCTCAAGTACGCGAGTCGTAGCCATGTACGATTGTCGTTCTTCGTGTTCTTGAGCATTTATTTATTTTATAGTAGTTATAATGTCGAATTTCAATTCATAGTTTAAAAGCTCAAGAACGCAAGTTGTAGCCATGTATGATTGTTGTTCTCCGTGTTCTTCGTGTGTTCTTAAGCAATAGTTATAAATTGTTATAATCAATTATACAAGCCGTTGTAATGACCAAATTATTTCAAATATAAAGTGTTATAATAACATATGTAAGTAGTTATAATGCTCAAATTATTTTTAATATAAAATCCAAAAGTTCAAAAACATAAATCGTTACTATGAACGATTTTTCGTTATTCGTGTTCTTCGTGTGTTCTTGAGTAAAAGTCATGAATCTTTTTATGAGAAGGTTTATTTTTATTTTTATGTTATAAGTGTTATTGAGTCTTATAATATGATATCTTAACCAATTAAAGTTAGTGATACCATGTTTTATATGGTTAATCCTAAAAATATTGATCAAAGTAAGCTTACTGACTGTTTTTGCCAATTTTTGAAAACTTAAAGTTAGAATCAACTTAATTAACCTAAAAGCGTTGTAGATCATGAAATTATAATGAATTTAAACTCAAGAATCACCCTAAAATATTTTCGTATGAAAAAGATATGACAATTACCGTAAAAGAGGTTAAAGCTAAAAAAATTAGAGGACCATTCGGGTATTAAGGCTTACAATTATGATTTTGAGTTCGCTGCATAAAGAAATGATTATGCTAATGAAAATAGTCAAATTACGTTATTCTAAGACTTAATAAGAAGGAAAATTTGATAAATTAACATTCGTGTACGCGTACCCCTTTATGTAGGCGTTTAACAATTTACTAGAAAATCCTAAAATTAGTTTTCAAGGCAAGTCTTCTAAACCCTATTCAAATTGTTATGTACAAGTATTCTATCTCTTATATGTTATGTGAAGTCTTTAGCTGATGTTTGCAAGCCTTCTAACTTTTATATGTTATTTGTTATGTTTATGAGTTATGAATATGATTTATACACTTTATGTGCCAACGTGATATAAATGATTATAATGTGAGTTGTAAGTGATACTAAATTGAGAAATATGTTCAGTCAAGCCCTGTTAAAGTTTATCTGAATGCATAAATAGTGTAAGTGTTATTTGTTAGACTTGTTGAGCCGTCGTGCTTATTCTTGCGAACAAAACTTTATTTGCAGTTAAATAAAATGACGAGAATATCATGAACGTAAAAAAGAAGTATAAATTAGATTTCATGTTTTATTACTTGTATTTGTATAAAGTTATAATGGTTGTTGTAATACAAACAAGTAAACCATTCAACCAAATCTTATATGAATAATATCATTTATTATCAGAATGTTATTATGTTTTATACTTTGATATAGCCAAGAATTATTTAAGATCCATTAATATGAGTGAGGATATTGGTAATATGGACTGATCATGTTATGTCGATACTTTGAACTTTAGATAATTAGTAAAACGTTATTACAGTATTGATAATGAATTACTTATTAGAATGAGGATGGTAAATAATATTTGTGAGTACTGTAAGCATCCAAGACATGACTAATCGATATGAAGTGGTCAAATTCATCGTTAGGTTCCTCGGACCCAAATACAAGCTTGTTATTACTATTCTGAATGCCAGATAAGTAGGAATATTAATATGAAGAGATATCACTATAACCAAATGTGTTTCGAGCAAAGGTTCTAACTTGTTGGGTATGTTCTATACGGAATTTTTTTTTTGCACCGGACAAAGATACAAACATTTGTCACGAATAAAGATGCAAACATTTATCATGGATGAAGATGCAAACATTCATCATGAGATTTTTTGTTCCTAAGAATCATCCTAATGATTTAATATCGTGAATCTTGGATATGTAAAGTTATAGAATATTTAAATATTTAGGAATTAAAATTGGACCATTGTATATGATGTTATCCATTTATACAAATGAACTACAAGTTGATACTTGTATAAATAATGAGATCGAGATAAAATTAAGATCCAGGGACTAAGTTAAGAATTTTTTTAATATTTAGTCTAAAATAGACTAATTCAACTAATATGATTATGGGATCATTGGTTAAGTTGGTAAATATATGGAGTTTAACTCACAAGGCCTGTCGTAGCTAGTGCGGGGAATTTGGGGGCGTTATAGTTGGTATCAGAGCAGTGGATTATACCTTAGGATTTAATCTGATGGATTAATAATAAATGGACTTGTGAAGAGTCTGTAGACAATTAAAAAATATGCATAAATATTATTAAATGTCAATACATAAAAATATTATGTGAAAGAAATATATTACTCAAAATGAACTTTTTCTGGAGGAAGAAAAAACTCCAAAAAAATGAGGAACGTCAATAAGATATTAAAGAAATTGAATAAAAATAAAAAGAAGGGAGAGGCATGCCAGATATGTGGTAAAGATCACATAGGAATATGCTTGCAAAGGGAAAAGGTCTGTTATGACTGTGGACAAGATAGGCATCTTGTCACCAATTGTCTGAATTTCAAGGAATGTGATTGCTTCACCTTTGGAGCCCAAGATCACCAAGCAAGAGATTGCCCAAAGAAGAGGATGGCAGAAGGACTAACTTTGAGGAATATTGAGGAGATTATGAATGAGCCTATTTTAGAGCTTGAAACTAATCTCGAAGAATATCTCATTAAAGATTTGAAAAGGAGTTGATGAAATTCACCTAAGAGGACATCAAGATAGATAAAGACTTCAGGGAAAGTCATGCGGTCATAGAACCACCAGCTAATGGATGGAAACATAGATGTCTGGATGAAATTATGGGAAGTTTAGAAAGGGTTAAATGATGAGTTACAAATTTCATTAAGCAAAATGATAGAAGAGCATAATATTTTATAGGCATAACTTGTAGAGATAGTAGATCAGTACATCAAAGAAAACTCCAAACAAAAGAAAATAGAATATCCCTAAAGGGAATAAATCAAATGATAAGGAGAAGAGAGGAAAGAATAAAGTAGAAGCATGTAAAATTTGTGGCAAGTGTCACAGGGGAATATGTTTGAAAGGGAAGAATATGTGTTATAACTGTAGATAAGAGGGGTATTTTGCTACTAGTTGCCCAAATCCGAAGAAGAAAAAATGTTTTAGGACTGGTGATATGGGCCACCAGGCAAAGAATTGTCCGAACAAAGAAAGATCAGAAGAATCTGGTCTGTAGAAGAAAGAGGGAAGCTTATGAAGCAGCTAGGGGAAGCTAACTATATATTAACGTTTATGTGTAATGTAAACTATTTGCCTAATTTTAAATAGGAATTAACACGCAAGTATACATGTCCCACAAGTAATAAAGTGATAAAGAGAGTGTTGAACTCACAGGAAATTAAAAATAATTATTATCAAACATTAATTTAATATCAAATTAATTTTAATTAAACAAATGCAATTGATTTATAAAATAAAACTAATTAAAATTATTAACTAAGTTAAACTAATGAAAATAATTAAATCAGGTTAAAAATACTTAATATTATAATTTCCCCCAATGCTTCATTTAAATCTCTTTATCCACTTTTTAATTAATTAATTATATAGAATTGTTAACTGAGAATGCTTAACTATTTATTAACTTTTATCAAAAATTAATAAAAAGATTTATTTCAGTTATATTGCTATATTCATGTAAAACACTTAAAATAGATTCATTAAGAATAAACTCTCAATAATGTTACATGTGGCATATAGATATATTCATCCTATAGACTATCATGCAATTCTTCCTAAAAAGAATAAACAAATTCACATGCTATCATATTCGAATGTAAACCTATAATCCACTTTTGATTTCATATAGATTGTCTCATTAGTTATCGCGCAAATAATTATACATGAACGCACAAAATATGATAAACAATCCATATATGATCATTAATAATAATAATAAATTATTTTAAACTACACATTGGGTTCAATTGCAATCTCAATAATAAATTTAGGTCGTAACTAAATAACAAATTATTCACAAATAATTCAACATCTCAAAATTACAAAAATAAAAGTAAAAGAAAATAAATCAAATCTGTGTTTTGATATTCGTCTGTCACTCAGATCATAATCTTCAATCTCCAAGCTCCGCCTTTAATTATCGAATCATTCGCATTGAATCTTTGCTTCTAATTCTACTCCTAACTATGTTAATCTAATGTTAATAAGAGTCTCATAGTGTTTTTATAGGAGTAAATTAATAATCATAACTAATTATGAAATTAAAATCCAATTTGAAATCAAATTAAAGCTATAAAATCGCGAATAATCTTATTTCCAGCAATTCTGCGCTAGCCCAACAGAGCCTTGACCCCAACCACTTCTTTAACCAAGTCAACTGCCACATTGCACGCATGGCGAGCTAGCCTGCTTCCTTCAAATCGCCAAACGGTGTTGTCCCATGCTATACGCTACTGTTAGATGCTCGCCATATGCGCAAATGCCATGTTGCTGTATTTACCAAATTGCCCCTCCGTGCTGTTTAATTATGATCCTGCCATCCATGTTTATTTTACCTACAAAATTAAATATTAATTAATTAAAAATAAATAAAAATAATAAAAAAAAACATATAAAATTAAATAAATTACCTAAAATCAATTAAAATGCTTAAAAACTAACAAATAATTAAGCCTAAAAATAGTTAATAAATAGATATAAAATCCAATTATCATTCCCATTTTTATAAGGGATGTTAAAGATAGTAAAGTGATTTATCACTCGGAGAATGTAATTTGTAATAGCTTATGTTTTGTAATCTTTTAATATTAATAAAAGAGTAACGTTTACACTAAATCAAGTGTTATGTGATTGAAATTGTGTGATTGGTATTATGTATAATTATAATATTAATACATAAAGAGCTAACAAAGTAAAGAAGTAAACTCATAAGAAAATATAAGTGATAAAGGAATGAATTAAAGAAAATTCATAGTTAGAGACTAAGTAGGGATTTCAATTGAAAACCCATGTTAGCAAAATTGAGTAGAACGACTCTCTTGTATGAGAAAGAGTTTAATATGTTTTAGAGAACTGATCTAACTACACTGTTGGTATGAATGATACAAGGTCAGTGTTTTCAAAGCGGCCTACACTCTGAATGAAATCATTTGAGGATATTGTGGATGAGATAGGGGAACTGATTCATTAGTTAGTGGGTGGAGGAAACACTTAATTTGCAATATTGATATGTAAATCAAAATCTTTGGTCAAACTTTTTCTTTGTATATCTTCTGAGAATGTGATTTTTTTCTCATATGTATATTGAATAGCCATTAGTGGTTACGTAAAAACTATGCTTTTAAAGATATTTGTATGTTAGTTACTACGTGAATGAACCCTTGATATGTCAATCGAACCAACTTATGAGATGCGGCTATGAAAATGTCATTTTAGTAAGAATATTTAAACAGACTAATATGAACTGAGACATTTTCAATCCTGTGTTAATAAGAAGGGGAACTGATATATTTGTTCTTGTGGTTAAAACAATCAACCAGTTTACTATATTACTATATATTTACAAAACTTGTGTTATGGTTAGAGAATAGTGGAAATGATAAAGAATTAAGGATCTTCCGAAATCCTCTAGCTATGCTAGATCTTCATACGTACATTCACATTTGGGTGCCTTTGAAAAAAATTGTTCAATCATTAAACTGAAAAATTTCGTTAGCTGTGTCAATGCTAATTTTTCAAGCTAGACAGAGTTAAACTTAATGAATTTTATCATGAAAACATAGTCAAATGGTGGGGTTATGATCGTAAGTTATCAACGCATTGTTACTTGATGTGGGTATGATAAAGTAATAAAATTGATTTTAAAAATGGAAAATTTTTGTTATGTTATTTGTATGTCTATGCTAATTGTTTTTGGTTAGACGAATTTAATGTGAAGAATAAAAAAATAATTTATTCATCAACACCCCATTTAACTTGGTGTGAAGATGATACATGATGAGTCATCAACGCACTTTGCAAGGTGCGGTATATAGTCATAAGAATGCTTTTCAAAAGTTTGAATAGTAAATATGAGTCAATGCCAATTATTTTGGCCATATACTTTTAGTTATGATAAAGTAACTGATGTATGAATCTGGTAGAGGCAACATACCGCGTCTTTAAAATGATAATATGGTACAACAGGTTGATCACCTAAAATATTATCATGAGTGTTTTCGGTCTGAATTGATTATTACATTAAAGGGTGTTTTTCAGTCGTAGTGAGGGTTAAACAATTGTGGATCATATGACATTCATAGTATTTGAAAAAGGTCAAGGTCTTGATTGGCAACAGTATAAGTTAGAAGAATCCTAAATAAAGGAAGAGTAAGACTAAAAGTCGAGTATGATAAAAGGTTTAAAACCCAGTGTAAGGAAATGTTTAGATTAAGCCTGTTCAGAACTAATCTAAGTATTAGGAATTTAATATAAGAAAGATGAATTAAGAAACTTCATAAGAGTAAATTGAAAATAATTTCAAAAATGAAATTATTATAAGAATGAGAGAATGTAATATCCTGAACATTTATAGAAATTATAAATATGATATTAAATGACTAAAGTTAGTTGTAAGTTAATTTCAAGGACGAAATTCCTGTAAGTTGGGGTGAATGTAATATCCCAAATATTTCAAATATAATCTGACAAGATCTAATTATGGTTGTCAATTCAAAACCTAAGAACGATTGCTCGAGTATAACTTGAGCTATCTTAAAAAATATACAGAACTTAAAAATGCGATAGTATATGCAGTAGGTTAAAACTTTTAACCTAAACTGTGTTACGTGATTAGTAAAGCTTGAATTGAACTTTTAAATGTGTTATGTGGTCATTCTATGTGTAGAATTTTGTGTTTTGGTTCACGTAGTTAACCTTAACATTTAATAAAATCAAAGAAGTCAATTTAAGGCAAAAACCTAAATTAGAAAAAGAGTTTAAACCTAAACCCTAAATCCTAGAGTCTAAACTTTAGGAAATAACCTAGGCTCTCAAGGGAAATGTGTATGTCAAATTGACATTCCGTTTCAAGATTCATTATTCTCACGCTTTAAAAACACATAATAGTCAATAAAAGTTTTTTTTTGAAAAACGTGTAAAAATACTATTCACGAAAAAATATTTTTCATTCATTTGACTGTTTCTTTTATCTGTAGGACTTCTTACATTTCACAACATAGTGTTAATATGAGGTTTAGATGTCAGAGAACCAATAAATTTTTTTGAGAAAAAAGACAAAAATGACGCAATTTACGAGAAAATTTTTGTCGTCTTTTTAACTGTTCTTTTCGACGTTTTTGACTTTTTATATTTCACGATATATTATTTATATGGGGAATAGATACCAGGGAGCCAGTGACATTTTTCCAAAAATAAAACGTAAAATGCTATTCAAATGAAAACACTTTTCATTTTTTGAAGGTTCCGTCAAGGGATATAGTGTTTGTATGAAGCATAGATGCGTAATAATCGATAAATAATTTTCTCGAAAAGCATGCCAGGAATATGACGAAGTAGGGAGAAGATGATTTTTTTGACTTTTTGATTGTCTAACTATTTTTTGAGAAATGGTCTTCAAAATACTATTTATCGAAAAATGTGCCAAGTCTTTTGGACTTTTTACTTCACAGAATCGTGTTTATACGGATCAAAACTCAGTAATATAAGACTTTTAATTAGTAAAGGTTAATTAAACCGGAAGACTTAAGAATGAGCTAAGTTGGAAATAATTAGTTGAAATCAAACTAGTTTATGTATAATTAAGTTAGTATAACCAAACTAGGGAAAATTAGCACGATTAAAATTAACTGGGAAAAAAACGATTATGATTTGTTTGGAACTAAATCCAAGTGAAAATGAATCGACCAATTAGAAGAAGGGTGATGCAATGATGATGCTAGCCCTAAAGAATATTTCAAGAATATGCTAAGGTACCAAAGTGTAATTTATCTAGGTATTAAAGCATAATATGCCAGGCCCCTAACGTGCAATTAACAAAACTTGATTTTCTATAAATACCAAGCTCCCTATTTCACTTTCTTCATTAGTTTCAAATAGCAATATAAAGCAAAAACACTCTATACATATATTAAGAGAGAGTTCTAGAGAGTTGTTATTAAGAAAATTGTAAAAAAATAGTTAAAGCCTGTAATTACAAAAGGTACAATATCTAGTCGTTATAATGTTCTATTTTCTTTCATCTTTAGTGTTAATAAAACTCAAGAACACGATTCGTAGCCATGTATGATTGTCGTTCTCCGTGTTCTTCACTTGTTCTTGAGCATTTATTTATTTATAGTAGTTATAATGTCGAATTTTAATTCATAATTTAAAAGCTCACGAACGCAAGTCGTAGCCATGTACGATTGTCATTCTCCGTGTTCTTCGTGTATTCTTGAGCAATAGTTATAAATTGTGATAATCATTTATACAAGTCGTTGTAATGACCAAATTATTTCAAATATAAAGTGTCATAATCACATATATAAGCAGTTATAATGCTTAAATTGTAATAACCACAAATTTTAAGTTACATTATAATTATAAGTATTAAATAATTATCAATGAATTAATTTTTTTGTATTAATTAATTGTGCATTATATAATTGAATGAATATACTTATGTATGTGTATATTTATCTAATAATGTAGCAATGTGGTAGAATTAATTAAATGCAAGTCTAATTGGATTATAATTTTAAGTCCAAAAGAATTAATAAAATAGGTCCAATGAATTAATCTAGTAGTTTACATAATGTATCCATGTTGTAATTAATTGATAGCCCAAAGGTTGCTAGGTTAATTAATTTAACTAGCAGCCTATTTGAACTTGTAATAAAGCCCAAAGTGAATTAATTTAATGGCCCAAACATGTGACCCAAATAAAATATAAATAATGATCATTGTGGGACCATGTTGGTGATTTAAATGATGTATATATGTATTATATGGCATGTGGGATATATATGTATATATTAGATATAAAATTAAACCAAAAATTGGCCATTTTAAGGCCATTTGGCTCGTCACCTGGGGGGGGGGGGGGGAGGGGACCCACTTGGGTGAAGTGTGGTTTTGAGGTTGAGTGTGTCACACACTTTTGGTTGCTTGATTTGATGATAGCTTGTTATTTAAATTAAAGGACTAGAAATCCCTAAAATCTAGCAATAGTGAGATTGAAGATAAGATGAGTTAGTAAAATTGTAGACTTATATGTTGTATATGTATACATTTTGGATGATGAGAATTATGCTATAAATAAGAGCTCGATTGTGTGGAGAAGAGTTTGTTCATTGTTCATTACTTTCCTAGAGAGAAAAATAGAGAGAAGTTCTAGAGTTTTAAAAGAGAAACTAGAGAGCTAGTGAGAGCTTGAGAAACATTACACTAGGAGTGTACATCTAGTAGCCATGGTGGAGTCTCTAGCTAAGTTCATTGCCAAGAGAAGGAGAGCATTTAAGTCAAAAAGGTTTAAAAGTGTTATATACCTTAATCTTTTCATTTCTATGGTTAAAATATATTTTTAACGGTTCAAAACTTATTTTGATGCTCTATAAATCTAAAACTATGATATATAGGTAGATTCATGATTTAATATATTTAATACATGTATTTATATGTGTGATATGCAAATAAGTGGAAGAAAAGTTCATATAATGTTTTACCGGTAAAATTCTAGTTAGCTATGTGCTATTTATTGTGGTAGTTTGAAATATACAAGTTAGATATTTGATTTCTATGGCTAGAAAGTTATATGTAAGAGTTATAAAGATAACCCAATTTGAATCTCTCAAAAATATGGAAAAAATGAAGAAGTTATGACTTTTACCGCAAAATATGTCATTTTAAAAATCCTAGATGGATAGATCATAAATTTTATGTCAAAACGTTTTCGAAAATGTGATCGAACCATGAAATGTTGTAAAATAGGAAGTTAGGAATATAACAAAACTGATTTTGTGTCATTTGGATGTGTAGATTTTATTTTATTCAAGTTTGAATCAAAAGTGTCAAAGTTGGAAAAATCTAAAAAAAGTTGGAATTCTATTCTGCCGAACTGTGCTGGGGCGCATTGTTTAGTACAAAACACTGCATTGGGGCGCAGTGCCTTTTCTAGGAAAATAAATATTTTTCGAACTGAGTCGGGTCGGGTTGGTTTGGGTCGGTTCGAGTCAGAAAGTTAATTTTTTTTTTTAATTATTATTAGATCTAATTAATGTGATTTAAACATTATAGAGAGTTAATTTAACAAGTTAAAAAGAAATGAATATTATTAAACATTAATAATATAAATAAATGAATAAAATATTATTAAATGAGTAATAATATTAGAATATAAACAAAATATTATTAAAGGATTAATAATATTACAAAGTTAATAAAATATTATTAAATAATTAATAATATTAGAAAATAAATAAAATATTATTAAAGGATTAATAATAATAGAAAATAAATAAAATATTATTAAAGGATTAATAATATTATAAAGTTAATAAAATACCATTAAATGATTAATAATATTAGAAAATACATAAAATATTATTAAATGGGTAATAATATTAGAAAATGAATAAAATATTATTAAAGGATTAATAATATTATTAAGTTAATAAAATATTATTAAATGATTAATAATATTAGAACATAAAATATTATTAAGGGATTAATAATATTACAAAGTTAATAAAATATTATTAAATGATTAATAATATTAGAAAATAAATAAAATATTATTAAATAATTAATAATATTATAAAGTTAATAAAATATTATTAAATGATTAATAATATTAAAAAATGAATGAAATATTATTAAATGATTAATAATATTAGAAAATATATAAAATATTATTAAAGAATTAATAATATTATAAAGTTAATAAAATATTATTAAATGATTAATAATACTAAAAAATAAATAAAATATTATTAAATAATTAATAATATTAGATAAAAGTTTAAACTATATTAAATGATTAGTATAGGTTTTATGCGATTAAAATATTATCAAATAATGATAATATTTCTTAAGTGTTTAATATACCTTAATTATTTAATTATGTGATTAAGTATAGGTAAGTTAAGATATATAAATGTTATTATATTAATCTAGATATGATACTAATTGAAAGATCAACTTGATAAATTGTTAGGTCTGTTCAAAGTATATTAAATTGAATTGGTTAGCATTAATCAACAAACGAGACAAGTTCTTTAACCCTACTCAAATTATTATTGAGCAAGTTTCTACACCTAAACTTGTATTTAATTTTGCAAGAGTTTTACGTGGTTTAATTATTTAAAATTATTCCACATCCATATTGTTATTGTAGTCGCACATAGTGCATTTGCAAGAATTATAGTTCATTTGCAAGAATTATAGTTCATTAATTCAAGAATTATTTAAGAATGTCTAAGCTAATTGTTTCGGCTAGACACTACATGTATAAATTCATCAACTCGAATATTTTAAGAGTTTATCAAAACCACTGGTTGGTGCAGATTCGTATAGTAAGACTGAGAACGAACAACCTTAGATAAGGGGATTATATTCGGGAAATCGACTTTTGCGCAAGATATCTGAGTGTTATGCATATACATAGGGTATAAGAGGTTGATCCCCTCGAGTACCAAACTATCAAGGTGCCAGATATATATCTGACTTACCTTAAGCAGTAGTTCATGGTCCTTGAGGCCACTCAGCAGTAAAGATTCAATAATTTCTTTTATATTGAAAATTGATTCTTGTTCTTTTACAATTATTATCTATTGTTAAAACCCTTGATGTTATTTTCCATTCAATCATGTTATATATGGTATTATCTGTTCTTAAACTTGCTGAGCAAGTTAGTTGCTCACCCTTGCTATATCATGACTTATTTTTCAACAATGCTCGAATGCTCTAAAAAGGACAAAGGCAAGGGAAAAGTCAAAACTTAGATTAGATTATTGTATGTTAATTAATTGCTTAATACGTAATTACCTTTATAAATCTTTTGTAATCCCTTAAGATAGATATGATAAATGTTAAGATTAAAGACCTTGGAATTGTATTACCTTTTTGTAAGGAACAATATGTATTTTTTTCGCTAGATTAATGAAGACTATGTATTTAGTTGTTATTATGTTTTGAAATAGTGAGAACCAAACCCGAGGTTATGGAACATGAATTTGGGGTCGTCACATAAATTATTTCAAGTATGAAATCTAAAAGCTTAAGAACATAAGTCGTTATCATGTACGATTTTTCGTTCTTCGTGTGTTCTTGAGCAAAAGTCATGAATCTTTCTATGAAAAGGTTTATAATTTATTATTTTTATGTTATAAAGTATTTTTGAGTCTTATAACATGATATATTAACCAATTAAAGCTAGTGGTACCATGTTTCACAACCCTAAAAATATTGATCAAAGTAAGCTTACTGACCGTTTTTGCCAATTTTTGAAAACATAAAATAATAATCAGCTTAATTAACCTAAAATAAAGTTGTAGATAATGAAATTCTAATGAAATTAGACTCAATAATCACCAAAAAATATTTTTGTATGACAAAGATATGACAGTTACTGTAAAAGAGGTCAAAGCTAAAAAATTTAAAGGACCATTCGGGCATTAGGGCTTAAAATTATGATTTTGACTTTGCTGCATAACAAAATGATTCTGCCAATGAAAATAGTCTAATTAAATTATTCTAAGACTTAATAAGAACGAAAATTTGATAAACTAACATTCGGGTATGTGTAACCCTTTATGTAAACTTTTAACGATTTATCGAAAAACTCTAAAATTAGTTTTCAAGGCAAGTCTTCTAAACCCTATTCAAATTGTTATGTACAAGTATTTTATCTCTTATTTCTTATGTGATAAATGTTATGTGAAGACTTCAACTGATGTTTGTAAGTCTTCTAACGATTATGTGTTATGTTTACGTGTTATGAATATGATTTATACACTTTGTGTGACAACATGATGTAAATTGTTAGAATGTGAGCTATAAGTGATATTAAACTGAGAAGTATGTTTATTCAAGGCATGTTAAAGTTTATATGAATGCATAAACTGTGTAAGTGTTATTTGTTAGATTTGCTGAGCCGTCGTGCTCATTCTTGCGTATAAAACTTTATTTGCAGTTAAAGAGAATGATAAGAAAATCATAAACGTAAAGAAGAAGTATAGACTAGATTTCATGTTTATTACTTGTATTTGTATAAAGTCATAATGACTGTTGTAATACAAACAAGTAAACCATTCAACCAAATCTTATATGAATAATATCATTTATTATCAGAATGTTGTTATGTCTTCACTTTGATATAAGCTAGAATTGTTTAAGATCTATTAATCTGAGTGAGGGTATTGGTAATATGGATTGATCATGTTATGTCGATACTCTGAACTTCAGATAAATAGTAAACCGTTAATACAATATTAATAATGAACTACTTATCAGAATGAAGATGGTAAATAATATTTGTTATACTGTAAGCATCCGAGATATGACTAATTGATGTGAAATGATCAAATTTATCGTTAGGTTCCTCGGATCCAATTACAAACTTGTTATTGCTATTCTGAATGTTAGATAAGTAAACATATTGATATGAAGAGATATCACGATAACCAAATGTGTTTTGAGCGAGGGTTTTAACTTGTTAGGTATGTTCTGTGTAGAAAGAGAATTTTGCACCGAACAAATATACAAACATTTGTCACGAATAAAGACGCAAACATTTATCACGGATGAAGATACAAACATTTATCGCGAGATTCTATGTTCCCAAGAACCGTCCTAATAATTTAATGCTGTGAATCTGGGATATGTAAAGTTATATAATATTTAAATCTTAAGAAATTAAAATTAGGCCTTATATATTTGTATAAATAATGAGATCGAGATCAAGTTAAGATCTATGGACTAAGTTAAGAAATTTTTTAATGTATAGTCTAAAATAGACTGATTCTACCAACTTGATTATGAAATCATTGGTTAAGTTGGTAAATGTATGGAGTTTAAAGCACAAAGTATGCCGTAGCTAGTGCAGGAATTTTAGGGGCATTACAGTTCCTCTTCACATATTACTCCCATAACCAAACATGTATAAACAATAATACTATAAACATAAATAACTAGATCAAGGGTTAAAGAAACTTTTAAACCTTCTAGGTGATCTTCTTCTTGCTAAATGATTGCTAACTCTACACCTTTCTCCACTCCTTGCTACCTGAAATATTCAAGCTCTCTAGATGTTATTCTCAAACTCTAGATCTCTTACACTTGTACTCTTTTCTTTCTTTCTTGTCAATGAACTCTTACTCTTTCTTCTTTTTCTCTTTATTCTCTTTAACAAGAGCTCTCACTTTCTCTCTAATCTTTCTATAAATGGAAGTATTCAAAAGGTGTTAAGGATATAAAGCGTGGGTATTTATAGGGCATTCACTAGCTTATACATATATGTATATATCTACTCTTGTAAGTCATATAAGTGACCCCTATATTAGCCCCAACATTAACCCCTACACTTGCTGTGACATCCCGGATTTTTACAGGATTTCTAAATGAGGATTATAATTAATTAAGTAAAGGTTATATGATGAAACCTAGTTTGAATGACAGAATGTATTAAGGAGCGACTAAATATAAGTTATTATATGATCAATGTGCCAATATGACCTATGTGGTAGGTTGAATGTATGAATATGTATGCATATTTGATTTGATAAAGAAAGAAGGATTTAATGTATAGAATAATGGAAATGAGAAAAATATAATTGGATTGAGCTTAAGTTATGAAAATTAAGAATGAGGTTAATAAATAGGCCTTGAAAGACTAGGTAATGGAATAATAAAGGTTATGATATGTGAATAATTGGGATTTATTAATGAATTGATATTAATTGGATTAAATAAGGTATGTATTTATGTGCTTTATTAATATAGAAGGTAATACTCCCGAGCATGAGTAGAAAGGATGTTGAATGCAAGTATGGTTTAAATTGACGTGTGTAGGTTAAGTAAACAAGCAAAATGACGTAAAAGTCGTAAAAATATATTATGGGCTTAAATGGTTGAAAAAATGGACATTTGGTAATTCGAGAGCAAGGTTCGCTTTTCGAGAAAGCGATTTAAAGGAAAAAGTGAGTATTATGACCAATTGAGATGTTAGAAATTGTAATTGATTGAATGGGAACTGAAAAGGGTTCGTAGATAATTGAAAATGAATATTATGCAAATTGGCAATTTATTGTGAATGGTTATTATTATTAATGAAATTCAATTTTTTTAAAGTGTGACAAGTATTATGGGACAAGCCAAGTATGGATTAATTTGATGAGAAATAAAATTCAAGCTTAATGAAACAAGTTTGGATCAAAATAGAATTGAAATGGGTTGAAAATAATCAATGTATGATTATTTAGAGAGTTAATTCTCTAGGAAAATGGGATAATGACTAGAGTTCCATTGACAATTTGGAAAATGACCAAGATATCCTAAGATGGAGGAATGTCTAAGATGTCCTTAGCTAGCCATGAGAAATGACTTAGGTGTCCCTAATTAGGCATGAGTTAACTTAACTAATGTATGGTTAAGTGTTGGAGATTTGCACGTTACATATATGTATGTATATGTTGAGCATGATCAAGCTAAGTTATTTAGCTGATTTCTTTCTTTCCTTCGAAGTTGCTAGAAAAGTGAGAGTTAGGAGAGAAAAGAGAAGAGAAAGTGAGCTAGGATTGCAAAGTTGGCTTGGAGAATTCAAGGAAAAATGATCAAGAAATGGAGTACTAGTCATCTAAGTGAAGATTACAAGACTAGCAAGCTTCCTAACAAGAAAAAAGAGAGCCATAAGAAGGTATAGCCATGTTCTTATAATAGAACTTCATGTTTATGTGTTTAAATGATAGTTTAAGAGAAGTCATGCATGGAATTGTGGCTAGATGTAAGTTTTATAGGAGTTTTTGTGCTATATATGTGGTAAGTCATGGAACCCTACACTCAAGTTGGTAAGGCAAAGGTGATATACCATTGATGTTTATGTTCAAGGCTAAAAATCATAATTTAAGATATGATCATGTGTTATGTGTTACTAAATTTGATGGAAACCTAGACTAGAGGGTTGATCATGAAGAAATCCTGTGTAATTTCATGTTGATAGCAGTCAAGATGCATTGAAGGTTTAAAAACATGATTTATGTGAATGATAAATACAATATTAGGCTATACTTTGTGTATAGACTAAATCGTAATCTATAAAGTGATTTGGAAGGTATATATAGAGGTTATGTGAATACTCAAAGTGGTTAAATGTGTATGTGTTAATGTATCTGATGTGTGGATTGAGAATTAAATAGGGGGTTTAAGTGTTAAGTTTTGAAAGTTTGGCAAAAGTGCCACCAATATGTATTTTTGGCTATTTTGAGAAATTGAAGGTCAAATGAGGCCAAATAACTAAGTTTGATGTTAATACACGTGTTAGAGTTGATTTGGAAGTCATTCGGTTCGTATGACGATAATTGAAGATTTTAAACGTTTTAAAACGTTCGCCGACGATTAAAATAAACCTTTTGGAAAAATGAATTCAAATGAAAAGATTTAAATGTCTTGAAGGCCCAAGTAAGTTAAATATGTGCTATATGTGGTAGAGGACGTGTTAGAATCAAGTTTTGCATTAAGGGACCAAGAATAGTATAAGTTTTAGAGATGAGAAATTCATGAAAGTTTATGAAAATGCTGTTAAAGTGTGATTTTTGGCAATTTTGAAGAATTAAAGCTGAAATGTAATCAAATGACTTTGTTTCATGTTATTACACGTGTTTACGTTGATTTGGAAATCAACAGATGGAAGTTAGGTCGAAAATTCGTTTCGAACGATCGAAACTGATCGTTTCGACCCTAAATGGACTTTTACGGACAAAACGCACCTTGGGTATAATTTAACGATTTGAAAGGCCTAGACACATCTTATATGACATATGTGAGCTATGTCAAATGTTGGAATAAAGTTTGGAAGTAAATGGCCAAAAAAATAACCAAGTTGGAAAAATTAAGTTTTAAACTTAGAAAAATTTTCTAAGTTTGGAATTTGTGTTGAACAACCCTCCTATGGGCTAATTTTTCTCTAATTTTAAGAAGCCAAATGAGGCAAGTAATTTTTTTTTGTAAAATACTAGGTAGTAAGACCTAGTTATGTTCCAAATTTAGAGTTAATTGGATGTGTAGCTAAGTAGTTAAAAATCAGCAAAGCAGAGGCAAAAATTATCAGAATCTGAGGCAGTAGGACTGCGTCGGGGCGCAGTCTTTTGAGCTGTAAATTGCGCCGGGGCACAGTGTCACTGTTCACGACTACAAAGAATGCGCGGCCAGCAAGATTGGGAAGAAGAAATATTGTGCTGGGGCGCAGTGTTCTGAAACCTGAAATTTTTTTTAAGGGTCCAAAGTATGACGTTTTGACATGGAATAATAAGAATGAGTTATGTAAATTGTAGATAATAAGAAATGGCCAAAGTAAAGGGTGTTAAGGTATAATGAAATGATGAATGACATAATATAACATGCCTAAAGCTAAGCCAAAGCATGATATAAGTTATGAAAAAGGTCGGTAACGAGTTAGGATGTATTATTAACCTACATAAGATGTAATACATCAAATGTGAAATGGTTAGAGACGAATGGTCGTGTAATTATGAGATAAGTTTAACAAGTTATAGAAAGTTTATGATCCTATAATGATGTATATAGATTTTATGTTTACAGATAAGGTTCGAACAAGCAACCTGAAGCAAGGAAAGATATAAAGGCCAAGCAAGGCAGTAAAGGTTAAGTGAAATAAATGCGTATCAGGTAAGTTTTTCAAACTTGAGTGTATTAATTGTATTATGTGAACTATGAGTTAGTTGAAATGTGCACTCCGTGCCGCTACGTGTTCTAACTGTTAAGTGGATTCTGTGACATTATGCATAACATAGAAAAGTAAAGGAAGGCATGACACATATTATATACCGCGAGCATGAAATTTGTTATCTGAACGACTTGCTGAGCCTTATGCTCACTCTTGCTATAAACTGACATTTCAGGTAAAATATAAGAAGGCCGGAGGTTCCGGTAAAGCTAAGGTAAAGAATGTGAATAGACGGATTAGCCTGAGAAAATTTGTGATATGTATTTGTGTAATGTGCAAATAAGCCAGATAAATGTAAACCTACAATGGTAATAAGGGTTGATGATTTTGTAAATCCATAAGAGATAAATGTGCATGTACGTATGTATCAAATTAAAAGATGTAAAGGATATAGTTTGATGTATTATGGTTGGTCGAGTATGCTATGTAATAAACTCGTATGTATGGATCAGTTATAAGTAGGCAAGGTTGTGTATGGTACAAATATATGTGAACAGGAACAAGTACAAAATAGGTATATGTAAACAGGGCCATGTATGGATAAATCATGACGAAATTTTATTTACAAGTTATGTGAAATATATATTATATGTTTGAAAATGTAATGGACTAGGTCATAAATTGTTTGTATTTGATCTAAGTCTAGTGCAAGGTAAACAGAAGGTTATGATCCTGAGACAGGTAAAGAATGTAAGATAAAAAAAATTAAAAAATATGGATTGCATTATGGCCTCGAGAGCTGTGAAGTCTCGGATTTTCCCGACTTTAAGCCCATCTCAGCCATCTCCCCATGTTTGATCATCTTCGCAAAAGGCTTCCCTATCCCCGCTATCACCCTTTCATAGTAAGGGGCTTCTTGGATATCGTTGAACGTCATAACCATCTCCGCCTCACTCATGGGTGGGTTCACTTGGGCCGCCATCCTCCTCCACCGTTGAGCGTAGTCTCTGAAGGATTCATTGGTCTGCTTCTTGATTTTTGTCATCTGGTATCGGTCCGGGGCCATTTGGGATTGAAAGCTGTATTGCGTTAGGAAGGTGTGGGCCAGCTCCTCCCAATTGTGAATCTTAGCATTATCCAACCTCGCATACCATGTCCTAGCCTCCCCTGTCAGGCTTTTCTGGAATAATTGCATTCTCAATGATTCATCCTCAGCATATCCCCTAGCTCTCCGATGTATACTTTCAGATGCGTGTACGGATCCCCCGACCCGTTGTACTTTTCAAATTCGGGGAGTTTGAACTTCTCGGGATATCTGGTTCCCGGAAAGATGCATAAATCGGAGTAGTTAACACTGTCATACGACCCGATCCCCTTCATAGTTTTGATGGCCTCTTTCATCTGCTTTATTTTCTTGCTGACACTGCTGACAACCTCATCTTCCGGGATGATAATAACTTACTTCGGCGGTTCAACCTTCGGAGTTTCTGGGGTCGGCCCGTTCCCTTGAGATGATGGCCCCGGCGGGTCCTCGGGTTGTGGCCCTGATTTTAGCTTAAAATGTTCTTTGAGCAACATGGTCAGCTCCGTCATTTGGTTTCTCACAGCATCGAATTCTTCCCGAGATACGGGAGCTGGGTTAGGATTGGGGTTCTCAGCCATTTCGACTATTGACTCTCTGGCTTTCTTGGATCGGAGACGAGTTTGGGGCGTAATCCTGCAAATAAAACACGCCAAGGTTTAGTTCCGGGAAACGACACTGCCAGATGCATGCTAAATCACGTATTTTTTTGCGTTTTTGGGTTTTTTAATCTTTTTCTGCAAAACAGGGTCAGTATCCCTTTATTTCAACCAAGGTATGACATTGTGCAGTTATGATGCTCTCCAAGCTGTCCCTGTAAAACAGAGGTTAGTACTTTTATTTTGACAAAGCGGGAGGCACAAAATGTTTGACTAAGCATGATGTCATATGCGTAAAACGTAAAAGGGTATGAAGAGACTTCCACGCGTTTGGATTTATCTGAGGCTGACCTACCCTAAGTTACTCTCGCGGGCTTTTTGGCATGAAGGTTCCCAGATCTTCGCAACATACTAGAAGGGAATAAATCTGATCTTTCAATTTGATTTGATCTGAGTGGATGTTTTTCCTGAGCCTCGCCGGGGAGCGCCCCTTTGAGTCCAGTAATCCACATCCGACGGGTTTGCCTCAGGAGGAGGAACTGCTTAACATTCATTCATCATACATCCATCGTACCTCACCGTATGCAAATGATGACAATAAAGTAAAGCATTCGTAAAACAATCATAACAACTCGCATATTCATTCATACACGCATAAAAGGTAGTTTAATTGCAAGTAACGCATACACACCCACATTTTTTAGATTTTTAAAGGATAGGAAAACATCAAGATTTTAAACGCGGCTTAAGCCCTCTAATGTCCCCAGCGGAGTCGCCAGCTGTCGACGCCGAGATTTTAGTCGTTTCGTTTTTTAATATTAAAAAGCCCTTTCCAATTTTAGCCTTTGGATTTAAGATGTGATTTTTTGAAAAGGGTCGGCTTAAGTGTCGACGGGGTTTCGAAAGGTCGATTTTATAATGAGCCAGTTGACCAGAGTCGCCAGTTGGTATATTTGAAATGGATGTACCAACTCATCCGAATTTTATTTTCGTAATCGCTGGCTCATATGTGACTCCGATTCAATTGGTTCGTGAACTGAGATTCATAGAGTTCGGGGGCTTGCTTAAGCGAGGGGAAGGTGTTAGGCACCCTCCGACTTCCGTGAAACACGGTTACCGCAATCTCGATGTTTTCCTATCCTCTTAAATCCTAAAATGTGGGTGTGCGCATATGCGTGCGTGTGTGCCTAAATGAATGTTTGTGGTGAATTTTTGCATAAAAGTTGCTTTGATTTTATATGGCAAATGTGTTTTGACGGGAAAGCGTTTAGACGTCTTTTAACCCAAATGACAAGGCTTCGTTTTTTTTAATAAAGATTGATTTTAATTTCGAAAACGATGAGGGTTTTTATTAGATGTCATTTTTAGAAAACAATAGTTTTTTAAACTTTTGTCAAATAGGAATCGAGACTATACATTGCCTTCTAACAGTAAATTCAAATAAAATGACGGCAACTTGTAGAACTCTTTAACCCTATGCACAAAGTTTAATAAAAACTTTTATCTATTTTTTACGAAAACATCTTTTATGACATTTCAAAACCACATGGAGCATTTTCGTCAAACAATGATCAAAGTTCGCTAAAACTCTTAATTTTTAAACCTCGTGAATCTAATATCCTAATTTGATCATTTTTAGAAAATCTTCATTGTTTGTCTTATTTTGGGAAACCGTTTTTTTGTGTCGTAAATCAAAACAAGCATTCAAAACGTGTCGGGGCTATCCATGGGCATGTGAGCCGTCTAAATAACCCCAAACACCCACAATCACATATTTTATTATTACGGGGCCTTAACCCGATCACGATTTGGTATCGCTTTAAGACCCGATATTACATATATACAGCCATGGACCCTATACAATGCATACATATACCAAAAATGTCCATCATCGGGATTTGATCACGAGGATCTCCTCCCTAGGCTCACAGTTACCTCAAATCACTGCATAACCAATACTACGACAAATCTAACAATACTAAACTCGTTATTACATTACACAACTCAAAGATCGCAAACCCAACACTACGAACTATTCATCACCAAAATGAACGACATATCACCGTATGGATGTCATCGGGGCATTAGGAGGAGGTTACGTTCCGACGGAACCCTCGCTAATAACCCCTAATCCACGGATCATCATCAACATACCAACATACTACATTAAAACAACCTACAACGCAAGATTATACTAGCAATACAAATAATAAAATATCAAAGAAAACACCATTTTCACCTTGCAAAATGCCGATGAAAGCTTCTTATTTCACGAATCGGACACAACCACAAGAACACTTGACTAACTAGCAAAAGAAAATGGATTTAACACTCAAATCTACCCCAGAACTGAGCTTTTCTCTCTCCTCCCGTGAACTCTCTCTCTCTAAAACTCTCAATTTCTTTTTTCCTTCTTTTTTTTTTGATCTCTCGAGTGGAATGGCAATGTATAGCCTTCCGCAGGCAGCCGCAGGTGCAACTGTGGCTGGCCGCAGGTGCAACTGTGGCTGGCCGCAGGTGCATCTGCGGCTGGGCTCGCTAGCCGCCCGCGCCGAATCCTCGGCTGCCGGGTTGTCTCCTCGAGCCGCGCACTGTCCCCTTTGTCGGTGGCCGCAGGTGCACCCGCGGCTGCCCGACTTGATTTTTTTGATTTCCGTGCTACGCGGTCTTAATTCGCCAATTTCTGCTGCATTATTTTGGAAAGCTGTTTCCTGATACATAAATCGTTTTTGTGCATGGTTTCCCGGGAGCGACGCCCTCTACTGCTGTAAACGTAATGGTCCTTTGCCGTCTTTGGCGATCGCATCGGGCTTTGTCTGGATTGACCGTATGTCTCGCCTCAAATGACTCGATTCTCGTTGTGCGTTTGGCAGCTTTGATCGTAAGCCGTGGTAGTGACTTCGTGTTGGCGTCTACCTTTCCTTTTCGTATGTCGGGTTAAATGACGATTTTGCCCTCCTGTCAGGGTTAGTACACAAGTGCAAAATTTGGGTGTCTACATTAATACCCTCACTTCTTGCTCAATTCTGTTAGTTTATCTGTTACTTCACATACAATACATTCTCTACTCTTTTACATCCATCAAATGGGACATAATACAAGTCCTATCTTATCATTACCTACACTCATCTCTCTGTCTTACTCTTCTTATTATTCTTATCATTATTTTATTTCCTTCTTTTCCTTCGTGAAAAAGTCTAAACATTCTCATGTATACGAATAATCATAACTCTCCAAAGCTTTATAGCGTTCTCTTTCTAGTCATAAGATTTCATTTATCAAAATCTTCTCATTACTTTCTTCATTTAATTCTCACTCTTTATCATTTCCATCATTTTCTTTTAACCCTCTTTAACCTCGTTTAATAACAGTACACTACTCTTTATCGAGTCACTAAAATACTTCATTTTAATGACCGATTTACTAACCTTTCTTCGTAATTTCCCTTGGTGCCTTTTGCACCAATTACCTTGTCTTTACATTTTACACACATCTTTTACTTACTTCTTACCATATATTTTGTATTTCTCACAACATCTTACCGAGGAATTTATATTTCCAGGTCGCTTACCTTTTTCATGTTATATTAAACATATTCAATCATCATGCAGTGTATCACTATACCTTGTCGATCTCACATTATCTGGTAAAGTTTTATTACCAATATTAAGCTCATTCATTTTCTTTTATTTATTATCATTTTCTTCAAGTTCACCTACTTGTATCAACCTGTGACTCATATCCCAAACAAGGGACAACACTTCATCGGGGTACCTATCAGTTTGCCATCGTTATTTTCTTAATTAACTCTTAACAATTTCTTGTAATCTTCTTTAGTTTTTTTTCTCCATTAACCTTCCTCATTACCGCTTGTCACACTCTTTCTTTCTTCTTCCTTCTTGCCATTATTTTATTTTGTCTATTAAGGTTAGATTAACTTTTTTCATACCTACTTCTTTTTCGAGTCATTCAGATACTTCATTGCTATCTCTAACCTTCCCACCTTACTTACCAATTCATAACGAATTGCCAATAGTGACAATTCCTCTTGATTCTTTTGACGTTATCTTCTTCCCAGATGATAAAGAATCTTATTCTCATGATTCTTTAACCATTCCAGTGACACTATCTGTCTCATATTTAACTTCTTCTGAGTAAGGATATAACTTAACTCTTATGGTTTTAGTGAACTTCACACTTCTCTTCATTAAATAATATTTTCATATCTTTTAAACGGGTACTAACACTACTAGTTCCCATTCATTTTTAACATAATTCTTTCCAAAATTTGTTAACTATGGTGACGCATACGCGATTACCCTTCTCTGTTGTATCAAAACACAGCCTATCCCATGATATGAAGCATCCCTAAATATTGTAACCCACCAGTATTACCTAGTAAAGATAACACTAGGGTCGTACTCAACTGTTATCCATCCTTGAAAATCCTCATTTTACTTCTTCGACTAGATACTTTTCTCAATGTCCAATTCTTTAAAACTCTTATATAGACCTCCACTAATCTCCCTATCTAAGTTCTAGGAAACTCCTAACTTTGGTTGGGGTCTTAATCTGCTCCACATAAATTTTTGCTTTTATTTTTTCCATCCATCAAAATTACGTCCTTATGCATTGTCTATTTTATTTAAAAAAAATTCAAACCATTTTCCTTTTCTCAATACCTCCAATACCATCACCAATACTCCCTCTGCTCTGCTCATGTCTTTGAATAATCACAATGTCATCATGACAAATGCTACTATTACTTTAGGCGATTCTTAAAACAATGTTCATGAAAATCATTAACGCTATTAAAACATTTTTCAATCCATAATCATAACTAGAAACTCATAAAAATCATAACGAGTCCTAAACTCCTTATTTACCTCCTTATTCGTACTCTTAACAAGTAGTATTTTGACCATAATTCTATTTCATATAATATCTTACCCTATCTCCTTCGTTAAACCCGACATCAATTCAGTTTTATGGTTACCCATCTTGAATGATTAATTTATTTCATTACTATAGTTACTGCTTACTTGTAATGACCAATCATTCTTTCTCAACATAGCACAGGTGCTTTCCAAGTTAAAACACTCGGTCGAATAAACTCCGTCTCTATCAATTCTTGTAACTATAGGTTCCTTTACCCGTAATACAACAACACTATATAGGGCCTTTAGAGTAGGCACCATTCTTAGTAATACAACCATCATATCTTGATTAGTCTATCTGGAAAATATAATTTCCCTTTAATATCGTTATTTGATTTGATTATAATTTTACCCTTTGAATATTTACTATATAAGTTGAAAACCCAACTCATCCTAGCTTAAACATTTTCTTAGCTTACATGTGGCGCCCCCAAATTCGGGTCCCTCGAACCATAGGTTCGGTGCTCACAATACTATTCTACCATGTCATCACATCCATTTATTTTGAATAATAATAAAACTTAATTTACATTCATACATAACTATCCTAGGTTCTACATACCTTTATACATACACACATCCGTACCTGACATATTATAAAAGAAAATATAATATTTC
This sequence comes from Hedera helix, assembly GCA_947179155.2. Classification (NCBI taxonomy): domain Eukaryota; kingdom Viridiplantae; phylum Streptophyta; class Magnoliopsida; order Apiales; family Araliaceae; genus Hedera; species Hedera helix. The sequence continues at coordinate 15,172,111 of OX359275.1, read as the reverse complement.
ATGACTCTATTACTGAACATTTATTATTTACTGACTTTTCCTTTTCCCTTATCTGTACTCGACCCTTCGGCCTATTCAGCTTTAGCTGAAATATCATGTTTAAAAATAAGAGTGAGCATAAAATAGCTCAGCAAGTTCGTAAGCAAATGATGACATGACATTTTAAATGGTGAATTAAAATCATTTAAGATGATTATGAATCGTTTACAATAAGTTGAGTCATAAACACTGAAAATGATCATTTTTAATAAGCTGATCAATATCAGTTCAATGTATGAACACGAGAAATATGCATAACTTTACATGATTAACTGGAAACATGAAACTTACTTGTTGTACGGTCACAAGACTTAGAACTCATTAAGAACAATACCAATCATAAGGACTAATATTGCCCAAGTTAGTCATAAGTCTGCTGTTCAAATTAGATGGGTACTCTGGGTGATCAGTCCATCGTACTTTATATTGTGCATAACATAAACATCTAGCGACGAAACCATGCCATTATAATTTTTCTTTATCCTTTACTCCCCTTTTTATCAGGGTTATTTTATTACAGCATATCATAGAGTCCGCACCACAGCAATGTGGATTGGAGCGCATAATAATAAACAACTGAATACAACATGTGTCATCATAAGTGTCTAGCGGAATCAAGATTGGCATCAACCTTATTTCAAAATAGTTCAATAATGAATGAACTTTATATGATCATATAAATGCATAATATGAATAGCAGTTTAATGAACTACAAGTGAAGTTTAGTTAGAAAACTTGACTTTGTCCTCATCTACCTCAATTAGTGAAATCTTATCCTGAGTAAATCCTACATAACCATAATATGGGTTCTTGCTATACAAGCTACCATTTAGCTTTATTTAACCCATAACGTATAACACCTTGTTCTTTTATGTCTTAACGTCTATCACGTTGATCATTTTTATCAAATTATGGTTTACAATACATATTTCTATCATTTAATATTAAAACATTTTATTTCGGACTTAAAATAAAAATTTATTCTCTATGAACAGTACATCTCACCCCGGCGAGATGTTTTGCATGGAAGATCTCGCTGGTCGTGAGATCTCCTCAGCCAGACTTTGCCACGACGCCCCCTGATTTTGCCCCGACGATCTTCCTTACAAAGCACTGCACCCTGGCACAGTTTCCAGTTCAAATAACTGCGTCCCGGTCCAGTACTGGTTTTTCTGAAAAAAGTTTCTTTTAAAAAATCCATGCTATTTTTGGCCCTTTTTGCAAAACATGATTCCAACACTTCACATAGCACGTATAACATGTATTTGACTCACATGAGCCTTCAAAACATATAAAAATCTTAAAATGACCTTATTTTTCTAAAGATTTCATTTTGGTCGTTGGTAAACGTTTTAAAACGTTTAAAATGGACCTTTATCGCCATAGATGCCAAACGACTTCCAACTCGATTCTAACATATGTATTTACATCAAACCTAGCCATTTGGTTTGATTTCACCTTCATTTGCATAAAATGGCCAAAAATTATACATTGATATGATTTTCGCCAACTTTGCAAAACTCAACGCTTGAACACCATTTGAATTCTTGTACACCATGTATATATACCTTATCACATATACATTTAGCAACTTTGTATGCTTGTGTAAATTCTACATGCACCTTCCAAAATACTTTACAGATTATGATTTGGTTTACATGCAACATATAGCCTAATATTGTAATTCTTCCTTCATAATGCATACTTTTAGACCATATAGGCACTTAGCTTGCTATCTAGCAAAATAATATGCATGAGTCCAACATGTTCAACCCTTCAATTATATTTTCATCACTTTCATGAACATATATAACACATGAACAACCCATAATCATATTTCATAGCCTTAAATATAAACATGAATAGTGTGTCACCTTTGTTACATAACTTAAGCACTTAGGGTTTCATGAGTTTTCCAAACATACGGCACAAAGATTACATAATCAACATTGTACACCAAGATACATGCATGGCTACTCGTATAATAGCATTTAATCACATAAACACCAACTCATAAAGCTTCATCATCTTGTTAACTTCTCATGGCTCTCTTTCTTCTTGAAATAAAGCTTGCTAGTGATAGGTTCTCCACTCTGATGACTTATAGCACCTCCCTGAATAAGTTTTCTTGCAATCCTTTGAGATTTTTATGAACCCTAGCCTTCCTTCTCTTCTTCTCTACAAGCTCTCTATCTTACAACTTGAATGATGAAAAATGATATAACTTAGCTTAACATACTTAATACACATATATAAGTTGGTTAAATTCTCCAACAACTAACCATACATGGGTTAACTTAACTCATGTCTGGTTAGGGCTAAACAAGTTAATTCCCAACATCCTTTAATGGCATTTTGGACAATTCATATAAAAAGGATATCATGGTAATTCTTTCCATTGTCAAGGGTAGCATGGTCCTTTTCCCAAAAACCTAAAGAATTTAATTCTCTTTAATTGATAATTTGCTTACTTTTCACCCAATTCAAATCCTTTTTGATCCAAATTTATTTCATTATACTTGAATTTAATTCCACCATCAAATAGTCCATGACTTGCTTGTACTAAAACACTTGTCACAATTCAAAAATTTTAATTTCAATAATTAATAATAATATTTACAATGAGGCCAAATTTGCATATCATTACATTCTTCTCTCCTTACAAGGATTCCGTCCCCAGAATTGCCATTACAAGGCTACATGAATAAGTCTAGATATTCTTTCTTCATTTTCTCTTCTAATTCCCATGTTGCCTCTTCAACATTGTGGTTCCTCCATACTACCTTTACAGAAGGTATCACTTTGTTTCGCAAAATTTTCTCCTTCCTGTCAATAATTTGAACAGTAGTTTCTTTGTACGTTATGTCCTTTTCAATCTGAATAGGCTTATACTCAATCACATGCTTGTAGTCCGATTTTTACGGCCTTAACACTGATACATAAAATACACTGTGAATATGCTCTAATTCTGGAGGTAATGCCACAGCATAGGCTACCTCACCTATCCTTCTCAGCACTTCAAATGGTCCGATAAATCTGGGATTCAACTTTCTCTTCTTTTCAAATCTTATCTTCCCTTTCTAGGGCGATACTTTCAAAAACACATGGGACCCTACATCAAAATCTCTTTTCTTGCGATGTAAGTCTGCATATTTCTTTTGCCTATCTTGAGCTGCTATCCTCGATCTTATCACTTTAACAATTTAAGCAGTTTGTCATACTATTTCGAGTCCCAATAACTTACATTCTCCTACCTCGTCCCAACAGAGAGGTGTTATGCACTTTCTTCCATATAACGCTTCATAAGGCGGCATACCAATGCTCGCATGATAACTATTGTTATATGCGAATTTGACTAATGAAAAATGGTCGTCCCAATTTCCCTTGAAGTCCATCACGCATGCCCTGAGCATAGCTTCCAACGTCTGGATCGTTCGTTCACTTTGTCCATCTGTTTGAGGATGATACGTTATGCTTAACCTCAACTGCGTGCCCATACGTTTTTGGAAACTCTTCTAAAAGTTAGACGTAAATCGTGGATATCGATCTAAAACAATCGATACCGACACTCCATGTCTTGATACAATTTCCTTCATATATAGTTTTGCCAGTTGATCCAAATTGAAATTGATTTTGATTGACAAGAAGTGTGCAAACTTCGTTAGTCGATCCACTATTACCTATATTGTGTCATAGCCTTTTTGTGTAGTTGGGAGTCCCACGACAAAATCCATTGTGAAGTGTTCCCATTTCCATTCCAGAATTTCTAAGGGTTGTAGTAGTCCACTAGGCCTCTGATGTTCTGCCTTAATTCTCTGACAAGTCAGACATTTACTTACACATTCTGCAACATCTTTCTTCATGTTGGGCCACCAAAAGTGTTGACAAAGATCTTGATACATCTTCATACTTCCTGGATGAATTGAATATCGCAAATTGTGCGCTTCCTGTAGAATCTCATCTTTTAACTTGGACACCATCGGTACCTATACTCTTTCCTCAAATCTTAGCATTCCACTGTCATCTATTTTGAACTTTGTCTCTTGCCCATCAGTCATGCGTTTCCTGATTTGGTTGCAGTCTTGATCTTGCATTTGAGCTTCATTCACTCTATCTAATAACGTTGGATGAGTTTCAACTACATATAACTTTTCTTCCGATTATATCGGATACGTTACTTCTATTTCCATCTTTTCTATTTCTTTGATTAGCTCTTCTTGAGTAGTTAACATTTTCAATCTTTCTCAACCTTTCCTACTTAAGGCGTCAGCTACAACATTTGCTTTCCCTGGATGGTATAGAATCTCACAATTATAATCCTTGATTAATTCTAACCATCTCCTTTGCCTTATATTCAAATTCTTCTGAGTGAAAATATACTTCAGACTTTTGTGGTCTGTGTATATTTCACATTTCTCTTCATATAGGTAATGTCTCCATATTTCAAGGCAAACACCACTGCTGCCAATTCCAAATCATGGGTTGGATAACCTTTCTCAAAATCTTTCAACTGTCTTGACGCATACGCTATGACCTTGCCATGCTGCATTAACACACAACCGAGTTCTTTATGCGATGCGTCACTATACACAACAAATCCTCCTGTATCGCCAGGCAATGACAACACAGGAGTTTCACTTAACCTTTTCTTAAGTTCTAGAAAGCTCTCTTCTCATTTATCTGTCCAGACAAACTTCACAGCTTTCCTCGTCAGATTAGTTAGAGGTCTTGACAGCTTTGAGAAATCTTTAATGAATCTCCTGTAATATCCAGCTAGTCCAAGAAAACTCCGTACCTCTATTGGTGTCTTCGGTTGTTCCCAGTTTATTACTGCCTCAACTTTTGCTGGATCTACAGATATCCCTTATTGGTCAATTACGTGCCCTAACAATTGCACCTTTTCCAACCAAAATTTACATTTCAAGAATTTTGCATACAACTTTGCTTCTCTTAACTTTTCCAATAAAATTATCAAATGTTCTGCATGATCTACCTTAGACTTGGTAGGAGTCTGAAGGTTAACACGTTTCTTTTGGCAGTCGATCACTGCTCCATGGCCATGCAACTAATTCATTCTCAGTATCACATCAAATTCTCCTAACTGAATAGGAATTAAGTCAACTAGCAGCTTGTGCCCTCTTATTGTTAAACAACAATCCAGATGAATATCTTCCACCCGGATTACTTCCTTGTTTGCTACTTCTATATTCAACGCATTTTTGAACTTCACTTGTGGCAAGTTCAATTTCCTAGCAAATTCATCAAAAATGAAAGAACATGTAGCACCCGAATCGAATAATATATATGCATTTATGTCATTGACAGGAATAATACCTGACACCACGTCCTTTGATGCCATTGCATCCTGTACTGTATTGTTAAAAGTCCGGGCCGTCAGTCTCCCTGGCTGAACGGGTCCTCCTATTGCCAATCTCTCACCAGTATTTCCCTTACTTCCACTTCCTCCATCCGCTTTCTTCTTAGGACAGTCTTTAATTTGATGTCCCACTTCTCCACAATAAAAACAACCATTGTTCGTCTTTGATATTGGGCAATTTGTTGCAATATGCCCTTCTTTGCCGCATCAGAAACATACATTTTTTCCTTTCAAGCATACTCCCGAGTGCCCCTTGCCACAGTTAGGACACGGTTCCATTTTCTTCTTTTGTTCACCTTGCTTATTCCCAGCTGTATTACTATTAACACTCCATTTCCATTTGTTGGAGTTGCTTCCTCCATTGCCCCCATCCCTATTGGCTCCATCCTTTTTCTTGCCATGCTGCTCTTGCTTGTACTTTGCTAAGGCATCACTGCCTCCTTCTGCCAAGATCGCCTTTTCCATAACTCCAGCAAAAGTCTCGATTTGAAACATGAACACCTTGCTGTAAATCCATGGCTTTAATCCCCGTTCAAAGCGTCTTACCTTCCTCTGTTCTATGTCCACTTGGTGTGGAGCAAACCTCGCCAACTCATTAAACTTAGCCGCATACTCGGTCACAGTCATATTTCCCTATTTCAGTTCCAGGAATTGAACCTCCACCATATCTTGCGTTACTGGAGGAAAATAAGCCTTGAAGAAAATATCTTTAAACCTTTTCCAGGGTGAAGCTCCTGTTCCCAGTCTTCCTTTATTGGCAGTCCATCAATAATTTGCTTTCCCTTTTAACATGAACGTAGCATAAGAAGTTTTCTGTTCCTCTGCAACGTTAGCTACGTCAAATAATTTTTCCATTTCAATTACCCAATTCTGGGCCTCTACCGGATTCATCGTCCCCTTGAACTATGGAGGGTCCTACAACTTTAAAATCTTTAAAGGTAGCAATTCTAGCAGCTACTGGTTGATCACCCACGGGGTTAACATTTCTATTCTGGAAAGCTCCCATCAACAAGTCTACAAATTGCTGTATGGGATTAACTAGCTCTTCTTGAGCATTTACCGACTCCTCTGGTGGAGGTTGAGCACTTGGTTTGCGTTTAGGTGGCATTTCTGTTTAAGAATTTTCATCATGATTAATATTTAACAATTACATATCGTATTCTTATGAACTTTAAATACATGGTCGTGTCAACACACATTAATAACTAGATCTATATTCATAATCAACTTGACTAGTGTCTAGCACATTACATTACATGTAGTACATTGCTATTAACTGTTCATCCCTTTAGACTACATATGTCGGGATTCACATATAACTCTATACAGCAAGCTTAGACCTTCCCTCTTTAGGACAAAAAAGGTCACATGTAATTTTCAATCCCTTCTATTACAAAACTAGGGATCTACATAACATACACACATAACTATACATACATAACCATATACATATCTATTATAACTTCCCATGTAAGCATCCCACATCTCACTGCATTATCATATTCTTCGTCCATTATAGCAATCATCGTCCACCTACTCAAAGTGTCTCTGACCTGGTTACACTCTACTAGGTAATAATGTACTCTATCTTGTGCCCTCCTAAACGCTGTGCGAAAAGCATAACTCATATCATCCATTCTCACTTCTATACTATCGATTTTGGCCTTCTTTGCCCTCACTTCTTCTTCTACCAAATTTATCATTCATACCGCTTTAGCCCCGGTAGGTTCATACTTGGCTATCTCAGTAGCTGCATCCTTAACTTAACCTCCAAGGCTTCTTTATCATTTTTCAATTCTTGGACCTTCTGTTCTTCTTGTCTCAATTTATCTGCTAGCTCCATATTCCTACCAACCAACACATGAACTGCATTCTCACTTTTCTTTATAGCTATTTGCCGTTCAGCTGCTTGAGTCTCCAATTCCAATATCCTATCTACAAACTCATTATTCTGCTGTATTAAACCATTCACCCATTCTTGGTCCACTTCTCTTTGCTCAGATGATGCATTGTTCGACAATGCCCCATTCGAGTCTCCTTCCAACTCTTCTGGATCTTCCTCATGTTCACTGTTATTAGCTGGTACTACTGCTATAACTAGTACAGTAGTTATTATATCAATCTGAATGTCTATGGGCTCTTCTTCTATTGCCCGACTAGATTCACTAATCTCTAGCATGCTATAAAATCACAAGAACAACTATTTCAGTTCAACGCAATTTTTCTTACTCTTAAAGCACATAGCACGTAACACGTAGCACATAACACATATTGTGGAAATTGTAACCTTAACAACTTCCACCATTCGCTTCTTAAAACTCTAAATGAGTTTCACTCTATTCCTAAGGTTTCCCCATCTAAGGTTTATAACCTATCAACTTTGATACCAACTTGTGGCGCCCTAAAATCTGGGTCCCTTGAAACACGGGTTCGGTGCTCACGATACTATTCTACCCTATCATCACATCTATTCATTTTGAATAATAATAAAAGTTAATTTACATTCATACATAACTATTCCAGGTTCTATATATCTTTATACATACACACATCCATACCTGACATATTACAAAAGATAATATAATATTTCATGACTCTATTACTGAACATCTATTGTTTGTTGACTTTTCCTTTTCCATTGTCTGTACCCGACTCCTCAGCCTGCTCAGGTTTAGCTGAAATATCATGTTTAAAAACAAGAGTGAACATAAAATAGTTCAGCAAGTACTTAAGAAAATGATGACATGATATTTCAAATGGTGAATTAAAATCATTTAAGATGATCATGAATCATTTACAATAAGCTGCATCATTTACAATAAGCTGAGTCATAAACAATGAAATGGATCATTTTCAATATGCTGATTAATATCAGTTCAATGTGTGAACACGAGAAATATGCATAACTTTAAATGATTAACTGGAAACATGAAACTTGCTTGCTGTACGGTCACAAGACCTAGAACTCGTTAAGAACAATACCAATTATAAAAACTGATATTGCCCAAGTTAGTCATAAGACTGCTGTTCAAATTAGATGTGTACTCTGGGTGATCAGCCCATCGTACTTTATATTGTGCACAACATAAACATCTAGCGACGTAACCACGCCATTATAATTTTTCTTTATCCTTTACTCCCCTTTTTATCAGGGTTGTTCTATTACAGCATATCATAGAGTGGATTGGAGCACATAACAATAAACAACTGAATACAACATTTGTCATCATAAGTGTCTAGCCAAAATCAAGATTGGCATCGAGACCTTATTTCAAAACAGTTCAATAATGAATGAACTTTATATGATTATATGAATGCATAATATGAATAGTTGTTCAATGAACTACAAGTGGAAGTTCAGTTAGAAAACTTGTCTTTGTCCTCATCTACCTCAATTAGTGAAATCTTATCCCGAGTGTATCCTACATAATCATAATATGTGTTCATGCATTAGTTATATACATATGCATGACATAACTTGCTATACAAGCTACCATTTAGCTTTACATAACCCTTAACGTATAACACCTTGTTCTTTTATGTCTTAACGTCTATCACATCATTTTTATCAAATTATGATTTACAATACATATTTCTATCATTTAATATTAAAATATTTTATTTTGGACTTAAAAATTTATTCTCTGTGAACGAGGCAAGATGTTTTGCCTGGAAGATCTCGCTGGCCGTGAGATCTCTTCGGCCAAACTTCACCCCGACACCCCCTGATTTCACCCCGATGAGCTTTCTCACAGAGCACTACGCCCTCGCGCAGTTTTCAGTTCAAATAACTACGCCCCGGCGTAGTACTGATTTTTCTAAAAAAAAAATCTTTCAAAAAATCCCTTTTATTTTGACCCATTTTTGTAAAACTTGATTCCAACACTTGACATAGCACATATAACATGTATTTGACGCATGGGCCTTCAAAATATATAAAAATCTTAAAATGACCTTATTTTTCTAAATATTTTATTTTGGTCCTTGGTAAACGTTTTAAAACGTTTAAAATGGACCTTTATCGCCATAGATGCCAAACGACTTCCAACTCGATTCTAACATGTGTATTTACATCAAACTTAGCCATTTGGTTTGATTTCACATTCATTTGCATAAAATGGCCAAAAATCATACATTGATATGATTTTTGCCAACTTTGTAAAACTCAACGCTTGAACACCATTTGAATTCTTGTACACCATGTATATATACCTTATCACATATATATTTAGCAACTTTGTATGCTTGTGTAAATTCTACATGCACCTTCCAAAATACTTTACAGATTATGATTTGGTTTACATGCAACATATAGCCTAATATTGCAATTCTTCCTTCATAATGCATACTTTTAGACCATCTAGGCACTTAGCTTGCTATCTAGCAAAATAATATGCATGAATCCAACATGTTCAACCCTTCAACTATACTTTCATCACTTTCATGAACATATAACACGTGAACAACCCATAATCATACTTCATAGCCTTAAATATAAACATGAATAGTGCATCACCTTTGTTACACAACTTAAGCACTTAGGGTTTCATGAGTTTTCCAAACATATGGCACAAAGATCACATAATCAACACATGTACACCAAGATACATGCATGGCTACTCTTATAATAACATTTAATCACATAAACACCAACTTATAAAGCTTGATCATCTTGTTACCTTCTTGCGGTTCTCTTTCTTCTTGAAATAAAGCTTGCTAGTGTTAGGTTCTCCACTCTGATGACTTATAACACCTCCCTTGAACAAGTTTTCTTGCAAACCTTTGAAATTTTTATGAACCCTAGCCTTCCTTCTCTTCTTCTCTACAAGCTCTCTATCTTGGAACTTGGATGATGAAAAATGATATAACTTAGCTTTACACACTTAATACACATGCATAAGTTGGTTAAATTCTCCAACAACTAACCATATATAGGCTAACTTAACTCATGCATGGTTAGGGCTAAACAAGTTAATTCCCAACATCTTTTAATGGCATTTTGGACAATTCATATAAAAAGGATATCATGGTAATTCTTTTCATTGTCAAGGGTAGCATGGTCCTTTTCCCAAAAATCTAGAGAATTTAATTCTCTTTAATTGATAATTTGCTTACTTTTCACCCAATTCAAATCCGTTTTTATCAAAATTTGTTTCATTAGGCTTGAATTTAATTCCACCATCAAATAGTCCATGACTTGCTTGTACTAAAACACTTGTCACACTTTAAAAATTTAAATTCTATTGATTAATATTAATATTTACAATGAGGCCAAATTTGCATATCATTACATTACATCATCTTGAATTAGTAAACCCTTTCGGTTACCAATTACTATAAAACATTGCCTTAGACTGATTTGAATTTTGAAAGTTTAAATTCTTCTATTTGTAATTAATTATTGCATCATGGTTGTTCAACCCATCCCTTACAAGTATTACGTCAAACTTTCTCAATTAATTTTGGATTAAATATTTCAGGAATTTTTGTTTTCTAATCTTAACACAACTATTCCTACATACATAATTTTCAGAAATTATTTTCTTAGTCAAAACTTCAAGGATTAAGGGTAAACCATCATCGTTTGCTGAGCAACCTAATCACTGTGCAACCACGTGTAATACATCTAACAAAATAATTCTCGAATTAAAAAAATCTTAAACATTCATGGAGTTTACAGGAAAATACCTGACTTCTCCTCCTTAGATGTCACTGCATCTTAGACCGTTACATTGTAGGTCCCTTCCATTGGTCAACATAGTAGAGTCAATCCAGTTATCTTAAGCTTATTGTTGCTACTTATACTTCTCCTTCGGTCTTTAGTTTCTTCTTAGGGCAATTTCTTACTTGGTGGTTCAGTGCTCCACACCCGAAACACCATTTCTTCTTTACACTAGGGCAATTAGGAGAAATATGTCCCTCTTGCTTGTAGTTATAACATATAACTCTTCCTTTCAAACATGTTCCCATGTGGTTCTTCCCATACCCCTTACAGGCTTCTGTCTTTTTCTTCTTTAGTTGTCTTTCTTCTTTCATATATTTATCCTTATTCCATTTCCTTTTAAAATTCTTACTACCACCACTACTGCCTTCTTTTATCCGACATCCTTTCACCTTTTTTGAAATATTAATTTCGCATCCTTTAGTTGAAGTGATCTTTTTTTTTTGCCTTTTTACTTTTCGTCTGACTCTTCCTAAATTCATTGATTCCTTCTTCGAAATCATCTACTATTAGATTCACCAATCATTGTAAGGGATCCTGATTCGATTCCCTATCTTCATTTTTTGTTATTCTATACGTTTCTTCTGTTTGAGGTCTTTCTCTTGACATTTTCTGTTTAAAATAAATCTCTATTATTATCACATCCTTCATTTTAAGCATGTTGCAATAATGCTAAACTTGAATTATTATTACGGCACATTTATTTTAATAGGCAATCTCATATAGTACCTTTACCCTCATAGCGTTCTGCTTCTCACATCATATACCCTAGACTTAATTCAAAAGTTGGGCTTTAACATTTTACAATCTTTATCAAAAACTTAATTTAAAAGTTCTGACTTTACTATCAATTATGTGATCATCTTACCCTTGTGTAATTATTCTACGTTTATCTTACCATCAGATCATTTTACTCCATGAATACATTATCACCTCATTATTTATATTAAGGCATTAAGGCTAAAAATTTAATCTTTACCAGGCACATTTAATAATCATATTAATATTAATATGTCGCTCGCTTATTATATAGTATTTATCATCTTATAGTATCTTGCTATTTACATCATCTATCCCGTTAATACTACAAAAGTTGGGATTTACAAAAAGCATCCCATATTATGTTTGCCTAATTTTAAATAGGAATTTACATGCAAGTATATTTAGTCCACAAGTAATAAAGTGATTAAGTTTACTGTCGAACCCACAGATAATTAAAAGTAATTATTACTAAATATTAATTTATTATCAAATTAATTTTAATTAAACAAACACAATTAAATTATAAAATAAACTAATTAAAATTACCAACTAAATTAAACTAATAAAAAGGATTAAATCAGATTAAAAATGCTTAAAATTATAATTTTTCTCAATGCTTCATTTAAATCTCTTCACCATCTTTTTAATTAATTAATTACATATAATTGTTAACTGAAAATGCTTAACTATTTATTAATCTTTATCAAAAATTAATAAAAAGATTTATTTCAGTTATGTTGCTATATTCATGCAAAATACTAAAAATAGATTCATTAAGTATAAACTCCCAATCAAGTTACATGTGGCATATAGATATATTCATCTTATGCACTATCATGCTACTCTTTCTAAAAAGAATAATCAAATTCGCATGTTATCATATTTGAATCTAAACCTATGCTCCACTTTTAATTTCATATAGATTATCTCATTAATTATTGCGCAAATAATTATACATTAATGTACAAAATATGATTATCAATTCACATATAATCATTAATAATTAAAAAGAAAACAAATTAATTTAAACTACACATTGGGTTCAATTGCGATCTCAATAATAAATTAGCCTATAACTAAATAATAAATTATCCACAAATAATTCAACATCTCAAAATTACAAAAATAAAAAAAAACGAAAAGAAATCAAATCTGTGTTGTAATATTCGTCTGTTACTCGGATCACAGTCTTCAATTCCCAAGTTCTTCCTTTAATTATAAAATCCTTTACGTTAAATATTTGCTTTTACACTAATAAAATTAATCTACTCTATTCTAATTCTAATATATTCTGCTCTAATTTATTGTTAATCTCTGAAAACAAAAGTCTCATAAAGTATTTATAGGAGTACAATAATAATCCTAAGCAAAAGTGAAAAAGAAATCCAATTCGGAATCAAATAAAAGCTTAAAATCCCGATTAATCTATTTTGCAGCATTTTTGCGCTTACCAAACATGCTCCTGTCGTGTGACCTTTGACCAGTCAACTGCTCCGACCGTGTGCATGGCATGCGTCCTTAACATCATTGCCCGAACGAAACGACGTCATTCCTGGCAATCTGCTGACCTACACCTCGCGCATGGCGCGAGCGCCTTATACTTCCTAATTTCGTTAAAATGGCACCGTCTTTGCCCGAGCTGCTTTAATCCTTTCGCGCGTATGGCGCCCCCAGCTTGGTTATGGATATTTACGAAAATGCCATCAATGTTGTAGAAATTACAACAATGCCATCAAGGATTATTTTTCTACAAAATAAAATATAAATTAAATAAAAATAATAAAAACACATAAAATTAACTAAATTACCTAAAATTAATTAAAATGCTTAAAAACTAATAAATAATTAAGTCTAAAAATATTAAATAAATAGGTATAAAATCCCATTAGCATATTACTACAAAAGTTGGGATTTACTAACAGATATCCCACTATTGCTACAAAAGTTGGGATTTACATGGCTTCCTTCCTTGCTTATCATACATATAGATATATATCTTACCTACAACATATTCACTTCATTATGTTGTCTAGCTTACTTTTCTTCTCTTTCATTTCTTCTTTTAATGTTGTCACCTGTTCTTCGGCCATTACCTTATCTTTGATTTCCTCTTCCCAGTATACATGTACATGATGGTTCTCGAACTTTAGTCTCTAATTCTTTTATCTTCTTCTCCATCTTAGAGTTCCTAGTTACTAAGTCATTCATACACGCCCATATCAGGAAGAAATCTTCCTTTTTATACCTAAATATGACATGTTGTCCTTGAATTCCTCCTCAACCAGTGCAACATTAGACGCTGCATCCTCTAACAGCTCCTTTTCCTAGACTATGGAAACATCTCTAAGCTCATCATCTCTTGACATTCTACAATCAAATTCAATAATTTAATTAGTACCTCACAATAAAGTATATGAGACAACAATATATTTAATCTATCAATATATCCCTCGACGAACTTCCTTAATTCATCTCTTCTCATCTATGCTTCTTAGATCAGGTATCTCTTGATCATTCCTCCTATTCTTCTTCTTCTTCTTCTTCTTTTCAAGATCCTTGCCCGAATCTCACTTTAAATTTCTTTTTGGATCTTCTCCTGAATCCTCATTCTCTTAAGACCCCACTATAGGGCCTTATCTTACATACTCATAATTATTTCTAACTTCTCTTTCACTTAAATATGAATTTTCTCAATCCAACTCCTACTAATTAAAACTCTATATGAGGTTATTTCTTACTATTTTCATCAATTTCCCTAAGGTTATATCCTAAGGTATTCTTACCTAAGGTTTATAACCTATCAACTCTGATATCAACATGTAACGCCCCCAAAATTCAGATCCTTATGTTGGTTTGCAAAAACTATACATGTATATTACCAAATTGATGTAACGCAACGGAAGTAGACATAAATGGTATTTAAAATTTTTCTATAAACCAAATTCCAGGATCTTTTTTATGTTATACTTTTGTAGATTCAACTTTTGAACAACTACGAGTTCACCTCCCTTTAATCCTTCGCATTTTTCTTCAAATCCACCGATTAGAATCTATGGATTAACATTAGCTACCAAAGCGTGTAGCCTCTAAACGTGATCTACTAAGAGATAATATAGATTGAAGAAGTAGATTTAGGTTTCTCCAAACCTCGGGTAGCTAGCCCTAATTTTTCTCTTTTTTCTAGTTCTTTAGATTATAGAGAAAATATGAAATATTCTCCAATACTTGCAACAAAGTGAGTAACCCAATCTATAGTAAGATCCCTCTTATTTATAGACTCGCTCAACCCTCCAAAACTCTTTAGGAGCAGGGTTTTAATTTAATTCCTAATCTAATTAGGAAACTAAATTAATTTATTATAATAATTATAATTTTTAAACTATTTAGGAACTTAATCATTTATAATAATATTACTACTTATTATTTAATTCCTAAACTATTTAGGAACTAAATAATAATAATAAGACTCATCTTATTAATTTATAATTAGTATTTCTAAAATATTAAACTATAAATATTAAGCTATTTAATTTATTCTATCACTATAGTATAAATTAAATATAATTAATTTATTATTACCATTATGTCATCCACTTCTATAATAAATATTTCTCTTTTATGGCGTGACCCTTTTGGTTTTTCATATTAAACCGGTTGTATAATAAATAAAATAGAACCATTCTAATTTATTTATTATGAATTAAACTCTTTTAATTCAGAATAAATAAATATATTTATTTTACAATAAGGGTAAGTCTCCTTAGTAATTCACGACTTTCCAGATTATATGAATTTAAATATTTGATCACAAATAACCTATTCTACAAATAGTTATCGTACAATTCAATCATTCTATCACACAATGTCCCAATCAAATATAAGACATGGAGTTCTTGTCAAGTATTATTTTATTTGATCATATACATTTCAATTCTCAAATGCACAACTTTAATGTAATTTAGAAACTTCTTTTTAATTTTTATTCCCCCTTGGCCAAGGATTTCTGAGTTGTCATTTATCGAATCGCATAGGATATTCTCTCCCTTTATTTGAAGTGGTAGATAATTTATTAATCATTTACCTATCTTAATGTTTAACTTATTATACCCGAACATATCTTTTGTTATACCCGAATAGTCTTAAAGAATATGACAAAGTATAATTCATCATACACAAGATATTATAATGATCTCAAGTCCAAGGATCACATGTACTACTATCACATTAGGAACTCTTATTTACAGACAAGTAAAACTCCATTAGGTGTACCTTAAGCAAGTCACATTTAGTGAACTTATTCTTCAATAAACACCTACATACTTGCTTTAGTGTCTCTACATAGATAATTATGAGATTAATCATCATCTAAAGAGCAAGCATATTATGTACTAATCTATCCAGATTCACTAATCCCTATTTTAGTGATCCCATAATTAAGAACATTTTAGTTTTGAGCTATCTTGAGTTTAGATTTTATTATCATAATCAACATTATGATTCTAAAAGTATTGCTCCAAAACTATAGGTTTATTCATTTAATCAATTCAACCCATTAATCATGAATAAAGAAATGCCTTTAAATAATTTTTTTTTTGTTAATAAACGAATAAGATTACAAAGTATATGCTTATCACATCAAATGTTATAGACTTGATGGCATATTACTTTCACCTTAAACACTAGATATGGTACTTATGGTACTGAATAATCATCCCATCTATCTACCTAATTATTACATAATGACTTAAAAGTAAATACAATATCATACAATATAAATCTTACTAAAATCCCAGGTTTATAACCTTTACCTCATATAACATAATTACCACCACAGGTTTACCTCAACAATAATACAGAATTTAATATTCTACTCCTTTGTCTTTCCTTTGCTTTGATCACTCTTAGAATTCTTGGATATCTTGAACTTAGCTGAAAACATTTATAATAAGCAAATGTGAGTAACTACTTTGCTCAGGAAGTATAAAATATTTCAATAACAGTAACTCATAAATAATAAAGTATCTTTCTAGAATCTTCAACAACTTATCAAAAATTGTAAAGCAGCTCGAATAAATAGAAATAACAATTTTCTTTGATTTAGAATCACAAATTTTCTTGCCGAAAGGTCAAAAGATCGTGAACTCATTAAGAATATTAACAATCACAATGACTGAAAATATCCGAAAGGTCATAAGACCAACAATTTGTTAAGAACATTAACAATTACAAAGATCGATAATATCCGATTCATTAAGAACATTAACAATCATAAAGACTAAAAATATCTGATAGGTCATAAGTGTTAGTTTGCAAAAACATGACATACATATAGTCAAATTATATAAGCGCAACAGAAGCACGAAAAATCATATTTTAAAATTTTTCTACAAACCAATAACCAAGATCTTTCTTATGCGATTATTATTAATTGAGGAAGGATAAAAGATTTATACCTTTGTAGAACCAAGCTTCCACGGGTACAAGTTTAACTCCCTTTAATCCTTCACGTTCTTCTTTAAATTCACCGATTAGATTCCATGGATTAATGTTAGCTCCCCGAGTGTGAAGCATCTAGAGGTGATCCACCAAGAGATCTATGAATTAAAAAAGTGAATTTTTGATTTCTCTAAACCATTGATGGCTAGCCCTAATTCTCTCTCTCTCTCTCTCTCTCTCTAACTCCTTATATGTAGAGAATTATGAAGTATTCTCTCTATTCTTGTGAAAGAGTGTATAACCTTAATCTATGATAAGACTCATTTTATTTATAAATATAGTCAATCTTCCTAAACTATTTAGGATTAGGATTTTTTTAATTTAATTCCCAATTCAATTAGAAACTAAATTAATTAATTACAATTCCTAAACCATTTCGGAATTTAATTATTTAATAATGAGATTACTTCTTATTAATTAATTACTAAACCATTTAGTAACTTAATTAATTATTATAATTACAATTCCTAAACCATTTAGGAACTTAATTATTTACAATAATACTACTACTTATTAATTAATTCTTAAACCATTTAGGAACTAAATAATAATACTAGTAATAATAATAATAATAAGACTCATCTTATTAATTTATAATTAGTATTTCTAAAATATTAAACTATAAATATTAAGCTATTTAATTTATTCTATCACCATAGTATAAATTAAATATACTTAATTTATTAGTACGATTATGCCATCCACTTCTAAAATAAATATTACTCTTTTGTGGTGTGATCCTTTAGGTTCTCCATATTAAATCGGTTGTATAATAAATAAATTAGAACAATTCTAATTCATTTATTATGAATTAACTCTTTAATTCAGAATAAATAATTATTCCACAATAAGGATAAGCTCCATTAGCGATTAATCGACATTCTAGATAATATAGAGTTTAACATTTAATCGTAAAAGAACCTTTCAGTGAATAGTTATCGTATAATTCAATAATTCTACCATACAATGTCCCAATCAAATATAAGACACGAAATTTTTGTCAAGTCTTATTTGATTTGATCATATGCATTTCAATTCACAAATACGCAACTCTAGTTAATGTAAGTTAGAAACTCTTTTCTAATTCCATTCAACCCTGGCCAGGGATTTCTGAGTTGTCACTTATTGAATCGTATAAGACATTCTCTCCCTTTACTGGAAGTGGTAGATCCTTTGTTAATCATACACCTATCTCCATGTGTACCTTATTATACCCAAGCATATCCTTTGATAAACCAACAAGTCTTAAGGAATATGTCAAAGTATAACTTAGTACACACAAGATACTATGATGATCTCAAGTCCAATGATCACTTGTACGACTATCATATAAGGAACTCCTATTGACAGACAAGTAAAACTTCATTAGGTGTTCCTTGAGCGAGTCACATTTAGTGAACTTATTCTCTAATAAGCACCTACATACTTGCTTTAGTGTCTCTACACAAATGATTATGAGATCAATCATCCTTTTCATAAGAGCAAGCATAGTATGTACCAATCTATTTGGATTTTTTTGTGATCCAACGATTAGGAACAATTTTAGTTTCTAGTTATCTTGAATTTATATCTCGTTAGCATGATCCTCATCATGGTTCTAAAAGCATTGTTTAAAAACTATGAGTTTATCCATTTAATTAATCCAACTAATTAATCATGAATAAAGAAATGTCTCGATACTTTTATTAATGAACAAATAAGATTACAAAGTATATGTTTATCACATCAAATGTGATTGGCTAGAGGGCATACTATTTTCAATCTCCCACTTACACTAAAGTCAATTGCCATTTGGTATCCCCATACCATTTTTCTCTAAGTGGCGTACAAATTACTTAGTAAATGCTTTAGTTAATGGATTCGTAATGTTGTACTGAGAGCCTACCATCTTTATGGTGTCATCTCTTTTTAAATAATTTATCTAATCATATGAAAGTGCTGCAATACATGTTTGGATTTCAAATGAGACCTAGGAACCATTATAAGTTCTGGCAAATTAAACTCCTTTAATGCTAGGAACCATTATAAGTTCCGTAATGAACTTGTTGAACCAAACAATCACCTTTGCAGCTTCACTTATATTTATTTACTATGTCTTTGTTACTAAATCAGTTATTTGGAACTTTTCCAACTCACTGCAACACCGTTCAAGGTAATCATTTTACCTAAAACGTATATGTTGTTATCTTGGTTAGTCTGAACAAACTTGAGTCTGTTAAGCCTTCTAGTTTTATATCAGAGCCATCATTAGAAACTCTTTTCTAATGTTCTTCTCCATAATTAAACTGATATTTATTTATCATACATAAGCAATATCAAGTCTAGTACATATCAACAAATCAATGTACGTCCCTTGGGTCTAGCCGAGTATCCTTTATGATCTATCTCTATAGACCTTTATACTGAATAGAATGTTAAGATACTTCTCCCAAGTCCTTGATGGAGAAGTTTTTAGACAACCACATCTTTACTGATTATAACATCGGTACGTCATTCCTTATCGGTAGTATATCAACATATAATACTAGGAATGTCACAGTGCTCCCACTAACCTTTGTACATACTTAGTTCATGCTCGCCTTGGATCGTTGTAGCTTGCATACTTAATTTACTCCATCTCAATGGAGAAAAATTATCTTGGTTATATCATACATACATCCTTTTGTATAATAAGCTGTAACTGCAAGTAAAATCTGAATAGATATATGCATTTTAACTAGTGAAAAGTTTCATTATAGTCAACTCCTCGATCTTGTTTGAAATATTTTTACCATTAGTTAGGTCTCATAGGTCTCTACCTTGCCATCTGCTTTAGCCTTTCTCCAAAGACCCATTTCAGATTTTATGGTCATTGGCCATTTCTCTTGAGTATCTAATACTCATGCCTCATCGTATGTAACTGGATCATCATCCACTATAATGCGTATCTCATCATCATCTATGATGAATCCATACATTTCAAGTATCTTTGGTACTAGACCAAATTTATGACTTGGTTATGGTACAATAGGTTTAGTTACTTGTACAGATTCCATCACTTTATCTGTAGTGTTTTGTGGTCTTGAACTTCTTCAAGATCTATTATGCTCCCACTAACCCTTTAAGGAAAAACTTCTTTTCTTATAAGGCAGCGTATTTTAACAAACACCTTTTAATTAGTCAGATTATAAAAGTGATATCCTAAACTTTTTTTAGGATATCCCACAAGTTTACACTTATCATATCTTGTTACAAGCGTATCATTGTCATACCTTTTGACATAAGCTGGACAATTTAAATCTTAACATACTTAAGACTTGGTTTTCTCCTTATCCATAACTCATATAAAGTATGAGGGACGAAATTTGAAGGTATCTTGTTTAGTAGATATGTTATCATTTCTAGGGCATAACCCTAGAAGGATACTGGAAGATCGGTAATACTCATTATGGATCATCACCATGTCCATTCTATGAGAATACCATCTCGCTTGAGATAATCTAGAAACTTACTGCTTAAGTATTCAATTCTCGATCTAATCGAAGAACTTTAATAATTTAGGTTTTTAGTTTTTATACTTCACTTTTGAATTCTTTGAACGTTTCAAACAATTTGGATTTGTATTTCATCAAATACATATATCGAAATCTAGAATCATCAGTGAAAGTAATGAATGAATACCCTCCTCTTGCATTTGTTGTCATAGGTCACACACACGATTGTGTGTACCATCTCTAACAACTTTGCAACTCGCTCTCCATGTCCACTAAATGGAGATTTAGTCATATTGTCCTTGATACAATATTCACAAGTTGTATTTGATTCATAATCAAAAGGCTCTAAAAAACTATCTTTATACAATCTTGTTTGGTCTTGTTTCATTAACGTGACCGAGTTAATAGTGTTACATGAAGGTATGATTCATATCATCTATTTGCCTTTAGTTTGTTCAAATTGAAATATTTTTCATGTAAGTCAAGTATACAAAGTTCATCAAGTAATCAACATAGTAACAACTTACTAACTTAATAGACTTGCCTGTTGGCCATACTAAACTGTAAGTTTCTATGGTTAATGCAACAACCTTTGCTTCATTTCCCACACACGGGATTAATTATCATTTGTTTAGCTTTCTACTTTTGCTTAGTCTCTGCAACAACTTGCATATGTGAGAGCATCGGCCAGTATCTAATACCTAAGTAGAACTTGACGTATAGAAAGTTCTATTTTATTAGAAGTTTCTTCTGCTTAGGTACTGCAACTCTCTTCAAGTTGTTCTTCCAGTGTCCCAACTTATTGCAATGAAAGCAAACTCCTTTTCCCTCGAGATCACTTTTATTTATATCCTTCAATTAGTGCATTTCTTTTGCCTTTTACTCTTTATGACTCCTCATAAATACCTTTGGCCATCTTCCTCCGGTTGGAAGATTTATTTACGAGTAAAACTTGGTTTTTCTAGGAAGGAAAGTGACTCTCAATAGTCTCCAACATATTTAAGTAAATCAGTTAAACTGACATCTAGCTTATTAATGTTTGAAGTACACAACAAATTATGAATAAGAGTCAGTGAGTGACTGTAAGATCGAATCTTGACTGAACTCTCCATCCTTGACAAAACCCAATTATCCCACTTGATCAATCTAATTGATCATTTTTTAAGAGAAGTGTCTTTACTATAGTGTCATTGGCTATTATAGATCGGAAAAGCTCCTTAGATATCTTATATCTAGTTGACCTACTTTGCTCTCCATACAACTATTGAACGTGCAATAATATATTAGATGTATCACATAGGATATTATCTCCCTTTACTGGAAGTGGTAGATCATTTGTTGATCATTCACCTATCTCCATGTGTCCTTATTATACCCAAGCATATCCTTTAATATACCAACAAGTCTTAAGGAATATGTCAAAGTATAACTTAGTACACATAATATACTATAATGATCTCAAGTACAATGATCACTTGTACGACTATCACATAAGAAACTCCTATTAGTAGGCAAGTAAAACTCCATTAGATGTTCCTTGAGCGAGTCACGTTCAGTGAACTTATTATCTAATAAGCACCTACATACTTTTTTTAGTCTCTACACAAATGATTACGAGATCAATCATCCTCTTTATAAGAGCAAGCATAGTATGTATCAATCTATCCGAATTTACTAATCCTTTTTTTAGTGATCCAACGATTAGAAATAATTTTAATTTTGAGCTATCTTGAATTTAGATCTTATTAGCATGATCCTCATCATGGTTCTAAAAGTATTGCTTAAAAATTATGGGTTTATCCATTTAATTAATTCAAATAATTAATCATGAATTAAGAAATGTCTTGATACTTTTATTAATAAATGAATAAGATTACAAAGTATATGCTTATCACATAAAATATGATTGGCTTGAGGGCATACTACTTTCAATAAGACCAAAATTTGTTAAGAATATTAACAATCACAAAGACTGATAATATCTGAGATGTGTACTTTAGGGGATCAGCCTATTGTACTATATATTATGCACAACATAATTATCTATAAACACTTACACGTCAACCAGAATTATATGTCTGATTCTTAAATTTCCCCCCTATTATAAGGGTTTTCATTTTAGCTTTTAACATAAGATTTCACACCAAAATAATTTGTTTGGATTAGTTTCAAATAATGGTCATGAATTCAATATCTCATATCAATGTCTAGCCTAAACAAATGGCATAGACTCTCATCATTAAATAGTTCATGATTAACGAACTTTAAAACTTTAAGTAGTTCAGTGATTGAACAATCTTTAAAAAGCACATAAGTGCGAACATGGCATATAATTACAATTTCAAGAATAAGTTCAGATATAATACTTGCCTGATTCGTCGTTTAAAGTTATCTTTACTTTATTGTTCTTCGTACGACCTACATATTGGTTAAATTTAATACCATATCATTCCTATACATAATATAATTTATTTTACCAAGAAAATTCGACTCGGTCCGACCCGAATTCGACCCAACACGACCCGACCTGGACAAAACTGCAGTCCAAAATTAGGGGGGTCTAGCGCATCTGCGTTAGACTTTATCGCCATGACGTTAGACTCTAGTGGCGCCGCGACTCTACTGCCCTGATTTCAAAACCCAAAAATTTCATCTTTTCAATTTTTGTTATTTTGAACACACACATGCCTCTAAGTTTAATAAATCCTCATTTTTTACTCCTATTAAGTTCAAAATCATACCATAGCTTATTAGGTTCATATATTAAATAAAACCAAAACCTTAATCATTTTCCAAAATATTTATTAACCAATATAATGGTATAAAGTACTAGGGTTTTCAAAAAAACATATGTTACAAGAAAAATCATTATAAATCCGTTTCAACACATTTTTTGTTCGTTCAAACTTGGTTGTCATCATAGCTCACAAATACACAAAATATACCCTATGGGTTTGAAAATACCATATACCTTATAGGTTTCATAACTTAGAAAAATCAATTTATCACATACATAACCAAAGTTCTCATACATAAATATTTTATCTATACACTTTATGCGTCAAACATATCTAGACACATAACTCCATCCAATATCATCCTTATACCTTCAGAACCCACCATGGTTTATCTTCACATAATACTCCCACAAGCAAACATCCATAGACAATAATCCTATAAGCATAAATAACTAGATCAAGGGTTAAGAAAACTTTTAAACCTTCTAGGAAATCTTCTTTTTGCTAATTGATTGCTAACTCTACACCTTTCTCCACTCCTTGCTACATGAAATATTCAAGCTCTCTAGATGTTCTCCTCAAACTCTAGATCTCTTACACTTGTACTATTTTCTTTCTTTCTTATCATTGAACTCTTACTCTTCCGTCTTTCTCTCTTTCTTCTCTGTAACAAGAGCTCTCACTTTCTCACTAATCTTTTTATAAATGAAAGTATTCAAAGGATGTTAAAGAAATAAAAGGTGGGTATTTATTGGGCATCCACTAGCTTATACATATATGTATATATCTGCTCTTATAAGTCATATAAGTGACCCCTATATTAGCCCCTATAATAGTCCCTACACTTGGCCCCTAGTTTAGCCCCCATAAAGGCCACAAAAGTCCTCTCTAGCCTCCCTTCCATGGGGATTGTTGAAAATGCAATATATATATATATATATATATATATATATATATATATATATATATATATATATATATATATATATATATATATATCCACCAATACAAGATTTCCTCATATTGGGCTACTAAAACACTTCTAATCGGGCTTGCCACAAAATTTCTTTGGGCTTCCCCCATGTAAAGTTGTACTTAAGTTTGGGTCAACTCAATTCCTTACAATTTGAGCTTAACATTTACCAATACCTAAAAGTTTGGGCTTACATATTTTAATAACATAAGACCTAACTCCTAACTTTTCCAATTAATATCTTGGGCCATCATCAATAAATTATTAGATCTTACTCCATGACATAACAATTAAGTTAATCACTTAATTAATCTAAATACTTTACATTGTCATTCAAGACCAACATTCAAGTTTTGTTAACTAATAACATAAACTTAGATCATACATCATATAATTAACTTAATAAGTTAAACTACGTGGCTTTCCTTTTCATCCCTTAATCAGTTGGTTAATAAACACACACACACACACACACACACACATACACACACACACACACACACACACACACACACACACATATATATATCATGTCACAAAATAATTCCACATCATAATTCTTCACATGTATAAATAATAAGAAAATTATTTATAACGTCATGTAATATTCATTTTCCACTGATCCATGCTATTCTTCATAGTATACCCAACAAATCAAGAGGTGTAGTCATAATAAAACTAGTTATTATATGTTGATGGATTTACCTTTTTTTAAAAGTATATATTTATGTAGTTCAAGTTTTCACCTGATTCACCGAGGAATATTTTGGTCACTTTTGACATATCGCTTACTACTAGGTTGGATCGAATGTCAATCTATGAGGCATCATTTGTTACTATTAGACAAAAAAATTCTTTTGTTTTCTTCTTATTCTTTGCAATAACGCGCATTTCCAGACGAGTTAGAAGAGAAATTCCTAATTCTTACACGGATGAGACTGGTCACACCTAAAAAGTAGATTTTTTTGACACTAATCGTTTATGAGTAAGTATTACACCAAGAATGGATAAGTGGACGAGTTTTCTAGTGGACTATATTGATATTGCTTACTTAGGGAAAAGATACTCTATTATAGTGTAGGGTTGTTGTAATGACCGTGAATATTTTAATCTATATTAATAAAATTAATTATTAATGAAGTAAAGTTTATGTTCGAATAAATTAAATCATTATGTGATAGTCAAATTTATTTGCTTATGTTGCATACAATTAAAGAGGGTCCACTTAATGGATTAATTAAATTAATGGATCAACATAGGGTATTTAATATCAAATCCTTGATGAGATTATTAAGTTATGTAATAATTCAGTTAAATTGATTCCTAGCAAATCTAATTGAATTATGTAAATTAATTAATGTGGTTATTAATTGATGTTAATGTAAAAAATATTAATAATAATAATAATTTATAGTCCAACTAGTTATACAATTAATAGTGGACTAATCCAATTTCTTTATTAATAAAGCCCATTTTAATTTAAATGCTAGTGGACTTGTAATTTGGTCATGTAACTAATTAAGGACCCTAAATGGATTAACTAGTAGGCCCAACCAATTAAATTGCCAAGTCCAATGCTAGGAAAATTAAATGAGCCCAAAGAATTTATGCAAATACCAAAACTAGTGGCCCAAATCAATACAGGTGTGATATATATATATATGATTGTATAAGAGGGGAAAATAAATCACTATTGAGGTCATTTCGGGGGATAGCTGGTCAAATTGGTTGGGGGGGGGGGGAGGCTCAAGGTAGTTCAATACTCTAGAATCCCTAAATTCCTCTCACAAGACAAATCTCCATCAAATCATCCCAAATGATAGCTAGTTCCTTAAATAAGGGAAGCATGTTTTGCTAGGTTTAAAGTGACTAATTAACTAGGTATTGATTAATTAAATAAGCTAAGTGAACTTATTTCCCTATAAATATAATGCTCCACCAAGAGTTATGTTGTTAGTCATTTTGCTAGACATTTTTGCAAGTATCAAAAGAGAGAGATTCCTTGAGAGCATTGTGAGAGATAAACTTGGAGAGCTTGAGCGCTAGCCATTTTCGTGTAGATCAAGAGTGGAAGTGCATGTCCTCTAGTTTGGTTTCATACTTTGGAAGGAAAAGAAAGAGAGCTTCAGAGAGAAAAAAGTTTTAAAATGTTCAAAACCATTGCTTTCATTTAAATCTTTGTGTCTTGTATGCTTAGAGTGATTTTGATGGTCAAAATATGTTTCTAATGGTTCAAAGTTTATTTTATGAACCTATAATGTTAAATTCATAAAATATACGAAGATCCATGTTTAAACATGCTTAGCATATGTTTTTATATGTTGGTTATGTGATTTGGCATAAGAAAAGTGCATATAAACACTTTTCGGTAATAATCTTAGCTTGATTTGGTGGTTTGATGTGTTGTGTTATAAGTGGTGGTTGTTATTTTTATGAGTTCTAGGGCTTGTTTGATAGCTCTAGAGATTATAAAAATATCCCAACTTGAATCATCCAAAAAGGTGATAAAATGAACAAGTTATGGACATTGTTCTAAAAATTGTCGTTGTAATAGTATTGGAAAAGAGGGCCCCGACCCTCTTCAGTTTTTTTTGAAAAAATTTACTTTTTCGAGTCGGGTCGGATCGTTTTAAAAGGGCCTGTTAGGAGCGGTTTGAGTCAGGATGGGTCAAAATATTTAAAATTTTATATAATTAACTTAGGACCCCAATTTAATAATTATTTATTATTTATATAATAAATAAAGTAAGTAAAAGCCATTATATTGATTAATTGTTATTTAATTGATATTATATAATAATTAAAGTAAATAAATATAATAACCAATTATTTATTATTAAATAATAAGTAAAGGAAGATATGAAGTTAATAAAATAATTAGTTATTATTTAATTAATATTAAATAATGAATAAGGATAATTAGTTAATTAATTATTATTTAAACTAAATTAAATAATAATTAAAGGGAGAGAAAGTTAATAAAATAATTATTTATTATTTAATTAATATTAAATAATAAATAAGGATAATTAAATAATTAATTATTACTTAAATAATATTAAATAATAATCAAAGAAAAAAAAGGTTAATAAGATAATTTTTTATGTAAATAACAAGTAAAGTTAATTAAACTTAATTATTTATTTAATTAATATTAAATAAATAAAGTGAGGAAATTAAGTAAATAATAAAGGGATTAAATAATTTACATTAAATTGTTTAGATCTTTAAAAGTTACTAAGGGATGTAAATTTTTTTTATTAATTGATTCATAATAATGATAAATGATTTAATATTATTAGATGATTGATAATATTAGTCATCGATAAAGATGTTGTTAACCATTAATACCATCAGTTAATAAATTTGATATTACTAGTTGATTTATAATATTGGGTGGTACTTAAAATATTATCCATGGGGTGATAATATTGTCTTAAAAGCTATGTGTGGTTAAATAGGAAGTTGTGTGCTTAAGTGGTAGTCGATATGATAATTATATATGGATTCCTATGTGCTATGCAAATTAAAAGATAAACCTATTTAACACTAGGTCGTTTAAGGGCTGTAATATAAGTCGTGTAAGCTGTAGACAACGACCAAGGCAAGTTCGTAAACCTTAAACTCATTTCATTATGCAAGTTGCCTAACTCAAACTCGAGTTATTATTTTTCAATCATGTTAGCTGTTAATGTTTGTCAATTACTTTACATCAATAATAATTATTGATATTCGCACTTGGTGCACTTGAATTCCTGTTCTATTATTGAACTGTAAAATATTTAAAGTTCTGCATTTCATGAACTGTTTAAAGACAGTCTACGCCATTTGTTTGGCTAGACATACATATGTTAATATTTTTAAAAACTATCCAAACCAGTAGTTGGTACGAAATCCTAGACTGAGAGAGCAACCCTGATAAGGGGACTATAAGTGTCGGTTATCTGATACGATCAAAGTTTAATGTTATGCATACACATGGTGTTCAAGAGACTGATCCCCTCAAGTACACACTGGCAGTTTAAATATATAAAAGGGTCATTAGAATGATTGATCCCTTGTTAATGTTCATGGTCTATTTTGGAGCACTCAGCGGTAAATAATCAATACTTTTTGAACTTGATTATCTTGTCAGTTATTTCATCAACTACCTTAAAAGTTTAGTTATTCTATTATTATTTTGATTCATTCATGATATATCTTCATTATTTATTTTAAACTTGCTGAGCAAAGTAGTTGCTCACTCATGTTAGATTATGAACTAATTACAGTTAAGTCAGGGAGTTCCAAGAAGGACAAAGGCAAAGGAAAGCTTAAGGAATAGTTTTATGTATTACTATCTTATCTTGTGATTCATAATGTATTTTGTTTAAGGTTATAGGCCTTGGGACCATAGTGAACCTTTTGTAATGAACAACTTATGTTTATTTATTTTCACATTAGTAATATATGTTGTTACAGGTGGTTGTATGTATTGGATCGTGAGCACTGAGTTCAAGGTAGTAGTACCTAAATTTGGGGACGTCACAGGTTGTCATCAGAGTTATAGGTTATAAACTTTAGGATGCAAAACCTTGGTTATAACCTTATAATTAAACTCATATAGAGTGCGCTAGGAGTTGGATCGAGGAGACCCATTGAGTTAAGTTAAGTCTGGAGATGGATCATGGAGATTCATCGAGCCGATGTTGTACAAAATAAATTTTTAGTTCATTTCATCAATGAATATATTTTATTGTGATACTAATATGTTGTCATTTTATTTTTCTTATCTATGGTTGTAGGATGCCAGAGGTAGGTCAAACTAGCTAGTCGACAGAGGATGAGTTCATAGATATATATGTGCATACGGTCCAGCTATTGTTGGTTGCACCTGAGGAGGATCCCGAGGAGGATCATGTGGCTGATGTTAGGAACCATTTAGGGGTCGGGTAATGAGGCCACATAGTAAGGATAACTCAGAAGAGCAACAGACTACCTAGGAGTAGTCAGTTGATGAGGAGGAGGCATGTTCCGAGAATGACCTCATCGAGCAGTTAACTAGGAGGAACTTGGAACTAGTGGCCAGATTTCAGCATCTGGAGGAAGAAAACTAGACTCATTAGGAGTTGGAAAATGGCTACAAGGATGTGGCGTATCAGTTATTCGGTGAGGTGACAAAACTGAAAGAGGAGGGAGTGCAGCTTAAGTTAGATCTGGCTGAGCTATAGGAGCAGCATGTGGCCATGACAGCTGAGTTTGATTTGGAGATAGCAGACAAGATCTGCATTTATGATAAGTTGATGAACTAGAGGGAGAGGTACGAGCTGGGGCATCCAGGATTGATTCCCTGGGTTTTACGATGGATACAACCTTTGGTAGGCTAAGGAGTCGGATTCAGAGGTATCCCTAAGAGGAAGACTTGAGTCGCCGCACCGTGAGCTACAGGGTAGTCGACAGGATAGCCCGGTAAGTTCACGAGGATGCGATTTATCATGGGATGCACCGCCATTAGCTATGTTACTGTATTAGCTTGTATATAGATGCAGTTAGTTCCCATTTTGTTTATAGTAGGGACGGGTATATATTGTAAATCCTAGTACTTTTGTTTTAACTTAGGATAGTGTTAGACCCCGACTTTTGTTTTGTCATAGGGATAGGATGGTTTAAATCCCCACTTTATGTTCTTTAGAGGATAACTATCAGTTGGTATTAGAATTTATAGCAGTATACCATGGGGTGCTACTTGATGTATTAAAATAGTGATACATGAATATAAATGTGTTTATTTTATTATGTTTTTCTTATGTTTGAAAAGTGCATTCATAATGGTAAAGATTAACATTTGTAAAATATGGTATAAAATGTAAAACAAAAGTGTTAATGTAAGGTCTTGTTCATAAAAGATAATGCCGCCAAGAAGACAACCCCAAAACTCGAGAGTTGAGGAATCGGTAAACAACAAGGAGGGTCAGGTTGACCCAATGAGGACTTTTGCCAACATGTTAATGGAAGCAATGCAGAGTAGACTAGCCGTTGTGGTAGAACAGCCCGTGAGTCATCTGAGAATTTTAAAGATTTTAAATTAGTCGGACCACTAGAATTCCGTGGAACTACAGATCCAATAGAAGCCTAGAAATGGGTGGAGAAAATGGAGAAGGCGTTTGAGGTCGCACGAGTGGCCGAAGAACAAAAAATGTCATTTGCTACCTTTATACTAAAAGGTGAAACAAATTATTGGTAAAAGGCAAACAAGAACCGAGTTGGAGAGGGTGTGATAGCGTGGGCTCGTTTCAAAGAGCTGTTCTTCAAAAAAAAAAAATCTGAAAGCATGTAGACAAGGATGGAGGTAAAGTTCTTACAGCTAAAGCAAGGGAATATATCCGTTACCGACTACACTACAAAATTTAATGAGTTGGTAAGGTTTTCACCAAACTAGGTGGACGCTGAAGTCTGAAAAGCAAGAAGATTTGAATAGGGATTGAAACCCTGGGTTTATAGCAAGGTCGTGGTTCTACAGATTACCATGTTTTCTTCACTACTTAAGAAAGCCATTTCACTGAAGGAAAAAACGAGACCTTAACTAAGTACAACCAGGACCAGAACAAGAAGAAGAATCACGATGGGCATAGAGAAGGAAATGGTAGTGGAGGAAGCAATCCTCAAAAGAGAAAGTGGAATGACTGTAAGAGTTCTGGGAACAAGCAAGGAGTTGAAACGAAGAAAGGAAAAAAGTGCAAAAAATATGGGAAGAATCACTCTGGGGAATGCATAAGGGGAAAATGAGTTTGTTTTAACTGTGGACAACTGGGGCACTTTGCTCCACAATGCTCGAAAGCAAAGAGGGGAGACTATTTTTCTTGTGGCACTTCCGACCATCAGAAGAAGGACTGCCTAAAAAGGAAGAGTGATTCAGACAGTGCCAATTAAAGGAACAACCGCAAGTTGACTATCGGAGGGCCAGCACAATAGAACAGGCTAGTGGCACGCACATTCAACATGACTATACAAGATGCAATGGAGTCTAAGGATGTGGTGTCAGGTATTATTCTGATCAATAATGTTAATGCATACATATTATTTAATTCGGGTGCTACTTGTTCGTTTATGTCAGATGAATTTGCTGAACGGTTAAAATTACCTTGTGAGAAATTAGAACACCCTATGAATGTAGAAGTAGCAAACAAGGAGGCGATCCCCGTAGAATACGTTAATAGGAATTACTGTGTTGAAATAAGAGAATACAAATTACGTGTGAACTTAATCCCGATTCGATTAGGAGAATTTAACGTAATTCTTGGGAGCAGTGCTTGATTGCCAAAAGAATAGTATAAGCCTGAAGACTCCAAATAAGTCAAATGTGGTATTTTATGAGAGTAAATCTCCGAGATAATCTTGTTGTCTAACGATGATTCAAGCAACAAAATTGCTAATAAAAGGTTGCATGGGTTATCTGGCTCACGTAGTCGATACTTAGAGAGTAAGGAATGAAGTAGGAGAGATACCTGTGATAAGGGAATTTTCAGATATTTTTCCAGATTAGTTATCGGGTTTACCATCGGATAGGGAAGTGGAATTCATAATTGACTTAATACCGAGGACAACATCAATATCGAAAGCAACGTACAGGATGGCTCTGGTAGAAATGAAGGAATTGATGATACAATTATAGAAATTATTGGAGAAAGGATATATTCAACCGAGCGTGTCTCCATGGGGAGCACTGGTGTTATTTGTAAAGAAGAAATATGGGTCATTAAGACTTTGTTTCGACTACCGGGAGTTGAACAAAGTTACAATTAAGAATAAGTACCTATTACCCAGGATAGATGATCTATTTGATCAATTGAAGGGAGCGGAGTACTTTTTGAATATTGACTTAAGAACAGGTATCACCAGTTGAAGGTGAGAGGAAATGACATACCTAAGACAACATTCAGAACTCGATACAGTCACTTTAAGTTTCTAGAAATGTCTTTTGGTCTGATGAACGCGCTAGCAACATTTATGGACATGATGAACAGAGTATTCAAGTAGTACTTAGACAAGTTTATTGTTGTGTTCATAGATGACATTTTGGTTTACTCAAAAACGGAGGAGGAGCACGCCGAACATCTGAGGGTAGTATTGGAGACGCTGAGAAAGGAGAAGTTGTACGCGAAGTTTTCCAAGTGTGAATTTTTGCTACAAATGGTGTAGTTTCTGGGGCATGTAATTGATAAGGATGGTGTTTCTGTAAATTCAGCAACGGTGGTGGCAGTTATAAATTGGAAACAGCCAAAGATGCTGACAGAAGTTAGGAGTTTTTTGGGATTGGCAGGTTACTACAAAAGGTTTATTTAGGATTTCTCAAAGTTAGCGACATCATTGACAAATTTGATAAAGAAGACAGTTAAGTACGTATGGATGGAGAAGTTTGAAGCAAATTTCTTAGAACTGAAAAAGAGACTTAATGAAGCACTTGTGTTGTCCTTACCAGACGATACAGAAAGATTTATGGTGTATAGTGATGCATCACACAAGGGACTCGACTGTGTACTAATACAATACGGCAGGGTTATTGCGTGCGCTTTAAGGTAGTTAAGGGATTATGAGAAGGGGTATCTAACTCATGACCTGGAGTTAGCAGCGGTAGTGTTCGCATTGAAAATTTGGAGGCACTATCTATATGGAGAAAAGTACGAGATATACACAAATCACAAAAGTCTGAAGTATTTTTTCACTCAAAATGCGCTAAATATGAGACATAGGAGATGGTTAGAGTTAATCAAAGACTACGATTGTGAGATTCTATATCATCCTGGTAAAGATAATGTTGTAGCGGATGCTTTGAGCAGAAAAGGCAGAAAAAAGTTGTTGATGCTGATGACCCAAGAAGAATTAATTAAGGATATGGAAAGACTAGAGTTAGAGGTAGAGTATCCGAAAGAGGCAGCTGCGAAATTATTCGCAATGGAGGCAAGTCTGACTTTATTAGATAAGATAAAGGAGGCTCAAGAAAAAGATAAAGAATGTGTTGCCATAAGAGCGCGAATCTTAGAAGGAAAGGAACTGAAGTACAAAGTTGATAGCACAGGGCTACTGAGATTTGAAGGGAGGATCTGGGTACCAATGGTTTTGAAATTGAAGGAGGAGATTCTGCAGGAAGCTTATAGTGCGAGGTATTCGGTACACCCTGGGGGTATGAAGATGTATCAAGATTTGTGTTAGCACTTCTAGTGGACGAACATGAAAAGGGAGGTCGCAGAATGTGTGGGGCAATGTTTGACATGTCATAAGGTTAAAACAAAGCATCAGAAACCGGGTGGGCTACTGCAACCATTGAAAATTCTAGAGTAAAAATGGGAGCACATCATGATGAATTTTGTGATCGGGCTTCCACCAACGCAGAAGGGTTATGACACAGTCTGGGTGATCGTGGATCGTTTGACCAAATCTGCACATTTTCTACCAATTAAGATAAGGTACAATCTGGTGCAGTTGGAAAAGTTGTATATAAAGGAGATTGTGTCACGACATGGAGTGTCAGTATCTATTGTGTCTTACAGAGATCTGCGCTTTACATCAAAAATTTCTAGAAAAGCTTATGGGAAATATTGGGAACGCAGTTAAGGTTGAGTACGGCGTATCATTCTCAAAATGATGGCCAGAGTGAACGGACTATTCAAACACTGGAAGACATGCTTAGGGCAGTTGTGATGGATTTGAAAGAAAGTTGGGATGACCATCTACCTTTGCTGGAGTTCACGTATAATAATAGTTATCATGCTAGTATTGGCATGCCATCGTATTAAGCACTATATGGAAGAAAATGTGGCACACCATTGTGTTGGGACGAGATTGGTGAACGAAGATTGTTAGGGCCTGAAATGGTGCAGAAGACTGTAGATGTTATTAATGTAATAAGAGCTCATCTGGTAGCAGCTCAGGATCGTCAGAAGAAGTATCCCGATTTGCATCATCGAAAGAGAGACTTTGAAGTTGGCAACTTTGTATTTTTTAAGGTATCTCCCTAGAAATGGAAGATAAGGTTTGGAAAGAAAGGAAAATTGAGTCTGAGGTTCGTAGGACCATTTGAAGTTCTGAAGCAAGTGGGTGAAGTGGCGTATAAGATAGCCTTACCTCCTGAACTTGAACACATTCACAGCGTGTTTCATGTTTCAGTATTGCGGCTGTATAAACCTAACTAAAAGCACGTGATATCCTATGAACCGATTCAAGTGGAAAAAGATCTATCATACGAAAAAATTCCTGTCCAGATACTAGATAGGAAGGAGCAGACGCTGAGGAATAAGGTTATATTTTCAATCAAGGTTCTTTGAAGAAACCACGCAATTGAGGAAGTTATGTAGGAACTAGAAGAAAAAATAAGGAGGAATTACCCACACCTTTTTTATTAACCTTATGTTAAAATTACGGGGACAAAATTCTTATAAGGGGGGAGAATGTAATGACCACAAATATTTTATGTGCGAATAAATTAAATCATTATGTGATATTGAAACTTATTTGTTTATGTGGCGTACAATTAAAGAAGGGTCCACTTAATGGATTAATTAAATTAATGGATCAACCTAGGGTATTTAATATCAAATCCTTGATAAGATTATTAAGTCATATAATAATTCAATTAACTTGATTCCTAGCAAATCTAATTGAATTATGTAAATTAATTAATGCGGTTATTAATTAATGTTAATGTGAAAAATAATAATAATAATAATAATAATAATAATAATAATAATAATAATAATAATAATAATAATAATAATAATAATAATAATAATAATAATAATAATAATAATAATAATAATAATAATAATAATAATAATAATAATAATAATAATTTATAGCTCAACTAGTTATATAATTAATAGTGGACTAGTCTAATTTATTTATTAAACAATCCCATTTTAATTTAAATGCTAGTGTACTTGTAATTTGGTCATGTAACTAATTAAGGAGCCCAACCAATTAAATTGGCAAGTCCAATGCTAGGAAAATTAAATGAGCCTAAAGAATTTATGCAAATACCAAAACTAGTGGCCCAATTCAATACAAGTGTGATATATATATATATATATATATATGACTGTATAAGAGGGAAAAATAAATCACTATTGAGGTAATTTAGGGGGATAGCCGGTCAAATTGGTTGGGGGGGGGGGGGGAGGCTCAAGGTAGTTCAATTATCTAGAATCCTTAAATTCCTCTCACAAGACAAGCCTCCATAAAATCATCCCAAATGATAGCTAGTTCCTTAAATAAGGGAAGTATGTTTTGCTAGGTTTAAAGTGACTAATTAACTAAGTATTGATTAATTAAATAAGCTAAGTGAACTTATCATTTCCCTATAAATATAATGCTCCACCAAGAGTTATGTTGTTAGTCATTTTGCTAGACATTTTTGCAAATATCAAAAGAGAGAGAGCTTCCTTGAGAGCATTGTGAGAGATAAACTTGGAGAGCTTGAGCGCTAACCATTTTCATGTAGATCAAGAGTGGAAGTGTATGTCCTCTAGTTTGGTTTCATACTTTGGAAGGAAAAGAAAGAGAGCTTCAAAGAGAAAAAAGTTTAAAAGTGTTCAAAACCCTTGCTTTCATTTAAATCTTTGTGTCTTGTGTGCTTAGAGTGATTTTGATGGTCAAAATATGTTTCTAGTGGTTCAAAGTTTATTTTATGAACCTATAATGTTAAATCTATAAAACATATGAAGATCCATGTTTAAACATGCTTAGCATATGTTTTTATATGTTGGTTATGTGATTTGGTATAAGAAAAGTACATATAAACACTTTTCAGTAATAACCCTAGCTTGATTTGGTGGTTTGATGTGTTGTGTTATAAGTGGTGGTTGTTATTTTTATGAGTTCTAGGGCTTGTTTGATAACTCTAGAGATTATAAAAATATCACAACTTGAATCATCCAAAAAGGTGATAAAATGAATAAGTTATGGACATTGTTCTAAAAAGTGTCGTTTTTGAAACCCTAGTCGATCGATTCTAATTTTTATGTCAAAAAAATTTTCAAGAATGCGATCGATCCATGGAATATGGTAGAACATTAAGTTACGAAGATTTCGAAACAAATTTGGAGTCATTTGGATGTGTATAACTCAATTTATTAAAGATTTAATCAAAAGAGCAAAAGTTAAAAAATTCGAAGAAAAAAAAAATTACATTTTGACTAAGAGGGCCTCGACCTTGTAATAGTATTGGAAAAGAGGGCCCCGACCCTCTTCAGTTTTTTTTGAAAAAAATTACTTTTTCGAGTCGGGTCGGATCGTTTTAAACGGGCCTGTTAGGAGCGGTTTGAGTCAGGATGGGTCAAAATATTTAAAATTTTATATAATTAACTTAGGACCCCAATTTAATAATTATTTATTATTTATATAATAAATAAAGTAAGTAAAAGCCATTAATATGATTAATTGTTATTTAATTGATATTATATAATAATTAAAGTAAATAAATATAATAACCAATTATTTATTATTAAATAATAAGTAAAGGAAGATATGAAGTTAATAAAATAATTAGTTATTATTTAATTAATATTAAATAATGAATAAGGATAATTAGTTAATTAATTATTATTTAAACTAAATTAAATAATAATTAAAGGGAGAGAAAGTTAATAAAATAATTATTTATTATTTAATTAATATTAAATAATAAATAAGGATAATTAAATAATTAATTATTATTTAAATAATATTAAATAATAATCAAAGAAAAATAAGGTTAATAAGATAATTTTTTATGTAAATAACAAGTAAAGTTAATCAAACTTAATTATTTATTTAATTAATATTAAATAAATAAAGTGAGGAAATTAAGGAAATAGTATAGGGATTAAATAATTTACATTAAATTGTTTAGATCTTTAAAAGTTACTAAGGGATGTAATTTTTTTTTATTAATTGATTCATAATAATGATAAATGATTTAATATTATTAAATTATTGATAATATTAGTCATCGATAAAGAGGTTGTTAACCATTAACACCATCAGTTAATAAATTTGATATTATTAGTTGATTTGTAATATTGGTTGGTACTTAAAACATTATTCATGGGGTGATAATATTGTCTTAAAAGTTATGCGTGGTTAAATAGGAAGTTGTGTGCTTAAGTGGTAGTCGATATGATAATTATATATGGATTCCTATGTACTATGCAAATTAAAAGATAAACCTATTTAACACTAGGTCGTTTAAGGGCTGTAATATAAGTCGTGTAAGTTGTAGACAACGACCAAGGCAAGTTCGTAAACCTTAAACTCATTTCATTATGCAAGTTGCCTAACTCAAACTCGAGTTATTATTTTTCAATCATGTTAGCTGTTTAATGTTTGTCAATTACTCCACATCAATGATAATTATTAATATTCACACTTGGTGCACTTGAATTTCTGTTCTATTATTGAACTATAAAATATTTAAAGTTCTGCATTTCATGAACTGTTTAAAGACAGTCTACGCCATTTATTTGGCTAGACATACATATGTTAATATTTTTAAAAATTATCCAAACCAGTAGTTGATACGAAATCCATGGAATATTGTAGAACATTAAGTTACAAAGATTTCAAAATAAATTTGGAGTCATTTGGATGTGTATAACTCAATTTATTGAAGATTGAATCAAAAGAGCAAAAGTTAAAAAATCTGAAAAAAAAATAAAAATTACATTTTGACTAGGAGGGGTCTAGCCTTGTAATAGTACTGGAAAAAAAAGGCCCCGACTTTCTTCTATTTTTTTAATTTAAAAAATGACTTTTCTGGGTCGGGTAGTTTTAAACAGGTCGGTTAGGAGCGGGTTGAGTCAAGATGGGTCAAAATGTTTAAAAATTTATATAATTAATTTAGGACCCAAGTTTAATAATTATTTATTATTTATATAATAAATAATAAATAAAGTAAATAAAAGTCATTAATATGATTAATTATTATTTAATTGATATTAAATAATAATTAAAGAAAATAAGTATAATAACTAATTATCTACTATTAAATAATAAATAAAGGATGATATGAAGTTAATAAAATAATTAAATATTATTTAATTATTCTTAAATAATAATTAAAAGGAGATAAAGTTAATAAAATAATTATTTATTATTTAATTAATATTAAATAATAAATGAAGACAATTAATTAATTAATTATTATTTAAATGATATTAAATAATAATCAAAGGAAAATAAGGTTAATAAGATAATTTTTTATGTAAATAACAAGTAAAGTTAATAAAACTTATTTATTTATTTAATTAATATGAAATAAATAAGTAAAAAAATTAAGGAAATAGTAAAGGGGTTAAACAATTTACGTTAAATTGTTTAGATCTTTAAAAGTTACTAAGGAATGTAAAAATAAAATATCATTAATTGATTCATAATGACGATAAGTGATTTAATATTATTAGTCACCGATAAAGATGTTGTTAGCTATTAATACCATCAGTCGATAAAGTTGATATTATTAGTTGATTTATAATATTGGTTGGTACTTCAAATATTATCCATGGGTGATAATATTGTCTTAAAAGCTATGCGTGGTTAAATAGGAAGTTGTGCGCTTATGTTGTAGTCGATATGATAATTATATATAGATTCCTATGTGATATGTTGATTGAAAGATAAACCTATTTAACACTAGGTTATTCAAGTGTTGTAATATAAGTCGTGTAAGCTATAGACAATGTGTAACGACCCCGAAATTTGACCCATATTCTTACCTTAAATTTTGTATTTATGATACATTACCATTCTTACGTCCAAATTTCGGTTCGTTAATAATTCTTTAATCACCTTCTTGAATCCCTTTATTGCTTTGAAAATCAATAATTACCAAATTTTCGGTATAAATTTTTCTTTTTCTTTTTCTCAATTCAATCATCGTATTAAAAATATTTGAATATTTAAAATCCTTACATTTCGATCCTAGTCCCATGGATCGCAACCTTTACTTTTTCTTTCTATTATAATGCTCAACATTTAATTTTAATGTTGATTATATCCATCCAATATTTCTTGTATCATGATTCATAATTAAATCATTTAATAATCTTTATCGTATCATATATCTAGTACAATCACAATTCCAAATTTAACTTTACTTATCCTGTCTGGATTCCATTTATACATGCATATATCACATCCATACAACTTTGCAAATATATCCACATTGGATCATAATATAAATGTTTAATAATAACTTTCACAACCTTTTAGGAAAAATCCTTCTCTATGTCTCTATATAATCTGATATTCTTGAAATTCATTTCTTAACCTGCAAAAGTTTATTAAGCAAGTAATGAGCACAACGGCTCAGCAAGTTCAACAGTTTATGCTTCACTTAGCACATACCTTAACATGTTCGGTGTGTGTCATACATCATGTGCTCGTGCTTCTACTTGAGCAATATATCTCATATATGTTCATATTGTTGCACAATTTACACATTGTTATCATATTAATCACGTATCACATAGCACATAATTTGTGTGCATTTAAAACAAATATTTCATATCATAACATTCAACATTTAACATTTAAGGGACTGAAGAACTTGCCTGTCGTCCAGTTATTTAATTGCTAGCTCAAAACCCTTTCTCGATCAACCTATGATCATAATATAATCAAATAATAATTATTTAACCTCTCATGATATTAATTTAATTAATTAATATCATCTATAACGTAATTAACTCTACCCGACCCTTTAATTTTAGGGTATTGGGTTAATTATTAATTAATATGGTTAATTATATTAACCCCGTTTCTTAATAAATTTATTTAACTTAATAACCAATGCCTTCATTACGGACAACCCGGCTCATCGGATAAAATTTAACATTTTTGGTTGTCCGAAAAATTTATTTAATCATTTTTCTAACTTGTAACCTCATTAGATTAATATTTAAACATTTAAGTATTAATCCCCAATATTTAATATTTTTACAAAAATATTAAATTTAATGCCCAAACATCATTTCTATATTTTTAGTATTTTTCTAGAATTTTCTAGAATTTTTAAACAAGTTTTAAACATTTATTTCATTAAAAACAACTTCTGGGGGCATTTATGTAATTTCCGCGGCTCTAGGGACACGGTCGGTATTACCGTAAAAGAGCAGGGGCAGTACGGTAATTTCACCGAATTTGGTCGGCCGCGCATGGCGCGCGCCGACCCTCGCCACGCAGCCTACGCCAAACGACGTCGTTTGGCCCCTGCATCCGACAAATTTTCTCCGCGCAAGGCGCGGCCCAGCCCTGCTTCCCCAAAACGCCGTCGTTTTATCTGGCGGCACGGAAAAAAATTGACCGCGCGCAATGCGCGGTCATGCCTTTTTACTATTCATTTTCTCCTTCCCGCAGCAGCCAACATGCACAACAATCTTCCATTTTTATTCCAAATTTTTCCCAACAAAAATGCTCCAAAAAAATCACATAATTCATACCTAAATATCCAAAAATTATTTGGAACAATTATTCTATTTATTTGCTATTTTTTCACAATAATAAATTCTCACTAAAATACATGAATAAATTACAAAAATAATTAATTTATACCTTTCCAAGGCATTATAGTCCTTCCTTGAAGCTATTCATTCATCATAAAATTTCCCTCTTTGGCGGTAATGGTGTTTTCCGGTTGGAGGTGGTGTGCGTCGGTGGAGAGGAGAGAGTTATGTTTGCTTGTGTGTATGTTTCTTCCTTTTCTTTTTATTTCCTTTTGCTTCTTCCCTTTTTAAAGCAAAACAATTAATTATTTTTAAAACCAATTATGGTTCCACCGACTTAAGAAATCCCACGCAGTCAACTTTTCTCTCTCTCGAATTTTCCACACAAATCTGGCATGCAAAAATAATTTTCTAATACATTACGTAATTATATCGTGTAATAAATATTTTATATAATAAATATAAAATATTTATTTTAATTCACCAAAAATCATAACATGATTTATAAATAATATTAGTACCTCTTTTGGGTACTTTTCTTGACAAATTTTGTACACGCATAATGACATGCATGTAATTATTTTAGATAATTTACACCTCCAAAAATCATAAAATAATTCATAGGTCATATAAAAATTATCTTTCACAATTTTTCACTTCGTTACTTGCACAACATGTTACATTAACATGTTCACATTTCCGAAATATTATTCTTCATAAACGTCATAAAAATTCTATTATGCATAAACATAATTTTTTTAATGAATT
Organism: Hedera helix; assembly: GCA_947179155.2. Taxonomy (NCBI): domain Eukaryota; kingdom Viridiplantae; phylum Streptophyta; class Magnoliopsida; order Apiales; family Araliaceae; genus Hedera; species Hedera helix. The sequence continues at coordinate 15,130,312 of OX359275.1, read as the reverse complement.
AAAACATTCATTTTTCCTCAATTAATTTCATTTCTTTAATATTCACATTACTTTCCTTATATAATTTATATAATTTATTATTATATAATTTATATAATTAAATTATCCCTTTTTATAATTTCCATTTCACATACAAAATATAATTTATAAAATTTCTTCCATCCTTATTCAATTTAATTACCTTATATAAATTATACAATTATTCTTATATAATTTATATAATTATTATTTTCTTCATACCTTATTTAATTTCCTTATATAAATTATATAATTTATTATTATATAATTTATATAATTACATTTCCTTCTCAATAAATTTCTAAACTTCCTCCAAAATTCTTAATTAAATTTACAATCAACAATTATAATTTCACTAACTTCCTCATTAACTTTTCATAATTTTCCGGATTAATTTAATTATTAATCCCTTTATTTTCATAATTAATGAAATTGATAATTATCACCATTAACCATGTACACATATATATACATATATCTTTATACATAGCTACATCATAAATCTCACATAACATTATTAAATCATGATTTCAGCACTTCCATTTAATTGTACAATTTATTGTACATTTATCTGAAATTTCTCTTATTCTTAATAAATTGTTTTTAAACAATTTATTTACTTTTCAATTATTTTAATTCCTCATAATTTATCATAATCTCTGCACAGATTTAATTTACTAATTAAATCTCATCACAAACCTTAAATATCATAAACAACTTGATAATTTTATCAATTAAATTCTCATTTAATCTTATTAATAATTCCGAAAATTCGGATCCTCACATTCTTCCCCCCTTAAAAGGATTCCGTCCTCGGAATCATCATGGCCGTAATATTTATACGGATTTTGTTTATAGCACATTGCTATACATTTATCTTGATAAATCACAATTAATTCCATAATAATCATAATTTATTTCTTTAAATCCTTAACTTACATGGATAATTCCAATAAAAGTCATAACTGTCAAAATGTTCAAATTCTTACTTAATTCATAATTTCTTTGTAATATTACATTTCAAAATTTCTCTAAAAATTTATTAATAACACTTTAATTCATTTCTTGATATACTTATCAAGATCATTTTCCATTCTCTGAAAATTTCCTTTCTTTAATCATACGTAATCTTACTTCATTCACATATTTCATACTTATCTTACACCTCATTCATATTCTGCATTTCACATTCTCTTTTCACTTCATACTCATGAATATTCTGCACATTCATCATTTTCTTCTCAATTCATATTCATGAATCTTCTTCACATTCCATAAGTCAGTCTTTAATACTTTTATCGTTCAACACTAGGTTTTAAATAATAACCTTTACTTGATTAATCATAATCCTTATTTATAATTATTCTAAAATTCATGGGGTATCACATTCACCCCTCCTTCATAAAATTTCGTCCTCGAAATTTGTATGTATTAATATCTCATTCATTTGCAACTTACACATTTTCTTAGCATTCATTTCACATATCTTTCTTGCATTCATTTCTCACAGTCATTGCACATTGCAATTTTTCTAATTTATCACATTTCATAATTTCTTTGCTTCACAATCATTTCTTTCATTATTGATCACATTTAAAAATACTACCCATCCTACCATCCAATCTTCATAAGAGTAGAGGAATTTATTTTGGAAACTTTCATACTTTGCTGGATGAACACTTATCCCGGTTAACAGTATTTCACTCCCAGAGTACCTCATACTGCAACCCATTAAAATAATAAACTTTCATAACATTCTGAACATGATCCCGGTTTACAGTACTTCGCTCCCCGAGTACCTCATACTGCAAACCCTGACAGTGGATCAGTCTGTCATTAAATGATGGATGTTTCACCATACTCTGTCTTTCTATGCCAGGTGATTATTTAATCAACCTGCAACATTCTTAATCTTTTTGTTCATCCCAGCCTTAGAATTCATTCGAAGAAATTTTTTATAGCTTTCAAAGAATATGAATTCAATATATTTCAAAATTTGTCTAGCTGAATCAATAGCTTAGACTTATATTTCTTTAACGCTTGTCTAGCCAGTTCAATTGGCATAGACTTACTTTCCACAATTTATAACTCGCAGAAATTTTTTAAAACATTCATCATGTCAAAACTTTTCAAAACGTCTAGCCGAGTCAAATGGCATTGACTATTAGCTTTGACATACTTTCATAAATCAAAATCATTTATGACTTCATGTTACCGCATCATTTTGACAGTACGTTGAGGATTCCGTCGCTAATAATTCCTACACCATAAACCATACTTTATGGTGTTGAATTATCTTATAACGAAATAGTACCGTACCATCTCAACAACACGTTGAGCATTCCGTCATTCATCCCATCTGCACCGGGCTAAAAGGTGCGCGGATGATTATTTTAAAATACATTTTGATGAAAAATATTTTTGTCTAGCCGAAACAAATAGCATAGACACTTTTTAAATTGCTTAAAAAATTTCATTTGCATTTTGCTTCCAAAGCACACTCGTGTCAAGTTAGCTTGAGGCCAAAACTTCGAAATCTAGCAAAGCTAAAAGAGTGGGAATATCCTAATTCCCTAACATTCACCTTCTGCTTCTTCACTTAAATATTAACTTTATTGCTAGGACTGTTTTCATTATCATATTAAAAATTTCTATCTACTCCAACTTTTCTATACCCCCGTATAGTTCATCAAACTTGCCACACATTATGAGTCCAGGAACTTGCCACAAGAATATGAGTTTTAAAGCTTGTCCTAGCAATATGTAGTCTGAGAACATGTCAAAGACTGTCCATATGCTGATGGGCTCAAAACATACCATACGATTATGAGTCATGGACATACCACATGCATGAGTTTTAAGAACTCGTGCTTAAACTTAATATTACTTATCTATCAAAAACTGCTAGCGCGACTCTAACATTTCAATGATTATCACATAGTAACTGGGTAAACACAAATCCTCCGCCCATACAAAGGATTGTGCAATTCAGTCACCACATGAGTTCTCAATTGAAATTTCGTACCCAAACTTTCTGCCCCCTTATCATAGCCTTTCTGTCATTCACATTTCATCATTTTCTGAATTCTTTTGTACTATTTCATAGTACCATTTCTTTTTATAGCATCAAGCTATATCTTTTTCGACCATTAATAGGTCTCTCTGTTCTTTAACATTCTCTCATGATCCCATCATGACCTTGCTTTACAAGCTATTTCGTATTCGCTTTCCTTATCTTGTGATCGTATCGTAGTACGATCCTCTTACCGTTCCTGATCATGTTATTATGATCTCTTTCTATGATCTTTAGATTACCTTTCATCTTTATTGCTTAAATCAGGTGTCCCCTGATTTCCGTCGAGATTCATCTTTGAATCATTTCAAATATTCTCTTTCAATTATGTTCTTAATTGAACTTATCAATTTCTCAATTCATTACCTTCATTCTGATCTTTCTTAACATCTTTATCTCTTCCTTATAATCTTATCTCTTTCTTGAAATCTTTCATATTTCCTTTACTTTAGCCAATATTGAGAACTATCATTCTCAACTTACATCTTTTCCATACTAATTCCCCCATGTTCATCAAACTTATCACGTATTTGGGCTCAGGAACTTACCATAATCATATGGTTGAGGAGCTTGTCCTAGTCAGGCCTTAATCGCCCATTCGCTAAAGGGGCTCCACCATACAACCATGAGTCACGAGCTTACTATACGCTTGGGTTTTCAGAACACACAACTATCTTTACTCTTCTTTACTTAGGTTAAAGCCTAAGGTATCACTTACCTAAGGTTTATAACCTCTAGCTCTGATACCAACTGTAACGACCCCGAAATTTGACCCATATTCTTACCTTAAATTTTGTATTTATGATACATTACCATTCTTACGTCCAAATTTCGGTTCGTTAATAATTCTTTAATCACCTTCTTGAATCCCTTTATTGCTTTGAAAATCAATAATTACCAAATTTTCGGTATAAATTTTTCTTTTTCTTTTTCTCAATTCAATCATCGTATTAAAAATATTTGAATATTTAAAATCCTTACATTTCGATCCTAGTCCCATGGATCGCAACCTTTACTTTTTCTTTCTATTATAATGCTCAACATTTAATTTTAATGTTGATTATATCCATCCAATATTTCTTGTATCATGATTCATAATTAAATCATTTAATAATCTTTATCGTATCATATATCTAGTACAATCACAATTCCAAATTTAACTTTACTTATCCTGTCTGGATTCCATTTATACATGCATATATCACATCCATACAACTTTGCAAATATATCCACATTGGATCATAATATAAATGTTTAATAATAACTTTCACAACCTTTTAGGAAAAATCCTTCTCTATGTCTCTATATAATCTGATATTCTTGAAATTCATTTCTTAACCTGCAAAAGTTTATTAAGCAAGTAATGAGCACAACGGCTCAGCAAGTTCAACAGTTTATGCTTCACTTAGCACATACCTTAACATGTTCGGTGTGTGTCATACATCATGTGCTCGTGCTTCTACTTGAGCAATATATCTCATATATGTTCATATTGTTGCACAATTTACACATTGTTATCATATTAATCACGTATCACATAGCACATAATTTGTGTGCATTTAAAACAAATATTTCATATCATAACATTCAACATTTAACATTTAAGGGACTGAAGAACTTGCCTGTCGTCCAGTTATTTAATTGCTAGCTCAAAACCCTTTCTCGATCAACCTATGATCATAATATAATCAAATAATAATTATTTAACCTCTCATGATATTAATTTAATTAATTAATATCATCTATAACGTAATTAACTCTACCCGACCCTTTAATTTTAGGGTATTGGGTTAATTATTAATTAATATGGTTAATTATATTAACCCCGTTTCTTAATAAATTTATTTAACTTAATAACCAATGCCTTCATTACGGACAACCCGGCTCATCGGATAAAATTTAACATTTTTGGTTGTCCGAAAAATTTATTTAATCATTTTTCTAACTTGTAACCTCATTAGATTAATATTTAAACATTTAAGTATTAATCCCCAATATTTAATATTTTTACAAAAATATTAAATTTAATGCCCAAACATCATTTCTATATTTTTAGTATTTTTCTAGAATTTTCTAGAATTTTTAAACAAGTTTTAAACATTTATTTCATTAAAAACAACTTCTGGGGGCATTTATGTAATTTCCGCGGCTCTAGGGACACGGTCGGTATTACCGTAAAAGAGCAGGGGCAGTACGGTAATTTCACCGAATTTGGTCGGCCGCGCATGGCGCGCGCCGACCCTCGCCACGCAGCCTACGCCAAACGACGTCGTTTGGCCCCTGCATCCGACAAATTTTCTCCGCGCAAGGCGCGGCCCAGCCCTGCTTCCCCAAAACGCCGTCGTTTTATCTGGCGGCACGGAAAAAAATTGACCGCGCGCAATGCGCGGTCATGCCTTTTTACTATTCATTTTCTCCTTCCCGCAGCAGCCAACATGCACAACAATCTTCCATTTTTATTCCAAATTTTTCCCAACAAAAATGCTCCAAAAAAATCACATAATTCATACCTAAATATCCAAAAATTATTTGGAACAATTATTCTATTTATTTGCTATTTTTTCACAATAATAAATTCTCACTAAAATACATGAATAAATTACAAAAATAATTAATTTATACCTTTCCAAGGCATTATAGTCCTTCCTTGAAGCTATTCATTCATCATAAAATTTCCCTCTTTGGCGGTAATGGTGTTTTCCGGTTGGAGGTGGTGTGCGTCGGTGGAGAGGAGAGAGTTATGTTTGCTTGTGTGTATGTTTCTTCCTTTTCTTTTTATTTCCTTTTGCTTCTTCCCTTTTTAAAGCAAAACAATTAATTATTTTTAAAACCAATTATGGTTCCACCGACTTAAGAAATCCCACGCAGTCAACTTTTCTCTCTCTCGAATTTTCCACACAAATCTGGCATGCAAAAATAATTTTCTAATACATTACGTAATTATATCGTGTAATAAATATTTTATATAATAAATATAAAATATTTATTTTAATTCACCAAAAATCATAACATGATTTATAAATAATATTAGTACCTCTTTTGGGTACTTTTCTTGACAAATTTTGTACACGCATAATGACATGCATGTAATTATTTTAGATAATTTACACCTCCAAAAATCATAAAATAATTCATAGGTCATATAAAAATTATCTTTCACAATTTTTCACTTCGTTACTTGCACAACATGTTACATTAACATGTTCACATTTCCGAAATATTATTCTTCATAAACGTCATAAAAATTCTATTATGCATAAACATAATTTTTTTAATGAATTAAAACATTCATTTTTCCTCAATTAATTTCATTTCTTTAATATTCACATTACTTTCCTTATATAATTTATATAATTTATTATTATATAATTTATATAATTAAATTATCCCTTTTTATAATTTCCATTTCACATACAAAATATAATTTATAAAATTTCTTCCATCCTTATTCAATTTAATTACCTTATATAAATTATACAATTATTCTTATATAATTTATATAATTATTATTTTCTTCATACCTTATTTAATTTCCTTATATAAATTATATAATTTATTATTATATAATTTATATAATTACATTTCCTTCTCAATAAATTTCTAAACTTCCTCCAAAATTCTTAATTAAATTTACAATCAACAATTATAATTTCACTAACTTCCTCATTAACTTTTCATAATTTTCCGGATTAATTTAATTATTAATCCCTTTATTTTCATAATTAATGAAATTGATAATTATCACCATTAACCATGTACACATATATATACATATATCTTTATACATAGCTACATCATAAATCTCACATAACATTATTAAATCATGATTTCAGCACTTCCATTTAATTGTACAATTTATTGTACATTTATCTGAAATTTCTCTTATTCTTAATAAATTGTTTTTAAACAATTTATTTACTTTTCAATTATTTTAATTCCTCATAATTTATCATAATCTCTGCACAGATTTAATTTACTAATTAAATCTCATCACAAACCTTAAATATCATAAACAACTTGATAATTTTATCAATTAAATTCTCATTTAATCTTATTAATAATTCCGAAAATTCGGATCCTCACACAATGACCAAGGTAAGTTCCTAAAACCTAAACTCATTTCATTATGCAAGTTGCCTAACTCAAACTTGAGTTATTATTTTTCAATCATGTTAGTGGTTTAATGTTTGTCAATTACTCCACATCAATGATAATTATTGCTATTCGCACTTGGTGCACTTGAATTCATGTTCTATTATTGAACTGTAAAATATTTAAAGTTCTGCAATTCATAAACTGTTTAAAGAATTAGTCTACGCCACTTGTTCGGCTAGACATACATATGTTAATATTTTTAAAAATTATCTAAACCAGTAATTGGTACGGAATCCTAGACTGAGAGAGTAACCCTGATAAAGGGACTATAAGTGTCGGTTATCCGATACGGTCAAAGTTTAATGTTATGCATACACATGGTGTACAAGAGGCTGATCCCCTCAAGTACAAACTGACAGTTTAAATATATAAAAGGGTTATGCGAATGATTGATCCCTTGTCAATGTTCATGCTCTATTTTGGACCAATCAGCGGTAAATAATCAATACTTTTTTATCTTGATTATCTTGTCAGTTATTTCATCAACTATCTTAAAAGTTTAGTTATTCTATTATTATTTTGATTCATTCATGATATATCTTCATTATTTATTTTAAAGTTGCTGAGCAAAGTAGTTGTTCACTCATGCTAGATCATGAACTAACTATAGTTAAGTCAGGGAGTTCCAAGAAGGACAAGGGCAAAGCAAAGCTTAAGTAATAGTTTTATGCATTATTATCCCGTCTTGTGATTCATAATTTTTTTTTATATTAATAGTGTATTCATAATGTATTTTGTTTAAGGTTATAGACCTTGGGACCATAGTGAACCTTTTGCAATGAGCATCTTATGTTTATTTATTTCCACATTTGTAATATATGTTGTTAAAGGTGGTTATTGAATCGTGAGCATTGAGTTCGAGGTAGTAGTGCTTGAATTTGAGGGTATCACAGGTTGGTATTAGAGCTGTAGGTTATAAACTTTAGGATGCGAAACCTTGGTTATAACTTTAGAATTAAACTCATATAGAGTACGCTAGGAGTTAGATTGAGGAGATCCATTGAGTTGAGTTATGTCTGGAGATGGATCATGGAGATTCATCGAGCCGATGTTGTACAAAATAAAATATTAGTTTATTTCATCAATGAATATATATTTTATTGTGATACAGATATACTGTCATTTTCTTTTCTTATCTGTAGTTATAGGATGCCCGAGGTATATGTCAGATGAGCCAGTCGACAGAGGAAGAGTTCATATATATACATGTGTATACGGTCTAGCTACTGGTGGCTGCACCTGAGAAGGATCCTGACAAGGATCACGTGGCTGATGTTGAGGAACTAGTTAGGGGCCGGGTAATGAGGCCACATAGTGAGGATAACTCAGAGGAGAAGTAGACTACCAAGGAGGAGTCAACTGATGAGGATGAGGCACATTCTGAGAGAGACCTCATTGAGCAGTTAGCTGAGAGGAACTTGGAACTAGAGGCCAGAGTTCAGCATCTAGAGGAAGAAAATCAGACTCATTTGGAGTTGGAAAATGGCTATAAGGATGTGGCGTATCAGTTATCCGGTGAGGTGACAGAACTGAAGGAGGAGCGAGAGCAGCTCAATTTGGATCTTGCTGAGCTACAGGATTAACATGTGGCCATGACAGCTGAGTTTGATTTGGAGATATCAGACAAGATCTGCATTCATGATGTGTGGATGAAAGCTGCCAGGAGAGTGGATGAGCTAGAGGGAGAGGCCCGAGTTGGGGCATCCATGATTGATTCCCTGAGTTTTGTGATGGATACAACCTTTGGTAGGCTGAGGAGCCAGATTCAGAGGTATCCCCAAGAGAAGGACTTGCGTCACCGCACTGTGACCCACAAAGTAGTCGACAAGATAGCCCGACAGGATCACAAGGATGTGGTTTATCGTGAGATCAGCGCCACTAACTATGTCACTGTTTTAGCTTGTATATGTTGGTTTGTAATATTCATAGACACGCAATCAAATTGCATAAAATAACGGAAGCATGGTAAAATCAAATTTAAAATTTACAAACCATAATCCAGGATCGACCTTTATGCGCAACTATTAATTAATAAAAAAAGAAGTTAGAGAATTATACCCTTGTAGAACTCAAAGCTTCAACGGGTACAAATTCACCTCCAAGTCCTTCGCGTTCTCCTTGAATTTCACCGATTGGATTCCAATAATCAACGTTAACCACCCAAGTGTTTGGCCTCTAGAGGTAATCCACCAAAGAATAATAATAATTCAAGAAGTGGGTGATGGCAAACCTTAGTTTTCTCTCTCTAGAGAATATGTGAGTACTCTCCCAAAACTTATGAAAGTGTATGTGTGTAACCTTAATCCATAATAAGACTTCTCTTATTTATAGATTTAGTAAACCCTCATAACACCTTTAGGAATAGAGTTTTTAATTAAACTCCTAATCTTATTAGGAACTTAATTAATATAATATAATAATTATAATTCCTAAACTATTTAGGAACTTAATTATTAATTATGAGAGTACTCTTATTAATTAATTCCTAAACCATTTAGGAACTAAATAATAATGATAATAGTAATAATAATAATAATAATAAGACTCCTCTTATTTATTTATAATTAGTATTTCCAAAATACTAAATAATAAATATTAAGCTATTTAATTTATTTTATCCATATAGTATAAATTAAATATACTTAATTTATTATTACAATTATGTCATTTACTTCTTAAATAATTATTTTCCTTTTGCGGTATGACCCTTTAGGTTCTCCATATTAAACCGGTTATAGAATAAATTAATTAGAACTATTCTAATCTTATTTATATAAATAAATTAAACTATTTAATTCATTTAAATAAATAATATTTATTCCATAATAAGGGTAAGCCCCCTTAGCGATCGACAACTTTCCAGATAATATAGATTTCAACATTTAATCACAAAAGAACCTATTCAGCGAATAGTTATCGTACAATTCAATCCTTCTACCTCACAATGTCCCAATCAAATATAAGAAATGGTATTACTGTCAAGTCTAATTTTATTTGATTATATGCATTTCGATCTTTAAATGAATAAATCGAATTAATGTAAATTAGAAACTACTTTCTAATTTTCATTCTGCCTTGGCCAAGGACTACTGAGTTGTCATTTATCGAATCGCATAGGACATTCCCTTCTTTTACTAGAAGTGGTAGATTCTTTGTTGATCACTCATCTATCTCAATGATGACTTATTATATCCAATCATACCCTTTGATACACCTCAAAAGTTTTAAGGAAATGTCAAAATATAATTCATCATACACACGATACTATGATGATCTCAAGTCCAAAGATCACTTGTACTACTATCACAAAAGGAACTCCTATTGACAGACAAGTAAGACTCCATTAGGTGTTCCTTGAGCGAGTCACGTTCAGTGAACTTATTCTCTAATAAGCATCTACATACTTGCTTTAGTGTCTCTACACAAATGATTATGAGATCAATCATCCTCTTCATAAGAGCAGGCATAGTATGTACTAATCTATCCGGATTCACTAATCCCCATTTTAGTAATCACACGATTAGGAACAATTTTAGTTTTGAGCTATCTTGAATTTAGATCTCAATTAGCATGACCCTCATCATGGTTCTAAAAGCATTGCTCGAAAACTATGAGTTTATCCATTTTATTTAATTCAAATAATTAATCATGAATAAAGAAATGCCTTGATTCTTTTTATTAATAAACAAATAAGATTACAAAGTATATACTTATCACATCAAATGTGATTGGCATGAGGGCATACTACTTTCAATCTCCCACTTGCAGTAAAGCCAATCGCCCTTTGGTATCCCCATACCATTCTTCTCTAAGTGGCGTACAAATTGCTTAGTAACTGCTTTAGTTAATGGATCTGTAATGTTGTTCTAAGAGCTTGTCATCTTTATGGTGTCGTTTCCTTTTTAATGATTCATCTAATCATATAAAAGTGTTGCAACATATGTTTGGATTTCAGATGAGACCAAGGTTCTTTGGTAAATTAAACTCCTTTAATGCTAGGAACCATTATAAGTTATGTAATGAACTTATTGAACCAAACAATCACCTTTACAGCTTCACTTATAGTTATTTACTATGTCTTTGTCACTAAATCAGCAACTCCTTGCTGTTTGGAACTTTTTCAACTCACTGCAGCACCGTTCAAGGTAATCATATTACCTGAAACGGATATGCTGTTATCTTGGTTAGTCTGAACAAACTTGAGTTTTTAAGCCCTCTAGTTTTATATCAGACCAATCATTATAAACTCTTTTATAATGTTCTTCTCCATAATTGAACTGATATATGCTTATCATACATAAGAAATATCAAGTCTAATACATATCAATGAATCAATGTACGTCCATTGGGTCAAGCCGAGCATCCTTTATGATCTATCTCTATAGACCTTTATTGTGAATAGAGTTTTAGGATGCTTCTCCCAAGTCTTTGAAGGAGAAGTTTTTAGACAATCACATCTTTACTGATTGTAGCATCGGTATGTCATTCCTTATCGATATTATATCACCATATAATACTAGGAATGTCACAGTGCTCCCACTAACCCTTGTACACACTTGGTTCATCCTCGTGTTTGATAAAATCAAACTCTTTTGATTGTCTCATCAAAACGGACGTTCCATCTTTGAGAAACTTGCTTCAATCCAAAATTAGATCATTGTAGCTTTCATACTTGATTTACTCTATCTATATGGAGACAAACCCTTTTGGTTGTATCATACATACATCCTTTTTGTATAGTAAGCTACAAATGCAAGTAAAATTCGAATTGATATATGCATTTTCACTAGTGAAAAGTTTCATTTTAGTCAACTCATTGACCTTGTTTGAAATCTTTTTACCACTAGTCAGGTCTTATAGGTCTCCATCTTGCCATCTACTTTAGTCTTTCTCCAAAGACTCATTTCGAATTTTATGATCATCAGTCATTTCTCTTGAGTATCTAATACTCATACCTCATCGTATGTAACTGGATCATCATCTACTATGATGCGTACCTCATCATCATCATCTATGATGAATCCATACCTTTAGGTATCTTCAGTACTAAACTAGATTTACGACTTGGTTGTGATACAATAGGTTTATCTACTTATACAGATTCCTTCACTTGATCTGTAGTGTTTTGTGGTTCTTGAACTTCATCAAGATCTATTTTACTCCTACTAACCCTTTAAGGAAAAACTCATTTTCCTATAGGTAGCGTGTTTCAATAAACACCTTTTAGTTAGTTGGATTATAGAAGTGATACCCTAAACTTTCTTTAGGATATCCCACAAGTTTACACTTATCAGATCTTGTTCCTAGCTTATCATATCAAACCTTTTGACATAATCTGAATAATTCAAATCTTAACATACTTAAGACTTGGTTTCCTCCCTATCCATAACTCATATGAAGTCTTAGGGATGGAATTTGAAGGTATCTAATTTAGTAGATATGCGATCGTTTCTAGGGCATAACCCTAGAAGAATACTGGAAGATTGGTAATACTCATTATAGACCATCACCATGTCCATTCTATAAGAATACCATTTCGCTTGGGATGATCTAAAAGCTTATTGCTTAAGTATTCTCTTCTCGATCTAATCGAATAACTTTAATACTTTTGGCTTTTAGTTTCTGTACTTCACTTTTGAATTCTTTGAACGTTTCAAATGATTTGAATTTGTATTTCATCAAATACATATATCGAAATCTAGAATCATCAGTAAAAGTAATGAATGAATACCCTCCTCTTGCATTTGTTGTCATAGATCCTACACACGACTGTGTGTACCATCTCTAACAACTCTGCAACTCGCTCTCCATGTCCACTAAATGGAGATTTAGTCATATTGTCCATGATACAAGATTCACAAGAGTTGTATTTGATTCATAATCAAAAACTCTAAAAGTCTATCTTTATACAACTTGTTTAGTCTTGTTTCATTAACATGACCGAGTTAACAGTATTGCATGAAGGTATTATTCATATCATCTCTTTACCTTTAGTTTGTTCAAATTGGAATATTTTTCATGTAAGTCAAGTATATAAAGTTCATTAAGTAATCAACCAGTTCTAAATAAAATATTATCATTATAAATAAAACAACGATTGTTCATTATTAGAATGTCAAAAACCCTTCCTTGTCATCACATGGAATTGAAATAATGTTTCTAAGAACTGAAATCTAGTAACAACTTACTAACTTAATAGGTTTGCCCGTAGGCAGTGCTAAACTATAAGTTCCATGGCAAATGCAATAACATTTGCTTCATTCCCTAGCACATGATTACTTATTCTTTATTTAGCTTTCTACTTCTGCTTAGCCTCTGCAACGACTTGCATATGTGAGACCACCAGCCGGTATCTAATACCCAAGTAGAACTTGACTTATAGAAAGTTCTATTTTTATTATGAACAAATCTGTATCTACAGTTGAAGCTTCACTAAGCTTCTTCTGCTTAACTACTGCAAGATACTCCTTGCAGTTCCTGTTCCAATGTCCCAGCTTATCGCAATGAAAGCAAACTCATTTTCCATCGGGATCACTTTTATTTATATCCTTTGTTTAGCCTTTATATTGCCTTCTATCTTTTCTGACTCCTTAGAAACACCTTTGGTCATCTTCTTCAACTTAGAAGATTCATCTACGAGTAAGACTTAGTCTTTCTTGGAAGAAAAGTGACTCTCAACTGTATTCAACATATTTAAGCAAATCAGGTAAACTGACTTTAAGCTTATTCATGTTAAAGCTCACAACAATTTGTGAAAGAGAGTCAGCGAGTGACTACAAGATCGAATCTTGACTCAACTCTCCATCTTTGACAAAACCTAGGTGTCCTAATTGATCAATCGGATTGATCATCTTTAGTATACGTGTCTTTACTGTAGTGCCATTGGTTATTATAGATCGGAAGAGCTCCTTAGATATCTTATATCTAGTTGACCTACTTTGCTCACCAAACAACTATTGAATGTGCAACAATGTAGTAGGTGCGTCCATTTTCTCGTGTTGACGCTGTAACTCGATACTTATGAATGCGAGCATGATGCATTGAGCCGCATTTGCATCATCTTGCTATTTCTTAAAATAACAATATATTCCTTATAGGCTTAGTCTACAACGTTTGCAGGGATAGATAAATTAAGGACATTTACTAGCTTTTCAGCATTGAGAACTATTCTCAAATTTGTTTAATCAATCCGAACAATTCGATTCGATTAATTGTTAGCATCATTTATGCTATGCAGTGTTAGTGAATTAAACATAACAATATTCTTTAAGTGAATTAATAACAGCATTAATATGCATTCATTTTATTAATTACCAAAATAAATTAGGTCTTTATTTAAAATGGTGTCTCCCACTATTTTCTTCAAACTATATTACCCTCTATATATAGTTCAGCAAATTTAATTAAAGATTTGCTAGTGAGATAAGGATCCTATTGACATAAGTATAAGTCTTGTGTGTGCACAACAAACTATAGTTTATTCAATAGGTAGACAACTCCTTGTCAATTACATCAATATGTAACTCCTTGTATTTTGCCTCTTAGATTATTATGATCATGTGTGTGCACATCCAAATCAAAATTATCTAAGTTAAGTCAAACTTAGCACTTCCATATAAGTGAATAGAAAAATATCGCCCTTGTGTGTGCACAACAAAATAGTAATGTTCAATTCCATTATAAGCATCTAATGTGATAAAACAACATCTCAAATAATCGATATAAGCCTTGTGTGTGCACAACAAACTATATCGAGTATTTTATACTCTATCGTTTTATCATGCTAGAAGGTGACGTTCGATATTCCAAATATCTTTGAACGTTACAACTTAATATTTTAGTAGTTGAATAAATAAATTAGAACCATTCTAATTTTATTTATTTGAATTAAAATCTTTTTAATTCATGAATTAAACCTTTTAATTCATTTTATAAATAATATTTATTCTACATCTTGAGAGGTTTGTTAATATTAATTGTCTCATCTTGTTTAGCGCGCATGCACATATATTTATAAAATAAATACGCGTCATATTATTTAACATGCGAAACATGTTTGGATAATATATATATATATATATATATATATATATAATTAACATGCACATATAGAATACTATATTCTACTTGGATTGATTATGAACTTATATTCTAGTTTGGTTCACTAGAGCCACCAAGTGAACCAAAAGGTCAAACCTAGGGTGCAAGAATAAATTGAATTAAATATAACTATTACATTTAAATTCGGGTTACATTACAAACGAGTCTTCATGCACTCCTTGCTCCTTGGCTCCAATTTTTCAAAATAACTCTAACTAATCCTATTATAAATTATTTATAATAAATAAGAAACATTGATCAACAGTCAAGGGGAAGTACATAGGAGGGAGATAGAATTATACATAAGAAAAATTAGAAAGACGAGGTACGCGGACCCCATTTATAAAACTCATTCATTCATGCATTCATTTAAAATTAAATCCAATCGCATTGGTCAATAGTCCATAATCAATCCCATTTATTATCATATATATCAACATATATATCAATAAATATTATTCATCGCATGAATTAAATAAATCATTTCATATATGTATTGGTATCATTTAATGGGCAATTAAAGTTGCATGAAATCTAATTTCATGTTTAAAATAAACCTTTTATTTTAATTATAAAATTATTTAAAAATAAACTATTTATTTTTATTATTTTAAAATTACCCAAAATAAACTCTTTTATTTTGAACTTTTAAAATCTGCATAAAATTACCAAACTGTTTGGCTAATTAATATATATATATATATATATATATATATATATATATATATATATATATATATATAATAAATCCAAAAGTTGCTTTACATATATATCATCCAAATCCGTAACTACCCAAAACCAAAAGTAGCTAAATCACATAACACTTAATTTGGGACATGGATGCTTTTTCAAATTAACTTTACACCAAGCAAATTTCGGTTTATGATATATATATATATAAATAATAAACAATCGTTGCCTTTGTTTTTCTAAAACCGAAAACCATGTTGCTGCTACTGCCGAAAACAGTGGTTTATTTATATAATATATATATGTCGGTACTTTTCTTCTTGGCAACGGCAACAGTGCCTTTTCGGGCCAAACAAATATATATTATCCGGAGCTTTGTACCGAAACAGTAAAGAATCATATTCCGTAAATAACCAATTTCGGTATATGTATAAAAAAAATAAAAAAAAATTTATACAATAAATTATTTTAAATATATATCCATACACATATGGAATCAAAACAATTAATAATTCGCATAAAGTTTAGCTCTTGATGCCACTGTTGGTTTGTAATATTCATATACACGCAATCAAATTGAATAAAATAACGGAAGCACGGTCAAATCAAATTTAAAATTTACAAACCATAATCCAGGATCGACCTTTATGCGCAACTATTAATTAATAAAAAAGAAGTTAGAGAATTATACCCTTGTAGAACTCAAAGCTTCAACGGGTACAAGTTCACCTCCAAGTCCTTCGCGTTCTCCTTGAATTTCACCGATTGGATTCCAATTATCAACGTTAGTCACCCAAGTGTTTGGCCTCTAGAGGTAATCCACCAAAGAATAATAATAATTCAAGAAGTGGGTGATGGCAAACCCTAGTTTTCTCTCTCTAGAGAATATGTGAGTACTCTCCCAAAACTTATGAAAGTGTATGTGTGTAACCTTAATCCATAATAAGACTTCTCTTATGTTTTGATCTTATAGACTTATAAACTTTTTCTTATGCATGTGCTTGATCGATCAGTAGCTCTGAAGTTTGGAGTTAAAATGTATTTATAGATTTTTCTTTGAAAAATGCCCATTTAGAAATTACCGTTACTTTGTCTAATATTTGCCTCAAAAACCTTCTGATGCAGACAGGCACACTGGCAGACTATTTGAAAGTAGTATACACACAAGCCAATCATATTTGATATGATGTAGCATGTACTTTGTAATCTTATTCATTTATTAATAAAAGTTTATTTATATAAAGGCATTTTCTTTATCCATATTTAATATATGACATTAATTGTGATAAACCCATAGTTGTTGAGCAATACTTTTAGAATCATGATGATGATCATACTAATGAGATCTAAATTCAACATAGCTCAAAACTAAAATTGTTCCTAATCGTGGGATTACTAAAAATAGGGATTAGTGAATCCGAATATATTAGTACATACTATGCTTACTCTTATGAAGAAGATAATTAATCTCATAATCTTTTGTGTAGAGACACTACAACAAGTATGTAGGAACTTATTAGAGAATAAGTTCACTGAACGTGACTTGCTTAAGGAACACCTAATGGAGTCTTACTTGTCTGTCAATAGGAGTTCCTTTTTTGATAGTAGTATAAATGATCCTTGGACTTGAGATCATCATAGTACAGAATATAGAGTTAGAGGGCTGATAAGTGGGCTTTTACCTATGTATTGACTATTTTTTAGCTTAACATTTTATGAGTTATTAAGTGTTTTATATTATGTTTAAGTCTTTTATGTTAGTTTTATGTGTTTTGATGTTATTTGGTAGGAATTGAAATAAAGCCTTAGTGGATCAAAGTTTAGAGTTATTATGCTTGCATTTTCAGCTTGCGAATTACGCAGCAATCACTTTAGGCCTGATTTCGACCTTAATGTGATCAAAATTTTATAAATCCCAAAGCATAAAAGTTATAGATATACTTCTCAGCTTTCCATAACATCTTGAATTATCTCAATCAAAGTTAGTATGAAAAGTTACGGCTGTTCTATCAAAACATGTCAGAGCAGAAAATAGGGTGACGCGGCTGAGTGAAAAATGAGGCAGCTGCGTGGTGCAATGCTTCCAAAAATAGTAGCAATTGACGCAGTTGTGTGGGGGTTTGAGGAATCTACGTCGAGATCGTGACCGAGCAAAGTTTTGTCGCGTTTTTGATGGTTTTTGACTCCAAATTGGATTTTGTTGTCCATATATGTTAGGGATTTGATGTGTAACCTATATCTACATGTCAAAACACATAAACCAACATAAGTTAAAGGAGTCTAACATAAGATTAACATAGATTAGAATAGATTCAAGTAAGGTTTATTAGATCCAAGGAAGGATTCAAGGAAGAATTGCAAGGATTGAAGAAGAAGATTGGAGATTACGTTTTAACTCAGATTTTTCTCTTTAACTCTTCTCTTTAATTATTATATTTTTGGGATGATTTATATATATATATGATGATGTTTTCTTCTTTAGTTATGAACTAATCGTTTAATTAAGATTACAATAGAACCCAATGTATAGTTTATATTAATTTACTTCCTTTTTTATTATATATGAATTGTTTATCATATTTTGTTCTTTTGGGTATTAATTATTCGTAGTAATTAATTTGATAATCTATATGAAATTGTCTAATGGATTATAGATTGAGATTCAAATATTTTTGTGCTAAATATTTATGGGCATTCATGTATGAATTATTTGCATGTAATTAATTGGGATAATCTATATGAAATAAAAAGATGGATTATAGGTTTAGATTTGGATATAATAACATGTTAATTTGTTAATTCTTTTTAGAAAAAATAACATAATAGTGTATAGGATGAATATATCTATATGTCACATGTAACCTTGTTGAGAGTTTGATCTTAATGAGTTTATTTCAAGTTATTTTGCATATTAGTATAGTAATTTAATTTGAATAGATCTTTTTATTAATCATTTGAAGAATGTTAATAAATAGTTAGGCATTCCAGTTAACAATTATATATAATGAATTAATTAAAAAGTGAGTAAAGAGATTTAAATGAAACATTGGGAAAAATTGTGATCTTAAAATATTTAAAATCTGATTTAATCTTTGTCGTTAGTTTAATTAGTCGTTAATTTTAATTAGATAATTCTAAAGTTTAAATAGAATTAATTAGATTAAGAATTTGTATTTGGTAATAATTATTTTTAATTCCCTGTGGGTTCGTCACTTGACTTAATTACTATAATACTTGTTGGCCACATATACTTACGTGTAAATTCCTAATTAAAATTTGGTAAACAAAGACAGAGTCAGAGAGCTGGAGGAACATAATCAGGTTCACTAGGAGATCGAGGACCAATATAAGGATGTGGTGTATCAGCTAGCAGATGAGGTGAGGGAGCTAAAGGTGTAGCTGTAGGGATCTGAGCACTCTGCACAGTAGATGGGACCACTAGTACATCAGATGGTGGCCCATAATACCGATATAAGGCAAGAGCTGGAGCAGTCCAAGTTGAGTCGGGCAGAGTTGCAAGTGGAGCATGAGGCCATGAAGGCCGAATTTGATCTTGAGATTGCGGACAAGATCCGCATATCTGATGCATGGATAATAGCTGTTAAGAGAGTGGATGAGCTAGAGAGAGAGGTCTGAACTGGGACATCCAGGGTTGATTCCCTGGGCTTTGTGTTGGATACAGTCTTCGGTAAGCTGAGGAGTCGTATTAGGAGGTATCCCCGAGAGGAGGATTTGAGTCGTCGCACCATGAGCCGTAAGGTAGTCTATAGGATCACCTGACAGGAGCACAAGTATATTGTGTATCGTGGGATGCACCACCACTAGATATGTTACTGTTTTTATCTTGTATATAGATGCAGTTAGTTCCCATTTTTATTTATAGTAAGGATGGGTATTTATTGTAAATTCCAACACTTTTGTTTTGACTTAGGATAGTGTTAGACCCTAACTTTTATTTTGTTATAGGGGTAGGATAGTTTAAATCCCCACTTTATGTTCTTTAGGGGATAGCTATCGGTTGGTGAGCATTTATAATAGTAGGTCACGGGTTGTTACTTGATGTATTAAAACAGTGGTATATGAATTAAATGTGGTTATTTTATGTTTGTCTTGTGTTTGAAAAGTGCATTCATAATAATAAATATTAATATTAGTAAAATGTTGTATAAAATGTAAAACACAAAAATGATAACGTAAGGTTTTGTTTTTAGCAGACAATGTCACCGCGTGGACAAGCACGAAACCCAAGGGTAGAAGAATCCGTAAATAATGCAGAAGGTCAGGCTGACCCAATATGGGCTTTTACAAATATGTTAGTATAAGTATTGCAGAGTAGACCAGCCGTGGGGATAAAGCAACTAGTCAGTCATCTCGTAAATTTTAAACTAGTAGGACCACCAGAGTTTCGCGGGGCTACTGATCCGATAGAAGCCCAAACATGGGTAGAAGAGATGAAAAAAGTGTTCGAGGTCACACGGGTGGTCGAAGAACAAAAGACTTCATTTGCTACATTTATGCTGAAAGGTGAAACAAACTACTGGTGGAAGACTAACAAAAATAGAGTCGGAGAAGGTGTGATAGCTAGGGCTCGATTCAAGGAACTATTTTTCAATAATTATTTCCCAGAAAGTATGCAGACGAGGATGGAAATGAAGTTCTCGGCTTTAAAGCAGGGGAATATGTCTGTTGCATATTATGCTACGAAATTCAATGAATTGGCAAGGTTTGCTCCACACCAGGTGGACACTGAAGTTAGTAGGGCAAGAAGATTTGAACAATGGTTGAAGTTGTGGGTGTATAATAAGGTAGGAGTTCTATAAATCACTATTTTTTCAACTCTGCTGGAGAAGGCAATCATTGCCGAATGGGAAAGTGAAGCGTTATCAAAATACCAACAAGAACAAAAGGGTAAGAAAAGTCAAGAAGGACACCGAGTAGGAAGCAATGGGGAAAGTAATCTAAACAAGAGAAAATAGAATGATAGCCCATCATCGAGAGGAAGTAAGTCTGGAAGAGAGATAAAGAAAGCAAATAAATGTGAGACATGCGGTAGGAATCACACGGGAGAATGTAGGAAGGGTAAGGGAGTCTGTTTTAATTGTGGACAGCCAGGGCACTTTTCTCTGCAATGCCCAAAAGGGAAGAGTGAAGGATGTTTCTATTATGGTACACCGGATCATATTAAGAAGGACTGTCTGAAAAGGAAGGGAGAGGCGGGAAATGCAAATAAGGGAAACAATAACAAGCTAACAATCGGAGGGCCATCACTGTAAATAGACCAGTGGCACATACTTTTAACATGATCGTGCAGGACGTAATGGATTCGAAAGATATGGTGTCAGGTATTCTTTCAATCAATAACACAAATGCATACGTAATATTTGATTCGGGTACTACCTGTTCTTTTATCTTAAAAGAATTTGCTAAGGGGTTAAAATTACCTCATGAAAAACTTGAAAATCCTTTGAATGTGGAAATAACTAACAATGAAGTTTTCCTCGTAGAATATGTTCATATGAATTGTTGTGTTGAAATAAGAGAATACAAACTATGTGTAAATTTGATCCCAATTCGATTAGGAGAGTTTAACATAATCCTTGGAATGAATTAGTTGTCTAATCACAGAGCGGTGATTGAATGCTAAAAGAAGAGTATAAACCTGAAGACTCCAAATAAGTCAAATGTGGTATTTTATAGTAGTAAATTACCAAGACAATCTTGTTGTCTGATGATTATGTAAGCAAGGAGACTGCTAAGGAAGGGTTGCATAGGTTATCTGGCTTACGTGGTTGATACTCAGAGAGTAAGGGTGAAGTAGGGAAGATACCTGTGGTAAGATAATTCTCAGATATTTTCCTAGATGAGTTATCGTGTTTACCGTCGGATAGAGAGGTGAAATTCATAATTGACTTAGTATCGGGGACAACATCAATATCAAAAGCACTGTACAGAATGACTTTGTAGAAATGAAAGAATTGATGATACAATTACAGGAATTATTGGAGAAGGGTATATTCGACTGAGCGTGTCTACATGGGGAGCACCGGTGTTGTTTATAAAGAAGAAATATGGGTCATTAAGACTTTGTATCGACTACTGGGTGTTAAACAAAGTTATGATGAAGAACAAGTACTCGTTGCCTAGGATAGACGATTTGTTTGATCAACTAAAGGGAGCAAAGTATTTTTCAAAAGATTGATTTAAGAACAAGGTATCACCAGTTGAATGGGAGAAAAGAAGACATACCAAATACAGCATTCAGAACTCGATATGGTCAATTTGAGTTTCTAGTGATGTCATTTAGTTTAACGAACTCGCAAGCAACATTCATGGATATGATGAACAGAATGTTCAAGCAGTATTTGGACAAGTTTGTTGTTGTATTCATTGATGACATATTGGTTTACTTGAATACAGAGGAAGAGCACACTGAGCATTTAAGAGTGGTATTAGAAACTTTAAGAAGGGAGAAGCTATATGCAAAATTTTCCAAGAGTGAATTTTTGTTACAAAGGGTGCACTTTCTAGGGCATGTAATCAACAAATATGGTGTTTCGGTAGATCCAACAAAGGTGGAAGCAATTATAAATTGGGAATAACCGAAGACACCGACAGAGGTCAGGAGTTTCTTAAGGTTAGCAGGTTATTATAAAAGCATTATACAGGATTTCTTGAAATTAGCAATGTCATTGATAAATTTGACAAGGAATACGGTTAAGTTCGTATGGACAGAGAAGTGTGAAGCAAGTTTCTTGGAACTGAAAAAGAGACTTAGTGAAGCACCTGTGTTGTCCCTATCAGATGATACGGGAGGATTTGTGGTATTCAATGATGCGTCACATAAAGGGCTCGGTTGCGTTCTGATGCAACATAGCAGGATCATTGCGTACACTTCACAACAGTTAAAAGATTGTGAGAAAGGGTATATAATTCATGACCTGGAGTTAACAGCAGTAGCGTTCGCACTAAAAATCTAGAAACACTAACTGTATAGGGAGAAGTGTGAGATATACACAGACCACAAAAGTCAGAAGTATATATTCACTCAGAAAAAGTTGAACATGAGACAAAGATGATGGTTGGAATTAATCAAAGACTATGATTGTGAAATTCTATACTATTCCGACAAGGCGAATGTGGTGGCAAATGCTCTGAGCAGAAAGGACAGAGAAAAACTACTAATGTTAACAGCCTAAGAAGAATTAATCAAGGACATAGAAAGATTGGGGTTGGAGGTCAAGTATCTAAACATTTTTGATGAGAAACTGTTCGTAGTGGAGGCGAGTCTGACTTTACTTGGTAAGATAAAGGAGGCTTAAGATAAGGATGAAGAATGCGATAGCATCAAGAAGCGGATTTTCGAGGGGGAATAGCTTAAATATAATGTTGATAACACAGGGTTACTAAGATTTGAAGGAAGGATCTGGATACTGTTGGTTCCGAAATTAAAAGAAGAGATTTTGCAAGAAACTCGCAGTACAAGGTATTCGGTACACCCTGGGAACACTAAGATGTATCAAGACTTACGTCAACATTTATAGTGGCTGAATATGAAAAGGGAGATTGCGGAATGTGTCAGTTGATACCCGACATGTTAGAGGGTTAAAGCAGAACACTAGAGGCCGAGTGGACTGCTACAACCGTTAGAGATTCTGGAGTGAAAGTGGGAGCATATCACGATGGATTTTGTGGTGGGGCTTCCCGCTACTCAAAAAGGATTTGATGCGATTTGGGTGATTGTGGATCGTTTGACAAGTCTGCTCATTTTCTGTCAATCAAGATTAGATACAATTTGGAGTAATTAGTGAAGTTATATGTTAAAGAGATCATGTCACAACATGGGGTGCCGGTATCTATTGTGTCTAATAGAGATTCGTGCTTCACGTCGAATTTCTGAAGGAGCCTACAAGAGATACTGGGGTCGTAGTTGAGGTTGAGTATTGTTTACCATCCTTAGACTGATGGTCAAAGTGAGCAGACGATTCAAACGTTGGAGGACATTCTTAGAACATGTGTAATGGACTTTAAGGGCAGTTGGGATGATTAACTACCATTAATGGAATTTTTTTATAATAATAGTTATCACGCTAGTATTGGCATGCTGCCATACGAAGCATTATATGAAAGGAAATGTCACCATTGTGTTAGGATAAGGTCGATGAACCGAGACTGTTGGGACCAAAGTTGGTACAACAGACCATGGACGTTATAAAAGTGATAAGAGCTCTCTTAGTGGCAGCTCAAGATCGACAGAATAAGTATGCCAATTTGCATCGTCAAACATGGGACTTTAAAGTTGGCAACTTTGTATTTGTAAAGGTATCTCTCTAGAAAGGGAAGATCAGATTTAGTAAGAATGGAAAGTTGAGTCCAAATCTCATAGGGGTCATTCGAGATTTTGAAGCGAGTAAGTGAAGTGGCGTACGAGGTAGCCTTACCTCCTGAACTTGAGCATATTCATAATGTGTTTCATGTTTCAGTGTTGCGGTCATATAAACTGGGTAACACGCACGTAATATCCTAATGAACCAATTCAAGTGGAGAAAGATTTATCATACAAAGAGGTTCCTGTTCAGATCTTGGATAGGAATGAGCAGACATTAAGGAATAAGGTCATACATTCTGTCAAAGTGTTATGGAGAAACCACATGGCTAAGGAAGCGACGTGGGAGTTTGAAGAAAAGATGAGGGCGAACTATTCGCATCTTTTTTAGCAATCTTATGTTGGAATTCCTAGGACGGAATTCTTATAATGGGGAGAATGTAATAACCAAGAATTTTGAGTTACATTATTAATAAAATTAGAAACTTAAATTCTAATTAAGTGAATTATTATGTTAATTAATTTAAACCTTTATGTGGTGATTTGACTATTTGACTATTCGATTAATTTAATTAAAGAAAGTTCAATTAATGGGTTTATTAAATTAACGGACTAACCTAAGGATGATTGATATCAAGGGATTTATAGGTTATGGAACCTTAATTAAATATTCAATTAAACTTGAATATGACAAGTTTAATTGGATTATGTAATTAAAATTAATTTGATTATTAAATTATTTAATAATTATTTAAATAAGTTCAAAGTGAATTAAATGAATAATGGACTCGTAGGTATATTATGTGATTTAATGTTTAATTAAACTAGTCCAATGTTTTATTTAATTATGAGACTAGTGGGTTAATTTAGTAGCCCAATGTTGGTGAATTAATTTAGTGATCTAGTGACCCAAGCAAATTAAAATGCAAGCCCAAACCTTGACCCATTGGTAAATTATCTTCTAGAAGGTTATTTCTCTAAATTGTGCAATAAAAAAAATGAAAAATCAAGGAATTTTGTGGAGTGGCCAGATGTTTGAGAGAGGGCCCCACTATGGATTTCAAAATTTATCAAATTAATTTGCTTGGGGTAGTGTGTGGATCACTCAACCAATTTGCTAGCATTTATTAGAAATTTGATGTCTATCTATAGATATATATGTTATATCTATAGAATGTGATAAAGGGTTTTTATACCTAATTATTATATATTTTTAGGTTTAATTATTTGTTAGTTTTTAAGCATTTTAATTAATTTTAGGTAATTTATTTAATTTTATGTGTTTTTATTATTTTTAATATTTTTATATTATTTTTAATTATTTTATATTTTACTTTGTAAGAATTAAAGAAGTGATGGCAAATTCGTAATTAATCAGCTCAATGGCAATACGCGGTTCTTGGTAGAGGATTGCATAAAATGGCATCACTGAGGGAACGCGTGTAGCAGGAAACAAGGGCCAACCGCACAATGTATAGAGGGCATTAAATTGAAGCAAGACGATAACGTTCTAGTGTGCAACTGATATAGCCATGCGCATGTTTTAGGGAACATTGACCGGGTCAAAAACGAGCAAAGGGCATGTTTGGGCAGCGCATTAATTTCAGAAATGAGATTATTCGCGATTTTGTGCATTAATTTGATTATGAATTGAAATTTTTTTCACTAATGATTAGGATTATTATTCTACTCCTATAAATAAACTATGTAACTCTTATTTTCAGTACATTAACAGATACGTTAACATAGATTACATTAGATTAGATTAATTTTATTAGTTAGGGATAAAATATTCAATGCGAAGGATTCAATAATTGAAGGCGGAGCTCGAACATTAAAGACTGTGGTCCAAGTGACAGACGGATATCAACACATATTTCATTTTTTTTCTTTTATTTTTATTTTTGTAATTTTGAGATGTTAAATTATTTGTGGTTAAAGAAGGAATTAAAGAAGGAATGGCAAATTCATAATTAATCAGCTTGCGTAAAACGGCGTCGCTGAAGGAACACGTGTAGCAGGAAACAAGGGTTGACTGTGCAATGCGTGGAGGGCATTAAATTGAAGCAAGACGACGTCGTTCTAGTGTGCGGCTGATGCAGTCACGCGCGCGTTTCAGCAAACGTTGACCTGGTCAAAAG
This sequence comes from Hedera helix, assembly GCA_947179155.2. Lineage (NCBI taxonomy): Eukaryota > Viridiplantae > Streptophyta > Magnoliopsida > Apiales > Araliaceae > Hedera > Hedera helix. The sequence continues at coordinate 15,103,812 of OX359275.1, read as the reverse complement.
TGAGCAAATGGCGTGTTTGGACAGCGCATTAATTTCATAAACGAGATTATTCGTGATTTTGTGCATTAATTTAATTTCAAATTGGATTTTTTTCCACTAACGATTAGGATTATTATTCTACTCCTATAAATAAACTATGTAACTCTTATTTTTAGTACATTAACATAGATTAGAATAGAATAAATTAATTTTAATAGTTAAGAAGCAAATATTCAACGCGAATGATTCAATAATTGAAGGTAGCTTGAAGATTGAAGACTGTGATCCGAGTGATAGACGGATGTCAACAAAGATTTAATTTCTTTTCTTTTACATTTATGTTTGTAATTTTGAGATGTTGAATTATATATGGTTAATTAATTATTTACTTATGAGTTAATTTATTATTTGAGATTACAATTAAACCCAATGTGTAGTTTAATTTAATTTATTTTCTTTTTAATTATTAATGATTATATATGAGTTGTTTGTTATATTTAGCGTGTTCATGTATAATTATTCGCGAAATAATTAATAAGATAATCTATATGAAATTAAAAGTGGATTATAGGTTTAGATTCAGATATGATAACATGTGAATTTATTTATTCTTTCTAGGAAAAATCGCATGATAGTGTATAAGATGAATATATCTATATGCCGCATGTAAGATATTGAGAGTTTGTTCTTAATGAGTCTATTTTAAGTGGTTTGCATGAATATAAAAGAACTAACTGAAATAGGTCTTTTTAATAATTTTTGATAAATGTTAATAAATAGTTAGGCATTTACAGTTAACAATTCTATATAGTTAATTAATTAAAAAAGAAGTTAAGAGATTTAAATGAAGAATTAGGAGGAATTGTAATATTAACTATTTTTAATTTGATTTAATCATTTTCATTAGTTTAATTTAGTTAGTAATTTCAATTAGTTTATTTTATAATTAAATTGCGATTGTTTAAATAGAATTAATTTGATATTAAATTAATGTTTGATAATAATTATTTTTAATTTCATATGGGTTCGACAGTCTCTTTATCATTATATTACTTATGGGCCGCGTATACTTGCGTGTAAATTCCTATTTAAAACTAGGCAAACAAATTTTTGGCGCCATTACTGAAGAATTAATTTAATAATTTTTGCTAATATTAATTTTTGTCAAATTAGTTTTAATTTAAACTTGTATATTTTTATTTATTTGATTTTATTTTTCCTTTCAGGTGCAATGGCTGAAATTAATTATCAATGGTATTTTGAAAGGATGGATCCATCAAGGGCAGTAATACTTGACTCATTGGTTAATCAACTTTCGATGCTTGAAAGGCAGGTTGACGTGCTTGAGAGGCAGTCCATTCAGAATACTCACCATCAGCAGTATAGTTACACACCAGACTATTATCATCCGGGTTGATAGGATTATCCGAATCATTCATGGAATAACAATCAAGATCAATTATTTGCCCCAAATTATTATCATCAGGATTTTCAATACCCACCTCCCCAGCAATAAGAGCAAAAATCTAATTTGGAGGAAATGCTTGATAAATTTTTAGAGCTAATGGAGATAAGAATGAATAATCAAGAAGTTTTTGCTCCAAATTTATCGTACCCGTCAGAATTTTCATATCAGCCTCAGTCATACAAAATCTCGTCTCAACAACCTCCACCGAAACAAGAGGAAAAATCAAACTTAGAGGAAATTTTTGCAAACGTTATGGAGAATATCAAGATGAGTAGTAAATGCATTGAAGAATTAATGCGGGATTGGAAATTCGAAAGGGCGAGATGAAGATTCAAATGAAATAGGATGAGATTTGGAGGGAACAACTTACCAATTTAGTTAGCAATTGCATTCGCAATATGCTACCTAGCAATACAGAGATAAATCTTGAGGAGGAATGTAAAGAGTTATGTAAGGCAGATGCATTAGAAAATGGTAAGGAGTTACACGTGGCTAAAAGAGTAAATCTTAAGAGATCTCGTTCGGATGAGGAAGACGATGATGAGGTTAAAAATAAGAAGGGAAAGGTTTGGGAAGAAGAAAAGAATTATGAGAATGATCAAATCTTGGATTCGAATGGTAGTAAGAAATATCCGATTGTGCCTTTCGTGCAACAAATTCAGAATTTTGAGGAGTGTTGTCGGATTAACTTTGTTGAAGACAATGATAGCTCGGATGAATACAAGTTTGGGGGAGGTTCGCAATCTTTCAAGGTTGCCATGGAGATCAAATAAAAGACGAAGAAGATACATGAAAAGATAATTTTTGCGATTGAGTCTGGTTGAGAAAAAAGGGAGTAGTCAGGCTGAGATATTAAAAAAACGCTAATTGCGAGGTAACCCAAGTTTTAGTTTTTATTATTTTATTTTATTTTTAGTAGTAAAATTTAGTTTTTTATTTGTTTATTTATTGGTTTTAATATTTTATTTTTGTTTTGTTTCAGATTTATTCAATGCAACTTAGACTTAGCAGATGATGAGGAAAAAAGCTATATATTCAAGGGAGTCACTTGTTCTTTATTTTTGTTATTTTATACATTAAGGACAATATCTGTTTTAAGTTTGGGGTGTGGGTAAATTTTGAAAGAATTTTTTTTTAAAAATTAGGCTTTATTTTAGTTTAAATTTTTGAGAATTTTATGGGTAAATTCACTGCAAACCATCACGAGACACAACTTGTCCATCTGGGATAACCTTGGGGTTTAAAGGCTTGTTGCACATACTAAGTGCAATCGTGTTTCCTACAAAAATGGTGTAGTGTATTACTTAACATATTTTATTTTATTTTTAGGTTGAGTCACTTAGGCAATGAATAAATTTGAATTAAACTTTTTGGTCGATGATAAAAATTTTGATTTTTTTTAATATCTTTTTTGAAAAATTGAAAAATTTTTGTTAGTTTGAATTTTAGCATATTGTTGGTTGTTTTAGTTTTTATAATTTTCTTTTATTTTATTTTTAGTAGTAAAATTTAGTTTTTTATTTGTTTATTTATTCGTTTTAATATTTTATTTTTGTTTTGTTTCAGATTTAATTATTCAATGCAGCTCAGACTTAGCAGATGAGGAGGGAAAAAGCTATATATTCAAGGGAGTCCCTTGTTCTTTATTTTTGTTATTTTATACATTGAGGATAATATCTGTTTTAAGTTTGGGGGTGTGGGTAAATTTTGAAAGAATTTTAAAAGAAATTTAGGCTTTATTTTAGTTTAAATTTTTGAGAATTTTGTGGGTAAATTCACTGCAAACCATCACGAGACACAACTCGTCCACCTGGGATAACCTTAGGGTTTAAAGATTTGTTGCACATACTAAATGCAATCGTGTTTCCTACAAAAATGGTGTAGTGTATTAATTAACATATTTTATTTTATTTTTAGGTTGAGTCACTTGGGCAATGAATAAATTTGAATTAAATTTTTGGTCGATGATAAAATTTTTAATTTTTTTTAATATCTTTTTTGAAAAATTGAAGTTTTTTTGTTACTTTTGAATTTTGGCATATTGTTGTTTGTTTTAGTTTTTATTATTTTCTTTTATTTTATTTTTTGTAGTAAAATTTAGTTTTTTATTTGTTTATTTATTGGTTTTAATATTTTATTTTTGTTTTGTTTCAGATTTATTCAATGCAGCTCAGACTTAGCAGATGAGGAGGAAAAAAGCTATATATTCAAGGGAGTCCCTTGTTCTTTATTTTTGTTATTTTATACATGAAGGACAATATCTATTTAAGTTTGGGGGTGTGGATAAATTTTAAAAGAAATTTAAAAGAAATTTAGGCTTTATTTTAGTTTAAATTTTTGAGAATTTTGTGGGTAAATTCACTGCAAACCATCACGAGACACAACTCGTCGACCTGGGATAACCTTGGGGTTTAAAGGCTTGTTGCACATATTTAGTGCAATCGTGTTTTCTACAAAAATGGGGTAGTGTATTAATTAACATATTTTATTTTATTTTTAGGTTGAGTCACTTAGGCAATGAATAAATTTGAATTAAATTTTCGGTCGATGATAAAAATTTTGATTTTGATATAATATCTTTTTAAAAAATTGATAAATTTTTGTTAGTTTGAAATTGGCATATTGTTGGTTATTATTTTATTTGAGATCTTTAGTTTTTATGCACTCATATCCATTTGTGTTAAGTTAGTTTTAAATTAGAGAATATTTATATGATTAATTGCTTATGATAAATATTTATGAAGTCTATAACTTATTTGATCATAACTTAAAGTGAAATATGAGGTATTATATAATTTGGGGAATATGATTTAGGTACATTATTTTAGGATTGTTTAAAGAATTGATCCTTTTCGAGTTGAATTAATAGTCATTTGGTGAGTTGAGATTAAGTGTAAAACGCACTCACTCATAAACATGTGAACAAAACGAGATGGAGCATAAAACACACTCGTGGGTATAAAAGAAAAAGAGTGAGATGGAGTATAAAATGCACTTACCTATGATGAATGAGAAAAAAAATATAATATGTTTGGAAAGGAATGAGGTGAATTTTTTTTTTTAAAAAATGCTCCTAGTATACGTAACGTGAAAAAATAAAATCCTTTTAATCCTTTAATTTATTTTTCTCTTTATTAACGAAGAGTGGTGTGAAAAGTGAGTTATAGAATTTTGCTTTGTAATTCTTTTATTGTGTAATATCTTTTATGAGACATTTAAATACATAAATTTATCTGAGTTTAAACTAGTTTAGTATATTTGGATACACACACACACAAAGGCTCTTGAGTAGAATACAATTAATAAATACGTTAAAATTTTAGGCTTCACATAATTTAAAAATTTTCTTTGAGTTATTATTTTTGAAATTGTTGAGGCTAATGTTGATTCATTGCTTGAGTAATTTTGGTTTAATTAGCAGAGTCTTAGTTTTTATTTTTGTTTTGCTTGAGGGTAAGCAAAAAGTTAAGTTTGGGGGTATTTGATAATGAGTTTTTATATCTAATTATTATATATTTTTAGGCTTAATAATTTATTAGATTTTAAGCATTTTAATTGATTTTAGGTCATTTATTTTATTTTATGTGTATTTATTATTTTTATATTTTTTTAATTAATTTATATTTTACTTTATAGGAATTAAAGAAGGAATGACAAATTCGTAATTAATCAACTCGATGGCAATGCGGGGTTCTTGGTAGAGGCTTGCATAAAAAGGCGTCGTTGAAGGAACGTGTGCAGCAGGAAATAAGGGTCGACCGCGCAATGCGCGGAGGGCATTAAATTGAAGCAAGACAGCGTCGTTCCAGTGTGCGGCTGATGCAGCTATGCGCGCTGAACAACCATGCGTGCATTTCAGCGAACGTTGACCTGGTCAAAAGTGAGAGAAAGGCGTGTTTGGACAGCACATTAATTCCAGAGTTGAGATTATTCACGATTTTGTGCATTAATTTAATTTCGAACTCCTATAAATAAACTATGTAACTCTTATTATTAGTACATTAACAGATACATTAACATAGAATAGAATAGAGTAGATTAATTTTATTAGTTAATGAGCAAATATTCAACGCGAAAAATTCAATAATTGAAGGCGGAGGTTGGAGATTGAAGACTGTGGTCTGAGTGACAGACGGATGTCAACACAGATTTAATTTCTTTTCTTTTACTTTTATTTTTGTAATTTTGAGATGTTGAATTATTTGTGGTTAATTAATTATTTAGTTATGAGTTAATTTATTATTTGAGATTGCAATTGAACTCAATGTGTAGTTTAATTTAATCTATTTTCTTTTTAATTATTAATGATTATATATGAGTTGTTTGTTATATTTAGCGCGTTCATGTATAATTATTTGTGAAATAATTAATGAGATAATCTATATGAAATTAAAAGTGGATTATAGGTTTAGATTCGGATACGATAACATGTGAATTTATTTATTCATTCTAAGAAGAATTGTATGATAGTTTATAGGATGAATATATTTATATGTCGCACGTAACATATTAAGAGTTTGTTCTTAATGAGTCTATTTTAAGTGGTTTGCATGAACATAAAAGAACTAACTGAAATAGGTCTTTTTATTAATTTTTGATAAAGGTTAATAAATAGTTAGACATTCTCAGTTAACAATTCAATATAGTTAATTAATTAAAAAGGAAGTGAAAAGATTTAAATGAAGCATTGGGGAAAATTGTAATATTAACTATTTTTAATTTGAGTTAATCATTTTCATTAGTTTTATTTAGTTAGTAATTTTAATTAGTTTATTTTATAATTAAATTGCGATTGTTTAAATATAATTAATTTGATATTAAATTAGTATTTGGTAATAATTATTTTTAATTTCCTGTGGGTTCAACAATATCTTTATCATTATATTACTTGTGGGTCGTGTATACTTGCGTGTAAATTCCTATTTAAAATTAGGCAAACAAGTTTTTGGCGCCGTTACCAGGGAATTAATTTAATAATTTTTGCCAATATTAACTTTTGTCAAATTAGTTTTAATTTAAACTTTTTTTTTTATTTATTTGATTTTATTTTTCCTTTTAGGTACGATGACTGAAATTAATTATCATTAATATTTTGAGAGGAATGGTCCATCAAGGGCGGCAATACTTGAGTCATTGGTTAATCAACTTTCGATGCTTGGAAGGTTGGTTGACGCGCTTGAGAGGCAGTCCATTCAGAATGCTCACCATCAACAGCATAGTTACACCCCAGACTACTATCATCCAGGTTGAAAGAATTATCCGAATCATTCATGGAATAACAATCAAGATCAATTCTTTGCAACCTAAAATAAAATCTTACTTTGAAAAATATTAATGTAGTAGTGAAAGTAAAAGTCGAACCCACATAGAGTGAATTGTTTTAATAAATCTAATGTTTTCAAAAATATCTAATTAAATGGGAGATTTGAAATTATTAATTGACTAATTAAAATTTAAACAAATAAAACTAAATAATAAATAATAAAGATGAGAAAAATCAATTAAAACAAACTTCAGTTCCTTAGTTCAGCATCCCCTTCTTTTAATCAACAAATTAATCAAGTTATTATTATCTTTTCCTTCAATTAAAATTAATAATCCTAGATAACCGACAATCGTCAAGCTACCCGAAATCCTCCTTAAATTATAAATCTAATGCAGCAATCGCTCACAAAAGATCCTAACTATCATACAACCTAGAACTATCAGTCTAGATTTAATATAACAGTTGCATTAAAAATTAGAGAATTGGATTATTCCAATCAACAATCTCAACATCGGACCATTTAACTTGCCATCTTGATAACCATAATAATATTCAAAAGTTTGACCACGATTAAATATTATTAACTGCTACTTATGATTAGATAAAATATCGTTTGCTTAATATAAAATCTTAATCTAGCATATGACAAAAACTTAATTAATTCAACTGGCCAAATCAAGTTAATCAAATAAATGTCATCTAATCAATTAAAACAGATCATCAAGAATAAATCTCATGTATGAAGGAATATATAATAAAACTCAATTAGAACATTAATTAAAAATAAGGTTCAACATCCCTTTGGAACTGAAAAATAAAATTAATCAAACATAATAAAAATAATACATAAGAGAATGGAGAGATATCACCTAGGAGAGCTCCCAAAAACTTCCTATTAATAATGAGAGGTTGGCCCTCTATTTATAGGCCTCTAACTTGTCCAAACCCTAATAGGATTTACAATTAAAAATAAAAGAAAAAGAAAAATAATTATTATCCTAACCCTAGTTGAAATTAAAATCCAAATTTGAATCAAAAAGTAGCAAAAATCTGAAATAATCCCGTTTTCCAGCATTTCCGTGCTTACCAAACAAAGCCTAACGCGCCAGTGGACCAAGTCAACGCGCTTGCTGACGTCAGCCGCTTTTACGCCCGCGCGCATGGCGCGCGTGTTTTTCTTCACTCTCAGTCGTCCGCGCATTGCGGGGACCAGTTTTAACAATCGAATGCCAAACGATGTCGTCCAAGCTCCGCGTTCCTTCTATTCCAACGAGCGCATTGCACGGAAATCCGGAGGATTTATTTACGAAACTGCCACCGGTGCTGGTTAATTACGAAATTGCCATTTAACTTTTGCGGATTTTCCAGATTTGTCCCCAAGCTTATTTTCCAACAAAATTAAAATATAAAATAATTAAAAATAAATAAAAATAATATAAAAATACTAAAAATCCTAAAAACACATAATAATAAATAAAACACCTAAAATAAATAAAAACACATAAATAAAAAGAAATATAAAAATACTATAAAATTACATAAATTAACTAAAATCCTATAAAACTAATTAAAACCAAAATAAGCTAAATAATTAAACATTTAAGCACACAATAAATATAAAAACTAAGTATTAGGGAATAAAAATATCGTATAATTTAACCCTATCAAATACCCCCACACTTAGCTTTTGCTCGTCCTCAGGCAAAACAAAAACAAAAATAAAATAAATCTAACTAACCTAATAGACTAAAGCGACTCAACTAACCTGACTTTTTACATGAGCAATAAATTAATGTGAACTTCACATCAACCTCAAAGATTATAATCAACAACTCTTAGAAAATTTCAAAATAATACATCATCCAAAATTTTAACTTAATTATTAATTTCACTTTATTCTCAATCCTTCGTGTGTGTGTGTGTGAAAATCCATATATATCAAACTAATAAAAATATTGCTCAACTGACGCAATCCTAAAAATAAAAACTATCACATTTTCGTAGGCAACACGGTTACACTTAGCACGTGCAACAAGCCTTTAAACCCCAAGGTTACCTTAAGTGGACGAGTTTTGTCTCGTGAATGTTTGCAGTGAATATAACCACAAAATTCCAAATTTTCAAAAAAAATTAACCTAAAAAATAAAATAAAAAACTTTTTCTTTTTCTTTTTCTTTTTAAACCTAAATAAAATAACCTAAAATCCTTTCCCCACACTTAAAACTTACATTGTCCCCAATGTAAAGTAAAAATGCAAAGATAAAGGCACAAATAACAAAAATAAAATACAAAAATAAAAAGATAGAAAAGTCTACTTCCCTTGGGTTGCATCCCAAGTAGCGCCTTTATTTATTGTCATTGGCTCGACAACAGGCCAAACCACTACGTCACTCCAATTTCATGTATGTTGCGTACTCCATCCATCACAACATTCCTCATAGGTAGATTACATCTCGTCTTTGCATGATATGATTGTTCCGGAATGAAATCCTGCAAAATAAAAGGTAAAAATTTATTTTGAGTAACAGGTAATGGAATGAAAAGTTCTGCAAATTTATTTAAAATCAATGGCAAAGAATTTAATGAATTTGTAGCTCTCTTCAAATCTTGTTTCGGCTCAATTTCTTCTTCTTCTTTTGTCAATCCCAAGCTATGAGTAATGGCCTCTTCCAGATTTTCCTTTTCATTGTTTGTCGTTTCTGGAGTTCCCTCATCTTTACCACTGCTCAACACAATTTTATTGTCATCCTTCTCGTAATCCACCATTGTGTGAGATGGTAATTCTTCAACACTATGCACCTCCAATTGACTGACCGCAACTTTCAGTTGTTCCACTTGAATATTTAAACGCTGAATATTCACATTTGTTTCCTGTTGAAATTGCAAAACATCAGTCATAAAATATTTAAACATATCTTCTAAAGACAAATTGGAATTAGAAGATTGGTCCTGTTCTTGATCGTTGGGATATGTCTGATTGAACTGTTGGTAATCTGGCCAATGTTGACTTGCAAGTTGGTGCACTTGTGGATTCCCATAGCTGAAATTTGGACGATCCCACCATTCTGAGTAGTACGTGTTTGAATAGAGATCATAGTTCCCTTGTGGTCCAAGGAAACCATCTGCATCATTTACTTGTCCATAGAACTCCTCTCGAAGCATTGGACACAACTCCGTTGGATGTCCTACTATGGAACAAATCCTACAAGCCTTCATTAGTTGTCCTCTACCTACAGCCCAGGCATAGATAACATAAGTTAGTTCATCAACTTGTTGTTAAAGAGAAGAAATTTTTACCGCATTAAAATAATCATCGTTTTGGTTCCAAACCATGATTTTCTCTTTCACCTGTACACTCAATTAAACTATGAAAAACAAAAACAAAATAAATAAATAAACTAGAAAAATAAACTACAAAGAAAACAAAGAATAAATTAAAGCAAAACACTCCCCGACAACGGCGCCAAAATTTGGGATGCTGTCGCAAACAACTAAAAATAAAATCTTACTTTGAAAAATATTAATGTAGTAGTGAAAGTAAAAGTCGAACCCACATAGAGTGAATTGTTTTAACAAATCTAATGTTTTCAAAAATATCTAATTAAATGGGGGATTTGAAATTATTAATTGACTAATTAAAATTTAAACAAATAAAACTAAATAATAAATAATAAAGATGAGAAAAATCAATTAAAACAAACTTCAGTTCCTTAGTTCAGCATCCCCTTCTTTTAATCAACAAATTAATCAAGTTATTATTATCTTTTCCTTCAATTAAAATTAATAATCCTAGATAACCGACAATCGTCAAGCTACCCGAAATCCTCCTTAAATTATAAATCTAATGCAGCAATCGCTCACAAAAGATCCTAACTATCATACAACCTAGAACTATCAGTCTAGATTTAATATAACAGTTGCATTAAAAATTAGAGAATTGGATTATTCCAATCAACAATCTCAACATCGGACCATTTAACTTGCCATCTTGATAACCATAATAATATTCAAAAGTTTGACCACGATTAAATATTATTAACTGCTACTTATGATTAGATAAAATATCGTTTGCTTAATATAAAATCTTAATCTAGCATATGACAAAAACTTAATTAATTCAACTGGCCAAATCAAGTTAATCAAATAAATGTCATCTAATCAATTAAAACAGATCATCAAGAATAAATCTCATGTATGAAGGAATATATAATAAAACTCAATTAGAACATTAATTAAAAATAAGGTTCAACATCCCTTTGGAACTGAAAAATAAAATTAATCAAACATAATAAAAATAATACATAAGAGAATGGAGAGATATCACCTAGGAGAGCTCCCAAAAACTTCCTATTAATAATGAGAGGTTGGCCCTCTATTTATAGGCCTCTAACTTGTCCAAACCCTAATAGGATTTACAATTAAAAATAAAAGAAAAAGAAAAATAATTATTATCCTAACCCTAGTTGAAATTAAAATCCAAATTTGAATCAAAAAGTAGCAAAAATCTGAAATAATCCCGTTTTCCAGCATTTCCGTGCTTACCAAACAAAGCCTAACGCGCCAGTGGACCAAGTCAACGCGCTTGCTGACGTCAGCCGCTTTTACGCCCGCGCGCATGGCGCGCGTGTTTTTCTTCACTCTCAGTCGTCCGCGCATTGCGGGGACCAGTTTTAACAATCGAATGCCAAACGATGTCGTCCAAGCTCCGCGTTCCTTCTATTCCAACGAGCGCATTGCACGGAAATCCGGAGGATTTATTTACGAAACTGCCACCGGTGCTGGTTAATTACGAAATTGCCATTTAACTTTTGCGGATTTTCCAGATTTGTCCCCAAGCTTATTTTCCAACAAAATTAAAATATAAAATAATTAAAAATAAATAAAAATAATATAAAAATACTAAAAATCCTAAAAACACATAATAATAAATAAAACACCTAAAATAAATAAAAACACATAAATAAAAAGAAATATAAAAATACTATAAAATTACATAAATTAACTAAAATCCTATAAAACTAATTAAAACCAAAATAAGCTAAATAATTAAACATTTAAGCACACAATAAATATAAAAACTAAGTATTAGGGAATAAAAATATCGTATAATTTAACCCTATCAAATACCCCCACACTTAGCTTTTGCTCGTCCTCAGGCAAAACAAAAACAAAAATAAAATAAATCTAACTAACCTAATAGACTAAAGCGACTCAACTAACCTGACTTTTTACATGAGCAATAAATTAATGTGAACTTCACATCAACCTCAAAGATTATAATCAACAACTCTTAGAAAATTTCAAAATAATACATCATCCAAAATTTTAACTTAATTATTAATTTCACTTTATTCTCAATCCTTCGTGTGTGTGTGTGTGAAAATCCATATATATCAAACTAATAAAAATATTGCTCAACTGACGCAATCCTAAAAATAAAAACTATCACATTTTCGTAGGCAACACGGTTACACTTAGCACGTGCAACAAGCCTTTAAACCCCAAGGTTACCTTAAGTGGACGAGTTTTGTCTCGTGAATGTTTGCAGTGAATATAACCACAAAATTCCAAATTTTCAAAAAAAATTAACCTAAAAAATAAAATAAAAAACTTTTTCTTTTTCTTTTTCTTTTTAAACCTAAATAAAATAACCTAAAATCCTTTCCCCACACTTAAAACTTACATTGTCCCCAATGTAAAGTAAAAATGCAAAGATAAAGGCACAAATAACAAAAATAAAATACAAAAATAAAAAGATAGAAAAGTCTACTTCCCTTGGGTTGCATCCCAAGTAGCGCCTTTATTTATTGTCATTGGCTCGACAACAGGCCAAACCACTACGTCACTCCAATTTCATGTATGTTGCGTACTCCATCCATCACAACATTCCTCATAGGTAGATTACATCTCGTCTTTGCATGATATGATTGTTCCGGAATGAAATCCTGCAAAATAAAAGGTAAAAATTTATTTTGAGTAACAGGTAATGGAATGAAAAGTTCTGCAAATTTATTTAAAATCAATGGCAAAGAATTTAATGAATTTGTAGCTCTCTTCAAATCTTGTTTCGGCTCAATTTCTTCTTCTTCTTTTGTCAATCCCAAGCTATGAGTAATGGCCTCTTCCAGATTTTCCTTTTCATTGTTTGTCGTTTCTGGAGTTCCCTCATCTTTACCACTGCTCAACACAATTTTATTGTCATCCTCCTCGTAATCCATCATTGTGTGAGATGGTAATTCTTCAACACTATGCATCTCCAATTGACTGACCGCAACTTTCAGTTGTTCCACTTGAATATTTAGACGCTGAATATTCACATTTGTTTCCTGTTGAAATTGCAAAACATCAGTCATAAAATATTTAAACATATCTTCTAAAGACAAATTGGAATTAGAAGATTGGTCCTGTTCTTGATCGTTGGGATATGTCTGATTGAACTGTTGGTAATCTGGCCAATGTTGACTTGCAAGTTGGTGCACTTGTGGATTCCCATAGCTGAAATTTGGACGATCCCACCATTCTGAGTAGTACGTGTTTGAATAGAGATCATAGTTCCCTTGTGGTCCAAGGAAACCATCTGCATCATTTACTTGTCCATAGAACTCCTCTCGAAGCATTGGACACAACTCCGTTGGATGTCCTACTATGGAACAAATCCTACAAGCCTTCATTAGTTGTCCTCTACCTACAGCCCAGGCATAGATAACATAAGTTAGTTCATCAACTTGTTGTTAAAGAGAAGAAATTTTTACCGCATTAAAATAATCATCGTTTTGGTTCCAAACCATGATTTTCTCTTTCACCTGTACACTCAATTAAACTATGAAAAACAAAAACAAAATAAATAAATAAACTAGAAAAATAAACTACAAAGAAAACAAAGAATAAATTAAAGCAAAACACTCCCCGACAACGGCGCCAAAATTTGGGATGCTGTCGCAAACAACTAAAAATAAAATCTTACTTTGAAAAATATTAATGTAGTAGTGAAAGTAAAAGTCGAACCCACATAGAGTGAATTGTTTTAATAAATCTAATGTTTTCAAAAATATCTAATTAAATGGGGGATTTGAAATTATTAATTGACTAATTAAAATTCAAACAAATAAAACTAAATAATAAATAATAAAGATGAGAAAAATCAATTAAAACAAACTTCAGTTCCTTAGTTCAGTATCCCCTTCTTTTAATCAACAAATTAATAAAGTTATTATTATCTTTTTCTTCAATTGAAATTAATAATCCTAGATAACCGACAATCGCCAAGCTACTCGAAATCCTCCTTAAATTATAAATCTAATGCAGCAATCGCTCACAAAATACCCTAACTATCATACAACCTAGAACTATCAGTCTAGATTTAATATAACAGTTGCATTAAAAATTAGAGAATTAGATTATTCCAAGCAACAATCTCAACATCGCGGACCATTTAACTTGCCATCTTGATAACCATAATAATATTCAAAAGTTTGACCACGATTAAATATTATTAACTCCTACTTATGATTAGATAAAATATCGTTTGCTTAATATCAAATCTTAATCTAACATATGACAAAACTTAATTAATTCAACAGGCCAAATCAAATTAATCAAATAAATGTCATCTAATCAATTAAAACAGATCATCAAAAATAAATCTCATGCATGAAGGAATATATAATAAAACTCAATTAGAACATTAATTAAAAATAAGGTTCAACATCCCTTTGGAACTGAAAAATAAAATTAGACAAACATAATAAAAATAATACACAAGAGAATGGAGAGATATCACCTAGGAGAGCTCCCAAAAACTTCCTATTAATAATGAGGGGTTGACCCTCTATTTATAGGCCTCTAACTTGTCCAAACCCTAATAGGATTTACAATTAAAAATAAAAGAAAAAGAAAAATAATTATTATCCTAACCCTAGTTGGAATTAAAATCCAATTTTGAATCAAAAAGTAGCAAAAATCCGAAATAATCCCGTTTTCCAGCATTTTCGTGCTTGCCAAACAAAGCCTAACGCGCCAGTTGACCAAGTCAACGCGCTTGCTGACGTCAGCCGCTCTTCCGCCCGCGTGATTGGCGCGCGTGTTTTTCTTCACTCTCAGCCGTCCGCGCATTGCGCGGACCAGTTTTAACAGTCGAATGCCAAACGACGTCGTCCAAGCTCTGCGTTCCTTCTATTCCAACGCGCGCATTGCGCAGAAATCCGGAGGATTTATTTTCGAAACTGCCACCGGTGCTGGTTAATTACGAAATTGCCATTAACTTTTGCGGATTTTCTAGATTTGTCCCCAGGCTTATTTTCCTACAAAATTAAAATATAAAATAAATAAAAATAATATAAAAATACTAAAAATCCTAAAAACACATAATAATAAATAAAACACCTAAAATAAATAAAAACACAGAAATAAAAAGAAATATAAAAATACTATAAATTACCTAAATTAACATAAATTAACTAAAATCCTATAAAACCTATTAAAACTAAATTAAGCTAAATAATTAAACATTTAAGCACACAATAAATATAAAAACTAAGTATTAGGGAATAAAAATATCGTATAATTTAACCCTATCACTCTTGTTTTTTATTTCTATTATTTTATACATTGAGGACAATGTCTGTTTTAAGTTTTGGGGTGTGAGTAAATTTTGAAAGAATTTTAAAAGAAATTTAGGCTTTATTTTAGTTTAAATTTTTGAAAATTTTGTAGGTAAATTCACTACAAACCCTCACGAGACACAACTCGTCCACCGGGAATAACCTTGGGGTTTAAAGGCTTGTTGCACATGCTAAGTGCAATCATGTTTCCTATGAAAATGGTGTAGTGTATTAATTAACATATTTTATTTTATTTTTAGGTTGAATCGCTTGAGCAATGAATAAATTTGAATTAAATATTTGGTCGATGATAAAAAAAATTGGTTTTTATTCAATAACTTTTTGAAAAAATTATAATTTTTTGTTAGTTTGAATTTTGGCATATTGTTGGTTATTATTTTATTTGAGATCCTTAGTTTTTATCCACTCATATCCATTTATGTTGAGTTAGTTTTAATTTAGAGAAGGTTTATATTGTTAATTGCTTATGATAGATATTTATGAATTCTATAACTTATTTGATCATAATTTGAAATGATATATGGGGTATAATATAATTTGGAAAAGATGATTTAGGTAAATTATTTTAGGATTGTTTGAAGAATTGATCCTTTCCGAGTTGAATTAATAGTCATTTGGTGAGTTGAGATGGAGCGTAAAACGCACTCTCTCATAAATATGTGAAGAAAACGAGATGGAGAGTAAAAGGCACTCATGGGCATAAAAGAAAAAGAGTGAGATGGCGCATAAAATACACTCACCTATGATGAATGAGAAAAAAAATATATAATATATTTGAAAATGAATGTGGTGAATTTTTATTAAAAAAATGTTCATGTATACGTAATGTGAAAAAATAAAATCCTTTTGATCTTTTAATTTATATTTGCCTTTATTAACGAAGAGTGGTGTGAAAAGTGAGCTATAGAATTTTGCTTTGTAATTCTTTTATTGTGTAATATCTTTTATGAGACATTTAAATACATAAATTTATCTGAGTTTAAACTAGTTTAAAATATTTGGATACACACACAAACACAAAGAGTCTTGAGTAGAATACGATTAATAAATACGTTAAAATTTTAGGCTTCACATAATTTTGAAATTTTCTTTGAGTTATTATTTTTGAAATTATTGAGGCTAATGTTGAAATTCATGTTGATTCATTACTTGAGTAATTTTGGTTTAATTAGCAGAGTCTTAGTTTTTATTTTTTGTGTTGCTTGAGGGCAAGCAAATGTTAGAGTTGATACCCTAGAGGCTAATTATTTGATGTAATTGCTTAACATTTTTGATATTATATTTGATTAAATAAATGGATTATTTTATTATGATTTCATTTACTGCGTTATATAAATGTTAGCATAATAAATATCCTTAGAATAGGGATACGACTTATATAGCTTCAAGTATGTGACTTGAACATGAGATTATATAATTACAATTAGTATCATTACTCTTAAATGTCTCTAGTCGAGTATCATTGTTCATGGGACAACAATGATGCATTGAGACTAGTATGTGGATTGATTGATGATCAAATCTCATTGGTCATAAATATATGAGATATTTGAGTCAATGCATAGGTACATGTTAGAGAACAATGTACTGGACTGACCCACCATGAGAATTCTACATGGAGCATTATGCAAAGTGTCATAAGAAATTCTCATAGTGACAATAATGTAATGATCCTCCGACCTGAGATCACTTTATTATTACACGAGAATTTATGTACTTTGATATCATCAAATGTCACCTTTAATAGGGTGGACAATAAAGGTGATTATTGGGTACATCATGAATCGTGTGAGGAATATGAGTGATCTAGATGGAATTTAACCCTCCTATATATTATGGGTGATATCCATAGGCCTATTGATTGAGTAGGACTATGAAATGCATGGTCATGCTCAAATAGTGATTTGTTTCATATAGTCTACTCATTGATCAAGAAAACTCAAATTAAATTATGAAGAGTATGACACTTTCCATGCTTCGAGTCTAATCTTGGATGTTAAGGTTAAAAGGATTAAATTGCATTGAAATATTGGTCACGAAAAGATTGCATTGAATCACCGATCTTATTATTATTTGGATAGCAGTGATGCATTACTAGATGTCGCTCACTGTTTATAATTTTATAATATGATTTTAAAATTATTGCCAACATAATAATAACCTATAGGGTCACACACTTAGAACATATTTAAAAAATGAATTAATTTAAATTATAAGTATTTAAATATGTCAATATGATTGATAGTATTTAAAATTACGAATTTAAATTAATAAGATAATTTATATATATATATATATATATATATATATATATATATATATATATATATATATATGTATGTATATTAATTAAGTTAGACTTAATTAAGATATAATATATATAAATTCAGATTTTATTTTTCTAATTAAATTAGGTTTTGGTTAATTCCTATTAACTACTATATATATGATATATCAGTAGTCTTAATCACGTAAGAAATAAAACTAAAACCCTAGTCGCTTTCAGAAAGAGGCTAAAGAGAAATAATTCAGAAATCCTGATCTTGGTAGCTAGTACCGTGGTTTCTTTTGCTGCAGATCGTGGGACGATTCGCGGAGCGTTCGTGTGGATACCGTAGAGACGCAGTCGTTGGATTGCGTTGAGGATTTGAGGCTGCTTCAGAATTCACCAGCATCTCCATTCAAGCTTACATAATCGGTAAAACAAATTCTAAACCTCTGATTAATCTGTTTTTTGTATGAATCCTGTTTTAGGGTTTCGATAATTTTTAAATTACGCTGTTTTCACTGTGTCGAAACCCTACAGCAAAAAGTTAAATTTGGGGGTATTTGATAATGGATTTTTATACCTAATTATTATATATTTTTAGGCTTAATTATTTATTAGTTTTAAGCATTTTAATTAATTCTAGGTAATTTATTTAATTTTATGTGTGTTTTATTATTTTTAGTATTTTAATATTATTTTTATTTATTTTTAATTATTTTATATTTTACTTTGTAGGAATTAAAGAAGGAATGGCAAATTCGTAATTAATCAGTTCGATGGCAATGTGCGGTTCTTAGTAGAGGCTTGCATAAAACGGCATCGCTGAAGGAATGCATGTAGCAGGAAACAAGGGTCGATCGTGCAATGCGCAGAGGGCATTAAATTGAAGCAAGACGACGTCGTTCTAGTGTGCGACTGATGCAGCCATGCGCCTGTTTCAGCGAACGTTGACCCGGTCAAAAGTGAACAAAGGGCGCGTTTGGGCAACACATTAATTCTAGAAATGAGATTATTCGCGATTTTGTGCACTAATTTGATTCCGAATTGGATTTCTTTTTCACCAATGATTAGGATTATTATTTTCTCCTATAAATAAACTATGTAACTCTTATTTTTAGTACATTAACAAATACATTAACATAGATTAGAATAGAAATAGATTAATTTTATTAGTTTATGAGCAAATATTCAACGCGAATGATTCAATAATTGAAGGTGGAGCTTGGGAATTGAAGATTGTGGTTCGAGTGATAGACGAATGTCAACACAAATTTACTTTCTTTTCTTTACTTTTACTTTTATTTTTGTAATTTTGAGATGTTAAATTATTTGTGATTAATTAATTATTTAGTTATGAGTTAATTTATTATTTGATATTACAATTAAACCCAATGTGTAGTTTAATTTTATTTATTTTCTTTTTAATTATTAATGATTATATATAAGTTACTTATTATATTTATTACGTTCATGTATAATTATTTGCGCAATAATTAATGAGATAATCTATATAAAATTAAAAGTGAATTATATGTTTAGATTCAGATATGATAACATGCGAATTTATATATTATTTCTAAGAAAAATTGCATGATAGTATATAGGATGAATATATATAGGCCGCATGTAACATATTAAGAGTCTGTTCTTAATGAGTCTATTTTAAGTAGTTTGCATGAACACAAAAGAACTAACTGAAATATGTCTTTTTATTAATTTTTGATAAAGGTTAATAAATAGTTAGGCATTCTCAGTTAACAATTCAATATAGTTAATTAATTAAAAAGGAAGTGAAGAGATTTAAATGAAGCATTAGAAAAAATTATAATCTTAACTATTTTTAATTTTATTTAATCATTTTAATTTAGTTAGTAATTTTAATTAGTTTATTTTATAATTAAAGTGAAATTGTTTAAATAGAATTAATTTGATATTAAATTAGTATTTGGTAATAATTATTTTTAATTTCTTGTGGGTTCGACATTCTCTTTATCATTATATTACTTGTGGGTCGCGTATACTTGCGTGTATATTCCTATTTAAAATTAGGAAAACAGATTGCTAGGCCTATAAATAGCACACTACATTTCTTTTGAAATGGTTACAAAAATATTGTAAGAGTTCTCTATATTAGGTGTTAGTGAGTTAACTCGGTGAGTTGAGAGAGAAGTGAGTGAGTTTAGTGAGTTATTTAGTAAGTCACTACCGAGTTAAGCGAGTCAAGCTATATTTCTTCAAGGAGGTGTTTTTGGATGTCATTACACTTCATAACCTACTTTGGAAAGTAAAGAAAATAAGTCATCAAGAATGAAAGGTATAATACCCACCCAAAACCCTAGTTTTGAGCTTATTATGTTCTATATAAAATTTTTATGGTAGAAAAGTTATTTTCAAGCTCTAAATTTTTAAATCTATGCTATATTGGTAAATCTAAGGTTAAATGGGTTTAACATGAATATTTATATGTGTTTGTGTTGAAAAGTTTGGTGAAATACATGAAAAATGATTTTACCGGGAAACTTAAACGAAAAGTGTACTTTAGAAAATTATATTTTTAAAATCTACAAGTTATTTTGTGTGATTTTCTTTTTTCATGTGTTTGATATGTAAGTTAAGAGTAAAACCTAGTTGGAATAATGCGAAAATGATATAAAACAAGTGAGATATGATTTTTGGAACTAAAACAGCCCCCCGTCAAGCTTTTACAGTCGTAACCCTCTATTTTTGTTGTTTTGGGGTCTGAAATGTATCCAAAAAATTGGTTTAAATTGGAATATTGTAGAGCAAGAAGATACGAATCCATCGAACTTGACCTTGCATGAGAAAGGAAGGAAATAAAGATATGTGGAATAAATGTAAAGAAATTGTGTATACTACAAACGAAAGAAGTATGAGTACATAGAAATTTCGAGGACGAAATTTTATGAAGGAGGGGGTGAATGTGATACCCCAAGATTTTTGGAGTAATTCCAAATAAGGATTATGATAAATTAAGTAAATGATAACATTTAAAACTTAGTATGGAATGATAGAAGTATTAAGGAATGATTTATGAAATGTGAAGAAAATTTATATGAATTAAAGAAAAGAAGGATAAATGTGCAGAGTATAAAGGATGTGCAATAGAGGGTATGAAATAAGTGAATGGAGTAAGAAGATGTGCGATTACAGAAAGGAAATATTTCAGAAAATGAGAAATCAAAAAAATTGTAGAGTAAGTTATGAATTGAATATTCTGACAGTAATGACCATTATGAGGTTATCCATGTAAGTTATGGATATTAAAGAGGTAAAATATAATTATTATAGATTAAATTGTTATTTATCAATATAAAGGTATAGTAATGTGCTATAAATAAAATACGTATGAATATTATGGCAATTATGATTCCAATGACGGAATCCTGTTAAGGGGGGAAGAATGTGAGGATCCAAATTTTCAACATTTCTTTAATAATATTAAATGAGAATTTAATTGATAAAATTATCAAAGTTGTTTAAATTAGTTATGATGTAGGTGATTTAAAATGTGTCAAAGATTTAATTGGTAAATTAAATATGTACCAAGATGGTGATGAATTGGGTGGATTTAAAATAATTGAAAAAGTAAATAAATTGTTTGGAAACAATTTATGAAGAATAAGAGAAATTCCATGTAAAGGTATAATAAATTGTACAATTAAATTGTTATGAAAATGTAGAAATTATGATTTGATTTAGGTTATGTGGTACTGTGAAATATATGAAATTAGATATGTATATATATATATAAATGTATATGTTTAAGTGATAATTATAAATGTTATTAATTATGAAAATTAAGGGATTAATAATTAAATTAATCCAATTTTAAATGAAAAGCGAATGGGGAAGTTAATAAAATTGTAATTATTGATTTTAGATTTAATTAAGAATTATGATGAAAATTTAGAAATTGATTGAGAAGAAATGTAATTATATAAATTATATAATTTATAATAATATAATTATATAAGAAATTATAATTATATAAATTATATAAGGATAATTATATAATTTATATAAGAGTATTAAAATAATGAGAGAGTTAATGAATGTATAATTATTGATTATATAATTAATTAATAATTATAGAGGAATTTAAGAAATTATTTAAAAGGAGAATGTAATTATATAAATTATATAATATTAAATTATATAATTTATATATAAAGAAATTAATGTGAAATGTAAAGAAATGAAATTAAATGAGGAAAAATGAATGTTTTAATTCATTAAAAATTATGTTTATGCATAATTGAATTGTTATGACTTTTATGAAGGATAATATTTTAAAAATGTGAACATGTTAGTGTAATATGATGTCCAAGTAATGAAGTGAAAAATTATGAAAAATAATTTTTATAAGTTATATAAATTATTTTATGATTTTTGGAGGTATAAATTACCTCATATAATTACATGCATGGCGTTATGCGTGTACAAAATTTGTCAAGTAAAGTACCCAAATAAGGTATTAAAATTATTTATAAATCATGTTATGATTTTTGGTAAATTAAAATAAAAAATTTGTATTTATTATATAAAATAATTATTACACGAAATAATTACGTAATACTTTAAAATTTTAAATTTGCATGGGAATTTCCAGAAACTTCTAAGTGCTGCGTGAAAGAAATTGGCTAAGGCGGTGGTAATTTTTTATTCCAAAATTTGGTTAGACTTGTGGGTTTATAAAGGATAAAAAGGAGAAAAGAAAAAAAAAACAAGCAAAACTCTCTCTCTCTCTCTCTATGTTGCACCACCGTGAGCCACCAACCACCAAGTCATCCGACCACCATGGCTACAAGAGGGAGAAGAGGAAATTTTGGGGCTATTAAAGGAAGGAATTGCAAAGCTTTGGAAGGTATAAAAGCATTTTATTTGTTTTATTTATGTAATTTTGGTGTTAAATAAATTTTGTGGAAAAATAGGAAATAATTAGAATAATTATTCTAAATAATTTTAGGAAGCATATGTATGAATTATATAATGATTGGAGCAATTTTGTGGTAGAAATTTTGTTCAAAAATGGTGTATTTTGTATTAAGTTGGTTACTATTCATGACTGGAATGAGGAAGAAGAAAAGGCCGCCTGCGCATTTTTTTTCAGCGCCCGGGGTTAAACGACGTCGTTTTGGGGCGTGCGGGGGAGAGGGTCGCGCAATGCGTGGAGGGTCGAGAAACTACTGCGAAACGACACCGTTTAGTGTCGGCAGTGGGGGGCCGCGAGCCATGCACGGCCGACGGCACGCAGTGAAATTACCGATATGTCCCTGATCTTTTACGGTAATTACCAGCGTGTCATTTGGCCACGTGAATTTCCGGATATGCCCCTGAGCTTTTCTTTTAATACCGAACGTGTCCCTAAGAGCGCTAAAAGTATAAAAATGCCCTTGGACTTTTCAAAAAATTTCGGTTATGTCCCCAGAGTTGCAGAAATGACCAAAATGCCCCCAGAAATTAGTTTTTAATGAAATAAATGTTTAAAATTTGTTTAAAAATTATAGAAAATTACTAAAAATATAGGAATGATGTTTGGGCATTAAATTTAATATTTTTGTAAAAATATTAAATATTGGGGATTAATATTTAAATGTTTAAATATTAATATAATAAGGTTATAATTTAGAAAATGAATAAATGTAAATTCGGACAACCGAATATGCTAAAATTTGTCCAATGAATCGGGCTGTCTGTATTGAAGATGTATGATATTAAGTTAAATTAAGAAACGAGGTTAATATAATTAACCATATTATTAAATAATTGGCCCAGAAATGGTATTAATTAAATAAATTAATATCTTAAATAGATGAATAATTATTATTTGATTATTTTATGGTCATAGGTTGTTCGAGAAAGAGTGTTGAGCTATCAATTAATTAATTGGATATTCAGGCAAGTTCTTCAGTCCTTTAATGTTACTTGTTGCCTGTTATGATATGTAAATACTTGTTTAAATGCATATAAATTATGTGTTATGTGATTTGTGGATAACATGACAACTATGTGTACTTTGTGCAATGATGTGGGATATACTGCTATAATAGAAGCACAAACACATTATGTATGACACACATTGAGCATGTTAAGGTATGTGCTACGTGAAGCATAAACTGTTGAACTTGCTGAGCCGTTGTGCTCATTACTTGCTTAAAATAAATTTTTGTAGGTTAAGAAATGAATTTCAGGAATACTGGATTATGTTAGAGATGAATTATTTAGAAGGTTGGAACTGTAACTGTTATATTATAATTAAATGCGAAAAAATTTGCCAATTTCACTGTGATGAGTTGTATGCACATATATGTTGAATTTGGATATGATAAAGGTTAAAGTTGTGTACCATAATTGTTCAAGATGATTGTAATGATAGAGACTATTATATAGCTAGTTATGAATCATGAAACAAAGAATGTTGTACGGATATACAATACTAAATGTTGAATGTTGAGTTGTACGATACTTGTAATAGAAAGAAAAGGTAAAGGTTGCGATCCGAGGACTAAGATCGAAAAATTAAGTTTTGAAATATCCAAATGTTTTAATACAATGATTAAGAAAAGTAAAAGAAAAATTTATACCAAAAAATTTGATAATTATTGATTTTGAAATCAATTAATGGATCGATTAAGGTGATCAAAGATTTATTAACGAACCAAAATTTGGACATAAGGAATATAATGTATAAGAAATATGAAATTAAATGTAATAAAATGGGTCGAATTTCGGGGTCGTTATAGGGTCGCAGGTCGGGTCGAGTTTAAAACGGGTCACTTAATGTTTAAATATTAATATAATTAATATGGGACCCAAAGTAAAATAATTATTTATTATTTAAATAACTTTAAATAAGAAATAAGGCAAATAAAAATATTGGGAGTAATTAATTATCATTTAAATAATAATTAAACTAACTTGAAATAACTAATTATTTGTTATTTAATAGTTATTAAATAATAAATAAAGTTTAAAAGGGGATTAAAAATAATTAAATTAATTATTTATTATTTAATTAATATTAAATAATAAATAAATAAATTAAGATGATTATTTAATATTTGTTATTATTAAATAAAATACGAATAGTTATGTAATTAATTATTATTTAAGAGATATTAAATAATAATTAAAGAGCAATAAAGTTAATAAAATTAATTACTTATTTAATAATAAGTATAGATGATTAATTATTATTTAATTAATATTATATAATAATTCCAGAGGAATAGAGTTAATAAAAATAAATTACTTATTATTTAATTAATATTAAATGATAAGTAAGGATAATTAATTAATTATTATTTATATATTAAATAATAATTGTAGAGAAATAATAGTTAATAATTAATTAATTATTATATAATTAATATTAAATAATAATTAAAGTGAACTAAAGTTAATAATTAATTATTTATTATTTAATTAATATCAAATAATAAATAAAATAAACAAGATTATTAAACTAATTATTTATTATTCACTTATTAAATAATAAATAAAGATAAATGAGGTTAATAAATAATTATTTATTATTTAATTAATATTAAATAATAAATAAGGTTAATTCAATTAATTAATTATTATATAATGGATATTAAATAATAATTAAAGTGACATAGGAGTAATAAATTAATTATTTGTTATTTAATTTATATTAAATAATAAATAAGAATTGTGACGACCCCAAATCCGGGTTCCTTTAACCCTGGACCTGGTTCATCACTATACATCATCTTCATACATGTTCTATAACTAATGCGGAATATATAAACATAAATTGTTTATTCTACAACATTTCCCAAGGTTTCTAACCTTAACTTACATATATACCTTTAGATTCATAAAAAGGTTTACAAAATTACTTACGTCATATAACAATTTAGTTATATTGCATAACACTATAATCTTGTCTTTTGCTTCTGTCTCCGTCTCTCCTCGGACATTCGTATTACTCTGAAATTTATTATCATGATATAGCAAGAGTGAGCAACGACTTTGCTCAGCAAGTTTAAATACAATAACGATATATCATGATTGAAAGAAAGAACAAGCTTTCGGATTTTCAACAATATAATAATTGTGAAAGAGTACGAATCATAATTTCAATAATTGAATGACTGAATCAAGAAATGTTGAGTGTCAATAATGACCATGAACAAATTTAACTGAACCTTATGGTAATGAAGGTGATCAGCCTTTCATACCTGATGAACACATGCAACATGCACTATGTGTGAATCAACAATTTAAAGAGGTGGAATAATTATACAGAATTAAACCACTAGCATGCTTGAAACATAATAACTTGAGTTCGAGTTAGGAACTTGAACAATAAAATAATATATCCTGCTCGAATATAAAATGAGTAGGGTTTAGGAAACTTGCACAAAATAAAGTTCGAAGTTAGGAAACTTGCCTGTCTGCTCAGCTACAATAAATGTCTAGCTTTAACTAACTGGCTTTGAAAGACCTAACATTAATAAAGTTGGTCTAATAATTAGTACAACGTATTTGCACAACTATACGCTCACTAAGGAACTTATTTATCACATAAGTACTAACACATAATTTACATCAGTCAAAACAATATTATTAACCTTATAGACTCTCAATCAAATAAGGTTAATAATTTAATAAGTTAGAAAATAATTTTCTTAAGTGTTAAACACTTATTAAACTATTAAACAATTTATTATAATTGTTTAAACAAAAGAGTTAAAAGACATTTTCTTTATTCCATTTAATTACTATTTAACATTAATTAAATAGTAAGTAATTAAATACCTTTAGTTATTATTTAATAATAAATAATAACTTACTAGATTTATTTATTATTTAAAGTTAATCAAATAATAAATAATTAAATACTCAATCTTAGTTGTCTTTAATTATTATTTAATAGTAATTAAATAATAATTAATTAATTTATCATCCTTGTTTATTATTTAATATTAATTAAATAATAATTAGTTTAATCATAAATTCAGAAGATATAATATTAACTAGATTAATATTTACAACATTTAAATATTAATCCTAAATACTTATTATATTTGAAAAATATAATATTAAACTAACTAGATTAATATTTACAACATTTAAATATTAATCCTAAATACTTATTATATTTGAAAAATATAATATTAAACTAACTAGATTAATATTTACAACATTTAAATATTAATCCTAAATACTTATTATATTTGAAAAAAAATATAATATTAAACTAACTAGATTAATATTTACAACATTTAAATATTAATCCTAAATGCTTATTATAGTTGAAAAATATAATATTAAACTAACTAGATTAATATTTACAACATTTAAATATTAATCCTAAATACTTATTATATTTGAAAAATATAATATTAAACTAACTAGATTAATATTTACAACATTTAAATATTAATCCTAAATACTTATTATATTTGAAAAAAAATATAATATTAAACTAACTAGATTAATATTTACAACATTTAAATATTAATCCTAAATACTTATTATATTTGAAAAAAAAATATAATATTAAACTAACTAGATTAATATTTACAACATTTAAATATTAATCCTAAATGCTTATTATAGTTGAAAAATATAATATTAAACTAACTAGATTAATATTTACAACATTTACATATTAATCCTAAATACTTATTATATTTGAAAAATATAATATGAAACTAACTAGATTAATATTTACAACATTTAAATATTAATCCTAAATACTTATTATATTTGGAAAATATAATATTAAATACCTAAATACCATTTTTGTATTATTATTATTTTTGTTATAATTTTAAATATTTAAAATTAATTAAAATTATCCAGAATGGCAAAATCGTAAATAAACTGAAAAACCGGACCGATGGCAATCTTGTAAATAATCAGAAAACCGAACGGAGGGGCAATTTCGTAATTTCCGCAGAAATCTACGCCCGCGCATTGCGCGCGATAGGAAATAACAGGCCCCAAAACGGCACCGTTTTGGGGATCTGTCGGCTGACATCCGCGCGTCTCGCGCGGCTACGGATTTTATAGGCAAAACGGCGTCGTTTTTCCTTCCGCGTGCGACAGTGAACAGGGTCTCGCGCGCATTGCGCGGCACCCCCTTTTTCCTTCCTTAGCAGATTGTGAACAGTGACTTTTTATACACCACTTTAATAAAAATTATACATTCAAGTAAGCTTTAAAAATCCAAAAAAATTACCAATCACTTAATATCAATTTATAACATGAAAATTTAATTTTTCATGATTTAATATTAAAATTTTTTTATAAAAATTTTTACATCACATAAACTACCACAAATCATAACTTTTTGTGTATAACTCCATTTTGAGTGATTCAAACTTTGTTTTTCTCATGATTTAATGTTCTATAATATTATAACATTAAATCTAAGTTTTATGAAAATTATTTTTGGACATTATTTTAAGATTTGATTTAACACCACCAAACGCATGTTTTTTAGCATATAAATTATACCAAAACACAAACCAAGGATATTAAACTCAAGCATGGCATAAATATTATTACCACACATTAATAACTATATTAACATATTTATACTCATATGTTAGTTTATTTAATTTAAAAACAAAAATTAAATTTAAATAACTATTACCTTGATTTAATGGTTATTCTCCTTTTTCTTCCAAAAATGGTTGTGAATCTTGAAGATATAACCCAAGAACTCCTTCTCCTTCATTATCCTTGCTCTCAAATATTTTCTCACCTCTCAAATGTTCTCTAGCTCTCCTTAGCTTGAAAAATGAAGATGATAAAAATGACTAAATCTTTTAGCCTCCAAATGCAAGTATTCTTGCATTTCTATAGATATAAAAATATATCTATCTATTCTAGCAATCAAGAGCCTAGCAAGGATACTAGCACAAGAAAAACTAACCCATGCCTTAGTTGGTGGAAGAGGGATGGTGTCATGTACTTAAAAAAACCATCCAAGCAACCATTTAATAAATAATTAAAAAAATAAAACAAAATAACAATCATTTTGCTCTCCCTCATTCACTATACACGGCTGGTACATGAAAGTTGTCCCAAAATGTTGTCCCAAGTCACTTTTTTTTTAATAAATAATAGTCAAACAATTTAATTTCAAGTGGGCCAATCATTGGGCTTTAATTTAAAATACCAATTGGGCTCTAATTAACTTGTTTGGGCTACTAAATTGTCAAGTCCATTTAATTTATCATTGGGCTATTTAATTATATCCCAAATGATTAATTATTAATTTTGTTACACATTAATTATCCAATCCATAATTAAATAAATAATTAGATTGAATAAATAATTAAATATTCTAACCCATAAGTATTAAATTACTAAATGGACTAATAATATTATTAATAATATTTTACATTATTTACATTAATTAATTATCATATTAATTAATTTATAAAATTTAATTCACTCATTATATTCAATTTAATTGAATATTTAATTAATGACAACTTGCCAATTATTTTGATATTAAAACTTTAGAGTGTGTTCGCTAATGATAATATATATAATCTATATATATTATTTATACACATTACCTTACCTCGAAAACAATTTCACAATAAATTATGAAATTAAAATAAATACAATATATAATTTAATATATATTATTTAGGCCATAAATTAAATTATTTAATATATTTACGTTAAATAATTCATTTCTCATCAATTATGGAAATAATTCCATTTACCCGAAAATACATTAAAATAATAATATATTTACTCAATTTCTTATTTAAATAATTTATTTAATTATTTAATTAATATTACACAAATAATTGTATAATTAAATTTCTCACTCTCATAAATCATTTACAATGATTTATTTAATTATAGAATATATTCATTTAATATATTCAATTACTATTTAAAATTACTTAATTAATTTAATCCCTTTATATATATGTACATATATGTGAAATTAAATGTTGTACATATATACAATTATTAATCTCCCTTAATTAATTCAACTACTTT
Organism: Hedera helix; assembly: GCA_947179155.2. Taxonomy (NCBI): domain Eukaryota; kingdom Viridiplantae; phylum Streptophyta; class Magnoliopsida; order Apiales; family Araliaceae; genus Hedera; species Hedera helix. The sequence continues at coordinate 15,074,182 of OX359275.1, read as the reverse complement.
ATATAATTTATAATTATATAATTTACATAATTATTCCTCACAAATAATTTATCAATAATTTACATAAATATTGATTAATGAGTATAATCAATATAATAACTAAATTAATTCCACAATTAACCTTTTAATTCAATTCAGATTAATTTAATATTAATCTATCTAATTATCACAATTTAATTAATCATTAAATTATGTTACTAAATATGCACACATATATATATATTCATATAAATACATATTTAATTTACACGCAACCACGTCGCATAATTACATAACTCCGCTAATTAAATTATCTTAATCTAATTAGACTTGCTATTAGCCAAGTTCATTGAATTATCACTGTACTTGCTAACTAAAAAAAAATTTTGATATCACCATATCTAAGTTAGTCCGATAAATTTAATTTGGACCTCTATTTATCTATCACTACTAGGTTATCAAACTCCAACCTTTATTAAATATTAAATATTTTATTTCTAATTCATTTAAATATCCGGGATATTACATTCACCCCTTCTTCTAAAAATTTCGTCCCCGAAATTATCTCATACACATTTCTACCAATTTTCATCTCTGAGTATAACTCTTTACTCATCAAATTCTATGACCACCCTTTTCTAGGAAGTTCATATTTCTAAACTCATAATTCCAGAACAATGGAATATCTTGCAGAAGAATAAATTGAAAATCAATATCTTACAGAAGAATAAATTGAAAATCAAAATATTCATTAAAACTTTCATACTATGCTGAGGAGTCATCAAGACTGTGAACATGGAATTAACTGAATTCCGAATAAATAGTATTTATCTCTGTAAATACTTATAAACAGAGTGTTTATCAATCACAAAGACTGAAAACATTCCATAGGTGTACGCTAGGTGATCAGCCTATCGTACTTCTGCGTTGTGCACAACGACTTCTCACGGGGTCGAACTCTTTGGATTTACCAACCCATATCAGCATGCCACCACTGTTGGGCGCCCCCTCGCGGGTTCTTTATTCATGGCTCTGACATATCCCCCATTACGGGGTTGTTCACCTCAGACTTACTACAAAATTCCGCTCCAGCATAAGTTGGATTGGAAAATAAAACTCGAGTCATTTCTGACCAAAAAGTGTCCAGTCAAAATAAATGACATAGACTCACATCATTGAACTGTTCGTATATTACGACTCAAAAATCATTTCAGATTAGTTAAAGTAACAAAAATTCATTTATAGGACTTCATGATACCGCACCGTTGCAACAGTGCGTTGAGGATTCCGTCTTTTCATCTCTGCACCATGGTTTTAATGGCGTGTGATGATTTTATAAATACATTTTGATATTTTCAAATCAATTTGTCTTGCCGAAACAATTAGCATAGACTCTTCTTTAAACGTTTCAAAATACTAAAAATCATTTTGACTTTGTCATATTACATCATACCATAGTGGGCTTAAAAATACATCCAACACTAGGTTACTCTGCATTGATGACTCAATCGGTTATCATCTCTGCACTAAATGCATTAATGATTTCAAAAATACATTTGTCTTTTCAAAAGCACAAAAGTGCGAATTTGGCACGATTTTTAAGAATTTCAAAGTCTAGCATAGCTAGAAGATTTGGAATATCCTAAAACCTCAAAACACCTCAAATTTTTCCTCCACATTCTTTTCCAGCTTAATAACTATATATATTATAGCCTTAACCTGACTACTTAACTCTATCCATACTTACTGTTCATCAAATTTACCACATATTTGGGCTCAGCAACTTACCACAATCATATGGTTTGAGGAACTTGTCCTAGTCAGGCCAAAGTCGCCCATTCGCTGAGGGGCTCCACCACATGACTATGAGTCACGAACTTACTATGCGTGTCAGTTCTCAGAACACGAACTTATCTTAACATCCTCTACCTATCCGTTATACACATGAGAAAAGAATCACCTTCTCAACATACATATAGTGAATAGTGCGACACCAGGTTTCAGTTGATTATCATTATAGGAAGCCAAGTGGTCGTCAAACCAAACACAATCTCCTGCCCATACAAGAAATTGGTCAACTCAGCCACTAATCAATATAGAAAGTTAAGCGATCGTTAAACCAAGAACAAATCCCCTGCCCATACAAAGGACTGTTCAACTCAACCACTGTATCAATATAGAAAGCTAAGCGGTTCTAAAACCAAGCACCAATTCCCCGCCCATACAAGGAATTGTACAACTCAGCCACTAATATGAGTCCTCAATTAAAAACCTACAAACCTCTAACTTTTCTTAACTTGCTATGAATGTTATCAATTCATACCTTATCACACTCAACACTTCAAGAGTCCACTTGTTACTATTTCAGTATCTTCATTGTTATAGCACCATGCTATCAAAACAACCTCTTAATCATTTAACAGACCATTTGTCATTCCATGATTTTACTATGATCATCGTGATCTTATAACACAATTGATTTCACTGTACTATTTCTCCTTTATTCTAGGATCGTTTAATTCTATCATCTTATCATTCATCTCTGATCATTTTACTGTACGATCCTTCTCTTTTTAAATTCCTGAATCAAGTGTTCCCTGATTCTTATTCCATTTATTTGGATTACACTAATTGAAGATCCTTCTTTGAATCTTTTCATATATCTATGTATCTATATAGATTTATTTCCTCATTTATGAACTGTATATGTTCATTTCTAAACTCTATCTGAGTTTATCCTTTCATTGTCTTCATTATCTTTCCATGATTATAGCCTAAGGTACTGCTACCTAAGAACTATAACCTATCAGCTCTGATACCAACCTGTGACGACCCCAAATCCGGGTTCCTTTAACCCTGGACCTGGTTCATCACTATACATCATCTTCATACATGTTCTATAACTAATGCGGAATATATAAACATAAATTGTTTATTCTACAACATTTCCCAAGGTTTCTAACCTTAACTTACATATATACCTTTAGATTCATAAAAAGGTTTACAAAATTACTTACGTCATATAACAATTTAGTTATATTGCATAACACTATAATCTTGTCTTTTGCTTCTGTCTCCGTCTCTCCTCGGACATTCGTATTACTCTGAAATTTATTATCATGATATAGCAAGAGTGAGCAACGACTTTGCTCAGCAAGTTTAAATACAATAACGATATATCATGATTGAAAGAAAGAACAAGCTTTCGGATTTTCAACAATATAATAATTGTGAAAGAGTACGAATCATAATTTCAATAATTGAATGACTGAATCAAGAAATGTTGAGTGTCAATAATGACCATGAACAAATTTAACTGAACCTTATGGTAATGAAGGTGATCAGCCTTTCATACCTGATGAACACATGCAACATGCACTATGTGTGAATCAACAATTTAAAGAGGTGGAATAATTATACAGAATTAAACCACTAGCATGCTTGAAACATAATAACTTGAGTTCGAGTTAGGAACTTGAACAATAAAATAATATATCCTGCTCGAATATAAAATGAGTAGGGTTTAGGAAACTTGCACAAAATAAAGTTCGAAGTTAGGAAACTTGCCTGTCTGCTCAGCTACAATAAATGTCTAGCTTTAACTAACTGGCTTTGAAAGACCTAACATTAATAAAGTTGGTCTAATAATTAGTACAACGTATTTGCACAACTATACGCTCACTAAGGAACTTATTTATCACATAAGTACTAACACATAATTTACATCAGTCAAAACAATATTATTAACCTTATAGACTCTCAATCAAATTAGGTTAATAATTTAATAAGTTAGAAAATAATTTTCTTAAGTGTTAAACACTTATTAAACTATTAAACAATTTATTATAATTGTTTAAACAAAAGAGTTAAAAGACATTTTCTTTATTCCATTTAATTACTATTTAACATTAATTAAATAGTAAGTAATTAAATACCTTTAGTTATTATTTAATAATAAATAATAACTTACTAGATTTATTTATTATTTAAAGTTAATCAAATAATAAATAATTAAATACTCAATCTTAGTTGTCTTTAATTATTATTTAATAGTAATTAAATAATAATTAATTAATTTATCATCCTTGTTTATTATTTAATATTAATTAAATAATAATTAGTTTAATCATAAATTCAGAAGATATAATATTAACTAGATTAATATTTACAACATTTAAATATTAATCCTAAATACTTATTATATTTGAAAAATATAATATTAAACTAACTAGATTAATATTTACAACATTTAAATATTAATCCTAAATACTTATTATATTTGAAAAATATAATATTAAACTAACTAGATTAATATTTACAACATTTAAATATTAATCCTAAATACTTATTATATTTGAAAAAAAATATAATATTAAACTAACTAGATTAATATTTACAACATTTAAATATTAATCCTAAATGCTTATTATAGTTGAAAAATATAATATTAAACTAACTAGATTAATATTTACAACATTTAAATATTAATCCTAAATACTTATTATATTTGAAAAATATAATATTAAACTAACTAGATTAATATTTACAACATTTAAATATTAATCCTAAATACTTATTATATTTGAAAAAAAATATAATATTAAACTAACTAGATTAATATTTACAACATTTAAATATTAATCCTAAATACTTATTATATTTGAAAAAAAATATAATATTAAACTAACTAGATTAATATTTACAACATTTAAATATTAATCCTAAATGCTTATTATAGTTGAAAAATATAATATTAAACTAACTAGATTAATATTTACAACATTTACATATTAATCCTAAATACTTATTATATTTGAAAAATATAATATGAAACTAACTAGATTAATATTTACAACATTTAAATATTAATCCTAAATACTTATTATATTTGGAAAATATAATATTAAATACCTAAATACCATTTTTGTATTATTATTATTTTTGTTATAATTTTAAATATTTAAAATTAATTAAAATTATCCAGAATGGCAAAATCGTAAATAAACTGAAAAACCGGACCGATGGCAATCTTGTAAATAATCAGAAAACCGAACGGAGGGGCAATTTCGTAATTTCCGCAGAAATCTACGCCCGCGCATTGCGCGCGATAGGAAATAACAGGCCCCAAAACGGCACCGTTTTGGGGATCTGTCGGCTGACATCCGCGCGTCTCGCGCGGCTACGGATTTTATAGGCAAAACGGCGTCGTTTTTCCTTCCGCGTGCGACAGTGAACAGGGTCTCGCGCGCATTGCGCGGCACCCCCTTTTTCCTTCCTTAGCAGATTGTGAACAGTGACTTTTTATACACCACTTTAATAAAAATTATACATTCAAGTAAGCTTTAAAAATCCAAAAAAATTACCAATCACTTAATATCAATTTATAACATGAAAATTTAATTTTTCATGATTTAATATTAAAATTTTTTTATAAAAATTTTTACATCACATAAACTACCACAAATCATAACTTTTTGTGTATAACTCCATTTTGAGTGATTCAAACTTTGTTTTTCTCATGATTTAATGTTCTATAATATTATAACATTAAATCTAAGTTTTATGAAAATTATTTTTGGACATTATTTTAAGATTTGATTTAACACCACCAAACGCATGTTTTTTAGCATATAAATTATACCAAAACACAAACCAAGGATATTAAACTCAAGCATGGCATAAATATTATTACCACACATTAATAACTATATTAACATATTTATACTCATATGTTAGTTTATTTAATTTAAAAACAAAAATTAAATTTAAATAACTATTACCTTGATTTAATGGTTATTCTCCTTTTTCTTCCAAAAATGGTTGTGAATCTTGAAGATATAACCCAAGAACTCCTTCTCCTTCATTATCCTTGCTCTCAAATATTTTCTCACCTCTCAAATGTTCTCTAGCTCTCCTTAGCTTGAAAAATGAAGATGATAAAAATGACTAAATCTTTTAGCCTCCAAATGCAAGTATTCTTGCATTTCTATAGATATAAAAATATATCTATCTATTCTAGCAATCAAGAGCCTAGCAAGGATACTAGCACAAGAAAAACTAACCCATGCCTTAGTTGGTGGAAGAGGGATGGTGTCATGTACTTAAAAAAACCATCCAAGCAACCATTTAATAAATAATAAAAAAATAAAACAAAATAACAATCATTTTGCTCTCCCTCATTCACTATACACGGCTGGTACATGAAAGTTGTCCCAAAATGTTGTCCCAAGTCACTTTTTTTTTAATAAATAATAGTCAAACAATTTAATTTCAAGTGGGCCAATCATTGGGCTTTAATTTAAAATACCAATTGGGCTCTAATTAACTTGTTTGGGCTACTAAATTGTCAAGTCCATTTAATTTATCATTGGGCTATTTAATTATATCCCAAATGATTAATTATTAATTTTGTTACACATTAATTATCCAATCCATAATTAAATAAATAATTAGATTGAATAAATAATTAAATATTCTAACCCATAAGTATTAAATTACTAAATGGACTAATAATATTATTAATAATATTTTACATTATTTACATTAATTAATTATCATATTAATTAATTTATAAAATTTAATTCACTCATTATATTCAATTTAATTGAATATTTAATTAATGACAACTTGCCAATTATTTTGATATTAAAACTTTAGAGTGTGTTCGCTAATGATAATATATATAATCTATATATATTATTTATACACATTACCTTACCTCGAAAACAATTTCACAATAAATTATGAAATTAAAATAAATACAATATATAATTTAATATATATTATTTAGGCCATAAATTAAATTATTTAATATATTTACGTTAAATAATTCATTTCTCATCAATTATGGAAATAATTCCATTTACCCGAAAATACATTAAAATAATAATATATTTACTCAATTTCTTATTTAAATAATTTATTTAATTATTTAATTAATATTACACAAATAATTGTATAATTAAATTTCTCACTCTCATAAATCATTTACAATGATTTATTTAATTATAGAATATATTCATTTAATATATTCAATTACTATTTAAAATTACTTAATTAATTTAATCCCTTTATATATATGTACATATATGTGAAATTAAATGTTGTACATATATACAATTATTAATCTCCCTTAATTAATTCAACTACTTTATATAATTTATAATTATATAATTTACATAATTATTCCTCACAAATAATTTATCAATAATTTACATAAATATTGATTAATGAGTATAATCAATATAATAACTAAATTAATTCCACAATTAACCTTTTAATTCAATTCAGATTAATTTAATATTAATCTATCTAATTATCACAATTTAATTAATCATTAAATTATGTTACTAAATATGCACACATATATATATATTCATATAAATACATATTTAATTTACACGCAACCACGTCGCATAATTACATAACTCCGCTAATTAAATTATCTTAATCTAATTAGACTTGCTATTAGCCAAGTTCATTGAATTATCACTGTACTTGCTAACTAAAAAAATTTTTTGATATCACCATATCTAAGTTAGTCCGATAAATTTAATTTGGACCTCTATTTATCTATCACTACTAGGTTATCAAACTCCAACCTTTATTAAATATTAAATATTTTATTTCTAATTCATTTAAATATCCGGGATATTACAAGAATAGTTAGTTAATTAATTATTATTCAAGGATTATTAAATAATAATTAAAGCAAAGCAAGTTAAATAAAATAATTGTTTATTATTTAATTAATATTAAATAATAAGTAAAGAAACATAAAAGAGTTTGTTTATTATTTAAATAATGTTAAATAATAATCAAATTAATTAAACAATTATAATAAATTGTTTAAGGGTTTAGATACGTAAAGAAGTAATTGTTTAAGGTTTAACAAGTGTTATTAAAATTAAATAATTTATTTACTGATGTATTATGTGATAATTAAATGTGGTTATATGCTAGGTGGTTAGCATAAGTAAACATTTAAGTAATCAATTATATGTGATGTTAATTGTTAGACCGATTATATTAATGTTAGGTCTTTCAAATGAATCTACTTAAATTGATTAAATCGTAAGTCTCAAGACAGACAAGTTCGCTAACTCAAACTCAAGTTATATTTTCAGATTATGTTCTAAGTGGTTTAATTATTGCAAGTTATTTCACATTAATATTATCGTTTACATTCGCATATAGTGCATGTTGAATTCAAATTCTATTATTGAACTACAAAACATTTAAAGTTCTTTCATTCATGAATTATTTAAAATAAAGTCTATGCCAATTGTTGGGCTAGACATTTCCTGTTATTATGTTGTAAAAGTTATCTAAACCTGTTGTTGGTGCGAATTCTTGTACTGAGAGAACAAACCCTGGATAGGAGAGTATAAGTGTCGGTAATCCGACACAGTCAGAGTTTAATGTTATGCATATATATAGTGTACAAGAGGCTGATCCCCTTAAGTACTGTTAACAGTTATAAAAGGGTCAGTTAAATGACTGATGTTGCCCTGTCATTCATGGTCTATTGGACCACTCAGCAATTAATAATCAATTCTACAACTATGTAGACTCATCAACCACATTTTAGAATGTTCTAGAGATTTGCCTACATCTATGTTGAAATAAGCTCCTAATAAGCATCTGTGTGGTGCCTGCGTGACATAACCTTTAAAATCTTTCACAGTATGTGACAATGTACTTCACTTAAAGTTACGTGCCTAAGAGGGCCCACATTACTTTTGAACCCATTCAAGTCTGAAAGGGGGGCATCCCTCTTGACAATCTTGTTTTCTTAGCCACCACGCTAGTCCATTAGTTAGGTATCCTATATATTACACCCAGACATCCTAAGGCCCTCTACCGCGAGCCCCTAGAGACGTCAAAAGTCTTCATTACATATATTCTTTAACTCGTGTGCAAGTAAATCTATGATGTCATGGGAAAGGTCCACATGACCAAATTAGGGAGGGATACGTGGCCCAACCGCGAGGCCCAAGTGGCAGAGTCGTTTGGTTTGCGTGATAGAGCTGCAAGGCCTCACATGTTCTAGTTTATGACACTCGCGAGGCTAAGTGGCGAGGCCCTGAGTGGCCTAATTCACGAGGCCCATACCCGAGCACGATGCCCCGCGTGGTCCAATTTATGTGACCCAATTTGCAAGGCCCGCGTGGCTGAGCCCTGAGGCTGTGAATGGCCTAATCTGTGAGGGCCACATGTCGTCAAACTTTCGCATGTGTGGTCCAGTGCAATGCCTGAATGGGCCATGTGTCTGTCGATGAATTAGGGTGCATGAAATACAATAAAATAAAAAACTCTTTTTACAATATATAAGTAGTGATAAACGCCATTATATATTTTTTAATTCAATATTATTTGCTTGAGGTAAAAGTTACATATAAAAATCATATGATAGTTTTTATTGATATACACAAAAAACTAAAATATCTACATTCCTAATTTACCATAGTTTAATCATAAGATTTCTAATATTTGTATAGTTATCCAAAAGTATATGTATTAATTAAATTAAATTTATTATTCATAAATCATCAGCAATTTAAATGAGATATTAATTACACATAAAACTGTAATTTAAAGTAGTTAAAGTTGAATAGATTAGTGACGAGTCAAAACCTCTTACTTGGTGTGTGTGTGTGTGTGTATATATATATATATATATATATATATATATATATATATATATATATATATATTGATGACATAAAAAGTAAATATATAACTTTATTTATCTATAATATATAAAATATATGTATTATTTATAAATTATAATTTGATAACATAAAAAAATAAACGTATCTTTATTTATTTGATCAATTCTAAGAACATAGATAAGTATTAATTGTTACTTAAAAATTAAAGGGATAATAAATGTTATTATAATTGTTTAGTGCAGGTGTGATTGTGTTTTACTTTTTTTTTTATTAGTATTTTTTTTTTAATTTTAAAGGAGAAAAATATAGAACATTAACGGCGAACGCATCTCTTTATTTAATTAATTATAATCAATATCGTGTGAACAACTCACACGCTGCCGACTCACTCAATTTCACACCTCCCGAGACACCAAAGAATCAAAATTTTCTCTCCTCTTTTCTAGAACCCTAATCGACGCAAAGTAAGATGCTGCTGAAAGCATTTACAGTGCCAGGAAGTGTATTTTAGACAGAGACAGTGAGCAGAGAGAGAATGGCGAGGGGCAGTAGCCAAGAAAATGGGAGCAACAAAGCATGGGCATTCTTTATGGCGACTTTGGTGATGTGGGGTGTCTCTGTTTTCTTCGAAATTGTGTTCAACAAGCGGACTGAGCTGATTTCAGTGGTTGCTGGTTATTGTTTTTACCAATTGGCTAATTGGGTGGTGAGGAATTGGGTCTCTCGTGATCCTCTGTTTGTTAATACTTGTGTGTCTCTTCTTCACTCCTCCATTACCTCTTCTTCAGGTCCAAATCTACTCTCTCTCTGTTGTATATACGTACGTATGTATTTATGTTTACACACACGAACTACATACCTAATTATAATATATATTTAGGGCATGTTCGACAATAACTTATTTTTTATCGACATAAAGTTAAAATATAAGGCGACTTAAAGTTAAAATATAAGTTGGTTTATAACTAAAAGTGTTGTGGACCAATTTGATTGATAAGTTAAGTGTTCGGCTGATAAGTAGTTGCAAGTTAAAATATAATATAAATATTATTTAAAAAGACATTGATGCAATAATAGTGTTTCTTTGTAATAACAACAACAACAACAACAACAACAACAACAACAACAACGTACCATAATAATAATAATCTTCTTCTAAAAGGATAGCAGCAGGATGGACATTTCAAATAACTAACAATCAACAGCTAACAATCTTAAAGGAATAAGTAATTTAGCATAATATGTTAGGGGCATAATGGACATTTCAAATACTTTGACTAACTTAAGAAAAATGACTTATAAGTCATACTAAAATAAGTAAATAATGCTTGCTTTTGACTAATAAGTCAACTTACAAGTAAAATAAAAAGAGTCATTTCTGAACACATTTTCTTCCAAAATGACTTATAAGTTGGCTTGACGAACTTATAAGCAACTCCTGAACACCCCCTTAGATAATGAAGTTTTAATTATTGTATGCATTAGGGGATGAATTCGGGGAAGTGTTATTATTTTTGTTTTGTTATTTTTGGTTTGTTGTTAATTGGGCTTTAAGTTCCCATTTAAAATGCTGTTCGGGGTGACTTATAAGTTTTTCTAACCAACTTTTAAGTAGTTTTTTACTATTTACTATTTGAGTTTTTGTATGTCTTAGGGGGTGTTTGATAAAAATTGAATGAGCTGAATCTGAATCTGAATTTGAATCTGAATCTGAATCTGAATCTGAATTTGAATCTGAATGAGCTGAATCTGAATCTGAATGAAAAAAGTTGTTTGATAATTAACATATCTGAAAGATCTGAATGACATATTTTTAATATTTTATCCATCTGAAAAAATTCAAAGTTGTTGTAAATTTATTTAATATTACATAATATAATTTTTTTTATTTTTTTTTATTTTTTTTTCTCCATTCAGCTACCATTCAGCCCATTCAGCCACAAATTCTGACCTTAACCATTCAGCCGCGCCATCTGACCGATTCAGCCATTCAGACGAATTTTTTTCCAAACAAACGCACTTAACCATTCAGCCACTTACCGATTCAGATTCAGACCCCCATTCAGATTTAAACAAACAGCCCCTTATTTCGTAACTTAAAAGTTGACTTATAAGTACTTTTTGAGAAGTAACAATTTTAACTCATCAAAAACTGACTTATAAGTTCTTTTAAAATAAGTAACTCTGACCAAATGTAAAGACACTTTTATCCTTATTTTAAATCTTTTCAACTTATCTCAACATATAAGTCATTTTAGCCAAACACCTCTATTTGTTTTAACTTAATTTCTGACTTAAATCAAAATGGCGCCAAATACTTTTATTTGTAAGTCAGCACTTATAAATCATTCTTAATTTTAACTTGCAAGTCGTTTTCAAAAAAGTCATTCCCGAACAGGCATATTTTTAATGTTTAATTCCTATTTTAATTTGGCATGTGAATTTTGTTCTGATTTATTTGAAATTATTGTATGCGTTAGGGGGTGAGTTGGGGGAAGTTTTATTATTTTTGTTTGGTTTGTTGTTAATTGGGCTTTTAATTGTTTGTTGTTGTCCTTGCCATTTATATTTGGTGCAAGTGGTAAATTGCAATTTTGAAGATGGGACTCATGCTTGGCTGTTTTTTCTGTGTCATGTAAATTTAAGAATTTTGTATCGTCTGTTTGGGCTGTGTGACTTTGATGATTTTTCCTTCTTAAGAATGGAATTCAGGGGGCTTCGCGGTTTGTTTTGGGAGTTATGTTGGAACTGACTGATATTATTTGTATTGAAATTTAAAGCTTAGAGTGACTGTTTCTAGAATGAAAGTATTCTTGTAACTTGAATGACGCTACATGTTTTAGAAAGAAAAGAAATGCAAATTATTTATAGGTTGTTTAGTTTCAAATATGGGTCTATAATAATAGATTAGATATGTTCTATCAGGATGATTAAGTCTCAATACATGGTGTATCATATCCCTAATCCCTAGCAATGAGATTAGAATTTTTTTCTTAGATTGGTTTGCAGTCACCCCGGCTAGTTATGTATTTGTTGAGGTGAATTCATTCTCATGTCAAGGCTGGTTGGATTGATTCTCTATATGGTTTGCGTACTGTCGTAGCTTTCGGTTTTAATTTCCTTTGAGGGCGATTTCAAGATGAAGGCTCCTATGAAATACTGTTAACTTTAAAGAGTTTTTTAATTTGAGGAAGAAGGTAACATTATGACAAAGACAAGATTCCGGTGGAGTTGGTGAAAGGTTATTCTTTCGCTGTTTTCTCTTCATGTCATGAATTGGATAATGCCTCATTCACTTGTGGATTTCTATGGTTTTTGAGCTGTTGTGACAGGATGAAATTAGTTAAAATCATTAACATTGCTCCTGTTTTTGTTCAATGGTGGTGCCAACGGATAGAAATTACACCACATAAGTTTATTGAAGGTATCCATTTTGGAGTTTAAGCAAGTGTTTTTGAGGTCTCTTCAATCTGAGGTTTTGGGCTAAGAATTACTTCGATGCATGATGTTGGATATTTTTTGGCATGGCTTGATTGTGTTTACATTTCTGGGAAAGATGGTTGGTTGGTTTCTGTCTAGAATGGTACACATGGCAGGGGGATGGCATGTTTGTGAATAAATGTAGGACTCTGGGGCATTAAAGACTTTCCTAGGCAAAGATAGGAAAATCTCTAGAGTGTTTTCCTGTGTGTACTAGTTTGTATTTACTTGAAATTGTATGTGCCGCTGAATTCTTAGTTATGTTAATCTTTATATATATAACATATACAAAGCTTGTCCTAGTTTTTGCATAATTTCTTCTCAAGCCAGCATATATATTCTATTTCAGTTGTATCTTCAATATCGTAATTGCAGCCTTTGGTAACAATATTTTCCAATAAAAGGGATGTGTATAGAGGCGTGTGCTTGTCATGGTATGTGAGGAGAGGGAAGTGGTAGGAGATACTACTTTGAATAACAGACTACAATTATTATTTGTGTGGTTACATCATTTCTATATTAGGTGTCATATGCACGAGTAAAAAACTAATCTTCAACTAGTCTTATCACCAAAAAATAAAAAATAAACAACTTTTGGCAAAATATGCATTAAACTATCAAAAATAAAAGAGGTGTTACATATGTATTTATGCTAATTCTTAAAGTTGACGACATACTTATGACAATTCAATTATTATTTCACATTTATCTTATTGATAACCTTTATGCCCTTCTTGTGTTGTATTCTTACTAATACCAGATAAGTCTACTTTATGTGCAGTGGTTTTCGTTTTGATTAATCAATTCATAAAAAATGGGTCAAGTGAAATGTTTGAGCACTCGCAGTTGGTTGGTGATACTTGGGCATGGGCATATCCAGCTTTGTGCTTTTCCTGTGGTTACTTTGCATACGATCAATGGGATATGCTGCGCTATCGATTATACAGTGGTTGGATACCATCCATCCTACTGCATCATCTGATACTCCTTGTTTGCTTTACTCTGGCATTGTATCGAAATGTCACAATCAATTACCTTATTCTCACTCTCATATGTGAGGTATGATACCTCTCTTTATCTTCCCCAGTGACTATTTGAATATTTCAATTACTCCCTCTCTCTGTCTTTCTAAATGTTGTCCCATATTAGCATTAGTTTTACTGCTCAATATAAAAAATGAATTTACATCATAGTTTTCTCTCGGTTAATCCGTAATTTGGTTGATTATGTCTATCCGAATCACCTGCATTAGTAAAAAGAATTAGTGTAACAGAAGGTCTGAGCTTAAAATAAAAATTATAAAACCAAATATACTCTTTAAAAGTTTTGACTCTTAAGGACTAGAGAGGGAAGGAATGGTTAAGAAGATGGTATTTTAGCTGCTATAAAGAATTTTTAGTTGTCTAAGGAAGATCACGGTTTCAAGCTGGTCTAGTGTGTAACATTGTTCAGCAGCTGGTTCTCTTTGCATACGTCCCTGTGTTCATGATGTGTCTTACTATATCTTAGTTTTGGAAAGAGACGTGGAATAAGGATAAGAAAATCTTTGTTTAAACAGATAATATGAAGATTCTTGCTTGTTGAAGTGCTGCTGCATGTCAGAGCGAGATTGTTGTCTATCCCAGATCTGGAAAAGGATGGTGGGAGAATGTCGATGGCGGATAAAATAACCAAGTTTGGATGGTTCAAGCTTTATAATCTGGGAAATAACTGCCTTCAAAGAGTAGTACAGAGGCTTGATGTCAATTTAGATTTTAGAAATCCTTTTGTCAAGCAGCTGAACTTCACGTTCAGCCGGAGCATCCACATGAATAGTGACAAGGTATGGAGATATCTTTTTTATTTTTTTCTTTTTTTAGGTGAAGGAATTCATGCAGAGTGGTTGACGAGTTTAGAATAATGTCTGGTGGGACAAGTTGGGTGACTGCAGTGATGTGGTGCTTGCTCTGATTGATGTCAAACGCAATACTGATAAACAATTGAGGGCGTTGGGAAGGGGTTATGGTGGTGAATCTTAATTGGTTCTACTTCTTGTGCGCAGTTCAGTCCAGACCTGAGGTGGAGTGTGTGACCTGAGGTGGAGAGTGTGTGGAGATCGAAGACGAGGTTTGTCAATGGTTGGTGAAGTACTTTAGAAGTATTCTGGTAGGTGGCGGGTTTTTGAAATTGGTGCTGGTTAGTGATGTTTTCGGGTGTTCTGATCTGGATGGATTCGGCAGCAAGGGAGGACCTAAATTGCCATGCGATGGTGAAGCACATTAGAGAAGGGAAGAAGACGGGTGGAAGTTCCACAGGGGATGGAGGAGTTAATCCCGGATGGGGCTTGAGATTTCAGCCAACTGACATGATTAATGGGTCAGGTTGGGTAATGCACATGGAGGGTGCCATATTCAAAATTAAACACTTAACATGACTTAATATTTAGAAGGGGTTTTATTTCAGGCTCTTTTAATCATCCTGCTCGGCCCAGCTGTTTTAAGAAATATTGGCCTGTTGTTTTGAAGCCTGAGAAGGCTGCTATGGGTCAGAATAGGGGAATCTGTTTAACCAGTAATTGTAAGGCTTCTGGAAACCGCTTGAGGGAGGTATTTTCACTTGGGCTTGTGGGGGTGATTTGTGTTATTTTTAGGTTTTACAGATTTTTGATTTCTTCAGATTGGGGAGGAAACTTTTCAAGATGTAATGCAGGCTTTCTTTGTAAGATTGATGTTGGATCATGTGAGGTTAGTCTTTGATAGCAAGGGTTTGTGTAGAGGAAATATTCCTTTTAGGTACGAGAACATGTGTCTTAAAGTAAAACTTTGTTAAGATGGATAGCAGGTGGTGGCAGGGTATATCAAGGAACGGTTCCTAAGTTTTTTGTATGCCTATAAACTGAAGTGCTTGATTGAAGGAAGATATAAAAAATCAAGAGGTATTTGGGCATGTGAATGTTAGATTAGGGAGATGATTGGATGACTAGGAGTATAAATGAAGAGTGGAGAGGACATTTACGGGGGGAGGAGTTGAAAGGAGAGTTGGGTAATTGTTTTTTGGTCAGTGGAGAAGAGATGTTGGACAGCTGGAGACAGTCTCATGGGTTTTATGGTTTAAGGAATGGGACGACAATACTAGATTTTTTCATTGCTTCGATAATTCATAACACCAGTATAATCATATTGGTGACGTTGTGGAGGGGGAGGAGCGGGAGCGGTTAAGTGGGGTGTGGAGGAGGGGGGGGGGGGGGTTAGAAAATTTACGCAGGAATCACCGTCTTCTATAAGCAATTATTTGAGGACTGAAGGCCTAGACTGGTTGGAGGGACCATGGAAGAGGAGTTAGT
Organism: Hedera helix; assembly: GCA_947179155.2. Lineage (NCBI taxonomy): Eukaryota > Viridiplantae > Streptophyta > Magnoliopsida > Apiales > Araliaceae > Hedera > Hedera helix. Next base: position 15,057,727 of record OX359275.1, on the reverse strand, counting down.
TTCCCTTGTTCATTCTTATGTCGGGGATAAGGTGTTAGCGCCCAATGATTTTTCAGTGTTGGACTGTGATTCGAGTGGAGGCAATGATTTTTTCAGAAGTCCTTTGCTTGGCGGTTATTTGATAGAAGCCTTAATGCCACTTCAATTATGCTGATTCCGTAAGTGGGTGGGGTGGATAACAAAATAGATATTTGTTAGCTTAGTTGAAAGTGTGTACGCAATTTTGTCAAAGGTTCTGACAGACCAGTTGAGAAAGGCAGTGGTTGTGTGGTTTCGGGGTCATAGAATGCAATTGTTGGATTTAGACAAATGTTGGATGCTTTGTTGGTGGCTAATGAGTGTGTCGCGGATTAGGTCGAGGGAAGAATGTTCAGTTCTTATTTGTATATTAGATATTGAGAAGGCGTACAACCATTTGAACTGCGGAGCAGATGGGGATTTGGAAAAAGAAAAATTGGGTGGAGTAGATCTTTCATATCTTCAGTTAAGTTATTTGTTCTATTTAATGGTGTAATGAGTGGCTTCTTCTAGGGTTTGAGAGGGGGGCAATCTTTATAACCCTTTTTTTTTTGGTGATGGAGAGTTTGTTATTGAAGGATCAAGGGTTTCGGGGCTGGAAGAGGTGATTGTGTAACTATTACTCGCTGTTAGCTCATGAAATCATTATCTTCCATGATATGTAGCCCCAACAGTTTCGGGTTTTGAGTTTAGTCCTGCTTTGTTTTGAGGTCATTTCAGGGTTGAAATTAGATTTATTGTGAGTTAGAGTATGTTGATACTAGTGGGGGAATAGAGAGGCCAGATGCTTTGGTGAGGGTAGGCTTGTGTGCTGAGTGGGTGTTCTACCGACAATATTTGGTATTTTGGAGCTTCTTCTTGGCGCCAAGCATAAGTTGAAGACAATTGGGATCTTGTGGAAGAAGAGTTACTCATCTAAAGGATGAAGGTTGGTTTTGATAAGAGAACTTTGATGAGTTTTCTAACATATTATTCATTCATTGTTGCTTAAGTTACTGACTTGGGTGAAGGAAGATTAGATAAACTTGGTGAAGGAAGGCTACATAAACTTGTTCATGATTTTTTTGATCCGGTAATGAGGGAGAGGGGGAGAGGGAGTGGGTGGCTAGGTAAGTAAAATTTAATAAACTGGGAAAATCTGTTCCTTAATCGAGTGTGGGACTAGGAGTAAGCGACTTTACTAATTTCGAATGGGCTCGGGAAAGTAGTAGTGGCAGTTTGCTGTGGAGACGCCAATGATAGATTGTGGAAATGCATTGCTGTAAGTTGTTTCTGATTTAGGGTTGATGGGTAGTCTACCGAGGGGTCTAGGAGTCCATATGGTGTAGGTCTGTGGAATTCCATCTCCGGGGAGTGGGTAGTTCTGCAAATCATATGCCATTTCAGGCCAGAAACGACAATATTGTCTACTTTTACGTAGACACTTAGGTCGGGGAAGGTGGGTTTAGAGTGCGATTTCCTATCCTCTTTCCAGTAGCAGTGTATCGAGATGTGGGGATTGCGGACATATTTATTGATCAGTGCTGGTAGAATTATTCTGGCAGCTGTTTTTTTGGCGTCATTTTCATGATTGGGAGTTGGAGGAGGTGGATGCCTTAGTTTTTCTTTGAGGAGAGGTAACCCCCTTTTGTGGTGGAGAGGATACTATTAAGTGGCAGTTCCATAGTTGACCCTTGTACCGAAGTTTGAGGCTGTGTAGAGGGAGGTATTCCATGGAAGAGTATTCGGAAGGTATGAGTTAGTTAGAGGTGGCATTATTCTCTTGAACAGCTGTTATTGGGGCTAATATGACTCAGAATAATGTATGCTTTTACATTGAGAGTTTGTCTGGCTCTTTGGAGTTTCTAGTTGTTTGGATGGCGTTGGTGATGCCGAGCTCAATTGTGCAGTTTCTGATGCTGAGCTCTATTGTTCAGTTTCTGCAGGCGTGAAAAGGGATGGAAAATTGAATCAGGTTTATGACTGGTCAGATTGACAAAGGCTAATGAATATGAGATAAGTTGAACTACCATATGATAAGTAACTCTTCTTCCACATGATCCATATGGTCTTCGAACCTTCGTCCTTTTAATCACTTCTGAAAGAATCACCTCTTAAATTTCATGGTAGAAGAGTTACTTACCTTATTTATGTTTTCTCTGGGTCCTCATTTTTATGAACATGTTGAGGGTGGACTTCTTGTTCCCCCGGTTTATTATATATTTTCTTTTATATTAACAAATTTCTTCTTCTATAAAAAAAAGTAGAGAAAATTTGGTACAAGTACCTAGACATAACAGTATAAATGACACCTTGAGGAGCACTTCCAACAAAAAATAACAGTATAAATGACACCTTTAGGATGGTCAATTGACCAGCAAGATCCCAGATTATGTTTTGGCTATTAGAGTCCTTCTTTTAAATGATTCCTAGACTGTAAAATTTCATATTAATAGCTGCAAATTGGATAATTACCGTTGAATGTCAATTTTGTCAGGCGTGACCATATGTTAGGGTAATTGAAAGATAGCTGCTTCCTTAGTGGGCCTTGGCTATACTGACCTTAGTATCATTCAGAAGCTCCTGTTTGGGGATTTTCCTTCTGATTGATTTGGGTTATCTTACCTATATATGCCAGTGAAACAACCTTTAGACATAGAACTCAACTCCTTCAAATTAGAAAAATGCCCATCTACACAATATAATATGCTTAATGTCAGTCGAGTTTCTTAAACCATAGTTTTACTGATTCACATTGAAATAGAAAATTGTTTATTTCAACAATTATATGTCTCAAGTGAACATGCCATTTTTCATTTCACCGGCAGCTTTTGCTTCATTTGAAAAATAATGTGCCATTGATGTTTCTTTAGATAATTGGCAACATCATAATACCTGTACGATACTTTAGCAAAGTCACTTGTGGGCTACTGATAGTTGTAGGAAGGAATTATGTTACACAGACTCCACTTTACCTTAAAGTATTTGCAATCAACATCCAGGCAAGGGTATGGATGCTGGACACTTTCATTTTAATGTAAAGAATTGGCAAAATTGAGGAGTACTGATGCCAGACTCTTCAAAATACCGTGTCCAATCGGATACTCTATCCAAATCCGTGTTAACATAGGAAAAATAAATGTAGAGAAAGATAATGTGGTCCCACTTAGTTATGTCCTCTCTGTTTTTTTCCCTCTTTCGTTGTGAGGAGGTTGGTCACTTTGATACTGAGATCGGATGTTTACCCAAGAAAAAGGGGAAAGTAAAAAATCAGAGGAAGTGTAATGATGCATTAAAAAACATGAATATCAGTTTGTGTTCATTTTTCACTTGTCAATTTTGATGCTAGTATTTTTGTGATTATACAGTTGCACTCCATCTTTCTTCATGTGAGGAAACTGCGACGGATGGCTGGTGTTCGTGATGGCAAGAGCAAATTCGTGAAGGCAGAATGGTTTCTTAACCTGATTGCCTTTGTTTTAGCAAGATTCGCATCTCATGTTCTCATCACAGTAAAGCTTATCAGAGATGCTCCCAAGTTTGAAAAGGGTATTGAACTCCCACTTGCACTGTTTGGAATGGCTGGTATGAATTTGCTAAATATTTTCCTTGGTATTGATCTCTTCAAAGCGTATAGGAGAGAGAATAGTCCTAGGAGGATCCGTGAAAATCATGACGATTGATAAACAGGTGTTGAAATGGATTTCTTTGTGTTTTACAGTTCCATTATTGATTTCATTGATTTTTATTGAGTTACTAAGTATGTGTTTTTACTATTACCGGATATTGAATATGTAAAATAGGTTTGTTGTAAATTGAAAATGTAAATACTTAAAAAGAAAGGAAGACTGTCCTCCACTTGCTAATTAAATCCAGTCAGTAGCAGATGCTATAGGGGGTTAATTGATATTTTAGTTGCTGTATTAGGGTTTGATTTTTATTTTGGTATTGATTTTTTTTTTGTTACAATCTCGTTACTGAACTCAAAAATATTTCAAAAAGAGTGATTTTGTATAATTTTTTGCCTAGATAATTACCTGTGTTGTTTAGGTGGTTAATGTTTGACAGGTACAGGTAGGTTGAGGTAACAAGTGACACGTATGTATGATGTGTCGTGTGGGACTCTTTTTTAGAAAAAAAATAATAAAAATTGGTTTTGAGTGAATATTTAATAAAAACGAAATTAAAGTTCCTTCCAAAAAGATGGAATATAGAAAAAGAAAAAAGAAATTAAAAAAGGAAAACTAGAGTGAACAAAAATCACAACGTTTTTAAGGATGAGCTGTAGATCTTGATATTTTAGGATCGAATATCATTTATAATAATTGTTATGATAAAAATATTAATAGGGTCACGGATTTTAGAAAAGTTTGTCTGAGTTGGGGAGATTAGTCCGATTATAATTGAGAAATTTCACATTATAAAAAAAAAAAACCACTGTTTCCTCAGCACAACCTCTAGCAACCTCCGACCACAACCACCAGTGAACAGTATTCTGCCACCACCGTTGCTTCCCAGAGTCGTACACCACCTGCTGTGTCACCAGCAGCAATTCTATCTGTTGATCTCCACTATCAGTCACAGATTTGTTTCAATTTCCCAACGATCACCATCATTAAAAATACTACCATGCAAAATGTCTCATCTCTCCTATCCTCTGTCCTCCCCTTCTTCCATCTCGCTACCTCACCGCTCATCACCACCATCGTTGCTGGGCAGCTATTTCTCTATCTTCTTTAAATAAATATACCACAACCGTGCCCAAATCTCGCCATAGCACCACCACCACCATTTCACGCCATAGCAAAAACGATGAAGATGGGGTGGATTAATTGGTTTGATGGTATAGAGATAATTTGAGAAAAAAGAAGTGATACAATAATTTTCGTGGTTGAGAAGAACAAACAGGTGATGTTTAATGTTTAACTAATTTTTTATTGTTTAATTAATCTTTTGCTACGTAAGCTTTTTTTTATTCAATTTATATCTAAAAATGAGTACTTTTATACTAACCCACAAATCTTACCTACAAAACTTACTCGCATAAAAGACAAAGGAATAAAACCCTACTACATTCATTTTAATAATTAAAAGTGGAGCTACACTCTTTTGTCTTTTCTACCGATAAATATACCGGGTAAAATTTGTGAATATGTTTAGAATTTTTCTTAAAAAATAGGCCTCTTTTGTCACCTCATTAAATTGTTCAGCTTAAGCTAAAATGTCTTGTTTACATTTAGATCTGGCAAAAGAGGCCCACGGGTCGGCCCGACCCATCCGTAAAAAATCAGGTCATGGGCATTATTAATTCAACCCATCGAAAGTTGAGCCATTTTAGCCAAACCTGTTTTTGGCCCGACCCGTAATGACCCTCGGCCCACCCTCAAACTATTAATCTTTTTAAAAAACAAATAATGCTACTGCTAGGAGTTGATCTCTAGACCTCTAGGTTACTAAATAGAAGCTCAAACCAACTAAGCTATAACAACTTATTGTTCTAAATCTAATCTTCAACTTTATTTGTTTTGATTTTATTTTCTTTTCTGTAAGCTAAAGTAACGCATTACCTACCTCTCTTGACCCAAGTTCTTAATTTCTTATCTCTTTCAGTCTCTCTCTTTCGTTCTCTCTCTTATGGTCTTTCTCTTAGTAGTTAGTTCAACCAAGTTGAATTTCTATTGATAATCTGTTATGTGCTATAGCCACACACACACACACACACACACACACACACACTCACACACTCACACATATATATATAGATATGTGATTTCATATATGTACGGTGTACCAGATCTGTTATATATATATATAGATCTGTACCAGATCTGTGATTTCGTATATGATATATATATGATTAATTTTTTTCTTTTATTTATTTATGTATTTATCTTTAAGATTTTTATTAAGTTTATTGCTTTACTCCTTTTCTCATGTTTGAGATGATTCCTTCGAATTGCCTGACACTTTGTGTTATTGAATAATTGTTGATGCTATATTCTGAAGAATCCAATTCAGCAAAATGCTATTGGGTATTTTATGTTATATAGATGCATTTTATGTTATTTTGATAGATTTGGTTTCATGTTTTGATCTTCCTCAAGAATCATGTTTTGATGGTTCAGTTATTGAACTTGATAGAAATGGGTTCTTTTTTCTAAATTGGGTTCCTTTTCTCATACCAATCTGGGCCATGGGCCGCGTATTTCCAACCCACAAAAACTTGGGCCATTTTGGCCTCGTCCAGATTTAGCTCAACCCGCTTATAACCCGACCCGTTTGGACGAGCCAGTTTGCTAGGTCTACGTACATTTGTCAAACGTTTAACACATAAGCTTTGCCATTAAGTATTGAGACAAAAAATTATAAAATTTTCTATTTGAAACATTTTTAGTAATTTGATAATGTGATTGTAATAATAATTATAAAAAAAAAAGCATTCATCAAAATAAAAATCGAGCCTTAGTATATTAATTAAAATATCAATTAATCCTAATACTTTAAAGGGGTATATATATCACGTAGTAATTTTTATATAATCATACTTTTTTCTCTTCTTTTTTTCTTAACAAATTATTGCAATAACTACCTTTCTAAGCGTGTACTTGGGCAAATTCCCCGGCTCCTAATGTATTTTATGAACAACAATTTGTAAATTAATTTATTTAATGAGTTTATTTATGACAAAAGTTGATTGACGAGTCTTGCTACACGATAAATTTATATCAATATTAAATATCGACAACATATAGGGATAATAATAAATAAATAAAAAGTCGCATATTATTATTTTATATCTTTTATCGCGGGTATCTAACTTTGGATTTGTTGACACACACACACACACACACACACACACACACACACACACACACACATATATATATATATATATATATATTGGTGAAGAGATGACATAAGATTATTAAATATTAAATGGAGGTCCTAGCGGTATAAGAACCCAGGTTTTTGGACTCAAAGTCTGGAGTGCTAACCGCTACACCATAGAACTAATCTGATACAATTTTTGGCTTTTACATTACTTTTCAAAACAACTTCGCAAATGCTAAAATAGAGACTAGAGTCATTTGTTGAGAATTACTAGATTTATTTTAATGCTATATTTGAAACTTAGAAGAAGAAAAAAAATATTACTTCCGCTTTAAATTATTAGATCATTATTAATTTGTAAAAGTCAATGTGATATATTTTTAAATTTAAATATGAGATAGTTCATTACAAATTATAAAATAATAAATTCCGCAATGCATTTTTTTATATAGCTTAAACTAGCGGACAACAATAAAAGACCTAGTATGGAGAACCTACTTGTAAGTTTTCTATGTTGGCTATAAATACCCAACCAAGGAATATTTGTAGGAGTTTGGAGTCATTTGTGTTTCACCATGTATTTTAAAAGAGCTTGAGCTTGAGCTAGAGAGGGTTTGAGAGAAAGGAGCCATTTTCGAGTGGCTTAAGGAAGAGAAGGAGGTCTAACAAGTTTCATAGCAAGAGGTGAAAGTAATATGCTCTTAAGCCAATCACATTTGATTTGATAAAATATTTAATTTATAATCTTATTCGTTTATTAATAAAAAATTTATTTAAAAGATATTTTCTTATTCATGATTAATTAGTTGAATTAATTAAATGGATAAATCTATTGTTTTGAGCAATATTTTTAGAATCACGATGTTGATCATACTAATGAGATTTAAATTCTAGATAGCTCAAAAATAAAATATTTCTAATTGTGGGATCACTAAAATGAAGATTAGTGAATTTGGATAGATTAGTACGTACTATGCTTACTCTTATAAAGAGAATGATTGATCTCATAATTATTTGCGTAGAGACACTAAAGCAAGTATGTAGGTGCTTATTAGAGAATAAGTTCACTGGACATGACTCGCTTAAGGAACACCTAATGGAGTTTTACTTATCTTTCAATAATAGATCCTAATGTGATAGTAGTACAAGTGATCATTGGACTTGAGATCATCATAGTATCTTGTGTTTGATGAGCTATACTTTATCATATTCCTTAAGACTATTCGGGTATAACAAATGATATGTTCGGGTATAATAAGTTGTACATAAAGGTAGGTGAATGATCAAGAAATGATTTACCACTTCCAGTAAGGGGAGAAAATATCCTACGTAATTCAATAAATGACGGCTCATAAATCCTTGGCCAATATGAAATGTAAATTAGAAAATAAAAATTTGAAAGGAGTTTCTAACTTACATTAGAGTTTTGCATTTGAAAATTGAAATGCATATGATCAAATAAAATAAAATTTGACATAAATTCAATGTCTTATATTTGATTGAGACATTGTATGGAAGAATGATTGAAGTATACAGTAGCTATTTGCAGAATAGGTTCTTTGTGATCAAATGTTAAAATTCATATTATTCGAAAAACCATAAATTGCTAAGGGGGCTTACCCTTATTGTGGAATAAATAATTATTTATTTATAAATAAATTAAAGGAGTTTAATTTATTATTATAAATAATATTAGAATTGTTCGAATTTATTTATTTTACAACCAGTTTAATATTGAACCTAAATGATCACATAACAAAAGAGTAATATTTATTTTAGAAGTAAGTGACATAATAGTAATAATAAATTAAGTATATTTAATTTATACTGTGGTGATAAAATAAATTAAATAGCTTAATATTTATAATTATGTATTTAAAAAATACTAATTATTATTATTATTATTATTATTATTATTATTATTATTATTATTATTATTATTATTATTATTTTAACGACCCCGAAATTCAACCAACTTTATTACTTCAAATTTCTTATTTGTTAATCATTATGTCTCTTACGTCCAAATTTCGGTTCGTTAATAAATCTTTAATCTCCTTATTTAACCCATTATTTGACATTACCGTCATCAATTACCAAATTTTCGATATAAATTTTTCTTTTTCTCAATTCAATCATTGTATTAAATATTTGAATATTTAAAAACTTAACTTCTCGATCCTAGTCCCTGGATCGTAACCTTTACTTTTTCTTCCTATTACCAATATCTTAAATCTCATCATTTAAAATTTAATATCCTTTCATATCCGTACAACTATTCATTGATTTAAAATTTTCAGTTATTTATTTTCATACAAATATTCCTTGTTGCATCGTTCATAATCAAACGTATAATAATTTCTAACGTAACAATTAATTTGAACATTCACGGTTCACAATTTAACACTACTCGTCCTATCCGGATCCAACCTATATGTACATACAAAATATTCATGTAACCTTGACAAATTATCCACATTGAATCATAATATAAACATATAATAATAACATTCACAACCTTTTAGGAAAATCCGTCTCTACATAATCTGATATTCTTGAAATTCATTTCTTAACCTGCAAAAGTTTATTTGAAGCAAGTAATGAGCATCACGGCTCATCAAGTTCAACAGTTTATGCGTCACGTAGCACATACCTTAATATGCTCGGTGTGTGTCATACATCATGTGTTTGTGCTTCTACTATAGCAATATATCTTATATCATTGTATAAAGTACACATAGTTGTCATATTATCCACATATCACATAACACATAATTTCTATGCATTTGACAAGTTTTAACATATCATAACAGTTAAACATTTAACATAAAAGTACTGAAGAACTTGCCTTGACGTCTAATTAATAAATTGATAGCTCAAACCCTTTACTCGATCAACATATGATCATAAAATAATCAAATAATATTTATTTATCCTCTTATGATATTAATTTACTAAATTAATATCATCTCTAGGCCAATTATTACATAATACGGTTAATTATATTAACCCCGTCCTTTAAAATATTAACATAACTTAATATTTAATGCCTTCACTACGGACAACCCGGCTCATCGGATAAAATTTAACATATTTGGTTGCCCGAAAATTTTATTTAACTATTTTCTAAATTATAACCTTATTAGATTAATATTTAAACATTTAAATATTAATCCCCAATATTTAATATTTTTACAAAAATATTAAATTTAATGCTCAAACATCATTTCTATATTTTTAGTATTTTTCTATGATTTTAAAACAATTTTTAGACATTTATTTCAATTAAAAATCACTTCTGAGGGCATTTTGGTAATTTTCGCGCCCTTAAGTACACAACCGGAATTTTCCGGAAAGTCTAGGGGCATTTCTGTAATTTCCGTGGTCAAAGGACATGGTCGGTATTTCTGGAAAAGCCCAGGGGCACGCTGGTAATTTCCAGCGTTGCCGTTAGTCGCGCATTGCGCGCGACCCGACCCTTCCGACGCCAAAACGACGTCGTTTCCTGCCGTTTCCATAAGCCTCCGCGCATTATGCGACAGCTTCTTCCGCACGCACAGTAAGCCAACTTTACCAAAATTAATCCAATTTTTCTCAAAATTTCACAACAAAAACTACTCCAAAAATCATATAATTCATAGATATACCTCCAAAAATTATTTGGAATAATTATTCTAATTATTTCCTATTTTTCCACAAAATTATTTTAACACCATAATATACATAAATAATTCAAATATTTGTTTTTATACCTTCCTTGAAGCTTTCTCTACCCATGTAGGCACCAATAAACTCCTCTCTTGCGGTGGCCATGGAAGTTTCCGGTTGAGGTGGCGGTGTCGGGTGGAGAAGAAGGAGCTAACATGGTTTTGTTTGTATTGTTTTTTTTTTCCTTCTTCTTTTTATCCTTCCACATATATATAAGCATTTAGTCATCCTTAATAATTTTTAACATTCCCACACAAGTCCACCGCCTCACTCATTTTCGGATAAGCCACCAAAAAAAAACATGCTTAATTAATTATTTAATACATTACGTAATTATTTCGTGTAATAAATATTTTATATAATGTATATAAAATATTTATTTTAATTCACTAAAAATCATAAATTGATTTATAAATAATATTAATACCTCTTTTGGTTACTTTACTTGACACATTTTGTACACGCATAATGACATGCATGTAGTTATCTGAGGTAATTTATACCTCCAAAAATCATAAAATAATTCATATAACATATAAAAATTATTATTCATAATTTTTCACTTCGTTACTTGGATATCATGTTACACTAACATGTTCACGTTTCCGAAATATTATTTCTTATAAAAATCATAACAATTTCATTATACCATAACATAATTTTTAATAACTTAAAACATTCCTTTTTTATTTTTATTTTCATTTCTTTACAATTTACACTAACTTTTCTTATATAAATTATATAATTTATTATTATATAATTTATATAATTATTTTCTTATTACATAATTTCCATTTTACACCAAATACAATTTATAAAAAATTTCTTCCATCCTTAATTAATTTAATCTTCTTATATAAATTATATAATTATTTTTATATAATTTATATAATTTTTTTTTCATACCTTACTTTAATTTCCTTATATAAATTATATAATTTATTATTATATAATTTATATAATTACATTTCCTCTCAATTAATTTCTAAACTTCTTCCACAATTCTTGATAAAATTTAAAATCAATAATTACAATTTTACTAACTTCCTCATTAACTTTTCATAAATTTCTGGATTAATTTAATTATTAATTCCTTAATTTTCATAATTAATGAAATTTATAATTATTAATTAAACATGCACATTTATATATATATATATATATATATATATACAAATGTATATATAAACATATTTAATTTCTATATCCCATATTACCACATAATCTCATTTAAATCATAATTTCTGTACTTCTACTACAATTTAATTGTACACTTTATTGTACCTTTACCTGAAATTTCTTTTATCCTTCATAAATTGTTTTTAAACAATTTATTTACTTTCCAATTATTTTAAATTAACACAATTCGTCATGATCTCTGTACAGATTTAATTTACTAATTAAATCTCATCACATACCTTAAATCACATAAAATAATAATTAATTTAAACAACCTTGATAATTTTATCAATTAAATTCTCATTTAATATTATTAAGAAAATCCTGAAAATTCGGATCCTCACAATTATTATTATTATTATTATTATTATTATTATTATTATTATTATTATTATTATTATTATTATTATTATTATTATTATTATCTAGTTCTTAAATGATTTAGGAATTAATTAATAAGAAGTATTATCGTTATAAATAATTAATTTCATAAATAGTTTAAGAATTATAATTATTATATTAAATTAATTTAGTTCCTAAAGAGTTTAGGAGTTAAATTAAAACTCTACTCCTAAAGAGTTAGGAGGATTGTGCATATCTAAAAATAAGAGGAGTCTTATTATAAATTTTGGATTGATACTCTATTCACAAGTATTGGAGAATAATTCATAATTCTCTCTGTAAGACCCTGACTTTTATGAAATACAAAATTTAATTATATATATATATATATCTAAAACGGTAAGTGGATAAATTGACAAAAGTTAAAGTTAAAAATATTTTGTGCAAATTTTATTTTGTCGGGGAATATTCTTTTTGTCGGGGAATATTCGATTAATACGATAGCGCCAAAATAACCAAACATTAGTCGACCCCACAACAAAATATTGTCGGATATAAAAAACTACAGCAGTAACCTTTTTAAATAAAAATGGTCAACAGTACTATTACTTTTAACTGTTAAAATACCCGATGGTAATGAATTAGTAGAACACATTATTGCACAGTAACATATGGTATTGCATAGTAGCAGACGGTATTGCACAGTATTTCATATTATTGAACTGATAAAGTGGCTATTGTACGATATTGAATTTATTGAACCAATAATTGTCACATGCACAATAATTCATATTATTGAACTGATAATTATCACAGTAGCACATGCATAGTAATTTACATTACTGAATCAATAATTATCATTACACACTAACATGCTCTTTCTTTTATTTATTTTTGTATTATTGTTATCACTATTATGATGTTGATTTAACTGTTGTATTCCATTATTATTTGATATTTCTGCTAGTATTGTGAGTCTCTAACTCAGAAAGTCAACTACACTGTATTTAAAATAATTGGTTATAATAATGAATAATTGTGAATAGTTGATGAATTATTGTTGAATAATTGAATTTATAAAGTTAATTTTTTTTATATACTTTATATAAAATTAATTGTTATATATATATAGTTAATTGTTATATATATAAAGTTAATTGATTTATATAAAGTTAATTATTTTATATATAAAGTTAATTGATTTATATAAAGTTAATTATTTTTTATATAAAGTTAATTGTTTTGTATATAAAGTTAGTTGTTTTATTAAGATATGAAATAAACGGTATAGATTAAAATAAATTTGAATGAATAGTTTAGATTAAAGAAATCTTAAAAGATAAAATGTGTGATACGGATTAAACATTATCTTGAAATATATGGATCAGATTAAATTAAATTTTTTTGAATTATGATAAGATTTTTTGGATATAAATAGAAGTCTTAACATGAGAAATTTTCATAACTTCATTGCTTATTCTTTTTTTTACTCTCTAAATATTACTTTGTGTAAGTTTTTTTTGAGTGTGCTTTAGCTATCGTGAATGTTTATGAAGATCAGTAAGAGTATAAGTTGATCAACTTCATTTAAATCAATATCTAGTCACGTGTTAAGGTAAATGATATCATTTTCTTTTATACTCTTAAACTTACTATGGTAAGTATTGTTCGGTAAAACTTTTTGAAATGATTATATGCTCCTTAATAGTTTGCATTTCATTTAATATCATTTTACAAAGGTATAATCTCTTATCCTTACTCAATTAATAAGTATCGCATAAGAAATATCTTGAAATTTGGTTTGTAGAAAATTTTTCAATATGATTATTGCTTACTTCCGTTGCGTTATACAATTTAATTGTATGTATGTCTTACTTTTGCAAACCAACAACGACATCAAGAGCCAAACTTATGCGAATTATTAATTGTTTTGATTCCATATATGCATGGGTATGTGTTTCAAATAATTTATTGGGCATAATATGTTATATAAAATCACGTGTTTTGAAAACAAGAAGCAAAAATTGAGTTTTGGATGAAAAAGGAATGAAATATGTGAACTGTAGAAACTGTTTTTGCGAACCAGCATCGGGGTGTTGGAATTACACTATAATCCAGTGACGGGGCGCTGGATAGCAGAATTTGATTTTTTATTTTTTCTGTACAGGTTCTCAAAATTAAAATAAAGGGTTTATTTTGATGATTTTATAATTAAAATATTTTTTTTTTAAACTTGAAATTGAATTTCATGCAACTTTAATTGCTCATTAAATGATATATATATATATATATATATATATATATATATATATATATATATATATTAACAAATACTGTGCAAATCAAAGTACAAAGAAAACACTAGCTTCACAAATCCTATTTTTCACTAGTTTCCAACTTTAGATCCGTTGAGACTTTCTCATTTTTGTCTACATCTTTCAAACCATTCATCGAGCGGTAAACTTCTTCTTGGCATTCTTTTAATGCCAGTGCATACTTTCTCAAGTCATCAGCATCACCATGCTCCTTGATGTCTTCATGAGTGTAACCTTGACCCAACTTCTTCCTGTAGGGATGTTAATACTTGTACCATCTTATCTAAGTCCTTTAAGATCAGGTTTTGGATCAGCAACTTCATCAAGTTGTAAGGTTTCTATTTCAGATGTCACAGTCTTTACGACCTCCTTGTCTGACTTCATGATCGTGGGGTCCAGTTCCACGAATTCATCATTTGTGATCATATGGCTTTCCTACTGAACGATCTAAGAGTTAAGCTTTACGATCTCATCAAGTTGAGCAGCTTTACTTGGTTCACTTTGATCAATTTCATCAAAAGTGACATGGATAAGGATTTCAATAGTCAATGATTTTTTGTTGAATACTCTATAGGCCTTACTTTCCATAGAGTATCCAAGAAATATTCCTTCATCTTCCTTGGGTTAAAACTTTGTCAGATATCTCTTGCCATTATTTAGAATATAGCTAGTACAACTAAATGTATGGATGTGACTGATGTTTGGCTATCTTCTTTTCCATAACTCATAAAATGTCTTCTTGTATAAAGGATGAATCAAGGATCTATTCTGTGTGTAGCAAGTAGTGTTGACTGCTTTAGTCCAGAGGTACTCAGGAAGATGTATTTCTTCTATAAGTGTTCTTCTTACTTCAATCAGTGTTCTATTCCTTTTTTTGTTTTTTTTTTGTTTTTTTTTTCTGCTATTCCATTTTGTTATGGAGTTTTTTTGGCTGAAAAGTTGTGCTTGATTTCATTATCTTCACAAAATTTGCTCATCTTAGAATAATCAAATTCACGACCATGATCACTTCTCATTGACTTAATTTTCGCTCCTTTTTTCATTCATAATCAACTTGAAGAGATTGATAAGCAGCGAACTGGTTTCATTCTTTAAGCTCAGAAAAAAAAACCCAAGTGAATCTGGTATAGTCATCTACTACCATTAGTGCGTACTTCTTTCCTCCAAGACTGGCTGTTGGAACTAGTCCAAATAGATCCATATGTAGCAACTATAAAAGCTTTTCATTTGAGTTTACCTCTTTATTTTTTTAATGAATTTCTGGTCTGTTTTCCACGTTGACAGGTAAACATGGTCTTTCTTTGACAAAGTCTAGTTTAAGTAATCCTTTGATTAGATCTTTAGATGCTAATTTTGATATAATTTTGAAATTTAGATGAGACAACCTTTTATGTCACAACCAGCTGACATCTTTTGAAGGTTTGGCAAAGAAGCATGTTACTGTTGAGGAGTTGAGCTTTGAGAGATTGATTACATAGGCATTTCCTTCTCTTGATCTAGTTAACTTCAAAGAATTTGTTTCCAAGTCTCAGACTTGACGTTGATTGTTAAGAAATATGACTTAATGACTCTTATCACATAGTTGACTTATGCTTAGCAGATTGTGCTTCAATCCTCAACATATGCTACTTTGCTAAAACAAACAACACTATTCCTAACTGATCTATAACCTTTGGTTTTTCTAAAATTATTATCTCCAAATACTGCTGGTCCATCTTTGGCTTTGAAATCAGATAGGAGGGCTTTGTTGCCACTCATATGCCTTAAACATACACTGTTAATATACCATATGGATTCAGTAGACCTTGAAACCTGCAAATATAATTATTATTCACTTTGATACCTATACTTGTTTGAGTCCAGCTTTTTTAGTTTCCTTAGGAACCCAAATCTGATTGACTTTGGATTGATGATATACATAACAAAATGCTGCTATATGCCTATATTCATGACAATTATAGCATTTAATATGTTGCATGTGTGTGTGCGTGTGTGGATATCTTCTCACTTGAAATACATGTGGGTTATTTACTTTTCTTGATTGAACCTTATTTTTCTTCCATACTGTTCTACGATTTTGAGGTTTCATAGAGTAAGAAGCAACTCTACGATTTGGACCTGGTTGGTTTGTATAGTTAGTTTTACCTAACTCTACGATCCTTCGAGGTACGAACGTAGACCTTGTCCTACTCTATAATTTTATAAATCCTAGACTAATATGTGATCTGTTATTCTCATGAACAACAATTTGATATACAGAGAATGAGCAATTTATACTGGTATGTTCAGCTATTTTATGGATTTTGCAAACACAATTTCTCTATTAGGAGAAGAGACACTGTTATTATTAGTCTCTAAATAATTTTTCACATTTGGGAGTGAAGATGAAACTTTAAACCCTAACCCAGATCTATTATAAACCACTCTATAACTTGTGATCAGGCTGTTCGTAGAAGAGGTAGATCTATTCCACATAGAGATTGTCTTTTTTAGTTCTTCTATCTTAAAAACTAGAGCAAACTTTCTCTGTACATTGGTGTCAGTTATTTTCCTCAATTGATTATTCTTAACTTCAAACTTGGATAGAGAGGCAGTGCTTCATAGAGCTGCTTCAAACTCTACTTGCATTTTCTCTTTTTCCTCTTAAAGGAGAGAATAATATCTTAATAGAACCCTAAACCACTTCATGAATTAATGCATATTAGATGTTATATCATGCAGTGCAGTTCTTAGATCATTAATATCAACATTGGGGGAGTTGAAATCAAATACCTCATTGATGTCTATCTCTCTACAATCTGTGGGTTTGTTGGAGTTTTTTTTTTATGGCCATCAGACATAGATTGACTACTTGAGGTTCTTCATCATAACTTGATTATGTACTAGTGTCATTCTAAGAATCATTCCATGAAACTTCTGCAACAAATCCTCCTTTCTGTGTTGCTTATTGTAGCTCTTGAACTCTTTTTTTTAGATGAGCTTCTTCTTATCTTTCTTTAACTTTTCTCTTAAAGGCTTGTTCATTCAGCAATGTAATGGCCTAGTTTTTTTGTAGTTGTAACAAAGATCTTTTTCTTGATCTTTGCTATTGTTTCCCTTATTAGTTTCATTACACCTAGGTCTTCTGTTGTAGTTCTTCCTCATAAACTTCCTCAATATTTTTGCTAGGAGAGAAACATCCTCATCATCACTCTCTTCTTCATTTTCATCATCAAAATCAACTTTAAATGTAGCTTTAGATGAAACTTTAGTGGCCGTAAGAGCAACAACTTTATCTTTCTTCTTTCCTTCAAAGATTATTTCTGCTATTTGATTTAGCTCTAGTTCACAGGTAAGCATATTTTCATGGAGCTTCTGAACAGTCATTTCATGTAGGTTCTTGGATTCTCTGATTGCTGTTATTTTCGTATCCCATTTTCTTGGTAGTGCTCTCATAAACTTTATGTTAAGGTCCTTGTTGGGGTAAACCTTACCATAAGCACTTAAGTTGTTAAGGAGTATGTTGAACCTTTCATAGGTGGTTGTGATATTTTTTCCAGGTATATGATTGAACATTTCATACTATTGAGTCAATAGGGACGACTTGTTCTCCCTTACTTCTTTAGTGCCTTCAAGCATTACTAATAAAGCTTCCTAAACTTCCTTGGCTGCAGTGTAGTTCACCATATTTTTAAAAAGCTCATCTTCAAGAGCCATGAACAGGATGTTCTTAGCTCTTTTATTCAGCTGCACTAACTTCTTCTCATTTTCAGTCCATTTAGTTCTATGCTTTATTGCCATTTTGTTGGGATCATCAGGAGTTGGAGCTAACTTTGTGGAAACATAGGGACCATTTACTACTGTATTAAAAATGTCATCGTCAATCGTATCCATATAAGTATGTATTCGAACTTTCCAGTTAGCAAAATTTTCTCTATTAAGAAGTGGTGGCTTCTTTTCATCTCCAAGCTCAGAACTAGTTTTATTAAGTGTCATAGATCTACTGAAGTGGTTAAGCTATATATTCAAGAGAACTAAAATCTCTGATACCATTTGTTGTATCCCAGAGGCACAGAAAAGATCTTGAAAGGAGGGTTGAATAGGTCTTTTAAAAAACTTTTAGTTTTATTTTAATTTAATGTTAATTGATAATTTATAAAACAAAATTAATTATGCACAGCATAATATACTTTAGAAAATACCCTTTTAGATATAAGATTTGACAAATATAGTTATGAGATTTGGAACTTGAATACAATAAGCACACACAATTATAAGTAAACATAAGGCAGAAAGTAAATGTGAGATACCAAATTTTAAGTGGTTCAAAGACATAATAACTCATACTCCACTTTTCTACTTCACGAGTAGGAAATCCACTAAGGATATTGATCACAAAAATTAGTTACAACTGAACTACTAAGGTTCCTTCAAGTAACTAAGTTTCGATATACAAGGACACTTAGTCCAGATCACTTAGATCTCTTCAAATCACTAAGACTTGGAAAAATGTTACTAAGACACAAGATGTTATTGATTAGATGATATGAGTTGTTGTTAAGTTGGCAATACGACCGTCTTCCCAGGTACTTAGCAGCTTGTGTGAGATGTTCAGCTTTTCGTAGAATAGGCTTTTTGAGTTTATTAGAATTCTGACTTTTTGATCAATGTCTATCTTCTCTCATACTTTTCTTTTTTGGATTCTTCTCTTCTTTATATAGATTTCTTGAATATAGCCGTTGCTCATTAAATGCTTTGATTCATGAAATCATTGTTGTGGACATTTTGGTGTTAGGTAAGACAACTTTCTGTTGTGTCAGCTTATCAAAGTTTTAAATATAGTAATTATTTAACTGACTTTTCAATGTCAAACTAACCAGTAGACACCAACAACTCTTGGTTTTTATTTTGTACAATAGTTTTGCGATTTCTGGCATTCACAATACTAATCGTCAGGTTGTCAATTAATGTTTGCTGCTCATAAACTTTCTTTTTAAAAACTTCAACTTCAGACTTCAAATCATTGTTTTCCCGATAATATTGAGCAATTCTTGAGCGCGGTGACAGTGCTGGATCAATCCATTCAAATGAGTCACATGGTCTTGTTTTATAATTTGTACAACCAACAAATCGTCTCCCGGGATTTGTTTTGGTCCACGAAACCTTCACAGGTGAAGGAACTCCACATTTGCAACTACGGGATGAGCTCCCTAAAGAATTTGTGCTCATGACAGCTTGAGAAAGACAAAAAGATCAGACGATATTTTTGTACATAATATTACTTATAAATGAAATTAAGCAGGTAATCACACAACAGAGATGAAGACAAAACATAGACATATATTAGACATACAACTCCCTATTTCATGGTTCATGCCATCCATTTTTAATAAACGTGAAAATAATGTATGTGCACAGATGAATTTCAAAGAGTGCCCAAGACATATAACAAACAAGCAGTATATGTACGTCCCAATATTATTTATGCATATAAAAGGACTAAATGTCTATATCACAATTCATCCTCTTCCCCAAATTCCCTGTATAGGATATATAGGATACATAATTTGTGCTCGACCTTATGTAGGGTACAACACATATACGAGTGTATATCATATAGGATACAGAGGACACACTGCATGTATGGCGCGGGCCGCGTTATATGCTAAGCATATATGGCGCGGGGCGTGCCATTCGTCCACTCCAGATAAAACCCAAATTTCAACGGAACACATGGCAAAAATTACAGACCAATCACTTCTAACAAAATCACAAATTTAAACGGAACAGATTTTGAGGATGATTACATCTAAAGTGGCATTGAATCTGAAAAAAGACAATAAACCAACTAGAAAGATGAAAATGTGACTTGAGGACAAACCCATGGTAAAAATTACAACAAATATCTTCTAACAAAATCACAAAATAAGTTAAAATCTCACAGAGCACGTTTAAGCATACCAGAGAGGTATGAGCTTCTTTGTTCCTCCGATATGAGCTTCTTCCTTTTTCGAATCTCAGCCCACGAGGAGAGAGAAATTGAGGGTATGGGTGTAGAAGAAATTAGGAGAATAAAAGCAAAAAGGATCAGAGGGTATGCTTGCTCAATATTGTTAGGAGAGAAAATCAGACATTTTGGGGAGTGGGGAGGAGGGAGCGGAGCGTTCAAAATTTTTGAGGAGAGAGAAAATCTGATGTTGGCCTGGAGGGAGCTGTTGCTACTTTTGCATTAAATAGGTGAGCTGTTTAGTTTGGTATGTCACTTTAAATGGTATGCCCCCGATCCTACCTCTATATATATATACCTAAAGCGTACTTGTTAGCCAAATAAGAGGATGAGTAAGTTAGTACTCAATTAAACTAATAAATTAATTAGTTTAAATATGAAGTAAGAAGGAAAGTCATGAAATATAATTAATTAGGTTAATTATATTAGTCATGAGTTGGAGTTATGGAAACCTTCTAAGTGTTTCATTTTTTCTTTCAAATTTGCTAATAAATGGTCAATTTAGACTCTTATTGCCCAGTCCCACTCTGTTTTTTACCGAAAGGGGCAATCCTGTCACTCTCACATTTAAACTCCCGCGTATAACTTACACAAGTCCTCATTTAGAGAAATCTTCTAATTGTTTCGTTATTTCTTTTAAATTTGCAGACGAATAAGTAATTTCCAGTCGTATTACCTCGTTTTACTTTGTTTAGCATCAAAAGGAGCAATCCTATCACTCTCGTATTCAAAACCATGCGTACGAGTCACACAAGTCTTTGTTTAAGGAAATATACCGATTGTTTCATTATTTCTTTCAAATTTGAGAATATATGGGTGATTTAGAGTCCTATTACTTCGTTCTACTTTGTTTTGTATTAAAAGGATATCACTTTCGCATTCAAAACCATACGTACAACTCACGCAAGTCTCTAGTTGAGGAAACCTTCTAAGTGTTCCATTTTTTTCTTTCAAATTTGCTAATAAATAGTCGATTTAGAGTCTTATTGCCTCGTCCCACTTTGTTTTGTATCGAAAGGGGCAATCCTATTACTCTCTCATTCAAACTCCCACGTATACCTTGCACAATTCCTCATTTAGGGAAACCTTCTAATTGTTTCGTTATTTTTTTTAAATTTGCAGATGAATAAGTAATTTCCAGTCGTATTACTTCGTTCTTGTAATATCCCAGATATTTTCAAGATTTTAGATAATATCTTAATTGATTTAATTAAAGGTTAATGTTTAAAACCTAGAATTGGAGAAGTAAAATGTGTAGAAAATGGGTAAATATTTTTTTTAAATAATTTATTTGTTAGAAATTAAATGTGAAAATATTTTAATGATGCATGTAGAAAGTTTATGAAGAAAATAAATTCATTTGAGAAGTGAAGGTGATTATATATATATATATATATATATATAAAGCGTGCTTGTTAGCCAAATAAGAGGATGAGTAAGTTAGTACTAAATTAAACTAATAAATTAATTAGTTTAAATATGAAGTAAGAAGGAAAGTAATGAAATATAATTAATTAGGTTAATTATATTAGTCATGAGTTGGAGTTATGGAAAAGCTAGAACGATTGCCTAAGGTGACAATAATAAGAAGTTAATTAATTAAGTAATTAACTTAATTATTAAGTTGTTATATAGAGTCCATTAATGAATTTAAAATAAGCCCAAGATGAGAATACTTGTATGAAGGTGGGTAATTAAATAATAAGCCCAAATGTTATGTTAATTAATAGTCCAAGAGGTAATTAATATAAGTCTAATTAAATTATGTTGGCAAGTATTGTGATAGTCCAATTAAATTAATTACCAAGCCCAAGTTATAAATGATATGTGAGTTATGTTGGGTAGCCCAAGTAATTAAATAAGAGAGCCTAATGCAAGGTAAGCTATGTAGCCCAAACAATTAAAAGTCCAACGTTGGTCAAAGTGTTGGGAGATATTGTTGAGTGTAGAGAATTAACTAATGTAGGGTTAATTGAATAACCCTAGTTGGTAGGCAAGATAGAAAATTAACCAAACATTGGTTAATTGCTAGAGGAAGGAAGGTAGCGATGATAATTAACTATGGATGAGTTAATTGAGTAACCTAAGGTGGTAGAATTATTTATAGCAAGTCTAATTGGATTATATAATAAGTCCAATTGAGGTATTAATCTAGGTCAAATAAATTTACCTAATAGTTCATATAATTAATTTAACATTAATCCATGTAATAATTAAACAAGCTCAATGCTTGATTTAATTAAATGTAATAAAGGGTATTTAATGTTAGCCCAATGTAATAATTAAATTGAGCCCAAACCAATTAATTGGATGAGCCCAATATATTAAATTATAGAGTCCAATGTGGAGCCCAAATGGTAGTCAAAGTTGTGGTATATATATATATATATATATATATATATATATATATATATATATATATATTGGTGTATATATATGGATACTTATATAATGATATAGGATATAAAAATAAAGTCAAGTTGGTAAAATTTATTGCTATTCCCGAATTTTGAGAGGGCCCCACATGAAAATGTTGAGTGTGGCTTCATTTTGCTTATTTTACACTCCAAAAGTTGCTTACAAGTAACCTTGATGGAAGTTTTTCATGTTAGTCATTCAATCAAGTCTTTTCCTTTAAATCAAGCCAAGTTTTGATGGTTGCAAGTAATGTTGATCAAATTGTATAGATATACATTGTAAGTAATAAAAAGAGATGATAGAAAGGCCTATACATAGAGACCTTGAATCATATGTTAGTGTTTGTTCATTTATTTTACCAAACATAGAGAGAGAAGCTCTAGAGAAAAAGTAAGTAAACCTTTGGGAGATTGATTGTGACGACCCCGAAATTCGACCAACTTTATTATCTTTAATTTCATATTTATTATACCTTATCTTCCTTACGTCCAAATTTTGGTTCGTTAATAATCTTTAATCACCTTATTTGAACCCTTACTTGATCTTATAAATCATTAATTACCAAATTTTGCGGTATAAATTTTTCTCTTTTCTCACTCATTGTATTAAAATATTTAAATATTTAATAATCTAACTTCTTGATCCTAGTCCTTGAATCGCAACCCTTACTTTTCTTTTCTTTCCTTTATCATAAAGCTCAACATTCAAAATTTAATATTATTCATAGCCATACAATTATTCTTGGTTTCATAATCCATAATTAAATATATCTTACTCTTTATCATAACAACAATCTTGAATCATTACCATATATCATTTAACTTTACTTGTCCAATCTGGATTCAACTTACATTTATATACAACACATATATACATCTTTGTCAATTTATCCACATTAAAGTATTATATCGAAAACATAAAACAATTATGTTTACAATCTTCTATAGCAAAATCCATCACAATCCGATATTTCTGAAATTTGTTTCTTTACCTGCAAAAATTTATATTATGCAAGTTGTAATATCCCAAATATTTCAAAAGTGATCTAAAAAGATCTAAGCAAGGTTGTCAATTCAAAACCTAAGATTGATTGCTCAAGCATACCTTGAGATATCTTAAAGAATATATACGAATCGAAACTACGATCGTATACAACTAAGAGGTTAAAATCTTTAACCTAATTTGTGTTATGTGATTAGTAAAGCTTGAATTGAGCTTTTAAATGTGTTGTATGAAAAATCTATGTGTAGGATTTTGTGTTTTGGTTCAAGTAGTTAACCTTAACACTTATTAAAAATCATAAGTTAATTTAGGGCAAAAACCTAAATTGGAAAAAGAGTTAAAACCTAAACCCTAACCCTAGGGTCTAAGCCCTAGAAAATAACCTAGGCCCTCGAGCAAAATGTGAAAGTCAAATTGACATTCCGTTTAAGGATTCAACCTTCCCACGATTTGAAAACACGTAACAGTCAGTACAAGTTTTTTCTCGAAAAACGTGTAAAAAGCACTATTCACGAAGAAACGTTTTTCATTCGTTTGATCGTTTCTTTCATCTGTAGGACTTCTTGTATTTCACGACATAGTGATAATATGAGGTTTAGATGCCAGGGAATCAATAAAATTTTCTTGGGAAAAAGACGAAAAAGACACAATTTACGAGAAAATGTTTGTCGTCTTTTTGAACGTTCTTTTCAACGTTTGGACTTTTTCTATTTCACGATATAACATTTATACGGGGAATAGATACCAGGGAGCCACTGATATTTTTCCATAAATAAAACGTAAATCGCTCTTCAAACGAAAACGCTTTCCGTTTTTTATCAAACCGTTAATGGATACAGTGTTTGTATGCAACACCGGTGCGTAATAAGCAATAAAAGATTTTCTCGAAAAGTGTGTCGGGAATAAGACGAAATAGTGAAAAGACAAAAATAAATATTATTTTTGACTTTTTGGTCTTCTAACCATTTTCTGAGAAATGGTCGTCAAAAACACTATTCACCGAAAAACGTGCCAAGTCTTTTGAACTTTTCACTTTACAGAAAAGTGTTCATTCGGAACAAAACTCAGTAATATCAAAATTTTAAATCAGTAGAAGTTAACCAAATTAGTTGGAATCAGACTGTTATATAATTAACTGCTAATTCATCTGTATTGTTTTCATCAAACGGATCATGAGATAGGTTAACATTAAATTTGAATAATCAAATTTATCAGATTAATACCTAATTATATTATTCAATCATAATTAGTGTCTAGAATGAAAGAAATTTATCAATCGCGTAGCCCGGTAGGTGTATTTGAGAAAAATACACGGAAGGTTATCCGAGATTAATTCAAGAAAAACTTTGAGGGTCAGACGAGACATCATATTAATACTGTATGATGTATTTTATGAATAAAATATGTATAAGTAATTAAAACTTATATTACTAATGTGAAATATTTTAAATTAATCGTACGCGATTTATCCGATATGCTGAAAACGGAAGAAAGAGTGGGTAAGAGTGTGGCTGGCACATGCTGGCGCACGCCTGGCACACGCTGGCACACGCCTGACACACTCTAGATATTATTTTAGTTTTATTAATTAAATAATGTGCGAAAAGACTAAAATGCCCTTGGTCTTTTTAACTAATGACCAAATTACCCCGACCTTTGATTTTCCTATAAATAGGAAGCTAAACTCATTCATTTCTTCATCTTTTTCCAAAGTTTTTGCAAGAGCAAAATTACTCTCTATATCTATTACTCCTAGTTATAATTCATGTATTGGAAATTGCAAAGAAATAGTTAAAGCTTGCAATAACAAAAGGTACGATTCTTAGTTATTGTAATGTTTATTTTTATCGATGAGGCTCAAGAACATAAGTCGTAGCCATGTACGATTTTTCGTTCTGCGTGTTCCTTATGACTTGAGCAAGTCGTTGTTATGTTAAATTTTATTTCATAGTTTAAAGTTCAAGAACATACGTCGTATCCATGTACGGTTTATCCGTTCTCCGTGTTCTTCGTATGTTCTGGAGTATTATTATAAATTGTTATAATTAAGTAAACAAGTCGTTATAATGACCAAATTTTGTCAATTATAAAGTGTTATAATCACATATGTAAGCAGTTATAATACTCAAATTATTTCAAGTATGAAATCCAAAAGCTCAAGAACATAAGTCGTTACCATGTACGATTTTTCGTTTTTCGTGTTCTTCGTGTGTTCTTGAGCAAAAGTCATAATTCCAACATAAGTAGGTTTATGATTTGGTAATTTAGTGTTATGGGATGATGAAACATGATGGCCTTGCTAAATAATGCTTGTGGCATCAAGTTTTAGTAGTCGAAACGAAGAACGATGAAACTTTGTTCTTCGTGTTCTTCGTATTCTTCGATTCGTTCTTCGTGTTCTTGAGAAAAAGTCATAAAATCTTATATAAGTAGGTTTATGATTTTGTTATTTTTATGTTATGAAGTGATACGAAGTGTTAGAACATGTTATCTTAGCAAATTAATGCTTGAGGTATCATGTTTTACCAATCGGATCAAAGAAAGTTAAGTTTAATATATTAGCAGAATATTTTTGGTAATTTCCGAAAATTTAATTTCTGAATCTGCCTTAGACACCTAAATGAAAGTTGTAGATCATGAAATTCTAAGCAATTTAGACTCACGAATCACTCAAAAATGTTTTCGTATGATAAAGTTATGGCTGTCACTATAAAAGAGGTCAGAATTATGAATCAGTTTTAGATCAGTCCCATTAATGGGAAATATGTGTAAATCAGTAAGGAATCTCGAACTTTTGTCTGAATGAAAGTTTTAGATACGGAAGTTACGAACACGTGAAATTTTGAACGACTCAAAAATATTTTAAAACGAAGAAGTTGTGGCCGTTTGATCGAGCCGGGGTCTAGCAGCCATACATGCTGCCTATTTTTTTAAAAGTGACTTAAAAATGAGTTTTTGAGTTGGACAATTTTCCAAATAATTCCACCTATGGAAATAGTCTAGTTAAGTTATTCTAAGACTTATTCAAAAGGAAATTTTGATAAACTAACGTTCGGGGTCGCGTAACCCTTTTTGTAGGCGTTTAACGATTTCCCGGGAAACCCTAACATGGTTTCAAGGCAAGTCTTCTAACTCTTGCTATGAGCTACTTGTGTAGTATTGTTAAAATGTTAAATGAGATGTGTAATGTCATGTTATTATGCAATAGATGATATGTGAAGTCTTTAACTGATGTTTACAAGCCTTCTAACTGTTATGTTTTATGTTTACGATTTACGAACATGATTTATACACTTTGTGTGTCAATGTGATATAAATTGTTGGAACGTGAGTTATATGTGATATTAAATGGAGAATTATGTTCAGTCAATGCATGTTAAAGTTTATATGAAAGCATAAACTGCGTATGTGCTGTATGATAGACTTGCTGAGCCGTCGTGCTCATTCTTGCGAATAAAACCTTATTTGCAGATTAAAGATGAACGTTAAGAAGATCATGAACTTAAAGATGCAGCATAGATTAGGTTTTCATGTAAATTGATTGTATTTGTATATGTCATAATGACTGTTGTAATACGAACAAACAAACATGTAACCGAATATTGAATGAATGATATAAATAATTATCATCAGAATGTTGTTATGTCTTTATTTTGATATAACCTAGAATTGTTAACATTTAACATAGTATTGATAATGATCTATTTATCTGGATGAGGATCGGTAAATAACTTGTGAGTGCTGTACATATGAGACAGAACTAAGCGATGTTGACTGGTCAAATCCATCGTTAAGGTTCCTCGGACCCAGGTATAACTCGTTATTACTATTCTGAATACCATATAAGTAGGATTATTGATATGAAGAGATATCTTTGTATATTGATACTTGTAGTACGAATGAGACCGTTACAAGTGGACGTATATAGAATATTTAAATCCTAAGGTTAAAATTAAACTGTTATATATGGTTTTATCCATTTATACGGATGAAATACAAGTTGATACTTGTATACTTATGAGACTGAGATCAAGTTAAGATCCAGGGACAAAGTTAGGAGAAATTTTTAATGTATAGTCTAAAATAAGACTAATTTAACCAATATGATTATGGGATCATTGGTTAAGTCAATAGATGTATGAAATTAACGCACAAGGTCCGCCGCATCGAAAGTGCGGAGGATTTTGGGGGCGTTACACAAGTAATGAGCACTGTAATGACCACGAATTCCATTAGACATTGTAATTATAATTAATATATAATTAGCAATGAATTTAAATTTTTTGTACTAATGAATTGTGCATTATATAATTAAATAGATATACTTGTGTATGTGTATATTTATTTAAAGCAATGAAGCAAGAGGGTATAATTAACTAAAGCAAATCTAATTGGATTATATTTTAAATCCAAATGAGTTGTTAAACTAGGTCAAATGTGTTAACCTAGTAGCCCATGTAATTAATTTAATTACTAGCCCATGTAATTAATTTAACAAGCCCAATGCTTATTTTAATTAAAGGTAGCATAGTTATTTAAATGCTAGCCCAATGTGTTATATAAATTGAGTCCAAACAATTTAATTGAATGAGCCCAATAGAATTTATTTTCAAGTCCAATGTGGTGTCCAAATGAGGTCAAAACTTTGGTCAATATATATATATATATATATATATATATATATATATATATATGTATATTTTAGCATTAAAATTAAATCAAAATTGGGGGATTTAAACCCCATTTTGCTGAGATTTTTGAGGGACCCACTTGGATTGCTTGATTTGCTAGATTGCTTCTCTTTTACACTAGATCAAAGTTGGCCAACAACTCTAGTCAATCAACTAGTCAATCACCATGTCAATCCATCAAATAGTAAGCTTGATTAGCCTTTAATTTGACCAACATAGATGAATTAGGGAGTTTATGGTGTGTTAGTAGAGTGCTATAAAAGAAGCACTCCACACTTGTTCTATGTTGGCTAATTCATTGCTAGAGATTTTCTAGAGAAAAATAGAGAGCATTTGAGAGAAAACACCTACGTGTTGAGAGAAAGAGCTAGAGCTTGAGCTTGGTGGATGTCCTACAACCTCATCTCATACTTTGGTAGGAGGAGAAGGAGAGCACACAAAACATTAAGGTTTAAAAGTTCTCCAATCCTTTCTTATTTCATTTTTATAGCCTATATGCATTTTAATCGGTTAAAATCTATTTTTAACCGATCAAAACTCATTTTGATGGTCTAGATGTATTTAACTATGTAATATATGTATATTCATAGCTCTATGTGTTTATAACATGATTTGGTATGTGAAAAAATGCATAGAAGTTGTAGAAATGTTCATAACATCATTTTTACCGGTAAAATCCTAACGATACGTGTCGTGTTTAACGTTGTATTTTGAAATGTACAAATCGGAAATTTGATTTTTATGGCTAGAAAGTTAGATCTATGAGTTTTAAAGAAAAACCCTTTTTTAACCTTTCAAAAATATTGAATAACAAAGAAGTTATAGCTTTTACCGCAAAAGATGTCGTTTTTAAACCCTAGGTGGTTTGATCCATAATTTTCGTGTAAAACGTTTTCAAAAATGTGATTGAACCATGAAATGTTGTAAAATAAGAAGTTATAAAGACAACAACACTTAGTTGATGTCATTTGGATGTGTAGAGTTTATTTATTTCAAGTTTGAACCAATAAAATTAAGGATTTGTGAAGTTAGTTTTTCACTTTGTCATTGTAAGCAGTTTTTAGTCCAGTTTCGTTTGGAATTTGGATTTGTAATCTAAAGAGAAATCATAGATCATGAAATTCTAATGAATTTAGACTCAAACATCACCTCAAAATATTTCCGTATGAAAAAGTTATGGCAGTTTTTCGAAAGGAGGTCCGGACAGCCAAAGTGAGCAACGCCGACGCTCGGACATTCTGTTTTGAGCGCTGGCAGCTCTCAAATAACCCTATGACCAGCGCTGGTACAAATTTAAAAATTCCAAATTTTGATATTTTAAAGTTTTATCAAGTTGGAACTCCGGTTTAACTTGTTGGTTAATGAAAAGTCTAAACAAAACACCGTTAGAGACTTAAAACCTAAGATAAACTTGTAAAATGAAAGTGTTTGAATATTAAATCAATATATATATAAAGTCTATTAGTGACTAATTGGTAGTTAAATGTATAAAATAAATACAAAAGTTAAAAACTATTCAAAAATTAACTATTGGTATGGTTTGAGGATTGTTAAAATATTGTTAAAGAATTTAATAGGTAAGTAACTAAAATGTTATGAAATGTGTAATAACATTGGTTTATGATGAAAATGTTATTAAATAATTAATGACATTCGTAAGTGATTAAAATATTATTAAATGGTTAATAATATTAATAAGTGATTAAAATATTATTAAATGGTTAATAATATTAATAAGTGATTAAAATATTATTAAATGATTAATAATATTGGATAATTAATAAAATATCATTAAATAGTTAATAATATTAGATATTGAATAAAATATTATTAAATGAATAATAATATTAAAAGATGAATAAAATATTATTAAATGAATAATAATATTACAAGACTAATAAAATATTATTAAATTGTTAATAATATTAGATAAGAGTTTGAACTACATTAAATAATTAATATAGGTTTTATGTGATTGAAATATTATCAAGTGATGATAATATTTCCTAAGTGTTTATATACCTTTAACTATATGATTATGTGGTTAAGTGTTAGAGGTGCAAGAAGTATAGAGGTTATCATATGAATGTATATATGATACTAATTTAAAGATCAACATGATTAATTGTTAGGTCAATTCAAAGGAAATTAAATTGAATCGGTTAGCAGTAAACAGCACACAAGACAAGTTCTTTAACCCTACTCAATTATTATCATTGAACAAGTTTCTATACTTGTAATTATTGTTAAAGCTTGAAGTGGTTTAATTATTTAAAATTATTCCACATCCATATTGTTTACACAATCGCACTTAGTGCATTTGAAGCTTGTTAGTTCTTGATTCATGAACTGTATTAAAAATGTCTGAAGCTAATAGTTCAGCTAGACATTGCGTTTCTAAATTCAATAACTTGAATACTTTTAAAAGCTTATCCAAACCATTGTTGGGTGCGAATTTCTTATATTAAGTCTGAGAATTGAACAACCCTAAATTAGGGGATTTTGTGTCGGAAAACCGACTTTGGGCGCCAGTGACTAAATGTAATGCATATACAGCGGGTTGAATAGGCTGATCCCCTTGAAAACCAAACAACTCAAAGGGTCAGATGAAACTCTATTATACCCTCGTTAGTTCAGAGTCCTTAGTGACCACTCAGCATTTTAAGATTCAAATATTCTGTTTATTAAAATTTGAATCCTGTTTCATTCAAAATTGTTATATCTA
Organism: Hedera helix; assembly: GCA_947179155.2. Taxonomy (NCBI): domain Eukaryota; kingdom Viridiplantae; phylum Streptophyta; class Magnoliopsida; order Apiales; family Araliaceae; genus Hedera; species Hedera helix. The sequence continues at coordinate 15,026,533 of OX359275.1, read as the reverse complement.
TTATTGAACCATTGATGACATTTCCCATTCATTCATGATATATTAAATCTCTATGATTGTTCTAAACTTGCTGAGCAAACTAATTGCTCATTCTTGCTATATCATGAACTATTTTTCAGATAGACCTGATTGCTCAAAGAAGGATAAGGGAAAAGGAAAAGCCAGAGCTTAAGTTAGCTTATACATGCTAATTAGATATTTAATATGTATTTACTGTTGTTAAACCTTTTGTAATTCTTTATGATAGGAACTGTTTTTATGTTAAGGTTGATAGACCCTGGTATTGTAACCTTTTGAAGGGAACTAATATGTATTATTCCGCGATATTTAAATGCAATGTATGTATTTAATTGTTAGTAATGTGTTAAATAGTGAGAACCAAACTCGAGGTTATAGAACTCGGATTTGGGGTCGTCACAAGCACAACGGCTCAGCAAGTTCAATAGTTTACACCTTTCATGCTTCACATAGCACATAACTTAACATGCTCTGTGTGTGTCATACATCATGTGTTGTGCTTCTACTCAAGCATTATGTCTCAAATATATTCATATTGTTACACAAAATACACATCGTTGTCTTATTATCCATATATCACATAACACATAATTTATATGCATTTGAACCAGGATTAACATATCATAATAGATAAACATTTAATTTCAAAGTATTTAAGAACTTGCCTAGATTATGGAATTAAATAATAAATACCCTTTCTATAATGCTTCTCGTACAACCTATGATCATAAAATAATCAAATAATAATTATTCATCTCTTTATGATATTAATTTACTTAATTAATATAATTTATAATGTAATTAACCCTACCCGTCGATTTATTTTAGGGTACCGGGTCAATTAATAAATAATGTGATTAATTATATTAACCTCATCCCGTAAAATATTAATATAACTTAATATCAAACACATTTAATACGGACAACCCGACTCATCGGATAAAATTTAACATATTTGGTTGTCCGAAAATTTTTATTTAACCATTTTCTAAATTATAACCTTATTAGATTAATATTTAAACATTTAAATATTAATCCCCAATATTTAATATTTTTACAAAAATATTAAATTTAATGCTCAAACATCATTTCTATATTTTTAGTATTTTTTTTATAATTCTTAAACATTTATTTAATCAAAAACTAATTCTGGGGGCATTTTAGTAAATTTCGTGCCTTTAGGGACTCAATTGGAATTTCTCGGAAAGTCCAGGGCCATTTTCGTAATTTTCGCGCGTTTAGGACACGCTAGGTATTAATCTAAAAGATCAGGGGCACAACCGTAATTTCACAGTTAAACCTCAGTCGTGCATGGCGTGGCAGTCCTTTGCCCATTCCAGTGAACGGCGTCGTTTGGCGACCAAGCCGCACATGGTGCGGTCGACCGAAATTCTTGCCCAAAACGACGTCGTTTATACTCGGCCGCTGCAAAAAAAAATTGGCCGCCCGCGCAACAGTAAGCCAACTTAACCAAATTACTTCCATTTTTTTTTTGCTCCAATTTTACAAATTATTCTAAACATGATATAATCAACTTATATACATCCAAAAATTATTTGGATTAATTATTCTATATATTTACAAATTTTCCATAATTTTATTCTATCATGCAAAAATATTAAAATAAATTAAATAACTCATTTTTACACCTTTCAAGACTTGGAAATCCTTCCTTTGAAGCTTCTCTATACATGGATGACATCCTCTTAGTGGCTCATGGAGGTTTCCGGTGGAGGTGGCGGTCGGGTGATAGTAGTAAGGAGAGAAAGAGAGTTTTATTGTGTATGTATTTTACTTCCTTTTTCTTGCTTTTTAATTCCTTTTTATAGCCAAACATGACTTAACAATTTTTAATAGCAAATCAATTCCACGACTCTCTCTCATCTCTCTCACGCAACCAACTTAGAAATTTTCGGATAATTCCCATGCAAAAATTTAAAATTTTAATACAGTACGTAGTTATTTCGTGTAATAAATATTTTATATAATGTATATAAAATATTTATTTTAATTTACTAAAAATCATAACTTAATTTATAATTAATATTTAGACCCTTTTTGGGTACTTTACTTGACAAATTTTATACACGCATAATGACATGCATGTAGTTATATGAGATAATTTATATCTCCAAAATTCATAAAATAATACCTACAACTTATAAAAATTATTTTTCCATACATTTTCACTTCATTACTTGGACAACATATTACATTAAAATGTTCATGTTTCCGAAATATTATTCTTCATAAAAATCATAAAAATTTCATTATACATAAACATAATTTTTAATAAATTAAAACATTCTTTTTTCTCATTTATTTTCATTTTTTTTTACAATTTACACTAACTTTCCTTATATAAATTATATAATTTTTTATATAATTTATCTAATTACTTTCTCATTACATAATTTTCATTTTATACCAAATACAATTTATAAAATTTTCTTCCATCATAAATTAATTTAATCCTCTTATATAAATTATATAATTATTCATAGGTAACTTATATAATTATTATTTTCTTCATACATCACTTTACTTTCCTTATATAAATTATATAATTTATTATATAATTTATATAATTACTTTTCTTCTCAATTAATTTCTAAACTTCCTCCATAATTATTTATTAAAACTAAAATGAATAATTAGAATTTTACTAACTCCTTCATTACCTTTTTATTTAAAATTGGATTAATTTAATTATTAATCCCTTACCTTCCATAATTAATAACATTTATAATTACAACAATTAAACATAAACACATATATTTACAAATGTATAAACAATTTATTTACTTTTCAATTATTTTTAATTCCCCACACTTTATCATGATCTCTGTACAAATTTAATTTACTAATTAAATCTCATCACATACCTTAAATCACATAAAATCATAAATAGTTTAAACAATCTTGATAATTTTGCCAATTAAATTATTATTAAAATAATCCCGAAAATTCGGGTTCTCACATTGATGATCCACCAAGGAAAAATGCTAGAAAATAGTCAAGGAGGAGTATTTAGCAAGTTCATAGCCAAGAGAAGAAGAGTATCCATGTCCAAGAGGTTAAAAAGTGTTCTAAACTTTCTTTAGTTCATTTTTATAGTCTATATATGTTTTAATTGGTCAAAAAGTATTTTTAACCGATCAAAAGTTATTTTGATGCTCTAGAAGTCTAAATCTATGATATATAGGTAGATTCATGGTTTAGTATGTTTAATACAAGTATTGGTATGTGTGGTATGCAAATAAATGGAAGAAAATTCCATATTGTGTTACCGGTAAAACCCTAGATGGTTCGATCTTAAATTTCTTGTCAAAACATTTTTAAAAATGTGATTGAACCATAAAATATTGTAAAACAAGAAGTTAGAAAGACAACAACACTAAGATGGTGTCAGTTGGATGTGTAGAGTTTATTTTATTCAAGTTTGAACCATTAAAACCAATGATTTGTGATTTTAGTTTTCAATTTGTCCTTGTGAGCAGGTTTTAGTCCAGTTCTGTTTAAAATTTGGATTTGTGATCTAAAGATAAATTGTAGAGGGGGAAATTATGATAAGAATGGACTCAAGAATCACCCCAAAATATTTTAAAATAAAGAAGTTATGGCTGTCGGAGCGTTGGAGGGTTGAGCAGTCAAAAAGTTGACTTTCTGAAAAATGCGTCTGACGCACTTGGGTCAGGATCTGGCGCAGTTGCGCCAGAACAATCTGCCTAGCAGATTTTCTAGCTCCGGGTCGGGTCGGGTCGGTCCGGGTTGGTCCAGGTCGAGTTTTTTATGAAAATTTAAGTTGAAATAAGTATAAAATGAATGAGTTTAAATAATAAACCAATATATGAAGTTTATTAATAGCTAATGGGTAGCTAGATGTTTAAAAAAAAAAGACTAAAGTTAACACAATTAAAAAGTTAACTATTGGTAGTATTTGATGTGTATTAAAATATTAATAAATGATCAATAATATTAGTATATGATTAAAAAGTTATTAAATGATAAATAATATCAGTAAGAGATTATAATATTATTAAATGATTAATAATATTAATAAGTAATTAAAATATTATTAAATGGTTAATAATATTAATAAGTGATTAAAATATTATTAAATTATTAATAATATTAATAAATGATTAAAATATTATTAAATGATTAATAATATTAATAAGTGATTAAAATATTATTAAATGGTTAATAATATTAATAAGTGATTAAAATATTATTAAATTGTTAATAATATTAATAAGTGATTAAAATATTATTAAATGATTAATAATATTAGTAAAAAATTAAAATATTATAAAATGGTTAATAATATTAATAAGTGATTAAAATATTATTAAATGATTAATAATATTTGAATGTAGTTATATATTATCAAAGGTAGATAATATTTAAGATATTTGGTACGTTATTAAATGTCCAAATCATTAAATTATGTAATAGAAGAAAGTTTAATTGAATTAAACAAATGTAGATAGTCACCTTTAATTAAAATAAACATTGAGCTTGTTTAATTAATTACATGGACTAATGTTTAATTTAATTACTTGGGCTACTAGGTAAATTTAATTGACCTAGTTTAACAACTCATTTGGATTTAAAATATAATCCAATTAGATTTGCTTTAGTTAATTATAACCTCTTGCTTCGTTGCTTTAAATAAATATACCATACACTAGTATATCTATTTAATTATCTAATGAACAATTAATTAGTACAAAAATTTTAATTCATTGCTAATTATATAATAATTATAATTACAATATTTAATGAAATTCGTGGTCATTACATATTTCTCTTATCTCATGCATTGCATTTTTGTTCATGCATCATGTTTTTCATAATTTGCATTTATATATTCTTAATACCAATCATGCATTAATATTAACACATGTAATACAGCTCAACTTCAGTAGTTAAACTAATATCAATAATTTCATATCAATAATTTATATCTCATGAAGGCACAAAGGCACATCTACACATATTAACAAATAACAACAATTTTTATCTAACATCAATGTACACATATATCAAGTGCACACATGTCAATTTTTACGCATAGCAACAAGTCCTGAAAAACTTGTCTGGTAAGCTTATCCGTCTTACGCTAGTTTTGTGTCTTTCGATCAACCTACAATTATGTATGAGATTGACATAATCATTAGTTACAATGACTATTAATTAGTTTTAATTTTAGACTTTAACTTCAATTTATTAATTTTTAAAATATTCGACAAACGAACTTTTGACCTTCGGACAAAACCCTAGCCAAACCATAGTTTGGACATGTCGAGTTCACTTCTCCAACTTTCACCAATACCTTGCGTTTTTCATAAAACATATATTTAGTAAGTTGTGTAATAATTAGTTACTAATGAACTCTTTACCTTGGTTTAATTCAACTAAACTTTATTCTTTTACACAACTTAATATTTCAGACATTTAATAACGTACCAAATACATCACCATATTATCAACATTTGATAATATACAACTACATTAAAATATTATTAATTATTTAATAATATTTTAACCATTTATAAATATGGTAGCTTTTTGTCATCATATAATACTCCTAGTTAAAATTTTATAATTTTTTGATTTTAACGTTTTAAGTTATAGTAGTCATAATCTTTTAAAACTTAAAAAATTGCTGGGTCATAACTCACTCATCTGAGGTCGGATCGTGCTCATTTTTGGACAGCAGCTGCTTTATACTATATTCTATCAGTCATAAAAGCGTGGAATTTTTAACACAATCTAAGTTTCCAAAATAGGCCCTTTAAAAATATGGGAAATAGGTTTTTGTGATTTTTTCGGTAGTGAACTATTTTGCTAGAAAAATCACAAAAAATAGCCCTTTTAATATTTTTCTATCGTTCCACTTGAAAAAGTTTCGTATCTTATAGTTCTATTGCTCGGAGTTGACAGATCTTAAACACAACCTACGAAACTTGAATAATAAATTTGGGAAGCGGCTGACTAGTTTAGGGTTCTACCGGTAAAAATCGATTTAATGTCTTTGATTAAGTTTTCCAACATAAATGCATATAAATACTCATGTTAAACTTATTAAATCATAGATCTACTAATCTATCATGGATTTAAGCATAGAGAGTTTTGAAAATGATTTTCTACCATAGAGAATATATAAAGAGCAAAGAAAAGCACAAATTAGGATTTTTAGAACGTTTATATACCTTTTACTCTTAGTGGCTTGCTTTCTTTGCTTTCCAAAGTAGAAGATAGAGTTGTTGGACATCAACACCACCTATGTCTGCCGAACCACTACTCCTTAAACTATCTTGGTATTTTTCTTTTATGAACTCACAAGAACACTAAATGTTTTCTCTTTTAGTCTCAATGCTCTCTAGTTTTTCTCTTTATAATGCACTCTCTCAAATTGTAACGACCCCGAAATTCGACACGCCTTATTATCTTAAATTTCGTATTTATTATTCTTTAATTTTCTTAACGTCCAAATTTCGGTCCGTTAATAAATCTGTAATCACCTTATTTAACCCATTAATTGACATGACAGTCATCAATTACCAAATTTTTTGGTATAAATTTTTTTTCTCAGTCATTATATTAAAGTATTTGGATATTTGAGAACTTAATATCCTGATCCTAGTTCCTGGATCGCAACCTTTACTTTTTCTTTCTATTACCAGTGTTATAAAGCTCAACATTCACAATTTAATATTGTTCATATCCATACAATTTTCTTTGTTTCGTAATTCATAATTAAACATATAATATTCTCTATCATAACAACTACCTTGAACAATCACAGTTCACATTAAAACTTTATTCGTCCTATCCGGCTCCAATTTATATGTGCATACAGCACATCAATGTAAACTTCACCAATTGAAATATGATATTGAAAACATAACAATTAGGTTTACAACATTTTAGATTAATCCATCTCTAACATAATCCGATATTCCTGAAATTTGTTTCTTTACCTGCAAAAGTTTATATTATGCAAGTAATGAGCACAATGGCTCAGCAAGTTCAACAGTGTGCACCTTTCATGCTTCACGTAGCACATAATATAGCATGCTCTGTGTGTGTCATACGTCATGTGATGTGCTTCTACTCAAGCATTATATACCACATATATTCATATTATCGTACAAAGTACACATCTTTGTCATGTTATCCACAGACCACATAACACATAATTTATATGCATTTGAAACAAGAATTAACATATCATAACAGAAAAACATTTAACATAAAAGTACTGAAGAACTTGCCTTGACGTCCAATTATTAAATTGGTAGCTCAAAACCCTTTCTCGAACAACCTATGGCCACAAAATAATTAATTAATAATTATTTATCCCCTCATGATATTAATTTACTCAATTAATATCATTTATAATATAATTAACCTTACCCAATGATTTATTTTTAGGGTACCGGTCAATTATTAATTAATATGGTTAATTATATTAACCTTGTCTCTTAATATAAAACACTTTCAGTGCGGACAACCCGGCTCATCGGACAAAATTTAACATATTTGGTTGTCCGAATTTTCATTTAATCATTTTCTAACTTTTAAACTTAGTAGATTAATATTTAAAATATTTAAATATTAATCCCCAATATTTAATATTTTTACAAAAATATTAAATTTAATGTCCAATTATCATTTCTATATTTTTAGCATTTTTTTTAATAATTTTTAAACAATTTTTAAACATTTATTTAATTAAAAACTAATTTCTAGGGCATTTTGGTAATTTCCGCGACTTTAGGGACATATTCGGTATTTTCCAAAAAGGCAAGGGGCATAATCGTAATTATAAAGAAATTCATCGGCCGCGCATTGCGCGGATCAACTCCTGGTCGTGCCAAAACGACGTTGTTTCCTGCCCTGCTCCGGAACAATGGTCGCCGCATATGGCGCGACCTGCTTCTTTCGGCTTCTGCAAAACGGCGTCACTTGGCGCCACTATAGGGATAATCGCGCATGGCGCTATCGCCCATAATTTACTCCCAAAACGTCGTCGTTTATACTCGGCCGCTGAAAAAAAAATTAGCTGCCCGCGCATTGCGCGGGCGGCCAGAAATTTTTTTCCTTCTTTTTCCCCGAAATAGTAAGCCAAGTTAATCCAAAAATACCAAAAATTCACAACATAACTACTCCAAAAAAATCATATAATTCATAGATATACATCCATAAATTATTTAGAATAATTATTCTAATTATTTTCTAATTTTTCACAAAATTATTTTAGCATCAAAATATTACAATAATTCTCATAAAAATAATTTATACCTTCCTTGTCTTGTAATTCTTCCTCTAGATGGCAACAAATCTTTCCTCTCTCTTGGTGGCTATGGAGTTTTCCGGTGGTGGCATGGTGGTTGTATTCACGGGTGAAGAAGAAAATATAGAGAAGGTGTTTGCTTTGTTGCTTTTCTTTCTCTATTTATTTATTCTTTTTTTTCCTTCTTATTTCTTTTCCTTTAATATAGCCAACAAAATTAACTAATTTGGAAACTTAACCAAAAAGTCCACCGACTTAGTCATCTACCGACTTTGGCTATTTCGGATAAACCAACATGCATAATTTATTTTAATACATTACGTAATTATTTCGTGTAATAAATATTTTATATAATGTATATAAAATATTTATTTTAATTTACCAAAAATCATAACTTGATTTATACATAATATTTATACCCTTTTTGGGTACTTTATTTGACAAATTTTGTACACGCATAATGACACGCATGTAATTATATGAGGTAATTTATACCTCCAAAATTCATAAAATAATGCATATAACTTATAAAAATTATTTTTTTATACTTTTTCACATCGTTATTTGGACAACATGTTACACTAATATGTTCACGTTTCTAAAATATTATTCTCCATAAAAATCGTAAAAATTCCATTATACATAAACATAATTTTTAATAAGTTAAAACATTCATTTTCTTCATTCATTTTTCATTTCTTTACTATTTACATTAACTTTCTTATATAAATTATATAATTTATTATTATACAATTTATATAATTACATTCTCCTATTTAATAATTTTCAACATTCCTCCATAATTATTGATTAATTATATAATCAATAATTATACCTTTATTAACTCTCTTTAGTAATTTAATCTTTTTATATAAATTATATAATCATTCTTATATAATTTATATAATTATTCTTTCATTAATATTTTACTTTAATTTTCTTATATAAATTATATACTTTATTAGTATATAATGTATAAAATTACTTCCTCCTCTTAAACGATTTCTAAACCTTCATCATAATTGTTGATTAATTATATAATCAATATTTTTAATTTTTACTAACTTCCTTATTCACTTTTTATATAACTTTGGATTAATTTAATTATTAATCTCTTAATTTCCATAAACAATAAAATTTTATCAATATAACAATTGGACATATATATATATATATATATATACACACACACACACACACACACACACACACACACACACACACACACACATATTTAATTCATAAACCTCACATTATCTCGTAACATCATTTAAATAATAATTTATGCCCCTCTATAATCATTTAATTGTACAATTTTATTGTACCATTACATGTAATTTCTCTCATTCTTAATAAATTATTTTTAAACAATTTCTTTACTCTTTAATTACTTTAATTCCACACAATTTATCATGATCTCTGCACAGATTTAATTTACCAATTAAATCTCTTCACATACTTTAAATCACATAAAATAATAAATAGTTTAAACAACTTTGATAATTTTGTTAATTAAATTCTTATTTAATTTTATTAAGGAAATCCCGAAAATTCGGGTCCTCACATTCTTTCCCCCTTAACAAGATTCCGTCATCGAAATCATAATTACCGTAATAATCATACGTATTTTATTTATAGCAACTTGCTATACCTTTATCTTGATGAATAACAACTAAATCCATAATAATCATATTTTATCTCTTTAATATCCATAACTTACACGAATAACTCCAATAAAAATCATAACTGTCAGAATATTAAATAGTTTCTCAACATTACATTTCATAATTAAAATTTTTATTAATAACACTTTAACTTATTTCTTGATGTACTTATCAGGATAGTTTCTCATTCTCTATAATCCTTATTTGGAATTACTCTAAAAATCCTGGGGTATCACATTCACCCCTCCTTCAAAAATTTTGTCCTCAAAATTTCTTTGTACTCATATCTCAGTCATTTTCAACATACATATTTACTTTGCATTTATCCAACATATCTTTCTTTCCTTCCTTTATTGTGGCCATTGCACATTGCAATTTTCTAATTCATCACATTTCATAATCTCTTTGCTTCACATCCTTTACTTTCATATCGCTCACAATTAGAAAATGCTACCCCATCCTACCATCGAATCTGAAAGTAATATGCCCTCAAGCCAATCACATTTGATGTGATAAGCATATACTTTGTAATATTGTTCATTTATTAATAAAAGTATCAAGGCATTTATTTATTCATGATTAATTACTTGAATTAATCAAATGGATAAACCCATAGTTTTCGAGCAATGCTTTTAGAACCATGATGAAGATCATGCTAATGAGATCTAAATTCAAGATAGCTCAAAACTAAAATTGTTCCTAATTGTTGGATCACTAAAAAGGGGATTAGTAGATCCGGATAGATTGGTACATACTATGCTTGCTCTTATGAAGAGGATGATTGATCTCATAATCATTTGTGTAGAGACACTAAAGCAAGTATGTAGGTGCTTATTAGAGAATAAGTTCACTGAACGTGACTCGCTCAAGAAACACCTAATGGAGTTTTATTCGTCTGTCAATAGGAGTTTCTTATGTGATAGTCGTACAAGTGATCCTTAGACTTGAGATCATCTTAGTATCTTGTGTGTACTAAGTTATACTTTGACATATTCCTTAAGACATATTGGTATATCAAAGGATGTGATTGGGTATAATAAGGTACATATGGAGATAGATGAATGATCAACAAAGGATTTACCACTTCCAGTAAAGGGAGAGAATGTCCTATGCGATTCAATAAGTGACAACTCAGAAATCCCTGGCCAGGGTTGAATGGAATTAGAAAGAAGTTTCTAATTTACATTAACTAGAGTTGTGTATTTGTGAATTGAAATGCATATAATCAAATAAATAAGACTTGACAGAAATTCCGTGTCTTATATTTGATTGGGACATTGTATGGTAGAAGGATTGAATTGTACGGTAACTATTTGCTGAAAGGTTCTTTTACGATTAAATGTTGAAATCTATATTATCTGGAAAGTCGACTAATCGCTAAGGGGGCTTACCGTTATTGTGGAATAATTATTTATTCTGAATTAAAGAGTTAATTCGTAAGAAATAAATTAGAATTGTTCTAATTTATTTATTATACAACCGGTTTAATATGGAGAACCTAAAGGGTCACACCGCAAAAGAGTAATATTTATTTTAGAAGTGGATGGCATAATTGTAATAATAAATTAAGTATATTTAATTTATACTATGGTGATAGAATAAATTAAATAGCTTAATATTTATAATTCAGTATTTTAGAAATACTAATTATAAATTAATAAGAGGAATCTTATTATTATTATTATTACTAGTATTATTATTTAGTTCCTAAATGGTTTAGGAATTAATTAATAAGTAATAATATTATTATTAAATAATTAAGTTCCTAAATAGTTTAGGAATTATAATTATAATAATTAATTAAGTTACTAAATGGTTTAGTAATTAATTAATAAGTAATAATATTATTATTAAATAATTAAGTTTCTAAATAGTTTACGGAATTATAATTATAATAATTAATTAAGTTACTAAATGGTTTAGTAATTAATTAATAAGAAGTACTCTCATTATTAAATAATTAAGTTCCTAAATGGTTTAGGAATTGTAATTAATTAATTTAGTTCCTAATTAAATTGAGAATTAAATTAAAACCCTAATCCTAAATAGTTTAGGAGGGTTAACTAGATCTATAAATAAGAGGAGTCTTATCATAGATCGAGGTTACACACTCTATCATTAAGAGAGAGAGAGAGTACTCCATAATTCTCTAGATCTAAGAGTTAGAGAGAGAGAGAGAGAGAAAATTAGGGCTAGCCACCCATAGTTTGGAGAAACCAAGATCCACTTCTTTAATTCATAGATCTCTTGGTGGATCACCTCTAGAGGCTCAACACTTGGGGAGCTAACATTGATCCGTGGAATCTAATCGGTGAATTTGAAGAAGAATGTGAAGGATCAAAAGGGAGATGAACTTGTACCCGTGGAAGCTTAGTTCTACAAAGGTATAAATTCTTTTATCCTTCCTTAATTAATAATAGTCGCATAAGAAAGATCCGGGTTATTGGGTTGTACAAAAATTTTAAAATCCGATTTTCTTGCTTCCGTTGCGTTTATATAATTTGATTATATGTATGCCATAATTTTTGCAAACCAACAATGGCATCAAGAGCCAAACTTATGCGAATTATTAATTATTTTAATTTCATATGTGTATGGGTATGTGTTTAGAATAATTTATTGGGCATAATTTGTTGTATAAAATTATTATTATTTTTTAAAGGTTTCGGGTTATATATATTTTATTACCGAATTCGGTATTAAAAGCCGAAACCATGAAGCTTGCGATTTTCGGAAAATGAAAAAGTTGTTCCGGTTTTGGAAGTAGCAGCCTGTTTTGCATTATATATTATTAATCCATGATTCATGGATTTTGTAATTAAACCAAGCCTCACGTTTTTTTTTATAGGAAAAAGCAACACTGCCGTATTATATATATATATATATATATGTGCGCCTTTCATTTAGGGACAAGCTTTTAGAAACCAAAGTCACCGAAAAAGTCGCCTGCTGCTGTTTGATTACCGAAATTCAATATATATATATATATATATATATATATATATATATATATATATATATATATATATGTTACTACAGTAACCGTGAATCCTAGTTAACTAATTTGGTTAATATATATAATGTATATATTAGTACTGTAGCCGAATGTTAGTATTGCCAATTCGACAGTTTTGAATAATTAAAAATAAAGAGTTATTTTTAATGATTTTATAATTAAAAATAAAGAGTTTATTTTGGGTAATTTTAAAATGAGAAAAATAAATAGTTTATTTTTTGGATGATTTTATAATTAAAATAAATAGTTTATTTTAAATATGAAATTGGATTTCATACAACTTTAAATTGCCCATTAAATGATACAAATACATGTATGAAATGATTTATTTAATTCATGAGATGAATATTATTTATTAATATATATGTTGATATATATGATAATAAATGGGATTGATTATGGACTATTGACCAATGTGATTGGATTTAATTTTAATTAAATGCATGAATGAATGGGTTTTAATAAATGGGGTTTTCGTACCTCGTCTTTCTAATTTTTCTTATGTATAATTCTATCTCCCTCCTATGTACTTCCCCTTGACTGTTGATTAAGGTTTTTATTTATTGTAAATAATTTGTAATAGGATTAGTTAGAATTATTTTGAAGAATTGAAGTAAAGAAGCAAGGAGCGCATGAAGACCCGTTTGTAATGGAGCCCGAATTTAAATGTAATAGTTACATTTAATTTAATTTATTCTTGCACCTTAGGTTTGACCAATTGGTTTATTTGGTGGCTCGAATAAACCAAACTAGAATAAAAGTCCAAAATCAATCCAAGTAGAATATAGTATTCTATATGTGCATGCTTATTTATATATATTATATATTATCAAACATGCTTCGCATGTTAATTAATATGACGCGTATTTTATATATATATGTGCATGTGCGCTAAACAAGATGAGACAATTAATATTAATAAACCCCTCGTGATGTAGAATAAATATTATTTATAAAATGAATTAAAATGTTTAATTCATGAATTAAAGGAGTTTAATTCAATTAAATAAAATTAGAATTGTTCTAATTTATTTATTCTACTACTCATAATATTAAGTTGTAACGTTCAAAGATATTTATTAAAAATATCGAACGTCGCCTTCTAGCATGGTAAAACGATAGAGTATCAAATAATCATTATAAGTTTGTTGTGTCACACAAGGCTTATATTAATTTTTTGAGATGTTGTTTTATCACATTTGATGTTTATAAAAAGAATTGAACATTACTGTTTTGTTGTGTCACACAAGGACGGTCTTTTTCTCTTCTAATATAAGAAAATGCTATGTTGGACTTAACTTGGATAATTTTGATTTGGATGTGTCACACATGATCATAATAATCTAAGAGGCAAAATAAAAGGAGTTACATGTTAATGTAATTGACAAGAGTTGTCTACCTATTTATTTATATATCGTTTGTTGTGTCACACAAGGCTATATACATTTGAAATAGGATCCTTATTCTCACTAGCAAATCTTTAACTAGATTTGCCGAACTATAAGAGGAGGGTAATATAGTTTGATGAAAATAGTGGGAGACACCATTTTAAATAAAGACCTAATTTATTTTGGTAATTAATAAAACGAATGCATGTTAATGTTGTTATTAATTCACTTAAAGAATATTGTTATGTTTAATTCACTAACACTGCATAGCATAATGTATGCTAATAATTAATCGAATCGAATTGTTCGGATTGATTAAAAAAAATTGAGAATAGTTCTCAATGCTGAAAAGCTAGCAAATGTCTTTAATTTGTCTATTCCTACAAACGTTGTAGACTAAACCTCTGAGGAAGAGATTGCTATTTTAAATGGCAATATGATGCAAAGGTGGCTCAATGCATCATGCTCGCATCCATAAGTATCGAGTTACAGCGTCAACACAAGAAAATGGATGCACCATATTGCTGCACATTCAATAGTTGTATGGTGAGCAAAGTAGGTCAACTAGATATAAGATATCTAAGGAGCTCTTCCGATCTATAATAATCAATGGCACTATAGTAAAAGACACATGTCCTAAAGATGATCAATTGGATTGATCAATTAGGACAACAGGTTTTGTCAAGGATGGAGAGTTGAGTCAAGATTCGATCTTGCAGTCATTCACTGACTCTTATTCACAAGATGTTGTGAACTTCAAACATTATTAAGCTAGAAGTCATTTAACTGATTTGCTTAAATATGTTGAAGACTTTTGAGAGTCATTTTCCTTCCTAGAAAAACAAAGTCTTACTCGTAGATGAATCTTCTAAGCGGAGGAAGATGACCAAAGGTATTTCTGAGGAGTCAGAAAGAGTAGAAGGCAAAAGAAAGGCTAAACAAAGGACATAAATAAAAGTGATCCCGAGGGCAAATGAGTTTGCTTTCATTGCGGTAAGCTGGGACACTGGAAGAACAACTACAAGAGAGTTGTAGTAGTTAAGTAGAATAAGTTTAGTGAAACTTCAACTACAGATATAGATTTGTTCATAATCAAATAGAACTTTCTATAAGTCAAGTTTCTAGTTAGGTATAAGATACCGGATGGTGGTCTTACATATGTGATAAACACGTAATTTTGTATTTTTTATATTCCCATTTTTATTATTTTATTTGTTTATTTTATTTAATTAATTAGTTTTATTTTGTTTTGCAGGAAATAAAGAAATAAATAAAGTTGAGCTGAAAAAGGATTCTAAAAGCTTCCAAGTTGATTTCTATTTGGACTCCAATATTACCATGTAGAAGTTGAAATCAAGAAGGAAAGAAGAGTCCAAGCTATTTCAAATTAGATTAGGGTTTAGTTTATTTTCTCTATAAATAAGAGTATTATTTTAGAGAGTAGGGGAGGTCATAGTTTATTTTCTTTTTCTCTTTTTCTAGTTCCGCAGCTTCGGTAGGAGGCGGGAAATATTATTCTCACTTTTGTTCCAGTAGCTTTGCATGGATTTTGTGTCAGGGAGTTATTCATTCATTGCAAAAGTCTTTATTAGTTTAATTAAAGTTTCTTTTTAATTCTTGTTCTATTTGTTTTAATTTATTCCATGCAATTTATATTAATAGTTTTAGTTTTGTTTTCTTTTATTATGAATTTTATGTCTAGCTAAATTTTAATATCTAGGATGAAGATGAAATTAAATATTACATATTATATTCTTTTCGTTCCGATATTAATGTTTAATTGTTTATTTCTTCAAAATTACCTTCGTGCATAATTCGTTTTGGTTCTAAATTAATTATGAGATTTTGATAGGTTATTGTTAAGATATGAGTTTTTCATAATTCATGCTTGCTCAATGAAGTTTTGATGAGTTATAGTTAATCCTTAAATTTTCATAATCTATGCTTGCCCATATTAATTATATGAATCATTATTTTTAAGGGAAGGAAAAATAATTAGAAATTAATTAAGGAAAGGAAGAATTTAATTATTATGTTAGTATTTAATGGATTCGGATTCCTAGGTAGTTTTTCTCATTAATAGTTTTTGTTATTAATTTAATTTTGCATTAGTTAGTTAATTAATCATCTTCACAATTTTTATTCCTAATTTGCCTGAAATTTAAATTAAGGATACATTGGAAATTAACTAGTCTCTGTGGTTCGACCTGTATTTGCCCGTTCTTCAATTTGATACTGTGCACTTGCAGTTACTAGTTTTTATCACATCAAGTTTTTGGCGCCGTTGCCGGGGACTAGATTTAATTTTTTATTCCTTAATTTTTATTTCTTCGAATTAGTTTTTACCACTAATATTTTTTATTTTTATTTTTCAGGATTATCGAAGCGGATCGAAGGAGCAAAAACATAGATATTTTGTTGCTGCGCTTTCTTGGTACTTCGTATTTTCATATTTTTTCTTATTTTTTTTATATAAAATAAAAAAAATATAAAAAAAAAAAAAAAAAAAAACAAAAAAACAAAAAAAAAACAAAAAAAAATTAGTAGTTTAGTTTATTATTTTTAGTTTAAAAACTAATTGCCGCATTCATACATTCACTCACGTAGAGCACATCTTGCTTAGGTTTTTATTTTTTTTAATTATTTTATTTTTGTTAAATATAAACTGTGGTGATTGCTGGAGGATTGAGGTGCGTCAAATTTCTCATCCTTTTATAATTCACATAGTTATAGGACATTTTATTTGTTTACAGTTTTTATTTTACTTGTTTATTCTTATTTTTAATTTGACTTTAAGGGCACAAACCATAACAAGATAAGGTGGGGATTTCATCACCCTTCCTTGGCCCACAAACAACATAACTTTGCATAACCGACTTAATAAAATCAAGTAGACGTTGGCCCCTAAGACTCTCGAGCTCAATTAGGACAAGAAATTCTGAGAGGAGTCTGAATTCCTAATTAATCATATTACTGGTGTCTAGGCAAGTGGTTCAAAAGGTAAACGCCTAAAGGACGCGCGGTTACTTAATTAGTCACCGTACCCACGGAGAGACTCCCGCCTTTCTTACACTTACCTGGCTAGCGGTGTGATTAATTTTGAATTTGGTGGACCTTAAAGAATAACTTGGAACAGTTAGGAGCTGTCTAGATTTTATTTAGGTTGACCTTAGAAGTAGTTTTTATTTTATTTTATTTTTCTTATTCATCTTTGTGTGCTTATTTGTTTATGTGCTTATCTGCTAAGTAGTATATGCAAAAAGTGTGGGTTCGGGATAAAACATCTCGGCTAGTGAGAAGAATTGATTTTTCAGATTTCACTTTAAAAGACATCACTCCTATTTTAAAAATGGAAGAAACACAAATCATTTCTTTAAGGGACCGATGCTATCCTTCTCGCTCTGCCCAACCTTCATGCATCGGTCTACCACCAGTAACTTGTAATAATTTTGAACTTAAACCGCATTTTATAAATATGTTACCTAAGTTCACTGGGGTAGAAGATCCATATTTATTCATTCGGGAATTTGAGGAAGTTTGTGCTTTAATGCAAATTCAACAATTGTCTGAAGACTCGATTAGGCTAAGATTTATCACATTTGCTTTAAAAGATAATGCTAAAAAGTGGTTATATAGCCTAGCGAATAATTCCATAACAACCTGGAAGGGATTTGTTGTTACATTTCTAAATAAATATTTTCCAAATAACAAAACTTCCGAGTTTAGGACTGCAATTCATCAATTTTACCAACTTGAAAACGAGTCGTTTTGGAAATATTTTGATAGATTCAAAAATTTGTTATCCCAGTGTCCACACCATGGAATTGAAAAATGGAGATTGTGTCAAATTGCCTACGAAGGTTTAGATTTTCCCACTAAAACGATGTTAGAGTCAATGTGTCAAGGGGATTTTCTAAAAAATGATGAGGAAAGGGCTTGGGAGTTTTTAGAAGACTTAGCAGAAAAAACCATGCAATGGGAAACCACCCGAAAGACCGATAAATCTAGCTCATTTAAGGGTGTTCATACAATTGACAATTCAATTGCTACCGAAGCTAAGTTGGCGAGTGTACTTAAAAGACTTGAAGCTTTAGAAACGAGGGATACATCACAAGTAAACCAACTTGAAGATTTTAATCAAGTCAATACAATATCTCAAAGACCTAGGAATGACCCGTTTGCACCCACTTATAATTATAATCCAGGTTGGAGAAATCATCCTAATTTTGCATGGAACCAAGGACCCTACCCAAATAACTCTTCAAATCAGGTCAACCAGTCTCTAAATCAAAATTTTCAACCCTATCAAAAGCCGAATCCTGGTCCGTACCAAAATTCAAATTCAACAACTCAATGTCCACCAGGTTTCCCTAATGAAAGTGAAAAGAGACTTAGCAATTTAGAGAAAAGTATGGAATCTTTAATGAAATCTCAGGAAACTTTAATGAACTCTCAAACAAATTTCATGCAAAATAGTAACCAAGCCATATCTCGGTTAGAGTTTCAAATGAGTCAATTGGCCACTATAGTTAGTGAAAGAGAGAAGGGTAAGTTTCCTAGCCAGCCCGAGACCAATCCAAAATTTTCAGTCCCTAATCCACTTGAAAACAACCAAAACCAAGTCAATCATGTGAATTCTATAATCTCTTTAAGGTCCGGAAATCATTTTAACAATAATGCTGGTATTGATAATGAAGAAGAGAAAAATTTAATTGATGAATCTAATAATCCATCTTCAAAATCAGCCCAGCCTGAAAAGCCCACAAACTCTGAGTCAGTAGGCCCATCTACTAAGGAATTGTCAAAGAATGATCAAATTGCATCTTCTGAGTCAAATGAAAAAGTCTTTAAACCAAAAGCCCCATTCCCCCAAAGACTAATTTCAAACAAGCAGTCAGCTCAGTTAGACAAAATTCTAGAAGTGTTCAAACAAGTGAAAATTAATATTCCTCTTCTAGATGCTATTCAACAAATTCCCTCATATGCTAAATGTCTAAAAGATTTGTGCACACACAAAAGAACCACTCATGTTCCTAAGAAAGCTTTTCTAACTGCCCATGTTAGTTCTATCCTGTCATGCCAAGTCCCTGTGAAGTATAAAGACCCCGGTTGTCCTACTATTTCATGTATCATAGGTGACACTTTAATTGAAAAAGCTTTGCTTGATTTAGGAGCGAGTGTTAACCTTCTACCATTTTCTGTGTACCAAACCTTGGGCTTAGGGGAGTTGAAAAAGACAAGAGTCACACTCCAGCTAGCTGACCGTTCCATCAAAGTGCCAAAGGGAATAGTTGAAGATGTACTCATTAAGATTGGCGATTTTGTGTTCCCTGTCGATTTTGTTGTTCTTGAAACTCAACCTGTTGCCAATCCCAACGGTCAAATTCCTGTCATTTTAGGTAGACCATTTCTAGCAACTTCTAATGCGTTAATCAATTGTAGAAATGGACTAATGAAATTAACATTTGGGAACATGACAATTGACTTACATGTGTTTAATGTGGGAAAGGAACCTAGTGATTTTTCTGACCAACCCATGAAAGTAAACATGATCCAAGAGTTGTCTATGACCCAAGAAATGCATGAAAATAAACTTATGGTTTTGGATGATCCAATAGACTTTTTCTTAAATCACCTTAATCAAAATTGGGATGAGTCTGAATATTTAGATAAGGTCAATGAGTTGTTAATGTCTACTACACATGAGTCAATAAAATTTGAAGGCGAAAATGAACCAATCGTTTCATGTTTTGAAAATGTAAGTGAGAATTTTCTTGAGGTCGATTCTAAGTATAACTGTGATGAAAATTTTGATTATTTTCAATTTTTTAGACCACCTGAAAATCATGAAAAATTGACACACACTTGCATTTTTGCATCACTCTTTTACTATCATATGCATTTTAGGATTTATGAAATTTGTAGATATGTGCATTTGTTTTCTTTCTCACCACATTTTCTTGCAGCATTATACCCCACCATACGAGGTACAATTCTTCTATTTCTTTGTTCTCTATTATTCATTTGCATACATTGAGGACAATGCATGATTTAGGTATGGGGGGGAATTTAACATTTTTATTTATGTATTTTATTTTATTTTTTAGGAAACTAATTCTTTTTACATTAAACAAAAATGAAATTTGTTTGACTTTTTATGAATTGGATTAATTCTAATAAGTGTCTGTGGAGTAAATTTTTTGAGTAGGATTAAAAGATTTAGAATGCTTGAACCTTTGATATAATACAAAGTCCTAGTTTGAAATGCCATCTTGAATAAAATTATAATTCATATGCATTTTTGCACTTCACGTTCGCACTAATTCTTAGTTGTGGGATATAAACTATGAGTCATGTAATTTCAAGAAAAAAATTAGAAGAAAAAAAATAATATTGCAACGAGATGGAGCGTAAAACGCACTCGGTGTAAAAAAAAAAAAAATAGGAAAAAGAATCAACGAGATGGAGCGTAAAACGCACTCGTTGTAAGAAAAAGAAAAAAAGAGTTAAAAAATAAAAAATATTGATTCAATATCCATTGAATAAAAGAAAATTCAAACTGAAAAGTATAATGGATATAAGTAATTTGACTAGTCTGATTTTTGTGGCCTTTGTTACTCGAGTTAGTAAACCCTTAGGGGTGTCTTTACACCTAGTGCCCTAAAGCCAACTGGTTTGGGAGTCATTGGTCAAACGCTCGTTAAATGGGTAACTCTGAAAAGCCTAAGAAAAATAGACATTGCACAAGTCAAGAATAAAAAAATAGAAAAAGAAAAATTTGAGTTTCCTTGATTTCACGGTAAAAGTCCCTACTAAGAGTTACATCACATACACATACATGCATCACATGGAATTAATTTTATGAAGGATGGTATTTAGAATGAAGATGGAAGATTTTTGATAAGGTGAAAGTGTGATTTTGAATTTGATCTTATTTATGTGTAATGCCCATGTATACTTAAAAGTTTTCTTTCGATTTCATAATTGATTCAACTCAAAAAGATTTTTATTTTTTGAATTTTGTGGGTATATTCACTGCAAACCCTCACGAGACACAACTCGTCCACTTGGGTTAACCTTGGGGTTTAAAGGCTTATTGCACATGCTAAGTGCAATCGTGTTTCCTACGAAAATGGGGTAGTTTAGATTTTATTTTGATTTTGTTTCCTTTTTGTTTTTGTTTCACTCGAGGACGAGTAAAAGCTAGGTATGGGGGTATTTGATAAACACGTAATTTTGTATTTTTTATATTCCCATTTTTATTATTTTATTTGTTTATTTTATTTAATTAATTAGTTTTATTTTGTTTTGCAGGAAATAAAGAAATAAATAAAGTTGAGCTGAAAAAGGATTCTAAAAGCTTCCAAGTTGATTTCTATTTGGACTCCAATATTACCATGTAGAAGTTGAAATCAAGAAGGAAAGAAGAGTCCAAGCTATTTCAAATTAGATTAGGGTTTAGTTTATTTTCTCTATAAATAAGAGTATTATTTTAGAGAGTAGGGGAGGTCATAGTTTATTTTCTTTTTCTCTTTTTCTAGTTCCGCAGCTTCGGTAGGAGGCGGGAAATATTATTCTCACTTTTGTTCCAGTAGCTTTGCATGGATTTTGTGTCAGGGAGTTATTCATTCATTGCAAAAGTCTTTATTAGTTTAATTAAAGTTTCTTTTTAATTCTTGTTCTATTTGTTTTAATTTATTCCATGCAATTTATATTAATAGTTTTAGTTTTGTTTTCTTTTATTATGAATTTTATGTCTAGCTAAATTTTAATATCTAGGATGAAGATGAAATTAAATATTACATATTATATTCTTTCCGTTCCGATATTAATGTTTAATTGTTTATTTCTTCAAAATTACCTTCGTGCATAATTCGTTTTGGTTCTAAATTAATTATGAGATTTTGATAGGTTATTGTTAAGATATGAGTTTTTCATAATTCATGCTTGCTCAATGAAGTTTTGATGAGTTATAGTTAATCCTTAAATTTTCATAATCTATGCTTGCCCATATTAATTATATGAATCATTATTTTTAAGGGAAGGAAAAATAATTAGAAATTAATTAAGGAAAGGAAGAATTTAATTATTATGTTAGTATTTAATGGATTCGGATTCCTAGGTAGTTTTTCTCATTAATAGTTTTTGTTATTAATTTAATTTTGCATTAGTTAGTTAATTAATCATCTTCACAATTTTTATTCCTAATTTGCCTGAAATTTAAATTAAGGATACATTGGAAATTAACTAGTCTCTGTGGTTCGACCTGTATTTGCCCGTTCTTCAATTTGATACTGTGCACTTGCAGTTACTAGTTTTTATCACATCAATATGCAAGTAGTTGCAGAGACTAAGCAGAAGTAGAAAGCTAAATAAATGATAAGTAATCATGTGCTGGGGAATGAAGTAAAGGTTGTTGCATTAGCCATTGAACTTATAATTTAGCACTGCCTACGGGCAAGCCTATTAAGTTAGTAAGTTGTTACTATATTCCAGTTCTTAGAAACATTATTTCAGTTCCATGTGATGACAAGGAATGTTTTTTTTGACATTATAATAATCAACAATCGTTGTTCTGTTTATAATGATAATGTTTTATTTAGAACTGGTTGATTACTTAATAGATTTTGTATACTTGACTGATATGAAAAATATTTCAAATTGAACAAACTAAAAGCAAATAGATGATATGAATCATACCTTCATGCAATACTGTTAACTCAGTCATGCTAATGAAACAAGACTAAAACAAGTTGTATAAAGATAGGCTTTTAGAGCTTTTGATTATGAATCAAATACAACTTGTGAATCTTGTATCATGGATAATATGACTAAATATCCATTTAGTGGACATGGAGAGCGAGTTACGGAGTTGTTAGAGATGGTATACACAGTGGTGTGTGGGACCTATGACAACAAATGCAAGAGGAAGGCATTCATTCATTACTTTCACTAATGATTCTAGATTTTGATATATGTATTTAATGAAATATAAATCCAAATCGTTTGAAACGTTCAAAGAATTTAAAAGTGAAGTATATAAACTAAATGCCAAAAGTATTAAAGTTCTTCGATTAGATCGAGAAGGGAATACTTAAAACAATAAGTTTCTAGATCATCTCAAGCGAAATGGTATTCTCACAATGGACATGGTGATGATCCATAATGAGTATTACCGATCTTCCAGTATCCTTCTAGGGTTATGCTCTAGAAACGATCGCATATCTACTAAATAAGATACCTTCAAATTCCGTCCCTAAGACTTCATATGAGTCATGATAGGGAGGAAACCAAGTCTTAAGCATGTTAAGATTTGAATTGTTCAGCTTATGTCAAAAGGTTTGACAAAGATAAGCTAGGGACATGTTCTGATAAGTGTAAACTTGTGGGATATCCTAAAGAAAGTTTAGGGTATCACTTCTATAATCCGACTAACTAAAAGGTGTTTGTTTGAAACACGTTGCCTTATAGGAAAATGATTTTTTCCTTAAAGGGTTAGTGGGAGTAAAATAGATCTTGAAGAAGTTCAAGAACCACAAAACACTACAGATAAAATGAAGGAATCTGTACAAGTAGATAAACCTATTGTACCACAACCAAGTCGTAAATCTGGTTTAGTACCGAAGATACCTGAATGGTATGGATTCATCATAGATGATGATGATAAGGTACGCATCATAGTGGATGATGATCCAGATATATACGATGAGGTATGAGTGTTAGATACTCAAGAGAAATGACTGATGACCATAAAATCCGAAATGGGTCTTTGGAGAAAGACTAAAGCAGATGGCTAGGTGGAGACCTATAAGACCTAATTAGTGGTAAAAGGATTTCAAACAAGGTCAATGAGTTGACTAAGATGAAATTTTTCACTAGTGAAAATGCATATATCCATTCGGATTTTACTTGCAGTAAAAGCTTACTATACAAAAGGATGTATGTATGATACAACCAAAAGAATTTGTCTCCATATAGATGGAGCAAATCAAGTATGTAAGTTACCACGATCCAATTATGAATTGAAGCAAGTTTCTCGAAGATGGAACATCCGTTTTGATGAGACAATCAAAAGAGTTTGATTTTATCAAAGACAAGGATGAACCAAGTATGTACAAAGGTTAGTGAGAGCACTGTGACATTCCTAGTATTATATGTTGATATAATATCAATAAGGAATGACATACCGATGCTACAATCAGTAAAGATGTGGTTGTGTAAAACTTCTCCATTAAGAACTTGGGAGAATCGTCCTAACATTCTATTTAGGATAAAGGTCTATAGAGATAGATCATAAAGGATGCTTGGCTTAACCCAAGGGACGTACATTGATTCGTTGAAATGTACTAGACTTGATATTGCCTATGTATAATAAGCATATATCAGTTCAATTTTGGAGAAGAATATTAGAAAAGAGTTTCTAATGATGGGTCTGATATAAAAAACTAGAGGATTTAACAAACTCAAGTTTCTTCAGACTAACCAAGATAACAACATATCCGTTTCAGGTAATATGATTACCATGAACGGTGCTGCAGTGAGTTGGAAAAGTTCTAAACAGCAAAGAGTTGCTGATTTAGTGACAAAGACATAGTAAATAACTATAAGTGAAGCTGCAAAGGTGATTGTTTGGTTAAACAAGTTCATTACAGAACTTATAATGGTTCCTAACATTAAAGTAGTTTAATTCGCCAAGGAACCTAGGTCTCATCTGAAATCCAAACATGTGTTGCGGGACTTTTATATGATTAGATGAATCATTGAAAAGGAGACGACACCATAAAGATGGTAGACTCTTAGAATAGCATTACAGATCCATTAACTAAAGCATTTACTAAGCAATTTGTACGCCACTTAGAGAAGAATGGTATGGGGATACCAAAGGGCGATTGACTTTAGTGCAAGTGGGAGATTGAAAGTAATATGCCCTCAAGCCAATCACATTTGATGTGATAAACATATACTTTGTAATCTTGTTCATTTATTAATAAAAGTATCAAGGCATTTATTTATTCATGATTAATTACTTGAATTAATCAAATGGATAAACCCATAGTTTTCGAGCAATGCTTTTAGAACCATGATGAGGATCATGCTAATGAGATCTAAATTCAAGATAGCTCAAAACTAAAATTGTTCCTAATCGTTGGATCACTAAAAAGGGGATTAGTAGATCCGGATAGATTGGTACATACTATGCTTGCTCTTATGAAGAGGATGATTGATCTCATAATCATTTGTGTAGAGACACTAAAGCAAGTATGTAAGTGCTTATTAGAGAATAAGTTCACTGAACGTGGCTCGCTCAAGAAACACCTAATGGAGTTTTACTCGTCTGTCAATAGGAGTTTCTTATGTGATAGTCGTACAAGTGATCCTTAGACTTGAGATCATCTTAGTATCTTGTGTGTACTAAGTTATACTTTGACATATTCCTTAAGACCTATTGGTATATCAAAGGATGTGATTGGGTATAATAAGGTACATATGGAGATAGATGAATGATCAACAAAGGATCTACCACTTTCAGTAAAGGGAGAGAATGTCCTATACGATTCAATAAGTGACAACTCAGAAATCCCTGGCCAGGGTTGAATGGAATTAGAAAGGATTTTCTAATTTACATTAACTAGAGTTGTGTATTTGTGAATTGAAATGCATATAATCAAATAAATAAGACTTGACAGAAATTCCGTGTCTTATATTTGATTGGGACATTGTATGGTAGAAGGATTGAATTGTACGGTAACTATTTGCTGAAAGGTTCTTTTACGATTAAATGTTGAAATCTATATTATCTGGAAAGTCGACTAATCGCTAAGGGGGCTTACCGTTATTGTGGAATAATTATTTATTCTGAATTAAAGAGTTAATTCGTAATAAATAAATTAGAATTGTTCTAATTTATTTATTATACAACCGGTTTAATATGGAGAACCTAAAGGGTCACACCGCAAAAGAGTAATATTTATTTTAGAAGTGGATGGCATAATTGTAATAATAAATTAAGTATATTTAATTTATACTATGGTGATAGAATAAATTAAATAGCTTAATATTTATAATTCAGTATTTTAGAAATACTAATTATAAATTAATAAGAGGAATCTTATTATTATTATTATTACTAGTATTATTATTTAGTTCCTAAATGGTTTAGGAATTAATTAATAAGTAATAATATTATTATTAAATAATTAAGTTCCTAAATAGTTTAGGAATTATAATTATAATAATTAATTAAGTTACTAAATGGTTTAGTAATTAATTAATAAGTAATAATATTATTATTAAATAATTAAGTTCCTAAATAGTTTACGGAATTATAATTATAATAATTAATTAAGTTACTAAATGGTTTAGTAATTAATTAATAAGAAGTACTCTCATTATTAAATAATTAAATTCCTAAATGGTTTAGGAATTGTAATTAATTAATTTAGTTCCTAATTAAATTGGGAATTAAATTAAAACCCTAATCCTAAATAGTTTAGGAGGGTTAACTAGATCTATAAATAAGAGGAGTCTTATCATAGATCGAGGTTACACACTCTATCATTAAGAGAGAGAGAGTACTCCATAATTCTCTAGATCTAAGAGTTAGAGAGAGAGAGAGAGAAAATTAGGGCTAGCCACCCATGGTTTGGAGAAACCAAGATCCACTTCTTTAATTCATAGATCTCTTGGTGGATCACCTCTAGAGGCTCAACACTTGGGGAGCTAACATTGATCCGTGGAATCTAATCGGTGAATTTGAAGAAGAACGTGAAGGATCAAAAGGGAGATGAACTTGTACCCGTGGAAGCTTGGTTCTACAAAGGTATAAATTCTTTTATCCTTCCTTAATTAATAATAGTCGCATAAGAAAGATCCGGGTTATTGGTTTATACAAAAATTTTAAAATCCGATTTTCTTGCTTCCGTTGCGCTTATATAATTTGATTATATGTATGCCATAATTTTTGCAAACCAACAGAATCTTCATGAGATTAGAGGAATTTAAAATTTTTGTTTTGGAAAAACTTTCATAATATGCTGAGTGAACACATATCCCGGTTTAACAGTACTTCGCTCCCCGAGTATTTTATACTGCAAACCCTGACAGTGGATCAGTCTGTCATTAAAGTGATGTATATTTAATTCGTAATTTGGCACGCCAGTAGAACAATCTGTAATGCCCGTGTTTCGATATGCCAGGTGACCATTCGATCAACCTGCAATACCCGTAATCTCTTTCTGTTTTCCCCTTTTTAGAGGGGTTGTTCATCTCAGCCTTATAATTCATAAAAGAGTAATTTTATTGGGTATAGCTTTCAAAGAACATGAATTTAATAAATATATTTCAAAATTTGTCTAGCTGAATCAAATAGCTTAGACTTGTATTTCTTCAATGCTTGTCTAGCCAGATCAATTAACATAGACTTATTTTTAACAATTTATAACCCGCAGAAATTGTTTTAAAACCTTCATTATGTCAAAACTTTTCAAAACGTCTAGCCGAGTCAAATGACATTGACTTATAGCTTTGACATACCTTCATAAATCAAAATCATTTATGACTTCATGTTACCGCATCATTTTGATAGTACATTGAGAATTTCGTCGTTAACAATTCCTACACCACACTTTATGGTGTTGAATCATCTTTTGACGTCAAAGTATCGCATCGTCTCAACAACACGTTGAGCATTCCGTTATTCATCTCATCTACACCGGGCTAAAAGGTGCATTGATGATTCTTTTGAAATATATTTTGATCTTAAAAAGAATTTTGTCTAGTCGAAACAAGTAGCATAAACACTTTTAAAATCGCTTAAAATTTATTTGTATTTTCCAAAGCACATTCGTGCTAAATTAGTTTGAGACCAAAAATTTTGAAGTCTAACAAAGCTAGAAGAGTGGGAATATCCTAAATTCCCTAACATTCTCCTTCTGCTTCTTCACTTAATTACCAAATTTATTGCTAGAACTATTATTATTTATCATACTAGAATTTCTAACTACTCCAACTTTTCTATACCCTCGTATAGTTCATCAAACTTGTGAGGATCCGAATTTGCAGGATTTTCTTAATAATATTAAATGAGAATTTAATTGATAAAATTTTCAAGGTTGTATAAATTAATTATTATTTTATGCAAATTAAGGATGTAAAAGGATTTAATTGGTAAATTAAATCCGTACAGAGATGATGACAAATTGTGATTAAATAAAAATAATTGAAGAATAAATAGATTGTTTAAAAACAATTTATGAAAAATAAGAGAAGTTTTAATGAAATGAATAATATTTAAAAATTATTGTGAAAGTACAGAAATTATGATTTTAAATGAGGTTATGTGATAATGTGAAATGCATTAATTAAATATGTATATATCTATATATATACATTTTTATATGTATGTGTGTTATGTTAAATTGATAATTAGAAATGTTATTAATTATGACAATTAAGGGATTAATAATTAAATTAATCCAAGTTTAAATGAAAAGATAATGAGAGAAGTTAATAAAATTGAAATTATTGAATTTAGGCTTAATTAGGAATTATGGAGGAAGTAGAAATTAATTAAGAAGAAATGTAATTATATAAATTATATAATAATAAATTATATAATTTATATAAGAAAATTAAAGTAATAAATGAAGGAACTTATAATTATATAAATTATATAAGGATAATTATATAATTTATATAAGTGGATTAAATTAATAAATGTATAATTATTGATTATGCAATTAAGGGATAATTATGGAGGAATTTAAGAAATTATTTAATAAAAGGAGAATGCAATTATATAAATTATATAATATTAAATTATATAATTTATATATAAAGGAATTAATATGAAATGTAAAGAAATGAAATTAAATGAGGAAAAAAAAAAGAATGTTTAATTCATAAAAAAAAATTATGGTTATGTATAATGGAATTATTATGACTTTTATGAAGAATAATATTTTAGAAACGAGAACATGTTAGTGTAACATGTTGTCCAAGTAACGAAGTGAAAAATTATGAAAAAATAATTTTTATAAGCTATATGAAATATTTGATGATTTTTGGAGGTATAAATTACCTCATATAACTACATGCATGTCATTATGCGTGTATAAAATTTTTCAAGTAAAGTAAGCAAAAGTGGTATTAATATTCTTTATAAATCAATTTATGATTTTTAATGAATTAAAATAAATATTTTATATATATTTTATAAAATATTTATTACACGCAATAATTATGAAATGTAATGAAATAATTAATTATGCATGTAAATTATCTGTTCAAGGCTAAGTCGGTGGATCAAAGGTCGGTGGAATTGATGGTGTTCAAAAATATGGTTAAGTGTTTTGGTTATAAAAAGGATAAAAGGAAGGAAAAAGAAAAAAAAAGAAAAAGAAAAAGAAACCAATAAAACAAAGCAAACAATATGCCTTCCCTCCTTCTGCACCGTAAACACCACCACCCACCGGAAACCACCATGGCCACCACAAGAAAATAATTGTTTGGAGCCAACAAGGGAAGAATTAGCTTCAAAGGGAGGTTCTTGGCTTAAGAAGGTATAAAAATAAATTTATTTGATTTATTTTTATATTTATGGTGGTAGAATAAATTTTGTAGAAAATTAGTGAATAATTAGAATAATTATTCTAAATAATTTTAAGATGCATTTCTATGAATTATATAATGTTTGGAGCAATTTTGTGGTGGAAATTCTGCAAAATTGATGTATTTTGTACTAATTATCTACCGCCGGAAGGAAATCTGGAAGAAGGAAGAAAAGAGATTCGCGCATTGCGCGGATGAAATCTGGCGGAACTGGACCAAAACGACGTCGTTTTGGAGCTGGGAGGAACGGGCCGCGCCATGCGCGGACGAATTTTCCAGAAGCAGAAGCTAAACGACGTCGTTTGGCTTCGACAGAGGGGGCTGCGCGCCATGTTTATCTGTTATGATATGTTAATTCTTGTTTCAAATGCATATAAATTATGTGTTATGTGGTCTGTGGATAACATGACAAAGATGTGTACTTTATACAATAATATGAATATATGTGGGATATAATACTTGAGTAGAAGCACATCACATGACGTATGACACACACATAGCATGCTATACTATGTGCTACGTGAAGCATGAAAGGTGCACACTGTTGAACTTGCTGAGCCGTTGTGGTCATTACTTGTATAATATAAACTTTTGTAGGTAAATAAACAAATTTCAGGAATATCGGATTATGTTAGAGATGGATTAATCTAAAAGGTTGTAAACGTAATTGTTATATTTTCAATATCGTATTCCAATTGGTGAAGTTTACATTGATGTGCTGTATGTACATATAAATTAGATCCAGATAGGACGAATAAAGTTATAATGTGAACTGTGATTGTTCAAGGTAGTTGTTACGATAGAGAATATTATATGTTTAATTATGAATTATGAAACAAAGAAAATTGTATGGATATGAACAATATTAAATTGTGAATGTTGAGCTTTATGGCACTGGTAAGAGAAAGAAAAAGTAAATGTTGCGATCCAGGGACTAGGATCGGGATATTAAGTTCTCAAATATCCAAAAACTTTAATATAATGACTGAGGGAAAAAAAATTATACCAAAATTTTTTGTAATTGATGACTGTCATGTTAATTAATGGGTTAAATAAGGTGATTACAGATTTATTAACGGACTGAAATTTGGACGTTAAGGAAATTAATGAATAATAAATACGAAATTTAAGACAATAAGGTGTGTTGAATTTCGGGGTCGTTACACAAATGAACCAACTTTTGTGCACTTGGGAGAAAGCTCTATTTATAGAAGATAGCTAAGCATGCTTATGTTCCACTAATTCACCAACATTAGTTGATTAGCTTAATTAATTAAGGGAACTAGATCCACTTTTTGAGAGAATTGATGTGCATTGGGGAGGGATTTAAGGATTTGTATTTTCTAGGAGAGTGCTTGGAGCATTGTGCAATTTAGCTAGGTATTTTTTCTCCCAATTCTCCAACACTTAACCTAAGTAAGGTTAACTTTCTACCATTTAAACCACACAATGGTTAACTCTTATCAATTCACCAGTACACAAAAATACTTAGGCTCCACTTTGGACTCTCTAATTAATTCAATTTGGGCTTTTCATTAAATTGTTTAGGCTCAATAATATTAATTGCCTTTGGGCTACCAACAACAATTAATTAGGCTCATAATTTATTCCAAATTAAATTACTAATTTAATTCATTTAGGGTTCCCAACAATTTATTCATTTGGGCTCATTTATTTCATTTGCTTGGGCTCAACATTAATTTCATTTGGGCTACATATATCTTTATTTAAATTACTAACACTTAAGTTAGTATTTATTTCTTTCTAGTAGTTTACATAGACCACTAGTTTAATTATCTTGGACTTATTTACCATCTACTAGCAAGTCATTTAAGGCTACTAGTTTAAATATTCTAAGTTATCACATTTGGGCTAATAATTAATTCTATTATTGGACTTCTCCATATTTATCTTGGGCCTCTAATTAATTTAGGTTGGGCCACTAACACAATTACAACAATTTGGCCCTAAACATTTAATGAATTAAGGTTTGGGTCAATTAATCAAATTCTATTCCAAGTGTAAGTTTGTTATTACACCTCATCAACAAATGATAAAATGGTTCCTAGGTGATTATTAGGACATCAACGTTATTACAAAATATTCTTGGGCAAAATAGTCATCTTACAAGTCTTACTCTCATTAAATGTTTACGCTTGTTTACTATATTCATGTGACTTGCCATATATATTAATTTAACTTATCATAATCTTAATCTCTTTTTGAACTTTTATTTAATTTCTAATGCATGACTACTAGGTTGGGTTTAATTTAATTACCCACAAAATACCTAGCTCATTTCTTCCTAAATTATTATTTTTGGGTTCTCTTAAATTACAAATTAGTATTTAACTGAGTTTTAAAGGTATTATATTACCTTACTCTTAATATACCTCTAAGCATACATAATAATAAAATTATAGGTTTTAAAATTTAAAATTTTTTAATTACTCACATTTAAATCCTAACACATAAATTAAGGTAAAAAAATATTTATTCATTTTCTACACCTTTTACTTCTCCAAATCTAGATTTTAAACTTCAACATTTATTTCATCATCTAAGATCTTATTTAAAAGTATTGTCAAATATATGGGATATTACATATATATATGAGGAAAGAATCACCTTCCTATCATATATATAACGAATAACGTGACATAAGATTTCAACGATTATCAATATAGGAAGCTAAATGGTGGAAAAATTAAACACAATCCCCTGCTCATACTTGACCATAAAAGTCATTATAAGCTCATTCTAACATATCTTTCCAAAACACAACATTACCGAAACTTTAGATCTATGATAAAACTCATAGATTTATTACATTTTCAACCATACAAGTTGATTCCATTTGAAAACTCAAGCTTTATAATTAAGATTTTTACCAAAATATATCATAGTTTGAATCAAAATCTATATGAGCTCATCTAGACTCTATTTTTTTTCATTTCAAAATAGTTCATTTAAAAAACTTGTAGATCCTTAATAACCATCACTAGATCTATAAATCTTTTTAACCAAAACTAGGTTTTCTTATGAAAATTATTAGTCAACATTTAGGGTTTTAAAACAACCAATCTTATGTTTTTTTTGATCTTTTTGAATAAAAACATGTAATCTAACCATATGAACACATAGTTCCAACACATAACCATCTTTATGCTCCGGAACCACCATGTTCCACTATTAAAATACATAGATCTCCCACAAAAACCTAGATATAACAATAGTAAAAAGTTAAACTTAGAGTTTGAAGGAATTATAATACTTTTAACCTTCTAGAGCTTCTTTTTCTTCTTGAATGGATCTTTCATATGGTTTGATCATCTTCCTTATTCCTTGCTAGATCCAATAATGGCTAGATATTTCTTCCTCTCAAGCTTTTCTAAGTTTTTCTCTCTAGAACTCTCCATTCTTTCAACTTTAGTGAAGGCTAGCAAAATGACTAACAACCCACATATAGTTAATTAGTTCATAAACCTAGCAAGAAACAAGATTCACTTTTTAAAGAAAATGACCTTGCATCGGAGAGGATTTTAAGGGTTTATGTTATCTAGGAAACTTGGAGCTTTGAACCCAAAAAGGCCCCCCTCTATTGCCGGCAACTCCCTCTCTAATTCTCCCATTTTTTAATTTTCTTTTATTCCAATAATGCTCATATATACACTTATACATATATACACTAAGTCATGCATCAATTGGGCTACTATTTGGATCATAGAATTAATTCCTTTGGGCTCATTACTTCCATTGTTTGGGCTACACAATTTAATCCCAATTGGGCTACACATTGGACTTAAATATTAAATTTATTTGGGCTTGTCTACCCCATTCCCTTGGGCTTGCTACCACATTTAATTGGGCTCATAATTTATTTCAAGTTGGACTGCTTATTTAATTCATTTAGTTACCATACTTGGGCTATCATTTAAAATCTACTAATATGCCACTATGGCTACTAGTTTAATTTAATTTGAACTTAATTCAATAATTTCTTTGGAATAATTATATAATTCAATTAGATTTGTTATTTTAAATTGCCTACACAATTTAATTTTCTTAATTTAATCCACTAGTTAAATTTCTCAACCGCTTGGACTTCTCTTATTCTATCATTAGGGCTAGAATTTAAATTCTATTGGATCACATTGGCCATACATATAAGTATACCTCATTGTGCTAAATTGTTTAATATTGATTGGACTCTTGGTTAAAGCCAACTTAATTCTCTACACTTAGGCTTCACCCATACAATCACTTTAAGGTTTGGGCTTGTTTAATTTAATTATATTATTGGACTTCATTATATTTACGTTAGGCCTCTAATTAATTTAAGTTGGGCTGCTAACACAAACTACAACAAATTGGCCCTAAACATTTCATGAGTTATGGTTTTGGCTAATTAAATTAAATTTTACCCCAAGGGAAAACTTGTCATTACACCTCCCCAACCAAGGGTAAAATGGTCTCTGTCATTATTAGGATATCATAGTCATCACTTATTTTCTCTAGACTTTCCATTTATAGAAACTTTGTATTTATAGAAAGTTTCTTCCTCGCATTTTATTTTGTATTCTGGATTAGTGATTTTGTATTTACACATCGTATAAATACCCTAGCTCTTAATATTCCAGAAAATATTCATATTAACCGACTCTATGTTTTAATTCTCATAGCTAATGATTACTCACATTTATTTTCTAACACATAAATTAGGTTAAATGT
Organism: Hedera helix; assembly: GCA_947179155.2. Taxonomy (NCBI): domain Eukaryota; kingdom Viridiplantae; phylum Streptophyta; class Magnoliopsida; order Apiales; family Araliaceae; genus Hedera; species Hedera helix. Next base: position 14,991,802 of record OX359275.1, on the reverse strand, counting down.
TTACTCATTCCTCTTACACACTTTTTTTCCTCCAATCTATGTTTTACCTTTAACCTTTAATTGTGTTCGATTCCCTTTTCGAACCTCATAAATATCTGGGATATTACAACGTCTCATAATATGCATCACTATATGTGTCATGCATTTTGTGCAATATATCATAATTTCATGCTGCATATTTAATCATGTAATATTTAATTCACGTTCAAGCCTTATCATATTCATTGATTCACATTAAAGCACAACCTCAAGTAGTAACAAGTTCACCAAGTTGCATATAAAATTGGAAGAACTTACACATAGTTGTTATCAAATTTACATGTAACAAATAATATTGAAAAACTTGCATATAATCACGAACAAGTTTACATGTAACAATTAAATCCGAAAAACTTGATTCAGTTTGCGTTCACCAGAATATGCGTATTATACGGTCATTGAATATATTTTCCTCGTCGGTTTATATAATCCGAGCATTATCCCTTGTTGTATAACCTATATACCTATATATTATAAATTGGTTATAACATATTTATTAATCTTATTCAAGATTGAATATGATTTCCATATCTAGTTTCTATGTTTTCGACAATTAATAATGTCTAAAAACTAAAATCGGAACCCCACATTATATCTTCACATCATCTTCATCCTAATATATTTAAGATTTCATCATTTGTATCGCATTTAAGGTCCTATATAAACATCAGTTTTAAAACAGAATAATTTTTCAAAATCTGCAAGTTCAGCGCTTGCTGCGCTAGATTTGTACTAATTTTAGTGCCAGCCTCATTGAATCTCAGAATTTTCTTAAACAAAGTGTTTATCTCACTCTTTTCCTTGACTTTTTTCTTTTATCTCAAAGTCTCTTCTATTCTCTTTTTACAAGCTCTCACAACTCCTCCTAATCTTTCAACTTTTAGTAAGTTACTTAACTCTTGCCAAAGCCGAGGGGTGGGGGCATTTATAGGGGTTCTCTAGCTATAAATATATGCATATTTTTATCTATCTACTAACCCTCTTGCCATCACCCATCCTAGCCCCTAAACTAGCCCTCAACCCTCTTACACAACCCTTACACCAAGCCTATAAGTCCCTTTAGTGTGTTATCACAGGCAACCAAAAATAAATTCTTCATTTGGTAAATAAATATATAGTAGTGCAAGTAAGAGTCGATCCCACAAAGAATGATTAATTTAATTTCATACAATGTAAACTAAAATTGGGTGATTTTGAATTAATTATAATTAACTAAATAAATAAAAGTAAATTAATAACATTAACCAATAAATTAAAAACTTCAGTTCAGTATCACCTTTTCACAATGATTATATAATCAAGTTAATCATATCCATCCCTTCAATAAAATTAATAAACTTAGATAACAACAATCGTTAAATACCCACAATTTCCCTTAGCTTTTAAATCTGATGTGACAATCACCCCCACTAGACCCTACCTATTATATAACCTAGAATTATCAGTCTAGATTTAATATAACAATAACATTAAGAATTAGGAAATTAGGTTATTCCAATTAACAATCACACAATCGCAGATTATTTAACTTGCATTTTTTATAAACATAGCAATACTCAAAAACTTGACCACAATCATGTATTACTAATCACTACTTATGATCAAATACAATATCGTTTGCTTAATACTATATCCCATTCTAGCATATGATATTCCCTTGATCAATTTAACTGGCTATAATCAAATTAACCAAAAAATATATCATTCATCAATTAAAATAGATTATCAAGAACAAATCTCATATAAGAAGAAATAGAAAATATAAACTTAATTGAACCATTAATTGTTAATAAAGTTCAACATCTCTTAGAATTGAATAAAAAAATTTAGTCTAACATGTCTTCAATCTTGCCTCCAAATCTCTATCTTCACTCTCTCGCCTATGTTAATCTATGATAAAATTATGTTAGCCTCTCTAAAATATGATTTTTGACATATATTTATAGGTTACATATCAAAGCCCTAGCTTTGGAAGAAAACCCAATCCAATTTGGAGTAAAAAACATCACAAACGTGTCAAAAAAAAACAAGTTTGGCCCGACACTAGCTCCCCGACCCTGTTTAGAGCGCCCCTAGCGCTGTTTGGTTCTGTTAACAAGGGCCCCGGCCTTCTTTTTGTACTGCGAAATAGGGCCCCAACCCTTTTCTATTTTTAGCACTGACGTCATTCAGAAAAATAGCTATAACTTCTTCATACGAACTCCGATTAAAGCGATTAATATGTTCCAAAAAGCTGAGAAGTAGATCTATAACTTTCATATTTTACAATATTATAAATTTGCTTGTAACAAGGTCAAAATTAGGCCTGAAGTGACTGATGTGTAATTGACAAGCTGAAAATGCAAGCATAACAACTCCAAGCTTCAATCCACTAAGCTTTTACTCCAATTCCTACAAAATAACATCAAAACATATAAAACACTTAAAACTAATATGAAATACTTAAGAACTCATAAATTATTAAGGTAAAAGATAATCAAAACATAGGTATAAAATCTACTTATCAAATACCCACAAACTTAATCATTTGCTCGTCCTCAAGCAAAAAAATAAATAAATATAATAAATAAATAAATAAATAAAATTAAAATTACAAACTAAATACTCAAGTAATATACCAATATGAATTGGATTGGATTAACGACCTCAAAGATTATGTGACATAATTCAAGAAAAACTTCAGAACACCACAAAGTTTAAAATCCAACATAATTACAAATTCCACAAATACTCAAGATTTTTTAGTGTGTGTGTGCCCCATTATTTCAACTAGTCAGAATTTAGATAAACTCATACAATCAAACATCTGAAGAAAGATCTCATTTCAAATTTAAAACTTTATTTTTCACATCAATAACGACTAGTAAGACAATTATATAAGTACAGAATCACTTGAATTTAACATGTAAGTACTTTTATTTTTATTAAGCGAGTGTATATAATTTTTTTCTTTCATCTCGCTTCATATGCGTGTAAATGGATGAACGCATTTTACGTTCTATTTCACCCTCATATTTTTATTCTTGACTTGTGCAATGTATAATTTTATTAGGCTTTTCAATGCTACTCACGTAACGAATTTTCGACCAATGACTCTCAAATTAGTTGGCTTTAGGACACTAGATGTAGTGACATCCCTAAGGGCTTACTTGTTCGAGTAACAAAGGCCACGAAATTTTGACTAAGCCAAGTTATTTTAATATTAAATATTTTTTTCTTTATTTTTCCCACATTTATACATTATCAAATATTCCCCCAAATTTATATGAAAATCTAAACTTAGTACGAAATGATGTTCAAATAAAATTTTAAATTTTTTAATGGTAATCCTCACAAACATCTAACACAATAAGTTCTCTAAATAATAACTACTCAAATAGCATGGTATGTGCTCATGATTGCAAGAGAATCGTGAATATTACAAAACCAGCTCAAATATCAAAATATAAACCCCTCATGTTCATCAATTTCTCTTAAATAATAGTGAATAATCAAAGTCTTATCATTAGCCTTATCATAATTCACAAAGATTAATTACTAAAGTAACTACTACTACCAAAAAAACGAAACACGTCCTAAGTATCCATTTTTGTATAAAACACGGTTACACTTAGCACGTACAACAAACCTTTGGACTTCAATAACACTTAGCACGTGTATTGTCGCAGACAACAAAAAATAAATTCTTACTTTGGTAAATAAATATTTAGTAGTCTAAGTAAGAGTCGATCCTACAGAGAATGATTAATTTAATTTTATGCAATGTAAACTAAAATTAGGGGTTTTTGAATTAATTATAATTAATTAAATAAACAAAAATAAATTAATAAGATTAACCAATAAATTAAAAACTTAAGTTATTCAGTTCATTATCACCTTTTCACAATGATATTATAATCAAGTTAATCATATTCATTTATTCAATGAAATTAATAACTCTAGATAATAACAATCGTTAATTACCCGTAATTCTCCTTAACTTTTAAATCTAATGTGACAATCGCCCCCACCCCTAACTATCATACAACTTAGAACTATCATTCTAGATTTAATATTACAGTAGCATTAAGAATTAGGGAATTAGGTTATTCCAAGCAACAATCACACAATCACATATTATTTAACTTGTCTTCTTGATAACCATAAAAATACTCAAAAGCCTAACCACAATCATGTATTACTAATCGCTACTTATGATCAGATACAATATCGTTTGCTTAATACTATATCCCAATCTAGCATATGATAATTCCTTGATCAATTTAACTAGTCATAATCAAATTAACTAAAATAAATATCATTCACTAATTAAAATAGATTTTCAAGAACAAATCTCACATAAGAAGGAATAGAAAATATAAACCTAATCAAACCATTAATTGCTAATAAGGTTCAACATCCCTTAGAACTGAATAAGAAAACTTAGCTTGACATGTCTTCAATCTTACCTCCAAATATCTATCTTCACTCTCTATCCTATGTGAATCTATGATAAAACTAGACTATTGATACAATTCAATCCCAAATTACTCTTTGTTGTTAAGTGCTGAGCCAAACCAAATTGTTTTGGTGCGGACTACTAGAAACTGAGATGAACAACCCTGTCTCAGGGGATTCAGCTTGTCGGATGCTTTAAATTTCGACCCTCCGTAATATACAGTAATATGATGTGCACAATCATAGGTACAAGAGGCTGATCACCTCGAGTACGGAATTAAGGTTTTATGGTCTTTATGACACCTATAGGTTATCAATATTAAAATTGAATAACCTATGTTCAATGGTCTTGTGACCCTCAGTACTATTCATATTCATCATGTCTCAAAAGATAATACTTGCAGTTATTTTTCTTCGTTTAAATAAATTGGTGTTACATTGTTGATATAAATTCTGATCCTCATAATGCATTGTTATTCAGTTCATTATACTTGTTGAGCACTTTAGTTGCTCACTTTTACTTGCTTAAAATGTCACAGACAAAGATGTTAAATCTGAGGGCCTAGATAAGAAAGACAAAGGCAAGGGAAAAATATCAGAATGAAGAAATTACTGAAGTGTCCTTAGCTGGTAGTCTTAAATCCGTGTTGTGTTTTTAGATAGGGAATGTTATATGTATCTGGAGGTTGATAATCCTGGGAATGTTATAGTTGTATTTTGTATTATGTTGGACATTAACATATGTAATGTATATTAATGGTAATTCTGGATTGTGATTAATGTATATGATATTATGAATAGTGAACACCAAATTCGAGGTTCCAGGAGCCTGGATTTGGGGGCGTCACAGGGTGGTATCAGAGCTGAAGGATTTAAGACTATAGGTAGGGGAAAACCTAGGTATAAGTACGCAACTCAAATCGAGTTTAAGAAAAGAGAGTTAGGAAATATAGACAGTTAAAAAGTTAATAATTTATGCGTTATTTAAAGGTTATTATGTGATTGTTAGATTAATGTTAATAGAGGGTTATTGTGGTTGTTTTATAGGATGACTGAAGCAGGCGAGCCAAGTGGGGCTAGGATTGAAGAGGAAGAAGTTAGGGATATACATGTAGTACCTGAGCGGGTGATTGTTAGTCCACCAGTGTCTGAGCCAGGGTCGGAGTATGGACCAAACTTTGAACCAGAAGAACTTATGGGGGTAAATGAAGAAGAAGAAGGAATAGGAGGATCTTCTGAAGGTACTCCTCATGAAAACTTAGACCCAAATGAAGAATTAATAGCTAATGCCATAGATACTATAAATGGTTTAGAGATTCAGGTGGCCGATCTTACACACCAAGTACATGAGTTAGAAGCCCAAGCTGTAGCTCAAAATGTTGTGTCACAGCAAAGAGAGGAAGAACTCTAGGTCCTCACCCAACAGAAAAATGAGGCAGTGAATAAACTAGGCCAAGCCGAACATAGAATAACAGAATTATCTACAGAAAGACAGATCCTCGTTGATAGGTTGAATAGAGAAATGACAGATCATACGAAAATTGAGAATGCTTGGGGCAGAGCAACTCGACAGGTAGGCCTCACATAAAACGAGGTGAGAACTAAACAAGTAAGAATGGATGATATGGAGTATGTCTTTAAATGCGCATCGAAAAGGGCACAACACAGAATTCGATACTTTCGAGTGGAGGAAGATTAATATTGGCGAGACATTGATTGTGATGTGGCGATCAATATTATAAGACAAGAATACATAGATGCAATGAGAAAAGTAATGAATCCATGGAATGTAGGGTGATATGGTATTGGGATATAAATATATATGTATGTATACGTATATATTGGTGTTTATACAAATAGTATGGGATCCTACTTTTGATGTAAATAGGAGGGATTGGATATGTAAATAGGATGTATGTGTGATCTGGGGTATGTATGTATCTTGTAAAATAGTTCGCTGTTAATGTAAATATTTAAAGGGTAGTGTTATAAAGTATGTTTTGATATAAATTACTAGTTTTAAATTCTGCATTGTAAATATAGTAATATAAATTAATATAAAGTTCATATTTCAGAATGCCGCCAAAAAGAGGTAGACCTGCTAGAAAAGCACAAGAAGAATCAGTGAATGAAATCACTGGGACAGGTACAAGAATAGAACCAGAAACAGCCCCAGTTGATCTAGTGCAAAGGTTAGTAGATTTACTAGCAGGTGCAATGCAAAATAGGAACCCAGTTCCTGCTGAACAGAATACCCAACCCCCTCATTTTGCAAATTTTAAAGACTTTAAACTAGCTGGACCACTAGAATTTAAGGGCTCTATAAACCCTATAGAAGCTCAAACTTGGATTATAGAGATGAAAAGGGTTTTTGAGGTGATTAGAGTAGTTGAGGAGCAGAAGATTGCTTTTGCAACCTTCATGATGAAAGGAGAGGCTGCCCACTAGTGGCAAGCAAATCGAAATAGAGAGGCGGGAGAAATAGTTCCTTGGAAGAGGTTTAAGAAACTGTTTTTCGAGAATTATTTTCCCATTAGTATGCAGAACAAGTTAGAGATCCAGTTTTTGGAATTAAAGTAGAATAACCTGTCAGTAGCTGAGTATGTCGCCAAATTTAATGAATTGGCCCGGTTTGCTCCATACCAGGTCAGTACAGAAGAGCGAAAAGCTAAAAGATTTGAATAAGGATTAAAGCCCTGGATCTATAGCAAGGTGAATATGTTTCAGACAACAACATACGTCGATGTGTTGGAAAAGGCAATTTTAGCCGAGGGAGGTAGTGAAGCTATTACGAAATACCATCAAGAGCAAAAGAAAAGGAAGAATGAATGAGATTCCAAGGGGGGAAGTGGTAGCAGTACTAACCCTCCTAATAAGAAAAAGTGGAGTGGTAGTACCAACACCTCTGGAAACAAATTCGGAGATGTAAAGAAGAAAATTGAGCTTTGTAGTAATTGTGGGAAGAATCATTCAGGGGTTTGTTTGAAGGGAAAGAAGGTTTGTTATAAGTGCCAACAAGGACACATTACGCCAAATTGTCCAAAATTGAAGAAAACAGGATGTTTTAACTGTGGAGCGGCAGACCATTTTGCTCGAAACTGTCCAAAGAAAACGACGGAGGTAACGAGTGGAGGAAAATTGACACTCCCTGCACCAACTCAACCAGGTCGTCCTACCGCTCGAACCTTTAACATGACGGTACAGGATGCAAAAAAGTCTAAAGATGTGGTGTCAGGTACCATTTCAATTTGCAATACTAATGCATGTGTGCTTTTTGATTCGGGCGCTACGTGGTCTTTTATTTCTGATGAATTTGCTAGAAGACTAGGGTTGACTCATGAAAACTTAGAACAACTCTTGAATATAGAGATTGCAAATAAAGAAGTGATACCTGTTAATCATGTGCATAAACATTGCCTTATGGTGATAAGAAAACATAAGTTATATGTGGATTTAATTTCAATACGTCTTGGGGAATTTGATTTCATCCTAGGTATGGATTGGTTGTATAACCATAAAGCCATAATTGATTGTCAAAGGAAGTGTGTAACCTTACAGACTCCTAAAAAGTCAAAAATAGTATTTTATGGTAGCAAATTACCGAGACAATTTAGTTGTCTGCAGTCATGAAAGCTAGTAGGGCGTTAAGGAAGGGAGGCACAGGATACTTAGCATATGTGATAGATACCCAGAAAGGGAAAATGAAAAAGGGGGAAATACCGGTAGTGAACGAATTTCCCGATGTGTTTCCAGATGACTTACCTGGTCTTCCACTAGATCGGGAAATCGAATTTATGATTGATGTAGCACCGGGAACTGCTCCAATATCTAAGGCTCCGTATAGAATGGCCCCAGTGGAAATGAAAGAGTTGATGAAACAACTACAGGAGCTATTAGATAAGAAGTGTATTCAACCGAGTGTGTCTCCATGGGGAGCACCAGTGTTATTTGTCAAAAAGAAGGATGAAACCTTATGATTGTGTATTGATTACAGAGAGTTAAATAAGATGACCATCAAGAATAAATACCCTTTGCCAAGGATTGATGATCTTTTTGATCAGTTGAAGGGAGCAAAATATTTTTCAAAGATTGATCTTCGGTCAGGGTATCATCGGTTGAAAATAAGAAAGGAGGATGTGCCGAAAACAACATTCAGAACTCGTTATGGTCATTACGAGTTTCTAGTTATGCCGTTTGTACTGACAAATGCACCAGCGGCATTCATGGATATGATGAATAGGATTTTTAAACCCTATTTGGAAAAATTTGTGGTGGTATTCATAGATGATATCTTGGTATATTCCAAGTCTCAGGAAGAGCATGCAGATCATTTAAAGATAGTGTTAGAAACTTTGAGAAAAGAAAAGTTATATGCCAAATTCTCAAAGTGTGAATTCTGGTTAGAAAGAGTTCACTTTTTGGGTCATGTTATTGATAAAGATAGAATTTCTGTGGGCCCTGCAAAAGTTAAAGCTATAATTAATTGGGAACAACCAAAGACACCCACAGAGGTAAGAAGTTTCTTAGATTTAGCGGGTTATTATCGACGATTTATTTAAGATTTTTCTAAGATAGCAACTCCGCTAACCAATTTAACTAGGAAGTCTGTAAAATTTGTGTGGACAGATAAATGTGAGGAAAGTTTTTGTGAGTTAAAGAAAAGGCTAAGCGAAGCCCCGGTGTTAACTTTGCCTGATGAAACAGGAAATTTTATAGTGTATAGTGATGTCTCTCATAAAGGATTAGGTAGTGTGCTTATGCAGAACGGAAAGGTTATTGTATATGCATCTCAACAGTTGAAAGATTATGAGAAGGGATATCCGACGCATGATTTGGAAAGGTTATTGCATATGCGTCTCAACAGTTGAAAGATTATGAGAAGTGATATCCGACGCATGATTTGGAATTGGCAGCAATAGTCTTTGCATTGAAAATATGGAGACATTACCTCTATGGGGAGAAATGTGAGATATATACAGACCATAAAAGTCTGAAATATATCTTCACACAAAAGGAGTTCAATATGCGTCAGCGGAGGTGGCTGGAATTGATAAAAGACTATGATTGTGAAATCCTCTACCATCCAGAAAAAGCTAATGTGGTAGCACATGCTTTAAGTCGAAATGAGAGAGAAAAATTGATGAAATTAACTGTTCAGGATGAACTAATCCAGGAGATGACAAAATTGGAAATTGAAGTGAAATACCCCTCTGAAGCAGATGAGATGCTATTTGTTGTAGAGATGCAACCAACACTGTTAGATAAGGTGAAGGAGGCCCAATTAGCCAATGACGAATGTACTCAGGTAAGGAATAGGGTTACCTTAAATGATGAAGTAAAATTTCAAATAGACAATAATGGAATTCTCAAATTTGAGGGGCGAATCTGGATACCAGCAGTAGTTGAATTAAAGGAGGAGATATTACGGGAAGCACATAATTCGAAATTCTCGATTCATCCAAGAAGTACGAAAATGTAACAAGATTTACGAAAGCATTTTTGGTGGCCAAACATGAAACGAGAAATTGCGGATTATGTAAGCCGGTGCTTAACGTGTCAACGAATCAAAGCTGAACATCAGAAGTCAAGTGGACTGCTACAACCTCTTGAAATTCCAGAATGGAAATGGGAACATATTACCATGGATTTCGTAGTAGGGCTTCCGATTACTGTAAAGGGCTACGATGCTATATGAGTGATCGTAGACAGATTAACAAAGTCGGCCCATTTCTTGCCAATTAAGATCAAATACAAATTGGATCAATTGGCCAGAATCTACATTAAAGAAGTGATATCGCGACATGGAGTACCTGTGTCAATTGTATCAGATCAGGATCTGCGCTTTACATCGAATTTTTGGAGGAGTCTACAAGAGAGATTAGGGACACAACTGAGGTTGAGTACAGCCTACCATCCTCAAACTTATGGTCAAAGCGAAAGACCGATACAAACTTTAGAAGATATGTTGCGAGCTTGTATTATGGACTTCAAAGAAAATTGGGACGATCACCTACCTTTAGTGGAATTTGCGTACAACAACAGTTACCACACAAGTATAGGAATGCTGCCTTACGAAGCTTTATATGGAAGAAAATGCAGAACTCCTTTGTGTTGGGATGAAGTTGGCGAACGTCAATTGCTAGGACCCGAACTGGTTCAACAAACGGCGGATACAGTCAGGTTAATACGGGATCGATTAGTAGCAGCTCAGGATCGACAGAAAACGTGTGCAGATTTGCATAGGCAAAGTCGGGATTTTGAGGTGGGAAGTCACGTGTTTCTTAAAGTTTCTCCAAGGAAGGGAAAAATCAGATTCGGAAAGAAAGATAAATTAAGTCCTAGATTTATTGGACCGTGTGAAGTATTGAGGAAAGTTGGGGAAGTGGCATATGAAGTGTAACGACCCCGAAATTCGACCATCTTTATTACCTTAAATTTCATATTTATTAAACATTATCTTCCTTACGTCCAATTTTGGTTCGTTAAGAAATCTTTAATCTCTTTCTTTAATCCATTAATTGACATTACAAACATCAATTACCAAATTTTTCTGTATAAATTTTTCTTTTTCTCAATCATTGTATTAAAATATTTGAATATGTAAAATCCTTATATCTCGATCATAGTCCCTGGATCGCAACCTTTACTTTTTCTTTTCTTTTACTAGTGTCATAAAGCTCAACATTCATAATTTAATATTGTTCATATCCATACAATTTTCTTTGTTTCATAATTCGTAATTAATAATAATCTCTATCCTGACCATCATCTTGAACAATCACAGTTTATAATTTAACATTATTCGTTCTATTCAGATCCAACATATATGTACATACAAAATATTAAAGTAACCTTGACAAATTATGCACATTGAATTATAACATCAACATTTCATATTAATGTTCACAACCTTTTAGGAAAATCCGTCTCTATATAATCTGATATTCTTGAAATTCATTTCTTTCCTGCAAAAATGTTTATTAAGCAAGTAATGAGCACAACGGCTCAGCAAGTTCAACAGTTTATGCTTCACGTAACACATAGCTTAACATGCTTTATGTGTGTCATACATTACGTGTTGTGCTTCCACTTGAGCAATATATCTCATATATATATATATATATATATATATATATATATATATTCATATCGTTGCACAAAGCACACATTGTGGTCATATTAATCACGTATCACATAGCACATAATTTGTATGCATTTAGTACAAGAATTACATATCATAACAGTCCAACATTTAACATAAAAGGACTGAAGAACTTGCCTGAAAATCCAACTATTAAATTGGTAGCTCAAACCCTTAACTCGATCAACCTATGATCATAAAATAATCAAATAATAATTATTTATCTCTTTATGATATTAATTTACTTAATTAATATCATCTCTGGGCCAATTATTGATTTATATGGTTAATTATATTAACCTCGTCCCTTAAATATTAATATAACTTAATATCAACTACTTCACTTCGGACAACCCGGCTCATCGGACAAATTTTAACATATCTGGTTGTCCCAAAAATTTTATTTAATCATTTTTTAAACCCATTAGATTAATATTTAAAGTATTTAAATATTAATCCCCAATATTTAATATTTTTACAAAAATATTAAATTTAATGCTCAAACATCATTTCTATATTTTTAGTATTTTTCTATACTTTTTATGATTTTTAAACAATTTTTAAACATTTATTTAATTAAAAACAAGTTATGGGGGCATTTGTAATGTCCTAGAATTTCCACGTCTTTATTAATTAAATTATTAATTTAATTTCCAACGAGTTAGTTTTACGAGATTATTTAAATCTTTTTATGTGGTTAACTAATTACGTAATTAAATAATTACGTGATTAATTACTAGAATTAATTAAAGGGGGTCATTAATATGTTTTTAAATTAGTGAACAAACCCTAAAGTTTTAATATCAAAATAATTGATAAGTTTCTTATTAATTAAATATTCAATTAAATTGAATATAATGAGTTAATTAATATGATTATTAATTAATGTAAATAAGGTGAAATATTAATAATAATATTTATTAGTTCATTTAGTAATTTAATACTTATGGGTTAGAATATTTAATTATTTATTCAATCTAATTATTTATTTAATCATGGATTGAATAATTAATGTGTAAATTATTAAATTAGCCCAACATGGGTCAATTAGTAGCCCAAGTGGAGAATAATAAAATTTGACAAATTAGTAGCCCAAACAATTTAATAGAAGCCCAATCGGTATTTTAAATTAAAGTCCAATGATTGGCCCACTTGAAAAATACTTAATTTAACTATTATTAATTTAAAAAATAAATTGTGACTATCAATTTGGGACAAGAAAAGTCCATCAGCCGAGCAACATGGAGGAGAGAGAGAAAAGAATTTATTTTGTGTTTATTTTAGTTTATTTTTCAATTATTTAATTAATGGATTGCTTGTTTGATTTTTCAAGTACATGGACCATTCCTCTTTTCACCTAATGTGTCATTTAATCCATTCCTTGTGTAAGTTGTCATATAGGGGCATGGGCTAAATTATTAGATATATTATGTGTATCTAATAATTTTGCAAGTATATTTGAAATTGGTAGATTTTATTTCATTATTTTCTCCAAGTCCAAAAGAGAGAGCTAGAGGGCATTTGAGAGTGAGAAAATAGTGAGAGCAAAATACTAAGAGAGGAGAAGGAGTTCTTGGTTTATGTCTTCAAGATTCACCACTTATTTTGGAAGAAAAATGAAGATAGCCATTAAATCAAGGTAATAGTTATTATAAATCTAATTTTTGTTTTAAATTAAATAAACTAACATGTGTGTATAAATATGTTAACATAGTTAATAATGTGTAGTGGTAATATTTATGTCATGCTTGAGTTAATATGCTTGGTTTGTATTTTGGTATCATTTATATGTTAAAAACATGTGTTTAATAGTGTATAAACAAGTTTTGGAATTTATGACCAAAAATATTTTTATAAAACTTAGGTTTAATGTTCTAATATTATAGAACATTAAATCATGAGAAAAACAAAATTTGAATCACTCAAAATGGAGTTATATACAAAAAGTTATGATTTATGGTAGTTTATGTGATGCAAAATTTTTTATAAAAAAAGAATGATATTAAATCATGAAAAATTAAATTTTCATGTTATAAATTGATATTAAGTGATTGGTAATTTTTTTGGAATTTTATTGAGGATTTAAAGCTTACTTGATTGTATATTTTTATTTAAAATGAGTATTGCCGGAATACTGTTCACATTCTGCAAAGGGAAAAAAAATTAAAGGTTTCCGCGCAATGCGCGGACCACTGTTCACTGAAGGACGTAGAGCCAAACGACGTCGTCTGGCGTCTGTAGAACGTTACTCGCGCGTACGCGCGGAAGCCGTTTCCAGCTTCTAAAAACGACACCGTTTTGGGCCGATAATTTTGTGACACGCGCTATGCGCGGTAGGAAAATTTTCGCGAAATTACCAGAATGCCCCTCCGTGTTTTTCTTGGCGAAATTACTTTTCTGCCCTTGGATCATTTTTCAACTTATTTACGGAAATGCCATTCGGGTTAATTTTAATTAATTTAAATATTTAAAAACTAATTTAAAATTATAACAAAAATAATAATAATACAAAAATAATATTGGGGAGGATTTTTTTCATTGAGTTTAATATTTAAATATTTTAAATATTAATCTAGTTAGCTAAATCATGGTTAAGTTAAATAAATTTATTATTTATTTATTATTTTAAATGTTAATAATAAATAAAGGTGATAAATTAACAATTATTATTTAATTCCTATTAAATAATAATTAAAGAGAGATAAAATTTATAAATTAATTATTTAGTATTTAAATATTATTAAATAATAAATAAGGATAATTAAGTAATTAATTATTATTTAATTAACATTAAATAACGATTAATGAAAATTAAGTTATTAGATTTAATAATTTATTATTTAATTTAAATAATAAATAAGAATGAATTGATTATTATTTAACCTTAAATAATAATTAAAATTAATTAAATAATTAATTATTATTTAATTGACATTAAATAATAATTAAAGAGGATTAAAATTAGTAAAATATTATTTAATTTCCTTAAATTAAATAATAAGTAAGGTTAATTACTTAGTTAATTATTGGTTGATTAATATTAAATTAAAGAAGGTTAAAATTAAGTCAATAATTATTTATTATTTAATTATTATTAAATAATACGTAAGTACAATTAGTTATTATTTATTTTAAATAATAACTAGAGTTAACTAATTAATTTTTATTTAATTAAAATTAAATAGTAATTAAATAGAGATTGAGTTAATAAAATAAATTGAATTTAATTATGATTTAATTAAACGATTGTAATAAGTTGTTTAAGGGTTTAATAAGTGTTTAACGCTTAAGAAAAATATTTTCTAACTTATTAAATTATTAACCTAAAATGATTAAGGGTCTATAAGGTTAATAATATTGTTTTGACTAATGTAAATTATGTGTTAGTACTTATGTGTGGTAAATAAGTTCATTAGTGAGTGTATAGTTATGCAAATACGCCGTACTAATTATTAGACCAACTTTATTAATGTTAGGTCTTTCAAAGCAAGTTAGTTAAAGCTAGACATTTATTGTAGCTGATCAGGCAGACAAGTTCTCTAACCCTACTCATTTATTGTTGAACAAGTTTCTATACTTGTATTTATTGTCAAAGTTTGAAGTGGTTTAATTATTTAAAATTATCCCACATCCATATTGTTTATAAAATCGCACTTAGTGCACTTGAAGCTTATTAGTTCTTGATTCATAAACTGTATTAAAAATGTCAAAAGCTAATAGTTCATCTAGACATTACGTTTATAAATTCAATACTTGAATACTTTTAAAAGCTTATTCAAACCATTGTTGGGTGCAGATTTCTTATATTAAGTCTGAGAATTGAACAACCCTAAATTAGGGGATTTTGTGTCGGGAAACCGACTTTGGGCGCCAGTAACTAAATATAATGCATATACAGCAGGTTGAATAGGCTGATCCCCTTGAAAATCAAACAACTCAAAGGGTCAGAGGAAACTCTATTATACCCTCGTTAGTTCAGGGTCCTTAGTGACCACTCAGCATTTTAAGATTCAAATATTCTGTTTATTAAAATTTGAATCATGTTTCATTCACAATAGTTTTATCTATTGTTGAACCATTGATGACATTTTCCATTCATTCATGATATATTAAATCTCTATGATTGTTCTAAACTTGCTGAGCAAACTAGTTGCTCATTCTTTTGCTATATCATGAACCATTTTTCAGATATACCCGATTGCTCAAAGAAGGATAAGGGAAAAGGAAAAGCCAGAGCTTAAGTTAGCTTATGCATGCTAATTAGATCTTTAATTATGTATTTACGGTTGTTAAACCTTTTGTAATTCCTTATGATAGGAACTGTTTTTATGTTAAGGTTGATAGACCCTGGTATTGTAACCTTTTGAAGGGAACCAATATGTATTATTCCGCGATATTTAAATGCAATGTATGTATTTAATTGTTAGTAATGTGTTAAATAGTGAGAACCAAACTCGAGGTTATGGAACCCGGATTTGGGGTCGTCACAGCATTTTAGTCATTTCCGCGCCCTTAAGGAAACAACCAGAATTTTTTGGAAAGCCCAGGGGTATTTTCGTAATTTTCGCGCGTCAAGGGACACAACCAGGATTTTTGAAAAAGCGCAGGGGCATAACTGTAATTACACGTGGCTAAAGGACACGTTGGTCCTTTCTGAAAAAGACCGTCAAAACGGTCTTTTTCGAGTCGTTGGCCGCCGTGCATTGGGCGCGCCCTTCTTCCCCTGCACCAGCCAAACGACGTCGTTTGACTGTGCTGTACCGAGGTCCGCGCATTGCGCGACCCTTTCTTCCGCGCGACAGCCCAAACGGCGCCGTTTTGTGCGCAGTGTGCGACAGCCTTTTTTCTTTTTCTTCTTCTTCTGGTTCGCTTAACAGTGCACCAACTTTTCACTTTAATCCATTTTTGCACATAACTTCCCAACATAAATACTCCAAAAATAATATAATTCATAGATATACATCAAAAAATTATTTGGAATAATTATTCTAATTATTTACAATTTTTTCAACAAATTATTTTAACACCAAAATATTGAAATATAAATCAAACAAAATTGTTTTATACCTTCAAAGCTGAAGATTCTTCCTTGATGGCATCCAATCTTTCCTCTCTCTTGTGGTGGCCATGGAGGTTTTCCGGCAAGGGTGGGGGTGTTCGGTGGTAAGAAGCATGGAGAGTATTTTGTTTTTTTTATTATTAGCATTATTATTCTTCTTATTTTTTCTTCCCTTCATTGCTTATATAATCCTTAGGTGTGAGTTAAATTTAAAATTCATCCAAGTCCACCGACTTTCACGCCCCAACCGACCTACCAATTCGGATAGCCACAAAATTTTATGCATAATTGATAATTTAATACATTACACAATTATTTCATGTAATAAATATTTTATATAATGTATATAAAATATTTATTTTAATTCACTAAAAATCATAATTTGATTTATAAATAATATTAACACCCATTTCGGGTACTTTACTTGACAAATTTTGTACGCGCATAACGACATGCATGTAATTATATGAGGTAATTTATACCTCCAAAATTCATAAAATAATTAATCTAACATATAAAAATTATTTATCGTAATTTTTCACTTCGTTACTTGGACAACATGTTACACTAACATGTTCCCGTTTCTAAAATATTATCCTTCATAAAAGTCATAACAATTCAATTATGCATAAACATAATTTTTAATGAATTAAAACATTCATTTTTCCTCATTTAATTTCATTTCTTTATATTTTACATTAATTTCTTTAATATTCACATTAACTTTTCTTATATAAATTATATAATTTAATATTATATAATTTATATAATTACATTATTCCTTTTTAAATAATTTCCATTTTACACAAAATACAATTTATAAAATCTTTCTTCCCTTCTTATTCAATTAAATCTTCTTATATAAATTATATAATTATTCCTATATAATTTATATAATTACTATTTTCCTCATATTTCACTTTAATTTTCTTATATAAATTATATTATTATATAATTTATATAATTACTTTCCTTCTATATTAATTTCTAAATTACCTCCAAAATTCTTGATTAAATCTAAAATCAATAATTCAAATTTTACTAACTTCCTCATTAGCTTTTCATTTAAACTTTGATTAATTTAATTATTAATCTCTTAATTACCATAATTAATAATATTTATAATTATCAATTAAACATAACACCCATATATATAAAAATGTATATATATAAATATATACATATTTAATTCATGCCTTTCACATTATCACATAACCTCATTTAAAATCATAATTTCTGTACTTTCACAATAATTTAATTGTACAATTTATTGTACCTTTACCTGAAATCCTTTTATTCCTCATAAATTGTTTTTAAACAATTTATTTACTTTCCAATTATTTTAAATTAACACAATTTGTCATGATCTCTGTACAGATTTAATTTACTAATTAAATCTCATCACACACCTTAAATCACATAAAATAATAATTAATTTAAACAACCTTGATAATTTTATCAATTAAATTCTCATTTAATATTATTAAGAAAATCCTGAAAATTCGGATCCTCACATGAAGTGGCTCTACCTCCAGAGTTAGCGCACATACACAATGTTTTTCACGTGTCAGTGCTATAACTGTACAAGCCAGATTATAAGCACGTCATAGCCTACGAACCTATTCAGATAGAGAAGGATTTAACTTATGAAGAAATTCCTGTCCAACTATTAGATAGGAAAGAGCAAGTCTTAAGAAATAAAGTGATTCCTTCCGTTAAAGTGTTATGGCGAAATCATACCGTTGAAGAAGCCACTTGGGAATTATAGGAGAAAATGCGAAAGAATTATCCCTATTTATTTGAATAGTTGGTGTAGAAATTCCGGGACGGAATTTTTATAAGGGGGAAAGAATGTAATATTCAGGATATTATGACGTGTAAAAAGTTTAAATAAATAAAATGCCCGTATTTTAATTATTTAAACTAGGCAAGTAATGTGAATTACATAAATTAATTATGGGTGTATATTTTTACTACGGTTATTAAATTAATGATGTATGTTAATGAAAAAGAGGATTAATATAGGAAATTAATACTAAATTAAATTTAAAGTTAATGAGGTAATTAACGAGGTCAAAATTATTGATTATGGATTAATTAATAATTATGAGAAATATTTGAAAATTATTAAGAAGGGAATTAATTATATATAAAATAAATAGAAATAAATTATATATTTTATATAAGGAAATATAATTAAATATGGAGGAATTTTGAATATACAATTTAGATGAAAGTAAATATATAATTTATACAAGAAAATAAAATTTATTAAGAAAAGGTTAATAATTATATAAATTATACAAAATTATACTGTATAGTTTATATAAAATAGTGAAAAAGGAATAATAAATAAATATGGGTAATTCTTATTTTACTAAGATAATTTATGATTATGTAAAATAGAATTATTTCTATTTTTATGAGTTTTAATAATTGTGGGATTAAATATGTGTAAGAAATTATTATAATACATAATATATAAATAATAATAATAATTGATATATGTATATATTATGTAGTAATAGAAATACATGTATGTTTACGAAATATATACGTAACGAAGTTGAAATGTGGGAAAATTTAATTTTATTAAATTATGGGTATTATTTTATTAATTTTGGAAGTATAAAATACCTCATATAGTTACATGCATGTCCTTATACGTGTACAAAATTTATCAAATAAAGTACCCCAAAAATATATAAATATTATTTATAAATTATTTTATGAATTTTGGTAAATTAAAATAAATATTATATATACATTATATAAAATATTTATTACCCGAAATAACTACGTAATGTACCAAAAATGTACGCGTGCATGGTATTTATTTCACCGACTTAAACTAAGTCGATGGATTTGAGAGAGAAAGTCCAAAGCAACTCAAAAGTTAGCAAGTTATATATATACATACATAGAATAAATAATAAGAATACTAATAGTAATAATAATCCAACCAACAACCATCTTTCCTCTTCTTCTCTTCCTCCACTGCCGGAACACCACCAACACCACCAATACCAAGGAATTTTTAGATGAATTAAAGTATATAATAAGCATCCAAGGAAAGATTTCAAGCTTTTGGGAAGGTATAAAATGGTTTATTTAATTTATTTTAGCGTTTATAATGATAAAATAAATTTATAAAAAAATTAGTAAATAATTATACAATTGTTCTGTATAATTTTTTTTTATGTATATGGATGAATTATATGATATTTAGTGTAGTTGTATGGTGGAAATAATATCAAAAATGTTATAAAAAAAAACAATTATTATTTGGGTTGGCTGTTGTTAACTATTTTTTTTCCGGAACCGGCATATAAACGACGTCGTTTTGGGGCGTAAGGCAGGGCCGCGCCATGCGCGACTGCCAGTCTTCCGGTGCAGGGCCGAACGACGTCGTTTGGATGGCTAGGGGAGGGGCGCATTCCATGCGCGACCGACCGATTTTTTCGTGAAATTACAGTTTTGCCCCCGGTTCCAATTTTCAGAAAAATTACAGGATTGCCATTGGAATTGAATTGAATTAAAATAAATGTTTAAAAATTGATAATTTTTTTATAAAATTAGAAAAATATATAAAAATGTTTTATAAATAAAATTTAACAATTTTCCAATTTTGAGGAATAATTCCAATTAATTAGTAAGTGTTTAATAATGAGAATTAAAAAGGTATAATTAGATTTAATAACTAAATTAGGTTATAATTAATTGTAAACACCTATATAGGTCCGATGGGTAGTATAATTATGTTATAAGTGATATTAATTATATAAATTAATATCGTGGGTTACTAAGTTATTATTATTTGATTATGCTATTATTATAGGTTGTCCAAGAAAAGCTAGTTAGCCGTTAATTTAATAATCGGACAGCGAGACAAGTTTTTAAACCCTAGTTTTGATCCGTTAATCATATGTTGGATGTTAAAATCCTAATTGAGTTCCATTTCCTAAATTTTATTATTATTCCACTCTTTTGCATATTAATGTCGATCAATGTTGTACAGTATTCACTTAAAATTGAATATTGCTGTTGTTATTTACATTTATTCATAAATGCAAATCATAACGAATCATAATTGTTGCTCGGTGGATTTCCTTAGTAAAATTGAATAAGAATTTAATTAACAGAATTATCAAAGTTGTTTAAATTATTTGTGATATTTTATGTGATTTAAGGTATGTGATGAGACTTAATTAGTAAAGTAAATCCGTACAGAGATCATGATAAATTGTGTGGAATTAAAGTAATTGAAAAAATAAATAAATTGTTTAAAAACAATTTATTAAGAACATGAGAAATTACATGTAATGGTATGATAAAATTGTACAATTAAATGATTATAGAGGTGCATAAATTATTATTTAAATACTGTTATGTGGTAATATGAGAAATATGAACTAGATATGTATATATATACATTTGTATATATATAAGTGTGCATGTTTAATTAACATGTTTAATTGATAATTATAAATTCCATTAATTATTGAAATAAAGGGATTAATAATTAAATTAATCCAAAAATTTATGAAAAGTTAATGAGGGAGTTAGTAAAATTATAATTATTGAATTTAGATTTAATCAAGAATTATGGATGAAGTTTAGAAATGAATTGAGAATAAAAATAATTATATAAATTATATAATAATAAATTATATAATTTATATAAGGAAATTAAAGTAAGGCACGAAGAAAATAATAATTATATAAATTATATAAAAATAATTATATAAGTTATATAAGGAGAATATATTAATTAAGAAAGGAAATAAAATTGTACAAATGGTACAATATATTATTATATGGTGTATATTTAATGTAAGTTAAATAGTGAAGAAAATAAAGAAATAAATAAGAAAAATGTTTATTTTAAATTGTTAAATTGAGGATTATATATATTGAAATTGTTATGATTTTTATGGGGAGTAATATTTTAGAAACGTGAACATATTAGTGTAACATGTTGTCCAAGTGAAAAATTTTGAAAAATAATTTTTATATGTTATATGAATTATTTTATGAATTTTGGAGGTATAAATTACCTCATATAATTACATGCATGTCATTATGCGTGTACAAAATTTGTCAAGTAAAATACCTAAAAATAGTGTAAATATTAATGATAAATTAATTTATGATTTTTAGTGAATTAAAATAAATATTTTATATATATGATATAAAATATTTATTACACGAAATAATTACGTAATTTATTAAAATTTTAATTTTTGCATGGGAATTATCCGAATCAAGGTCGGTTGTAAGGGCGGTGGACTTAAGATGAGTTTTAAAACTCTTTCATGCATTGATGGTTTATATATATATGTGAAGGATAAAAGAAAATAAAAAGAAAAAGAACCAAACAAGAAAAGAAAAAATAAAACACAAGCAAACTCTCTCTCTTCTTCTTCCCACCCGAAGCTATCACCACCCACAACCGGCAACCACCATAGCCACCAACAAGAGGAAATATTTGGTGCCATCAAGAGGAAAAATTACAAGCCAAGGAAGGTATAAATTATTTTTATGTGATTTATTTTAGTATTTATGATGTTAAATAAATCTTATGGATAATTAGAAAATAATTAGAAGAATTGTTCTAAATAATTTTTGGGAGTATATGTGTGAATTATATGATTTTTAGAGTTGTTTTTATGGAAAAAATTTGATCAAAAATGAAATTAATTTGGCTAAGTTGGCTACTGTTTACGGTAAGAAATGAAGAAGAAAAACAAGGTCGCCGCGAATTGCGCGACGACTTATTTTTTTCAGACGCGGGGATTGAAACGGCGTCGTTTTGGGGGGTAAAGGGGAGCCGCGCCATGCATAGCTGTAACTGTGTCGACTGGCAGGCCAAACGACGTCGTTTGGCTGGCATAAGCGGAAGACGGGGCCGCGCAATGCGCGGTCGGCAATGTAATGACCGAGAAAATTACGAACCCAATTTTTTTTTATTTAATTATATCCATAAGAAAATATGAGGTATGATGTATGTGTGTATGTGATAAGTTGTATGATGAGAGGTGTTTAATTAGTTAATTAAATTAATTAACTAAAGAAGGAAAAAGATTTCAAGAGAAGTTTATGTGATAAAATCACAAAGCTTGAATGTTGGCATTGTATGGCAATTAAGAAGATTTTTATTGAGCAAGTTAATTACTTGTATGAACAATGAGAAATAAGAAGTAAGTGGATTATTTAAGATAACTCAATGTGGGAATAATTGTTTGTGTATGGTTAAGTATATTATAAACCCGATTTGATGATAAGGGTTAGTGAATGAATTAATTTAATCAAGTCAACGTACTTGTATTAAAATGTGTTAGGGTTTTATTAAAACAAGCCCAAGAATTTGTAAGTAATAGTATTATGTAAATTATCTTAATTAAGGAGTCCAATGGACTTATAAATAGCAAATCTAATTGGATTATATTTTAAATTCAAATGAGTTATTAAACTAGGTCAATTAAGTTTACCTAGTAGCCCATGTAATTAATTTAATTACTAGTCCATGTGAATTATTAAATAAGCCCAATGCTTATTTTAATTAAAGGTAGCATAGTTATGTAAATGATAGCCCAATGTGTGATATAAATTGAGCCCAAACAAATTAATTGAATGAGCCCAATAGAATTAAATTCTAAGATCCAAAGTGGAGCCCAATAAGTTGTATAGGTGAATATGTATACATATATTGATGTATATATATATGGATACTTATATAATTATATAGGACTTAAAAAATAAAGTCAAATTGGATAAATAAATGGTCAATCCCGAATTTTGGAGTCCACATGGATATAAAGCTAGCTTGTTGCATGATTTTGGAGTGTAAATTGGTGCAAGTAACCCCCAACCACCTTAGTCAATCAAAGGGTCAATCAAAAAGTCTATCAAGTAGTCATTCCATGCATAGTAAGCAAGATTAAGCTCCTAATTGACTAGCATTGGTTGATTAGTAGATGTTAAGCAAGTCTAGGGAGGTTCTATAAATAGAATGCTCCATCCATTTGCTAGGTTTGTTAGTCATTTTGTAAGAACTCCAAGAGAGAATAGAGAGAACATTCTAGAGAAAATAGAGAAAGCTCTTGAGAGTTGGTTTTTCACCAAGGAGATTGCTAGAGACTTATCAAGAAGGAGTCACCAACAAAGTCTCTAGCCAAGAGTAGAAGAACATAAGGTTCAAAAGTGTTCTATCTCATCTTTATTTCATTTTTGTAGACTATATATGTTTTATATGGTCAAAATATATTTTTAACCGATCAAAAGTGGTTTTGATGGTCTAGAAGTCTTAAGCTATGATAAATTGGTAGATACATGGTTTGATATGCTTAAATCATGTTTTGGTATGTGTGAAAGGCATAAAATTGGAAGAAATGTCTATATGAAAATTTACCGGTAAAACTCTAGGTAGCTATGTGCTATTTAAGGTTGTAGTTTGAAATATACAAGTTGGAAAATTAATTTCTATGGCTAGAAAGTCAGATCTATGAGTTTTAAAGAAAAGTCCAACTTGAAGTTTTAAAAAATATTGAATAACGAAGAAGTTATAGCTTTTACCGTAAAGGATGTCGTTTTTAAACCCTAGAAGGTTCGATCCGTAATTTTCTTGTAAAACGTTTTCAAAAAGACGATCGAACTATGGAATATTGTAAAACAAGAAGTTAGGAACACATCAACACTGATTTAGTGTCATTTGGATGTGTAGATTTCATTTAATCAATGTTTGAATCAAAGTAGTCAAAACTGTCAAGAAATCAAAAATTGGAAAATGATTCTGCCGGACAGCGCTGGGGCACGGTGTTTCAGTGTAAACACAACGCCGGGGCGCCGTCCACTGTTTTCAGAAAAGTAAGAAATCCGAACCGGGTCGGGTCGGGTCGGGTCGGGTCTGGATCGGGTCAGAAAATGAAAAATGTTCCAAAAATTATTTTATTATTTTTGGACTTAATAAATATATTTTTAAAAAAATATAAGTGATTTAATAGATAAAAAGAGTTAAATATTATTAAAGGTTTAATAATATAATTAAATTAATAAAATAATATTATTAATATAATAATATTAGAAAATCATTAAAATATTATTAAATGTATAATAATATTAGAAAGTCAATAAAATATTATTAAATAAGTTAATAATATTAGTAAGTACATAAAATATTATTAAATGATTAATAATATTAATAAAGGATTAAAATATTATTGTTAAATGGTTAATAATACTAGAATATGAATAAAATATTATTAAATAGTTAATAATATTAGATAATGAATAAAATATTATTAAATGGATAATAATATTAGTAAGTTAATAAAATATTATTAAATGATTAATAATATTAATAAATGATTAAAATATTATTAAATGGTTAATAATATTAGAATATGAATAAAATATTATTAAATAGTTAATAATATTAGATAATGAATAAAATACTATTAAATGGATAATAATATTAGTAAGTTAATAAAATATTATTAAATGATTAATAATATTAATAAAGAATTAAAATATTATTAAATGGTTAATAATATTAAAATATGAATAAAATATTATTAAATAGTTAATAATATTAGATAATGAATAAAATATTATTAAATGGTTAATAATATTAATGAGAGAAGAAGATATTATTAAAGATATTATTTGATAAATAATATTACTGGAAGGGTAAGACATTATTAACAATGTTAATATATGATGGAAAATATTATTAAATGACTAATAATATTAACTAAGGATAAAAATATTATTAAAGAATTAATAATATTATTAAGTGAATAAAATATTATTAAATGGTTAATAATATTTATAATTGTTTAAGATGTTGTTTGATAAATAATATCATTGGGAATAGTGTAAAACATTATTTAGTTATTAATAATGTTAATAAGTGTTGAGATAATAAAGAGATTAAGATGATTATTAGATGGTTAATAATATTGAGGAACTAGATGATTTATTATTGAGATAATAAATGGTTAAAATATTATTATACGATTAATGATATTATATGTGGTATTTATATATTATCAAAGGTGAAAATATTTTAAGAAAATGAGGTAATAATTTTGTGATTTAAAATATTATCAAGGGATTGGTAATATTATTAAGAGATTTAAGGTTATGATTAAGTGATAGATGATTTAAGACATATATGTTAAGGTTATAAATGTTAAATAAACTTTTATGTGTTATGCTAATTGGAGGATCAATGTTATTGAATATTAGGTCACCCAAAAGAGGTATTTTTTTTAAAGTTGAATAGCAGTAGTTAGCGGAACAGGCAAGTTTCTCTGAACCTTAACTTGTATTTATTTGGCAAGTTATTTATGTAGAATCTGAAATTTATTTCAAAATGCATGATGAAATAATTATTAAGAATTATTTCATATCTATATTGTTATTGACAATCTCACTTAGGTGCATTTGCATGACTGTTCGCGTTATGAACTGTTTAAAGAGAAATATCTATGCTATTTGTTTCAGCTAGATATTGCATGTGATATTATGACTGTTCTTGTTATGAACTGTTCTAAGTGAGGGTTCTATGCCAATTGTTTCGGCTATACCATGTACGATTTAAATTCATAAATCTGAATATTATTGAAGTTATTCCAAACCATATTGTTGTGGTGCAGAATCTGATGGGATAAGCTGAAATGAACAGAGCATTATAAGTAGATAAGCTTACGGTCGGATGGAATATTCCCGATCAAAATGAACTAGATGGTTATATTGTGCACTCTATAAACGTACGATAGGCTGATCACCTAGAGTACCCATCACCGGATATGTCAATCGAAATGATTGTTAATATTCAAAACGAACTGACAGTCTTCTGTTTATAGGGTATTGTAAATACTCAAAACGTGTGTTCATGGTCTTGTGACCCTTTCAGCATGATGAAGCAGTATGTTTTATCAATTGAATTATATTATTCAAAGTTGCATGTCTTCACAATTATTATATATTGTTGAAGTTTCCAGAGCTAAATCTTTTTCATTCATGATATACCTTTTATTGTTTATTTAAACTTGCTGAGCAAAGTAGTTGCTCACCCTTGCTATATCATGAACTATTTTCAGTTAAGCCGAGTTATCTAAGGAGTACAACGGCAAAGGACAGATGAACGAGTAGACGTAGTTAGTTCGTACTATTTGTGTAAACATTTTGTATTATAAGGTAATGATGATGTATTAAGGTTAGTGGAACCTGGGATTGAAGGTACGTTTTGTAATGAAATTATGTATGTTTTCCGCAAGATATTGAAGATGTATTTTATGAATGTTTGACAAGTGTTGAATAGTGAGAACCGAACCCGAGGTTCAAGGGACCCGGATTTGGGGGCGCCATAGGCAACGTGGTTAATTACCAACGTGCCCTTGGGCTTTTCAGAAAATACTGAACGTGTCCTTGGCTCAGCAAAATTACGGTTATACCCCTGGGCTTTTTCAAAAATTCCTATTTTGTCCCTATAGTTACGGAAATTACCAAAATGCCCCCAGAAAGTGATTTTTCATTAAATAAATGTTTAAAAATTATTTAAAAATTATAAAAAATTATAGAAAAATACTAAAAATATAGAAATGATGTTTGGGCATTAAATTTAATATTTTTGTAAAAATATTAAATATTGGGGATTAATATTTAAATATTAAACTAATAAGGTTATAATTTAGAAAATGGTTAAATAAAAAAAAATTCAGACAACCAAATATGTTAAATTTTATCTGATGAGCCGGGTTGTCCGTATTAAATGTGTTTGATATTAAGTTAAATTAATATAGTAAGGGACGAGGTTAATATAATTAACCATATTATTTGATAATTGCTCCAGAGATGATATTAATTAATTAAATTAATATCATAAAGAGATGAATAATTATTATTTGATTATTTTATGATCATAGGTCGTACGAGAAACATTATAGAAAGGGTATTTATTATTAATTCCACAATTCAGGCAAGTTCTTTAGTACTTTTATGTTAAATGTTTGTCTGGTATGTTATGTTAATTCTTGTTTCAAATGTATATAAATTATGTGTTATGTGATATGTGGATAATATGACAACTATGTGTACTTTGTGCAATGATATGAGATATATTGCTATAATAGAAGCACAACACATGATGTATGACACACACAGAACATGTTATGATATGTGCTACGTGAAGCATGAAATGTGTAAACTGTTGAACTTGTTGAGCCGTTGTGCTCATTACTTGTATAATATACATTTTTGCAGGTAAAGAAATAAATTTCAAGAATATTAGATTATGTACAGACGGATTACCCTAAAAGGTTGTGAACGTTATTATTATATTTCTAATATTATAATTCAATGTGAGTAAATTTGCTCTGTTTATATTGATGTACTGTATGTACATATAAATTGGATCCAGATAAGACGAAGAGAGTTAAATTATGAACTGTAATTGTTCAAAGTTGTTGTTACGATAGAGATTATTTTATGTGTAATTATAAATGATGAAACAAAGAAGGTTGTATAGATATAAATAATATTAAATTTTAAATATTAAGCTTTACGATACATGAAAGAAAAGAAAAAGTAAAGGTTACGATCCAGGGACTAGGATCGAGACGATAAGATTTTAAATATCCTAATATTTTAATACAATGATTAAATTGAGAAAAGAAAAGGAAAAATTTATATTGAAATTTTGGTAAGTGATGACTATAATGTCAATAAAATAATTAATTAAGGTGATTAAAGATTTATTAACGGACCAAAATTTGGACGTTAAGGAAATAATGTAAGACAAACAGGAAAATTAAGGTAAGAAGGTTGGTCGAATTTCGGGGTCGTTACATATGCCAATTGTCTGGCTAGACTATTGATACAATTCAATCCCAAATTACTCTTTGTTTTTAAGTGCTGAGCCAAACCAAATTGTTTTGGTGCGGACTCCTAGAAACTGAGATGAATAACCCTGTCTCAGGGGATACAGCTTGTTGGATGCTTTAAATTCCGACCCTCCGTAATATACGGTAATATGATGTGCACAATCATAGGTACAAGAGGCCGATCACCTCGAGTACGGAATTAAGGTTTTATGGTCTTTATGACACCTATAGGTTATCAATATTAAAATTGAATAACCTATATTCAATGGTCTTGTGACCCTCAATACTATTCATATTCATCATGTCTCAAAAGATAATACTTGCAGTTATTTTCCTTCGTTTAAATAAATTGATGTTACTTTGTTGATATAAATTCTGATCCTCATAATGCATTGTTATTCAGTGCATTATACTTGCTGAGCACTTTAGTTGCTCACTTTTACTTGCTTAAAATGTTACAGACAAAGATGTTAAATCCGAAAGTCTAGATAAGAAAGACAAAGGCAAGGGAAACATATTAGAATGAAGAAATTACTGAAGTGTCCTCAGCTGGTAGTCTTAAATCCGTGTTGTGTTTTTAGATAGGGAATGTTATATGTATATGGAGGTTGATAATCCTGGGAATGTTATAGTTGTATTTTGTATTATGTTGGACATTAACATATGTAATGTATATTAGTGGTAATTCTGGATAGTGATTAATGTATATGATATTATGAATAGTGAACACCAAATTCGAGGTTCCAGGAGCCTGGATTTGAGGGCGTCACATGCATAGTGGTGGTGTTCGGATGGTAAGAAATGAGAGAGTGGGAGTTTATTTTGTTGCTTTTGGTTGCTTTTCTTTTTATTTTCTTACTCCTTTTTATAACTAACATAATTTAACTATTTTGGAAACAAAATTAATTCCACTGCCTCAACCATCCACAACCGACTTTTTCCCTTCTCGGACGTTCCAAAAATCAAGCATGCAAATTTAATTTAATACATTACGTAATTATTTTGTGTAATAAATATTTTATATAATGTACATAAAATATTTATTTTAATTCACTAAAAATCATAAATTGATTTATAAATAATATTAATACCTTTTTAAAGGTATTTTACTTGATAAATTTTGTACACACATAATGACATGCATGTAATTATATGAGGTAATTTATACCTCCAAAATTCATAAAATAATTCATACAACATATAAAAATTATTTTTTATACTTTTTCACATTGTTACTTGGACAACATGTTACATCAACATGTTCACGTTTCTAAAATATTATCTCCAATAAAAATCATAACAACTTCATTAAACAATAAACATAATTTTAATAAATTAAAACATTTCTTTTTCTCATTTATTTTTCATTTCTTTACTATTTACATTAACTTGCTTATATAAATTATATATTTTATTATTATATAATTTATATAATTACATTGTCCTATTTAATAATTTTCAACATTCCTCCATAATTATCGATTAATTATATAATCAATAATTATACCTTTATTTACTCTCTCATTAATTTCATCCTCTTATATACAATCATTCTTATATAATTTATATAATTATTCCTCCATTAATATTTTACTTTAATTTTCTTATATAAATTATATACTTTGTTAGTATATAATTTATAACATTACTTCCTCCTCTTAACAATTTCTAAACCATCGCCATAATTATTGATTAATTATATAATCAATATTTTTAATTTTACTACATTCTTCATTCACTTTTTATTTAACTTTGGACTAATCTAATTATTAATCCCTTAATTTCCATAATTAATGAAATTTATAATTACCAAAATTAAGCATGCCCAGACACATATATAAAAACGTATATATATACATATATAATTCTCATATCTCACATTACCACATAACTGTAACGACCCCGAAATTCGACCATCTTTATTACCTTAAATTTCATATTTATTAAACATTATCTTCCTTACGTCCAAATTTCGGTTCGTTAATAAATCTTTAATCTCCTTCTTTACCCCATTAATTGACATTATCGTCATCAATTACCAAATTTTCGGTATAATTTTTTCTCTTATTTTCTTAATCACTGTCATTGTATTAAAAATTTTGGATATTTAAAAATTCTAACATTTTGATCCTAGTCCCTGGATCGCAACCTTAACTTTTTCTTTCTATTACCTATGTCATAATGCTCACATTCAAATCTAATATTATTTATTTTCATACAAATATTCTTGGTTACGTCATTCATAATCAAACATATAATAATTTCTATCATAACAATTATCCTGATCAATCACAGTTCATAATTGAACTTTTATCATGTCCAGATTCAACTTATATATACATACAATTCATCACAGTAAATTAACAATTTCTCACATTGAATTATAATATTAACAATATAACAATCACGTTTTCTACCTTCTAGGCAATTCATCTCTAACATAATCCAATATTCTTGAGTTTCATTTCTTTCCTACTAAAATGTTTATTAAGCAAGTAATGAGCACAACGGCTCAGCAAGTTCAACAGTTCATGCTTCACGTAGCACATACCTTAACATGCTTGGTATGTGTCAGATATCATGTATTTGTGCTTCGACTATAACAATATATCTCATATATATTTATATCATTGCACAAAGTACACATTGTGGTCATATTAATCATGTATCACATAGCACATAATTTGTATGTATTTAAAACAAGAATTGCATATCATAACAGTCCAACATTTAACATAAAAAGACTGAAGAACTTGCCTGACGTCCAGTTATTTAAATTGATAGCTCAAACCCTTAACTCGATCAACCTATGATATTAATTTACTTAATTAATATCATCTCTGGGCCAATTATTAATTTATATGGTTAATTATATTAATCTCGTCCCTTAAATATTAATATAACTTAATATCAACTCATTCACTTCGGACAACCCGGCTCATCGGACAAATTTTAACATATTTGGTTGTCCCAATTTTCATTTATTCACTTTCTAACATTTAAACTTAATGGATTGATATTTAAATATTAATCCCCAATATTTAATATTTTTACAAAAATATTGAATTAAATGCCCAAACATCATTTCTATATTTTTAGTATTTTTTTATAATTTTCTATGATTTTAAAACAATTTTTAAACATTTAGTTCAATAAAAATCATTTATGAGGGCATTTTGCTAATTTTCGCGCCCTTAGGGATAGGATCGGTATTTCCCAGAAAGTCCAGGGGCATTTCCGTAAATTTCGTGCATCAAGGGACACGGTCGGTATTAACTGAAAAGGTCAGGGGCATAATCGTAATTTCTCTCGCGTGCGTCGGCCGCGCATGGCGCGCGACCTCCCCTCTTGCCAGCCAAACGACGTCGTTTGGCCTGACGAGGAATTGGTTTCCGCGCATTGCGCGACCCTTTCTTTCGCGCGGCCAAAAACGACGTCGTTTTAGCCTCGCTTCAGACAGAATTTGGCCGCCGCGCATTGCGCGGGCGACCAAATTTTTCTCCTTTCCAGCCGAAACAGTAGCCAGCCGAGAAGGAAAAAACACCATTTTCTTCACAAATTTCCACAACAAAACTACTCCAAAAATCATAAAATTCATAGATATACATCCTAAAATTATTTGAAATAATTATACTAATTATTTACAAATTTTCCATAAACTTTATTTATTACTAATAACACCAAAATAATCCAAATAAAATACTTTTATACCTTCTAAAGCTTGTACTTTCTCCTCTAGATGCACCAAAACTTTTCTTCTTCTCCCTCTTGGTGTTAGCCATAGTGGTGGCCGGTGGTGGAAGGTGGCGGTGATGGTGAAAATATAGGGAGCATGTTTGTTTGTTTTCTTTTTCCTTTTATTTCTTTTCCTTTGTTGGTTTTTTACATCTCAAGCAAGTTAACTAAATTTTATACCAATACTTGGTTCCACCGCCTCGCACGCAACCAACTTGGAAGATTCCGGAAAATTTCATGCCAAAATTTCAAATTTTAATACATTACGTAGTTATTTCGTGTAATAAATATTTTATGTAATGTACATAAAATATTTATTTTAATTCACTAAAAATCATAAATTGATTTATAATTAATATTAATACCTCTTTTGGGTATTTTTCTTGACAAATTTTGTACACGCAAAATGACATGCATGTAATTATGTGAGGTAATTTATACCTCCAAAAAATCATAAAATAATTCATAGGACATATAAAAATTATTTTTCATAATTTTTCACTTCATTACTTGGACAACATGTTACATTAACATGTTCACGTTTCTAAAATATTATCATTCATAAAAGTCATAATAATTCCATTATACATAACCATAATTTTTTTATGAATTAAATATTCATTTTTCCTCATTTAATATCATTTCTTTACATTTCACATTAATTCCTTTATATATAAATTATATAATTTAATATTATATAATTTATATAATTATTAATCCCTTAATTGTCATAATTAATAACATTTATAATTATCAATTAAACATAACACACATATATATAAAAATGTATATATATAAATATATATACATATTTAATTCATGCCTTTCACATTATCACATAACCTCATTTAAAATCATAATTTATGTACTTCCACAATACTTTTTAAATATTAACCATTTCATTAAAACTTCTCTTATTTTTCATAAATTGTTTTTAAACAATCTATTTATTCTTCAATTATTTTTTTATTCAATCACAATTTGTCATCATCTCTTTACGGATTTAATTTACCAATTAAATCCTTTTACATACCTTAATTTACATAAAATAATAATTAATTTAAACAACCTTGATAATTTTATCAATTAAATTCTCATTTAATATTATTAAAGAAATCTTGAAAATTTGGGTCCTCACATAACGCTATTTAAATAATAATTTCTCTACCTCCACAATAATTTAATTGTACAATTTTATTGTACCATTACATGTAATTTATCTTATTCTTAATAAATTATTTTTAAACAATTTATTTACTCTTCAATTATTTTAATTCAACACCATTTATCACTATTTCTGTATAGATTTAATTTATTAATTAAATCCCTTCACCTACTTTAAATCACTTACATCATAAATAATTTAAACAACTTTGATAATTTTGTTAATTACATTCTTATTTAATTTTCTTAAGTAAATCCCTAAAATTCGGGTCCTCACAATTACTATGGCGAGTTCTTGAACTCATATTATTATGTCAAGTTCTTAAACTCATAATGTATGGTAAATTCATTGAATAGAGCATTATTACTAAATTTATACATTCTTGATATTCTTAAATTTATTTGAATTGCACAGTATGCCAGTTGTTTCAGCCACTCTACTGTGAAACTAATTCAAACTTAGGATGGACAACCCTATGATATAGGGGAATATTTATGGAGAGTCAACAGTTTATAAAACTTGGTATCCAGGCTATATAATATCATGGTGAGGCTTTAGCATGTAAGAGTCTGCAGTATATATGACTGTTAGGTTGCGCTCTAGCAAATAAATGTTTTTGAAAGTAAAAGAGTTCATCGTCTTTACGACCCTTCAACAATAATTCAAATGATAAATACTCTAATGTTGAAATTCAAATATTTCTTCTTGATAATGCGCTAATGCACATTTCCAAAGTTTTCCTATTTGGAATTTCTTTAACGAGTTATTCATTGATCAAAATATTTTTATTCATAGTTAAGTTTATTCTGACTCGTCACTCTGAACTACAGTGAGGTAACATGTTACAAGTCATGACCGTGCTTCTAGGCTAATCACCTACAGCACAATTCAAAAGAATTCTTAGTCCTTTATGACCATCCAAGTAACGTAAAACTGATAAAAAAAAATTCAATTCGAAGTTATTGAATTATTGATATGAAGTTATTCCTTAAACTGTTTATTTCAGTTCATTCTTGCTGAGCATATTTGATGTTCACCCTTGCAATCATAAATTATTGCAAGACAAAGAAAAAATAGTCCAGAAGGGTCGGGAGTTAGAAAATAAGAGGGAAAAAAAATCCTGTGGAGGTTACAAGTTGATATTAGTGATGAGGTAAAGTGTAAGACCTAAGTTGTGATTCAGGGACGAGGTTTGTGATATAATGTTTGTAATACACTAGTTAAATTAACAAAAATATTGATAAATAGTATGAAAGTTGTGTATCTGATGACTGATTTTTATACCTATTTATTTAATACTTTTGAACTTGATTATATTGTCAATTCTTTAGCATTTTAGTTAGTTTTATATGTTTTTCTATTATTATTGTAAAATATGATGTAATATTAGTTTTATGTGTGTTATTTATACTTTAGGTAATTTATATTATTTATATATATATTATTTATTCTAATTTAATTTTTGTAGAAAAATATAGCTAGAAGGGCATTTTGGTAAAATCTGCACAGAGGCCATCGTCGCAACGGTGCCCTGCTACCGCCACAGTGGTAGTGCAATGCAGAATCCAACAACAAGTTTCACTGTCGTGGCCCCCAAAGTTTCTGCCCAAAAAATTATATAGGACCGTCGCAGCGCTCCCCTGCTACTGCCGCGATGGTGGTACTGTATATAGTTAGCAGATTCATCTTTTAAGCCCATTTCCAGCCCTAACATACATATCTTTCATTCTTTTTTCCTTTTGAGGGTTGAGAGAGGCGATTCTTGGGAGAGAGAAGAGGAGGAAAGGTGGTTTCCTTCATGAAAAACTATCCAACATTTGATTCTTGAACCCTAAAGCTCCTATTTTTGGAATAAGTAACAATGGATGAAGAAGATGAAGAGCAACCAAGGAATCCTTTGATGAAGCCATGGATGGATGGAGCTTGGAGGTTGAGCTTGGATGACAACAAGTGTATCTTTTAACTCTTTATTTGTCTTTGTATTTTGTTGTATGGTGATTCTTATGAATTATGTAATGAATATTAGCTATTCTTCATACATTGGAATCTAAGTATGCTTTTGAATACAATTTGTTGTTAGAATTGATTTTCTCTCTCTTGATTGGCACCATATGTATTGGTTTGTCATATTTGTGTTTAATGTATCAATTAATTGCAAGTGATTGATTTTGAAAAACCTGTACGAAATTAGAAGATGGATTATAGGTTTGGACCTAAATATGATAACATGTGTTGTGTAATTGTTCTTAGGAGCATATGCATGATTTGCTTGTAGTATAGACATATACCTATGTGCCGCGTGTAGCCAATGTGAGAATTTATGCTTAAAAACTCTACTTGTGTTAGTTCTCATAGAAATATAGTGAATTATCTTGCTTGGGTTGTTCTTGTCTAAATTATGTCGAATGTGATAGATTTGGATGGGATATGCTTATTTGGCTATCAAAAGATGCCCATAAGTACTATCGTATTCTCGGTTGACAATTCGTTGTGACCGTATAATTGAGAGAGAGTTAAGAGATAAAAATGGCATGTTAGGGGGCATTGCAGACTTAGATTCACCTATCTTAATTTCTTTCTAGTTTAATTGATTAATTTGCATTATGTCCATTTAGATTTCCTTTTCTTCCATTTAATTAACTGTTTGAACTAAGATTGACTCGATGCAATTCGTATTTGGAACTCGTTAGAACTAATTCCTTGTGGGATCGACTTTTACTTTCATTTTATTACTTATTGACCATATATGCTTGCACGTTATTGGCTCTGTTGCTTGGGAATCTAACTAATAAATAAAATATAAATAAATAGTTTCGATTTCGACTAACAAATTTTTGGCTCCGTTGCTTGGGAATTAGTTTATGATTGTTTTCAATTTTGACTGCAATTAAGTTGAACTTTGTTTAAACTTACTTTTTTCTTGGACTTTTGATTGTGTTCACGACATTCTCAAGGTTCAGAATAAGAAATAATGAAGTCAGGCTGAAGACTATAAAACAAGCGCTAATTGGGAGGCAACCTAAATTTCTCTAATGCTTCGTTTAGTTTTGTCTTTCTTTCTTAAGTCAAGACGTAACATTAACCCAAGTTTTAGGGAAGTCCTTTGCTTTAATTCTTTCATTGCTTATAATGAGGATAATGTAAATTTCAAGTTTGGGGGTCAACTATGTTTTGTATTTTGTTTGGTTTTGTTTTACTTTGAATTTTGTGGGTATATTCTCTGCAAACCCCTACGAGACAAAACTCGTCCTCTTGGGCAACCTTGGAGTTGAACGGCTTGTTGTTCGTGCTAAGTACAACCGTGTTTCTTACGAAAATGGATTTGTTATTGTTGTTTTTGTTTTATTTTTGCGTGTTTTGTTTTAGAGTCGTTGTAGTATAGGTTTGTATTCCTTGAGCATTGTTGATGTGATTAGAACTTTAATCGAGGATTGGACTATTGATTGTTCTTATGATAACTCATAGAAAATGGATTGACGTTGGTTAGTCTATGTGCTTGACTTGTGTATTTTTACATTGCTTGTGATCCCTTACACTTTGAGCCCATATCTATTTGTAATAAGCTGGTTGTATGCTTAGAGAATACTTATATGACTGAATGCTTGTGAAAGTTGTCACTATACTCTAGAACATGTTAAACATCACTTGGAGCGAAACACCCTCGTTTGAATAGCAAACCATGTGGTAAGTGAGATGGAGCGTAAAACGCACTCACTCATAAACACATGCTTAGGTGAGATAGAGCGTAAAACGCACTCACATCTGAAATTAAAATAAAATAGGAAAAATAATATAATTCAAATTATAATCATGTGATGGATTGTGAGGGAGCGTAAAACGCACTCATCCATAAACGTGTGATTATGTGAGAATGAGCATAAAATGCACTCACCTACAATTTTTGGATGAGTGATGTGAAAACAAGTTCAGGAGTTATTGTTTTCTTTCAACAAGGTAATGTGGTCACTTAAGCTCAGTCTAGCTATAATTAGTTTGTTACAAATGGTGCACACACACACACACTTGTGGGTCATGAGTAATGTATGATTAACATATAGGTTAAAATTCTAGACTTTGCGATATTTTGAAATTTCCTTGTAATTATTATTTGAAGTAAATCTTTGTGCCCATTTTGTATTCCATATCGATTCATTGCTCAAATTCATGTTATTTACTTTTGTTTGTATAGTTTGCCTTTGTTTTACTTGAGGACAAGCAAAGATTTAAGTTCGGGGGTATTTGATGACTAGTTTTTATACCTATTTATTTAATACATTTAAACTTAATTATATTGTGAATTCTTCAGCATTTTAGGTAGTTTTATATGTTTTTCTATGATTATTGTTATAAAATATGATGTAATATTAGTTTTATGTGTGTTACTTATATTTTAGGTAATTTATATTATTTTTATATATTTTATTTATTCTAATTTGATTTTTGTAGGAAAATATAACTGGAAGGGCATTTTAGTAAAATCTGAACAGAGGCCACCGCCGCAACGGTAGCGCAATGCAGAATCCAACAGCAAGTTTCACTGCTGCGGCGCTCCATTCCATCGTCGCGGTGCCCAAAGTTTCTGCCCAAAAAATTATATAAGACTGCCGTGGCGCTCCATTACTACCGTCGCGGCGATGGTACTGTTCATAGTCGGCATATTCAGTTTTTAAGTCCATTTCTAGCTTAAAATATATACCTTTCATTCCTTTTTTCCTTTTGAGGGCTAAGAGAGACAATTCTTGGGAGAGAGAAAAGGAGGAAATGTAGTTTCCTTCATGGAAAACTATCCAAACTTTGATTCTTAAACCCTAAATCTCCTATTTTTAGATTAAGTAACAATGGATGAAGAAGATGAAAAGCAACCAAGGAATCATTTGATGAAGCCATGGATGGATAGAGCTTGGATGACAACAAGTGTGTCTTCTAACTCTTTATTTTTCTTTGTATTTTCTTGTATGGTGATTCTTATGGATTATGTAATGAATATTGGTTATTCTTCTTACATTGGAGTCTAAGTATGCTTTTGAATACAATTCATTGTTGAAATTGATTTTCTTTGTCTTGATTGGCACCATATGGATTGGTTTATCATATTTGTGCTTAATGTATCAATTAATTGCAAGTGATTGATTTGGGAAAACCTATATGAAATTGGAAGATGGATTATAGGTTTGAACCTAAATACGTTAACATGAATTGTGTAGTTGTTCTTAGGAGCATATGCAAGATTTGCTTGTAGGATAGACATATACCTATGTGCCACGTGTAGCCAATATGAGAATCTGTGCTTAAAAACTCTATTTGTGTTAGTTCTCATAGAAATATAGTGAATTATCTTGCTTGGATTGTTCTTGTCTAAATTCTATCGAATGAGATAAGTTTGGATGGGATATGCTTATTTGGCTATCGAAAGATGCTCATAAGTACTATCGTATTCTCAGTTGACAATTTGTTGTGACCGTATAATTGAGAGAGAGTTAAGAGATAAAAATGGCATGTTGGGGGACATTGTAGACTTAGATTCACATATCTTAATGGCTTTCTAGTTTAATTGATTAATGTGCATTATGTCCATTTAGATTTCCTTTTCTTCCATTGAATCAACTGTTTGAACTAAGATTGACTCGATGCAATTAGTATTTGGAACTCGTTAGAACTAATTCCTCGTGGGATCGACTTTTACTTTTATTTTATTACTTGTTGACAATGTATGCTTACACGTTATTCATTTAAACGAATTCGAGATCGGAATCTAACTAATAAATAAAATATAAATAAATAGTTTCAATTTCGACCAATAGTATCGTGATGCACCATATTTTTGTAGCAGGTACATAGATTTGGGGGCATTACAGGTGAGGCAAAATTTGTGCTCAGAATTAAGATTTATATGGATTACTCTAAAAGATTATTAGGTTTAAGTCAACAAACTTATATAATATCTATTTTAGAGCTTTTTTATATGCATAATTTTAAACCCGTATACACTCCCATTAAGAAAGGTTATAAACTAAATCAAGATCTCTGCCCTAAGACTAAACAAGGAAATGAGCAAATGCTCGTGTTCTTTATGCCAGTGTAGTTGGTAAGTTAATGTATGTAGTGATGTGTACAAGCCCCAACATAAATTTTGTAGTATTAATCAATTTCAAAGAAATCCTGGATTTGCTTATTCGGTGAAAATTAAGAGGATACTTCAATACTTAAAAGAAACTATAAATTATATGTTGAGTTATCAAGGTGGTGAGCTACGCTTACAAGGATACAATGATGCAGACTGGGCTAGCGTCTTGGATAAGCGCAAGTCTACCATTGGTTATAACTTCTTACTTAGTGGTGGAGCCAATAGCTAGTTGAGCAAGAAATAACTATGTGCTTTATCCACCATGGAGTAAGAGTACAAAGTACATTGCCTATTGTTTTACAATACAAGAGACATTAAAGCTACGGAGATTCTTTAAGCGCCTGTGTGGATCACATTTGACTGACCTTGTCGCCATTTACTATGAAAATACGAGTGCTTTGTCTTATGTTAAGGATCCCAAGTACCATGAAAAGGCCAAGCATATTGCGAGTAAATTTCATTACATTAGGGATATCGTGACACAAAAGAAGGTTATCCTTAAACATATCTCTATGAGTAATATAGTTGTTGTTCCCCTAACTAAGCCTATTCTTAGGGATGTTTTTCGAGCTCTTGTTTGGAGCTTAGGACTTTGTAGGCTTTGATATATTTTATGTTTGATAATGGATATCTTTTGTATATTGTTTATTGATTTTACATATTTATGCAATAAAGATTATTACATAATGTTGATTTTAATCCATTTCTATGTTTTAACTTATTGTATATATAAGTACACATATAAAGTGTTGCAAGGAAAAAAGATTGATCTACTCACATGGATAATCTACCTTGACACTTGTAATAGGAGCAAGATGAGACTATTTCGCGGTGGTCTAAATGGTTGGGCATTATTTTTGAGACACTACGATTTAGTCGCCTTGGTTAGGTCCAATAAGAGGTATCATAATGTAACTAACACTTGTAAGAGGTTTAGCCTTGTTTTTGGGGTTACCAAATATTAAATTCATTTTAGGATATTTAAAGTAACTAGGGATGTTTTCTAAGGTTAAATACTAGCGATTAACTAGGGTCTGTACGGTGTTATTTTAGCTAGAGCGGCACTTCTCTTTTGAGAGCTCTGCTGTAACATGAGAATTGTACCTCGTTTGCATAAAGATGACCTAATATAGAAGAGTGATGTGGTGAATTCCTATCCAATCACTGTGTGAGCCCTTTATATTAACGTTTGTCCTTAGTAACTTGAACCTTTATCATGAAACAAATACTTTAATGAGATCTTATTCCTATAATGAGGTTCCTTCTACTCTAGCTTGTATTCCTAAGCTCACATAATAAGGTTCCATGGGTACTTGTTTAGGAAAGCAGTAGAGTCAATGAAGGTTGACACTAGAGTTTAGGGAAGACATTTGTCTGGCATCACATTCCGCCGTTGGTTAAATTTTACAAGTGCAACTATTTTAAATTTTATATGTTATACTATGTATATAAAATTAATTTTTTAAGTGGGCATGCTAAGGTAAATAAGATTAAGTGTATTTTTGTAATGTAATCAATGAGGGATTCAAAATACTCAACAGAATGTGATCGACTGGTTTAGGACATTACGACAATTTTTTTTTGGAGATGTCTCATGTTAGTTATGATGGAGACTTAGTATGAGTGCTCCCGCCTTTGATATCATTCAGTTCTCGTCAGTCGCACACCAAGGCACATGTGCAAGGAAATCTAGAGATGACTGATTTGAAATAAGTATGTATCTTTACATACCAAGAGTCTGAGTGAGAGATGTTAGTAATTGATCCATGTCGATCCCATGAATCATGGACATCCACTTGGATATGGATATTGGATAACGCAATTAGGATTGGAAGAGTCCCATATCACTTAGAAGTATTTTAGATAATACTTGTTATGGTCAAGACTCTTTATGAGATATGTTTCCTGATTTAATCAGTTGTAGACTTATCCCATATCAATTGAGATTTATCATTAAATGTCGAATTTCTACAGAATGTAGGGCCAAGGAAAAGTAACGTATTATTTTTTTCATCCAGTTTCTCTAGCTTAATATTCTCTCTAGTATTTCTATTCTTCCATCAATAGATTGAGTGTACTTACTGTGAACACTTGAGTTCATTCGCACTGTTGCTAGTAACAACTCCATATTGATGAGAGAACGATTAGAGAATCCTTTAAACATAGAAGTTACAAACAAGGAAGTAATGCACGTGAAATTTATAAATAGAAATTATTGCGCAAAAATTAGGGGACATAAGTTGTCGATAGATCTAATCCCTATAAGTTTAAGAGAGTTTGATGTGATATTAGGGATGGAGTGGTTATATAACCATATGGCAGTGATTGATTGCTAGAAGAAAAGTGTGAACCTTCAGACCCTGAATCAGTCTATAGTAGTATTTTATGGTAGCACATCGCATAGGCAATCTTGTTGTCTGACGATTATACAGGTCAAGAAATTATTGAAGAAAGAATATATGGGGTATTTAGCCCATATTGTAGATACTCAAAAAGTAAATGAATTTTTTGGATGTGTTTCCAGACGATTTGTTACCATAAAATGAATAGTATACCGATAGTAAATGAATTTTCGAATGTGTTTCCAGACGATTTGCCCTGTCTACCTCTGAACATGGAAATCAAGTTCATAATAGATTTAGTGCCAGCAACAACACCAATTTCGAAGGCTCCGTATCGTATGGCACCAGGTGAGATGAATGAATTGATGATGTAACTACAAAAGTTTCTAGATCAGGGTTATATTCAACCAAGTGTATCTCCATGGGGAGAACCAGTTTTGTTTGTCAGAAAGAATGATAGAGCGCTATGACTTTGTATCGACTATCGAGAGTTGAACAAAGTGACTATCAAGAATAAATATCCATTATCAAGAATTGGTGATTTTTTCGATTAGTTGAAAGGAGCGAGATGTTTTTCAAAGATAGATCTGAGAACAGGTTATCGTTAGCTGAAGGTAAGGAAGGAAGACATATCGAAGATGGCGTTTAGGACCCGATATGGGCATTACGAGTTTCTAGTAATGTCATTCGGACTGACAAATGCGCCAGCAACATTTATGGACTTGATGAATCAAGTTTTCAAGCCATATTTGGATAAGTTTGTGGTAGTTTTCATTGACACTATTTTGATTTATTTAGAGACCAAGGAGGAGTATATGGAGCATTTGAGGTTAGTGTTGGAAACATTGAGGAGAGAAAAGTTATATGCAAAATTTTCTAAGTGTGAGTTTTGGTTGGAGAGGGTGCAGTTTTTGGGACATATAATTGATAAGAATGAAGTATCTATGGATCCTGCAAAGGTGAATGTGGTGATTAATTGGGAACAGCCGAGGATGCCGACGGAGGTACATAGTTTCCTAAGGTTAGCTAGATACTACCAAAGATTTATTCATGATTTCTCAAAGATCGCGACACCGTAGACCAATCTAATAAGAAAAAACAATGAAGTTTGTATGGACGGAGAAATGCGAATAAAGTTTTAGAAAATTGAAGAATAGTTTGAGCGAAGCACCGATGTTGTCTTTACTGGATAATACAGGAGGTTTTGTGGTGTACAGTGATGCGTCACACAAGGATCTTGGATGTGTGTTAATGTAGCATGACAAGGTCATTGTGTACGCGTCACGTCAATTGAAGGATTATGAGAAGCGATATCATACTCATGATTTGGAGTTAGCAGCGATAATGTTTGCATTAAAAATTTGGAGGCATTACCTTTATAGACAAAAATGTAAGATATATACGGATCATAAAAGTCTAAAATATATCTTCACATAGAAGGAGATGAATATGCGGCAAAGAAGGTGGTTGAAGTTAATTAAGGATTACGATTGTAAAATTCTTTATCATCCGAAGAAGGCTAATGTTGTAGCAGATGCGCTAAGTAGAAAAGGAAGGGAGAAATTGTTAATGTTGATAGTTCAAGAGGAACTTATAAGGGAGATGGAGAAGTTAGAAATAGAGG
Source organism: Hedera helix (assembly GCA_947179155.2). Lineage (NCBI taxonomy): Eukaryota > Viridiplantae > Streptophyta > Magnoliopsida > Apiales > Araliaceae > Hedera > Hedera helix. Next base: position 14,948,248 of record OX359275.1, on the reverse strand, counting down.
TGAGAGATCCGAAAGAGTCAAGAGGAAAACTATTTGTGATGGACGCTCGTCCAACGTTGTTGGACAAAATATAGGAATCCCAAGAGAGAAATGAGGAATGTGAACGAATAAATAGAAGGAGTATAGTAAATGAGGAAGAGAAATTTCAATTAGACAAGAATAAGATTTTAAGTTTTAAAGGAAGAGTGTGGGTGCCTATAGAGCCTAAAGTGAAAGAGGAGATTTTGCAAGAGACTCACAATTCGTCATACTTAATTCACCCAGGAAGTACGAAAATGTATCAAGATCTTCGCCAACACTTTTGGTGGCCTAGCATGAAGTGCGAAGTTGCAGAGTATGTCAGTCAAAAGGTAAAAGCAGAGCATCAAAGGCCAAATGGTCTACTTCAACTGTTGGAGATACCGGGATGGAAATAGGAGCACATTACGATGGACTTTATGGTGGGACTTTTAGCTACTCAGAAGGGTTATGATGCGATATGGGTCATCGTGGATAGATTGACAAAGTCAGCGCATGTCTTGCTAATCAAGGTCCGATTTATTCTAAACCAATTAGCGAAGTTGTATATAAAGGAGATTGTTTCGCGACATGAAGATGTGGTATCGATTATTTTCGATTGAGATTCGCAATTCACGTTAAACTTTTAGAAAAAATTACAAAAATGAATGGGAACACAACTGAAATTAAGTACTGCATATCATCTACAGGCTGATGGACAGAGTGAAAGAACCATTCATACTTTGGAGGACATGCTCAGAGCATGTGTGATAGATTTTGAAGGAAGCTGAGATGACCACCTACCTCTTGTTGAATTTGCTTATAATAACAGTTATCATGCGAGCATTGGCATGCTGTCATATGAAGCTCTCTATGGAAGAAAATGCATAATGACCTTATACTGTGACGAGGTAGGGGAAAGTTGACTTTTGGGGCCAGAATTGGTTCAACAAACAGCTAATATAGTAAAGACAATAAGAGCTCGACTGGTTGCAACTCAAGATCGACAGAAGAAATACGCAGATCTATATCATCAAAGTCGAGATTTTAAAGTCGGTAGTTTTGTATTTTTAAAGGTATCATCCTAGAAAGGGAGGATAAGGTTTGGGAAGAAAGGAAAATTAATTCCAAAGTTCATAGGACTGTTCAAGATACTAAAGAGAATAGGCGAAGTGACGTATAAGCTAGCTTTACCTCCTGAACTAGAGTATATCCGCAACGTGTTTCACGTCTCAGTACTACGACCATACAAGCCATATTATAAGCACGTGATATTCTATGAGCCTATTCAAATAGAGAAGGATCTGATGTATGAAGAAATCGTTGTACAAATAGTGGATAGGAAGGAACAAATATTAAGAAATAAGATTATACCTTATGTAAATGTAATATGACGTAACCACAATGTCGAAGAGGCTATATGGGAATTAGAAGATAAGATGAAGAGAGATTACCCCCACTTGTGTTATGTAACCTTGTACTAATTCCGAGGATAAAATCTTTATAGGGGGGGGGGGGGGGAGAGAGAGAGAGAGAGAGAGAGAGAGAGAATGTAATAACCAAGAAAAATGTACTATTATTATTAATGAAAATAAGAATGTTTTAAAAATTATTTGTATACACAATCATTTATGTGTTTTGTAATGAGCATTAATAATTCAATTTAATTAAATATGTGATAAATAATAAATTAAGTGATGATGATGGTGAACTTAAATTATAATTAATTTATGTCTATGTAATATGACTTATGTGGCATAATGAGTAAGATTTATTGTTTAATTAATTAATTGTGATGTGATTAAATAATTAAATGGACTAATGAGAATTAATATTTAAATCCAATATGAATGTCACATAATTTAATGTGACATGTCTAATATCTTAGAAATAAAAGCTCAATTATGTATGGGTTACTAGAATTATTAATTAGCCCAATAGAAAATAATTTTTCATGGCCCAAATTGAATCAAATTAGTCGCCCAATAATAATTTAATTGGGTTAACCCAAGGTGTTATGATTGGTGTTGGTAATGTGTGTGTGTCCATATATATATATATATACACACCTTTGACCGACCCCCCCCCCCCCCCCCCCCCAATAGCTAGAATGCTAATTTCTTTCATAGTTGGAGCCTTATGCCATGAAATGATTATGAAATGTATGGCTTAATCCCTTAAAATGTGGATTAAGTACATACTTTTCAACAAACCAACTTTTCCCATTAGTTATTAACCAACTAGTTGTATTTTAATACATATATGTAGAGGTGTAGAGGGTATATGAAATCTCCTATAAATAGGAGCTCTTAGTTTAGATTACAAAGTTTACTTAAAAATTTGAAGTGTTAGTCTTAGGAAAGAAAACAAAAGAGCTTGAGAGAAAATAGCAAAGTGGAAAGAAAATAGCAAAGTGTGGGTAGATTCTTGCAAGTTAGTGACTAAAGTGGAGTTTAACAAAGAGAACGAAAGTGGATGGATACTATAAGTTCATCTGTAATGTCCTAGAATTTTCACGTCATTATTAATTAAATTATTAATTTAATTTCTAACGAATTAGTTTTACGAGATTAATTAAATCTTTTTGTGTGATTAATTAATTACGTGATTAAATGATTATGTGATTAATTGCTAGAGATAATTAAACGGAGTCACTAATATGTTAATTAAATTAGTGAACAAACCTTAAAGTTTTAATATCAAAATAATTGACAAGTTTCCTATTAATTAAATTGAATATAATGAGTTAATTAAATATATGTAAATTAATTAATATGATTATTAATTAATATAAATAATGTGAAATATTAATAATAATATTTAGTAGTCCATTTAGTAATTTAATATTAATGGGTTATAGTATTTAATTATTTAGTTAATCTAATTAATTATTTAATCATGACTTGGATAATTAATGTGTAAACCTATTAAATTAGCCCAACATGGATTAATTAATAGCCCAAGTGAAGAATAATAAAACTTGGCAAACTAGTAGCCCAAACAATTTAAATGAAGCCCAAAAGAAATTAAAACAAAGTCCAATACTTGACCCACTTGGAAAATATATTAAGTAACTTATTATTTATTAAATAAGTAATACATGGGACAATTTTTTTGGGACAAAGAAGTGCTCAATCAGCCGTGTGCTAGAGAAGAAAGAGAGAAATGATGTTTGTTTTATTTTATTTTACATTTTTTTATTTATGGTTACTTGTTTGGCTTTTATAGTACATGAACATCATCTTTCTTTTCACCTAATGTGTTTAGCTTGTGTAAGTATCCAATAGCTAGCATATGATGGTCTAGATTATTAGATATATTATGTGTATCTATCATTTTTCAAGTATACTTGAAATTGTAGACATTGCACTTCATTTTTGTTCTTCTAAGTCTAAAAGAGAGAGTGGAGATAAAATTTTAGTGAGAGCAAAATAGTTGAGAGAGCAAGGATAAGGAAGGAGGAGGAGTTCATTTTGTTCATGCCTTCAAATCTCACCACCTATTTTGGAAGAAAAAGGAAAATAGCCATTAAATCAATGTAATGGTTATTCTAAATCTAGTTTTGTTTTTAAATTAAATAAACCAACATGTGAGTATAAGCATGCTAATATAGTTAATAATGTGTAGTAGTAATATTTATGTCATGCTTGAGTTTAATATGCTTGGTTTGTATTTTGGTATAATTTATATGTTAAAAACATGTGTTTGGTGGTGTTAAATCAAGTCTCAAAATAATGACCAAAATAAATTTTATAATATTTAGATTTAATATTCTAATATTATAGAACATTAAATCATGAGATAAACAAAGTTTGGATTACTCAAAATAGAGTTATACACAAAAACTTATGATTTATAGTAGTTTACTTAATATAATATTTTTTATGAAAAAAATGGAATTAAATCATGGAAAATTAAATTTTCATGTTATAAATTGATATTAAGTGATTAGTAATTTTTTTGAATTTTTATTGAAGAGTTAAAGCTTACTTGAAGGTATAATTTTTTTTTTAGTGGTGCATTAAAAGTTATTGTGGACAATCTGCTAGAAAGAAGAAAAAAAAAAATACTGGTCGCGCAATGCGCGCAGACATTTTTGGTCGACGGACGCGGAGCCAAACGACGTCGTTTGGCATAGGAAAAAAGTTACTCCGCGCGGAAGCCAGCAACGGGTTATCCAAAACGGCACCGTTTTGGGCATGTTTTCTATTTAACGCGTGCAATGCGCGAGAACCAGTTTTCGGCAGAATTTACCAGTTTGCCCCTCCGTTCGGTGTTTCGACTTAAATACAGAATTGCCATTATGGATAATTTTAATTAATTTAAATATTTAAAAATTAATTTAAAATTATAACAAAAATAATAATAATACAAAAATGATATTTGGGATGATGTTTTTCATTAAGTTTAATATTTAAATATTTTAAATATTAATCTAGTTAGCTAAGTTATGGTTAAGTTAAATAAATAAAAATTTCATTAATTATTTATTATTTAAAATGTTAATAATAAATAAAGGTGATAAATTAGCAATTATTATTTAATTCTTATTAAATAATAATTGAAGAGATAAAAATTTATAAATTATTTATTTATTATTTAAATATTATTAAATAATAAATAAGGCTAATTAAGTAATTAATTATGATTTAATTAGCATTAAATAATGATTAATGGAAATTAAGTTATTAGATTAATAATTTATTATTTAATGTAAATAATAAATAAGGATAAATAAATTGATTATTATTTAATCTTAAATAATAATTAAAATTAATTAAATAATTAATTATTATTTAATTGACATTAAATAATAATTAAAGAGGATTAAAATTTGTAAACTATTATTTAATTTCCCTAAATTAAATAATAAGTGAGGTTAGTTACTTAGTTAATTATTAGTTGATTAATATTAAATTAAAGAAGGTTAAAATTAAATCAATAATTATTTATTATTTAATTATTATTAAATAATAAGTATGTACAATTAGTTATTATTTATTTTAAGTAATAACTAAAGATAATTAATTAATTTCTATTTAATCAAGGTTAAATAGAGATTGAGTTAATAAAATAATTTGAATCTAATTATGCTTTAGTTAAACAATTGTAATCAGTTGTTTAAGGGTTTAATAAGTGTCCAACACTGAAGAAAAATATTTTCTAACTTATTAAATTATTAACCTAATTTGATTAAGGGTCTATAATGTTAATAATATTGTTTTGACTGATGAAAATTATGTGTTAGTACTTATGCGTGGTAGCTAAGTTCCTTAGTGAGCGTATAGTCGTACAAATACGTTGTACTAATTATTAGACCAACTTTATTAATGTTAGGTCTTTCAAAACCAGTTAGTTAAAGCTAGACATTAATTTTAGCTGAGCAGACAGACAAGTTCTTTATCTCTAAACTCATTTCATTGAGCAAGTTATTTATTTAAGCTTGAATTATAATTCCAAGCATGCTTTCAGTGGTTTAAATTACTTTACAATTATTCCACATCGATATTATTGTTATTCGCACTTGTGCACTTGATCTTGTACAGTCTTTGACTTGTACCTTATTTAATGTTCTACTGTTAAAGAACTATTCAAAGTAGGTATAAGCCATTGTTCAGCTATATATTTATGTTAAAGATTTTAAAAGCTATCCAAATCATTGAAGATGCGGATTCTTAGATTATTATGAACATCCCTTTATTATAGGGGAGTACCCTCTATCTAATATCAGGTACAAAATACGAAAATTAAATGTTATGCATACACATATTGTACTGAGGCTGATCTCCTCGGGTACATATTTCTGGTAGTAACCATTGGGTCAACCTGCTATTTACTCCAGTGGATATTTATAGTTCATAGTCTATTTGACTATCTTGATTCTAAAAGCAAATTATTATTCTTGATTATGTTATTCATATTATTGAATTGTTCAACTATTCCCTTTCATTCATGATATATTGTTTCTTGTTGTTACTTAAACTTGTTGAGCGAACTAGTTGCTCACCCTTGCTATATTATGAAACCTTATTGCAGTGCAACCCGAGACTGCTGGGAAGAACAAGGGTAAGGGAAAGATGAAGTGATAGACTTCAAGATGCAGCCTTTTAGTTAACTAAATTACTTGTTATGTAATATAAACCCTAATTACTTTATTAAGGGTATTTGTGTACTTTTGTGTAAGGTTACCGTATCTTGGGACTGGTAACACCTTTTGAATGAACAACATATGTTTATTATTCCGCATTTAGTTATTATATGTTGTTTAGAGGTGAATGTTTGTATTTGATCGTGATTACCGGATCCGGGTATTTGAGACTCAAATTTGGGGGTGTCACAGGTTGGTATAAGAGTTGTAGGTTAGAAACATTAGGATTGCGAAACCTAAGTTATAACCTTGGTAGTAAACTCATATTGAGTGTTAGGAGATAAATTGGGGAGATTTATCAGATGTGGTTTTGATGAATTGGGAAGTTCATTGAGTCGAGTCGTACCCAATGAAATAATTTCATTTCTTCAATGAATATATTTTATTGCCGTACTGATGTTGGTTTTTCTGTTGTGTTGTAGGATGGCTATAGGCGAGTCTAGCAGAGCTCGAGAGGAAGAGGTGTTTACCGATATCCCTGTAGACACCGAGCAGCTGATCGGGTATGCACCAGTTGCCCCAGTAGCACCAGTAGTAGAGTCCAACCCTGAGGAGGATGATAGTAGGGATGTCGCGGGGCCCATCAGGGGTGGAGTGATGAGGCCCTATTGCGAGGATGAGGCCGAATCTGAGGACGAGGAGTTGGAGGAGCTAGCAGAGTACGCTGATGGCATGAGCACTACTGCCAGTGACATCATCGACGAGCTGACTACAGCGAACAACGAGTTAGAGAATAGGGTTCAGCACCTGGAGGAGCAGAACCATATTCATCAGTAGACCGATGACCAGTATAGGGGCGCAACTTACATGTTCTCTGGTGAGAACATGGAGCTAAAGGAGAGGATGACCAATTTGCAGACCAAAATTCAGCAATTTGAGAGCGCTGCACCTTCATTGGGTCCTACTGTATAGCAGCTTATGATCCAGAATGGTTAGCTGAAGCAGACGGTGGAGAGATTAGATGCTAGGGAGATGGCGAGTCAAACAGTTCTCCAAACCATCAGGGCTGAGCTTGATAGGGAGAGAGCCGCTAGGATCGACACTTTAGAGTATGCTCTTGGCACTTCATTTGATTGACTGAGGCGTCGGGTTAAGAGGCACCCTAGGGAGGCGGGTAATAGCAGACGCTGGATTCATCGCCATACAGTGGAGGAGTTGGCCCAGCAGGCTTTACGCAGGGCTATTCGTAGGACTGTTCGCAGCAGCAGGCGGTGATTTATTGTTGTTATCTTATTTGTATCTAGTAGTAGTGAGTCCCACCTTTTGTTTCTATTAGGGATATTTCAGTTGTTGTAAGCCTTTATATTTTGATGTATGCATAGGATGTCAGTTAGACCCCAACTTTTGTTCTGTTAGAGGGGTTGATGGTAGTAAATCCTCACTTTTTGTTCGTTAGAGGATAGTCGTTGTTAGGCAACTTGTAACTTGAGCATTTATAGAAGTATGCCACTTGTTGAGTATGTACTAAAACATTGGTATATGAATATAAATGCAGTTATTTCCTTGTTTAAATCAAATGTGCTTGATATATAGTTTTGAATTTACATATTAATTTGGCTAACATAATGCGTAGAACTATAAGCGTAAGTCTAAGATTTGCTCTTTAGCAAATCATGTCGAGAGGTAGACCACGCAATCAATGTATCCCAGAGTCAGAGAGTGAGGTTGAGGATCAACCCAATCCTCTGAGGATCTTTGCGGAGATGCTAACGGAAGCCATGCAAGCTAGACCCCCACTAGTGGTAGTACAACCAGCACCACAGTCAGCGCCGCACTTGGCAAATTTCAAGTACTTCAAACTGGTTGGACCACCAGAGTTTTAGGGAACTCTAAACCCGATCGATGCACAGTCTTGGATCGAGGAAGTGGAAAAAGTATTTGAGGTTGCACGAGTAGCCGAAAAACAGAAGACTAGTTTTGCCACCTTCATGATGAAGGGGGAGGCGAACTATTGGTGGAAGGCCAATAAGGGTCGTGCGGGAGAAGGCGTTATTACTTGGGAACGTTTTAACAAAATTTTTCTGGAGAACTACTTTCCGGAAAGCATGCAGCAAGAAATGGAGGTGAAATTCCTTGAGTTAAAACAGGGAAACATGTCTGTGGCCGAGTATGCGGCCAAGTTTAATGAGTTGGCAAGGTTCGCAACTCATCAAGTTGATACTAAGGCTAGGAAGGCTCAGAGGTTTGAGCTGGGACTGAAGCTGTGGGTGTACCGTTCTGTGGCGGTATTAAAGATAAAGAGTTTTTCAGAACTGTTGGAAAGGGCAATCATTGTAGAGGGTGGCAGTGAGACCCTGGCTAAATTCAATCAGGAGAGGAAGAAAAGTCATGAAGGGCAAAAGGCGGGAAGCAGCGGAGGCAGCAACCCCAATAAACGAAAGTGGAATGAGAGCCAATCTTCTTGAGGCAACAAATCCAGAGGAGAGGCTAAGAAAGTTGGTAGATGCAACAATTGTGGTAAGAACCACACGGGTGAATACTTGAAAGGCAAGAGTGTTTGCTATAGCTGCTGGTAGCCGGGTCACATGGCCCCACAATGTCCGAAAAAGATGAAAGGAGTATGTTTTTCACGTGGAGCAACCGATCATCATGCCAAGGACTGCTCGAAGAGGAAGGGAGACGCTGAGAGTGGCAACAGAGGTAACAACAACAACAACAACAACAACAACAACAGCAGACTGAACATTGGAGGGCTAGCCAGCCAGGCTAACCGACCCACAGCGCGCACCTTCAACATGACTATGCAGAATGCAGTTGACTCCAAGGACGTGGCGTTAGGTATCATCCTGATCAATGATATTAATGCATATGTATTGTTTGATTCGGGTGCTACCTGCTCATTCGTTTCTGAAGATTTCGCTAAGAGATTAGAATTACCTCAAGAAAAGCTAGAACACCCTATGAACGTAGAAGTAGCAAACAGAGAAATCATTCCTGCAGACTACATTCATAGGAACTGTTGTGCTGAATTGCGAGGGTTTAGATTTAACGTGGATTTGATACTAATTCGTCTAGGGGAGTTCGACATAATCCTAGGGATAGATTGGCTATTGAGTCACGGGGCGATTATTAACTGTAAGAAGAAGTGTGTACACCTAAAGACTACGAATAAGTCAACAGTTATATTTTACGGTAGTAAATCGCCAAGACAATCAAGTTGCCTGACGATGATGCAAGCACGAAAGTTGCTTAGGAAAGGGTGCGTAGGTTATTTGGCTCATGTGGTCGATACTCGATGTGTCGAGGGAGAGATGAGTCAGATACCTATTGTATGGGAATTCGCTGATGTTTTCCCAGATGAGATTCCGGGGTTACTGCCGGACAGAGAAGTGGAGTTTGTTATTGATTTGGTACCGGGGACCGCACCAATATCGAAGGCGTCGTACCGTATGGCACCGGTGGAAATGAAAGAATTGATGATTCAGTTGCAGGAACTGCTAGATAAAGGTTACATCAGACCAAGCGTGTCACCATGGGGAGCGCCGGTTCTGTTTATAAAGAAGAATGATGGTTTGATGAGACTTTGTATTGATTATCGGGAGTTGAACAAGGTCACCATTAAGAACAGGTATCCGCTGCCCAGAATTGATGATCTATTTGATCAACTTAAAGGAGCGAAATACTTTTCGAAGATAGATTTGAGGACGGGTTATCATCAACTGAAGGTGAGGGAGGAGGATATCCCGAAAACGGCATTCAGAACTCGTTATGGTCATTTCGAGTTTCTAATGATGTCATTTGGACTAACGAATGCACTAACGACATTTATGGATATGATGAACAGAGTGGTCAAACAGTACTTGGACAAGTTCGTGATCGTATTCATTGATGACATATTGGTGTATTTGAAGATGAAGGAAGAACATGCAGAACATTTACGAATTGCATTGGAGGATTTGAGAAGGGAGAAGCTGTACGCCAAGTTTTTTAAGTGTGAATTTTGGTTGTAGAGGGTGCAGTTTCTAGGTCATGCTATCGACAAGGACGGTGTTTCGGTGGATCCAGCGAAGGTGGAGGCAGTTATCAATTGGGAACAGCCGAAGACGTTGACTGAGATCAGGAGTTTCTTAGGGTTAGCGGGATATTATCGGAGATTCATTCAGGATTTTTCAAAGATAGCATCACCGTTGACCAATCTTACCCAAAAGACTATGAAGTTTGTTTGGTTGGAAAAGTGCGAGGAAAGTTTCGTGGAGCTGAAGAAAAGGTTGAGTCAGGCACCAGTGTTGGCTTTACCGGACGACACGGGAGGTTTCGTAGTGTACAGTGATACATCACACAAGGGTCTTGGTTGTGTGCTAATGTAACACGGCAAGGTCATTGTGTATGCGTCACGCCAATTAAAGGATTATGAGAAGGGTTACCCGACTCATGACCTGGAGTTAGCAGCGGTAGTTTTCGCCCTGAAGATTTGGAGGCACTACCTGTATGGTGAGAAGTGTGAGATATATACAGATCACAAAAGTCTAAAATATATCTTCACACAGAAGGAGCTGAATATGAGGCAACGCCGATGGTTAGAATTGATCAAAGACTACAACTGTGAGATTCTGTACCATCCGGGCAAGGCCAATGTAGTAGCAGATGCCTTGAGCAGAAAAGGCAGGGAGACGTTGCTGAAGCTAACAAATCAGGAAGAGTTGGTGAGATATTTCGAACGTTTGGAGTTGGAGATCAAATATCCGATGGAGACGGACGAGAAGTTATTTACAGTAACAGCAAGCCCGACCTTATTAGACAAGATCAAAGAGGCTCAGGAAAAGGATGAAGATTGTGATAGTATTAAGAAGAGAATTGCTGAAGGCAAGGACCTTAAGTACAAGATTGATAACACATGGTTGCTAAGGTTCGAAGGGAGAGTCTGGGTACCGTTGGATCCAGAGCTGCGGGAAGGGATTCTTCAGGAAGCTCATGGTACGAGGTACTCAGTACATCCCGGAAGCACGAAGATGTATCAAGATTTACGACAATATTTTTGGTGGCCAAATATGAAGAGGGAAGTGGCATAATGTGTCAGTCGATGTCTGACATGCCAGCGGGTTAAAATAGAGCATCAGCGACCGAGCGGACTGCTTCAACCACTAGAGATTCCGGAGTGGAAGTGGGAGCACATCATGATGGACTTTGTGGTGGATTTTCCATTAACACATAAAGGTTTAGACGTCATCTGGGTAATAGTGGATCGTCCGACCAAGTCAGCCCATTTTCTACCTATCAAAATACGGTACAATCTGGAGCAGTTAGCGAAGCTTTATGTGAAGGAGATAGTGTCACGACATGGAGTGCCGGTATCGATTGTGTCTGACAGAGATCCGCGCTTCACATTAAATTTCTGGAGAAGTTTGCAAGCAGGGATGGGAACACAGTTGAGGTTAAGCACAGCGTACCATCCTCAAACTGACGGTCAGAGCGAGCGAACGATTCAGACTCTAGAGGATATGCTCTCGATTCAGACTCTAGAGGATATGCTCCAAGCGGTCGTGATGGACCTAAAGGGCAGCTGGGATGACCATTTGCCATTGGTAGAGTTCGCTTACAACAATTTCTATCATGCTAGTATCGACATGCCACCGTACGAAGTGCTTTATGGAAGAAAATATCGAACACCGTTGTGTTGGGACGAAGTCGGTGAACGAAGACTGCTTGGACCTGAAATGGTACAGCAGACTGTAGACACAGTACAACTTATCAGAAATCGACTGGTAGCAGCTCAAGATCGTCAAAAGAAGTACACGTATTTGCATCATCAAAAGCGAGACTTCGACATGGGTAGTTTCGTATTTCTGAAGGTATTTCCCTGGAAGGGGAAGATCCGTTTTGGCAAGAAGGGCAAGCTGAGCCCTAGGTTCATAGAACCATTTGAAATCTTAAGGCGAGTCGGTGAAGTGGCGTACGAGGTAGCATTACCTCCTGAACTTGAGCACATTCACAATGTGTTTCATGTGTCAGTGTTGCGGCCGTATAAACCAGACTACAAGCACGTTATATCCTATGAAACAATTCAAGTCGAGAAGGACTTATCATATGAAGAAGTTCCTGTCCAGATACTCGATAGGAAGGAACAAAAGCTGAGGAATAAGATAATTTATTCTGTCAAAGTACTTTGGAGGAATCACGCTATTGAAGAAGCTACGTGAGAACTAGAGGAGGAAATGAGGACGAATTACCTGTTTTTATTTGAGTAACCTTATTTTATAATTCTGAGGACGGAATTTTTATAAGGGGGGGGGGGGGGGGAGAATGTAATGTCCTAGAATTTTCACGTCACTATGAATTAAATTATTAATTTAATTTCTAACGAATTAGTTTTACGAGATTAATTAAATTGTTTTGTGTGATTAATTAATTACGTGATTAAATGATTATGTGATTAATTACTAGAGTTAATTAAACGGAGTCACTAATATGTTAATTAAATTAGTGAACAAACCCTAAAGTTTTAATATCAAAATAATTGATAAGTTTCTTATTAATTAAATATTTAATTAAATTGAATATAATGAGTTAATTAAATATAATAAATTAATTAATATGATTATTAATTAATGTAAATAATGTGAAATATTAATAATAATATTTAGTAGTCCATTTAGTAATTTAATATTAATGGGTTAGAGTATTTAATTATTTAATTAATCTAATTAATTATTTAATCATGAACTTGGATAATTAATGTGTAAATGAAGCCAAACATGGATCAATTAGTACCCCAAGTGAAGAATAATAAAACTTGGCAAACTAGTAGCCCAAACAATTTAAATGAAGCCCAAAAGAAATTAAAACAAAGTCCAATACTTGACCCACTTGGAAAATATATTATGTAACTTATTATTTATTAAATAAGTAATACATGAGACAATTTTTTTGGGACAAAGAAGTGCTCCATCAGCCGTGTGCTAGAGAAGAAAGAGAGAAATGATGTTTGTTTTATTTTATTTTACATTTTTTTATTTATGGTTACTTGTTTGGCTTTTATAGTACATGGACATCATCCCTCTTTTCACCTAATATGTTTAGCTTGTGCAAGTATCCAATGCTAGCATATGATGGTCTAGATTATTAGATATATTATGTGTATCTATCATTTTTCAAGTATACTTGAAATTGTAGACATTGCACTTTATTTTTGTTTTTCTAAGTCCAAAAGAGAAAGTGGAGATAAAATTTTAGTGAGAGCAAAATACTTGAGAGAGGAAGGATAAGGAAGGAGGATGAGTTCATTTTGTTCATGCCTTCAAATCTCACCACCTATTTTGGAAGAAAAAGGAAAATAATCATTAAATCAAGGTAATGGTTATTCTAAATCTAGTTTTGTTTTTAAATTAAATAAACCAACATATGAGTATAAGTATATTAATATAGTTAATAATGTGTAGTAGTAATATTTATGTCATGCTTGAGTTTAATATGTTTGGTTTATATTTTGGTATAATTTATATGCTAAAAATATGTGTTTGGTGGTGTTAAATCAAGTCTCAAAATAATGACTAAAAATAAATTTTATAATATTTAAATTTAATGTTCTAATATTATAGAACATTAAATCATGAGAAAAATAAAGTTTGGATCACTCAAAATGGAGTTATACACAAAAAGTTATGATTTATAGTAGTTTATTTAGTATAATAATTTTTATTAAAAAAAAATGGAATTAAATCATGAAAAATTAAATTTTCATGTTATAAATTGATATTAAGTGATTGGTAATTTTTTTGAATTTTTATTGAAGAGTTAAAGTTTACTTGAAGGTATAATTTTTTTTTAGTGGTGTATTAAAAGTTACTGTGGACAATCTGCTGAAAAAAAAAATACTGGCCGCGCAATGCGTGCAGGAATTTTTGGCCGACGGACGCGGAGCCAAATGACGTCGTTTGGCATAGGGAAAAAGTTACTCTGCGCGTTACGCGCGGAAGCCAGCAGCAGGTTATCCAAAACGGCACCGTTTTGGGCCTGTTTTCTTTTTAATGCGCGCAATGCGCGAGAACCAATTTTCGACAGAATTTACCAGTTTGCCCCTCCGTTCAGTTTTTTGGCTTAATTACAGAATTGTCATTCTGGATAATTTTAATTAATTTAAATATTTAAAAATTAATTAAAAATTATAACAAAAATAATAATAATACAAAAATGATATTTGGGATGATGTTTTTCATTAAGTTTAATATTTAAATATTTTAAATATTAATCTAGTTAGCTAAGTTATGGTTAAGTTAAATAAATAAAAATTTCATTAATTATTTATTATTTAAAATGTTAATAATAAATAAAGGTGATAAATTAACAATTATTATTTAATTTCTATTAAATAATAATTGAAGAAAGATAAAAAATTATAAATTAATTATTTATTAATTAAATATTATTAAATAATAAATAAGGATAATTAAGTAATTAATTATGATTTAATTAGCATTAAATAATGATTAAAAGAAATTAAGTTATTAGATTAATAATTTATTATTTAATGTAAGTAATAAATAAGGATAAATAAATTGATTATTATTTAACCTTAAATAATAATTAAAATTAATTAAATAATTAATTATTATTTAATTGACATTAAATAATAATTAAAGAGGATTAAAATTTGTAAACTATTATTTAATTTCCCTAAATTAAATAATAAGTGAGGTTAGTTACTTAGTTAATTATTAGTTGATTAATATTAAATTAAAGAAGGTTAAAATTAAATCAATAATTATTTATTATTTAATTATTATTAAATAATAAGTATGTACAATTAGTTATTATTTATTTTAAGTAATAACTAAAGATAATTAATTAATTTCTATTTAATCAAGGTTAAATAGAGATTGAGTTAATAAAATAATTTGAATCTAATTATGCTTTAGTTAAACAATTGTAATCAGTTGTTTAAGGGTTTAATAAGTGTCCAACACTGAAGAAAAATATTTTCTAACTTATTAAATTATTAACCTAATTTGATTAAGGGTCTATAATGTTAATAATATTGTTTTGACTGATGAAAATTATGTGTTAGTACTTATGCGTGGTAGCTAAGTTCCTTAGTGAGCGTATAGTTGTACAAATACGTTGTACTAATTATTAGACCAACTTTATTAATTTTAGGTCTTTCAAAGTCAGTTAGTTAAAGCTAGACATTAATTGTAGCTGATCAGACAGGCAAGTTCTTTATCTCTAAACTCATTTCATTGAGCAAGTTATTTATTTAAGCTTGAATTATAATTCCAAGCATGCTTTCAGTGGTTTAAATTACTTTACAATTATTCCACATTGATATTATTGTTATTCGCACTTGTGCACTTGATCTTGTTCAGTCTTTGACTTGTACCTTATTTAATGTTCTACTGTTAAATAACTATTCAAAGTAGGTATAAGTCATTGTTCGGCTAGATATTTATGTTAAAGATTTTAAAAGCTTATGTAGTCATGGCTATTGTGGGTGTTTGGGGTTATTTGGATGGCTCACATGCCCATGAATAACCTCAACGTTATTTTAATGTTTGATTTTCCCTTTCGACACGGAAAAAGAATTTTGGAATTAAAAGATGAAGATTTTCATAAAATCAATCAAACTAGGATATTAGATCATCCGTAGGCTAAAATAAAATTGTAAGTGTCGGATGAGCTCTATTCCTATTTGGCGAAGGATTTGAAAAAATATGTTTTACAAAATTTCATCGGTTTTATTATCGAAACAAAAACAATAAAAATGAACTCTTCGATTAAATCAAATCCTTCGTGCATAGGGTCAACGAGATTTCTGAAGTACTTTCAAAATAAAGTATTCCAACAACATTCATTTAGGCACACACGCACACGCGCACACACACACACACACACATATTTTAGGATTTAAAAGGATAGGAAAACATCGAGATTGCGGTAACCGTGTTTCACGGAAGTCGGGGGGTGCCTAACACCTTCCCCTCACTTAAGCAAGCCCCCGAACTCTATGAATCTCGATTTGCGGACCAATTAACTCGGAGTCACACATGAGCCAGCGATTACGAAAACAAAATTCGGATGAGTTGGTACATCCATTTTAAATATACCAACTGGCGACTCTGGTCAATTGGCTCATTATAAAATCGACCTTTCGAAACCCTGTCGACACTTAAGCCGACCCTTTTCAAAAATCACATCTTAAATCCAAAGGCTAAAATTGGAAAGGGCTTTTTAATATTAAAAAACGAAACGACTAAAATCCCGGTGTCGACACTTACTAAACAAACTCATTGCTCACTCTTGCTTCCCTTAAACCTTACATTTAAGTTTGAGCAAAGCACCGACTCAAAAAAAGACAAAGGCAAGGGCAAACTCTCTGAGTAGTTTAATTTGTGTTATTATTTAATGTTTGTAACAAGACTTATGTTAAAACCTATTAATTAAATTATGTTTGTTTTAGTTATGGTTTGTTAGACTTGGGACATGAATATTTATGTTAAATCAATACAAATATTTCTATTATTTCGCTATAAGTTGTTATAGATGTGATGTATGAGTTGGATCGTGAAACACAAGATTCGAGATACAGGTATTTGAATTTAGGGGCGTCACAATTTATCTCTATATTGCTGGGTAAAATTTTATGAAGGCAATTGTTGACTACATTGACAAGTTATTCACTTCAAATCTCCATCTCACCCCTTCAAATTTCTCAGTCTTGTATTGATTCTTCATTTCGTTTAATACTCATCTCTATAGACTCTATACAACTAGTAAGAATTTACTCCAAATTTGATTTTTTTCTCTTGTTGCGGTGGAGGTTGATACAAGATTTCATACGATTGAGGTTGTTATGAAAATTCTAACGGGTATAATAGACTTGGAGCAAAATTTTCTTGATTATTTATCCTTATCTCCATTCGTTCGATGGCCTCCTTCACTTGTTAAGTGGCCTCAATAAGAAGGTTTTACAAATTCGATCTCGGCTCTTGTAGTTGTGGAAGTGGATATGAAAGATTTGGAGCATAGAATTAGTCATGATCATTATTATTCCATGAATAACTCGGGTAATCCTACCAACCCGGATGATAGTAGTTTGGGGTGTAACTAGACTGCTGCTGATAATTGTAGGCATTCTGAATGGATTGATTCCTAAAAGCGTCAAATTTTCTTTTAAGCTCCGTTAACTGTGTAGTCATTTGCTTAATTAATTATGCCCTTGATCGATCCATCCATGTAGAAGACCATTGAGAATTAAATCCAGCCATTGTACCTAAAAAGAAAGTAAAATATATATATATATATATATATATATATATATATATATGCGTCTAAATTAAAACTAATTTCGCTAAAATTAATTTTGTATATACGTTTAAATTAAAACTAATTTCACTAAAATTAATATTGGCAAAAATCAATAAATTAATTTCCCGACAATAGCACCAAGAACTTGTTTGCCTAATTTTAAATAGGAATCTACACACAAGTATACGTGGCCAACAAATAATAAAGTGATTAAGTCGAGTGTTAAACCCATTAGTAATTAAAAATAATTATTACTAAATACTAATTTTATATCAAAATAACTTTATTTAAACAATTCCAATAAATATTTAAATTAAAACTAATTAAAATTTCCAACTAAATTAATTTAAATAACTAGGATTAAATCAGATAAAAAGTCTTAATATCACAATTCCTCCCAATGCTTCATTTAAATCTCTTCATTTTTTTTATAATTAATTGATTATATATAATTGTTAACTGAAAATCCCTAACTATTTATTAATCTTTTTCAAAAATTAATAAAAAAATCTATTCAAATTAAGTTGCTATATTACTACACAAAATAACTTGAAATAGACTCATTAAGATCCAACTCTCATAAAGTTACATGCGGCATATATATATTCTATACAATATTATGCTACTCTTCCTACAAACAATCTGCAAATTCACATATTATGATATCTGAATCTAATCCTAGACTTCCTCTTACAATTTCATCTAAGATATCACAATTAATTACTGCAGTTAATTAATATTTAAACGAACAAAATATGATAAACAACTCATATATAATCAAATAATAATTAAAAAGAAAATAAATTAATTTAAATTACACATTGGATTCAATTATAATCTTAATTAAATAATTAGCCCATAAATGAAAAAAGAAATCAAATCCATAAATTAATAATTAATCCATATCGTAAAGTTATAAAAATTAAAGAAGAGAAGAGATAAAAAATTCTTATTCTTGTAGTCCATTCTTCAATCTCTGTCTTCAATTATTGCTCATTCGAGTTGAATCCTTCTTCAGATCTAATAGAATCTTTGCTTGAATCTATTCTACTCCTACTCTAAACTATATTAATCTCTTCTAATTCTATGTTAGCTACCTTAACTTATGTTGGTTTATGTGTTTTGACATATATTTATATGTTACATATCAAATTCCTAACATATATGGACAACCCACTTCAATTTAGGGTCAAAAATATCAAAAACATGTAAAAATAAATAAATTTGGACGCGATTCGGCGTTGCTGCTTCAAAACACCATGCATCTGCTTCATTTGCTATTATTTTCAGCTCAATTCGTTTAATGCACTGGCACACCTGCCTTAATTTTGGTGCATCTGCTCTCCCCTATTTTCTACTGTAACATCTTTTGGTAAAACAGCTATAACCTTTTTATACGAACTCTGATTAAGATGATCCAATATTTTCTAAAAAGATGAGAAGTCGATCTACAACTTTCATATTTTAGGATTTGACAAATTATTGTTGTATCAAGGTCAAAATTGAGCCTGAACTGACAGTTACGTAAATCGCAAGTTCAATCAAAGCAACTACAAACTTTGATCCACCTATCCCTTATGCTATTTCTCACAAAACAAAGTCAAAACACATAAAACTAATATAAAATATTTAAAACTAATATAAAATACTTAAGAGCTCACAAATTATCAAGTTAAAAGATAATCAATACATATGTATAAAACTCACTTATCAATAGACATAACTATATTAACGTCGTTATCGATATAGTAAATTAACAATTCATAATTCAAATAATTAGAGTATAAAAATACTTTATTTTTTAAATAAGATTAAAAAAATAAAATAAAAATATAAGGATATATAACATCTAATAGTTGACACTCTCATAATTAAAAGTGCACTTGGACTTATTTATATATATTTAAGTATATATAAAATTTAAATATAGGTATAGCATAATATGATTTTTTTCTAACAATTTGTTTAAAATAATTTAATTTGAATATATATTCAAATTAAATTATTTTATTAGTAGTAAAATGGTACAATAAATATATAAATAGTAATACTAAAATAATCTTATCTGTCATGTTTTTTATTAAAACAAAAGATGTTTCAAAACAAACATTATTTTAACAGATATGTGTTTTAGGTAATTTATATTTTATTTATATTTCACTACCATTGGTTGAAGTCATTCTTTCTTTAGTTTTTACATAGTACTTTGTTGGGACTAATCCCTCCTGAATATAATTTAAATCAGCACCAGTGTCTACTAATGTTGGAATTTCTAAAGTGAATGACTTGTTAATAATTATAGTTACATTAATGTACCATTTCTGAATGGTAATAGCTTTTAATATTTTTAATGATAATCCTTGTTGACAAAGGATTTCATTTTCACTATTTGAGTTATTAATTCTTGAAGTTTCAGGTTCCTCCATATCTTCACTATCAGAAGAATCATGTATTAACAATTAATCTCCTTTTCTAATTTTACTAATTTTTTCTCTTAGCTTAGGAATTTCTTGTTTTAATTTAGAAATTTCTTTTTTAAGGTTATTAACTTCTTGGTTTAATTCTGGTAAAGTTATTTTTCTTTAGTTGGATTTTTAAATCTTTCTAAAGTCATGTTAAGACTAAAAATTATTTTTTCTTTAATCTTATTTATTTTACTAGATGAGTTATCTTTGTTAAATAAATCTTTTAATTGTTTAGTATATTGAGATTTTAGCTGAGGGTCTGAGATTTTACAACTCGTTATATTAAGAATGTAATAGTTACACAATTACCAACTCAATTTCCTATCAAAACTTGTGTTTTTATTTGAAAGAATAAAAATATACATAAAATTTGTAAGAGCATTAAATCAATGTTTAATATATATAATAGTTTAATCTTATGTAATTAGTATTATATAATAAAATCTTTCCAAGATTTATAAGTTATTTATAATCAAATTAAAATATATGAATTATACCTTCATTTGAAAAATTATTAATCACTCAATATTAAGATATTACTTATTAGAGATTCCCTAAAAATTACCTTCTTAATTAAATATAGGATTTTCTAAATAATCCAATTTAGAAAATTTTAGTGAGAAATTAAATTACATAATACTATTTCATTTTAATAGTAATTTTTTTTAAAAGTTCGAGAAAACAAATTTAACATGAAATGAATAGAATAATATGAAGGCTTTCAATATATATAAAATCTCATGCCAAAAGAATTCCATGAAATAATGAGATTACCTCTAGTTTATGGGGAAAAAAAGAGAGGGAGAGGTTGTACACATAGGCTAATTAACAATTAATATAAGCTGCAAGATATATTAGAAGTATACAAAAGTCTACCAACGTCTTTGTAAAAAGTCTATAAAGTTTGTCACTTATTTCATAGAGTCAAAAGTCATTAAAATTTATTTTTAAAAAATCTTTAAAAGTTATTAAAATTCACGAACTCTACAAAAGTTTATTACTTAAAAAAAAGTCTTTAAAAGTCTTAATTGAATACAGTCCCCTAAATAATTTTAAAAAAAAAATACATCAAAATAGTAATAATAAATAAAAAGTATAACTAATTATACTATAAAAATCAAAATAGATTTTAAATTGTATCTGAATATTTAAGAGGTCAAAAAAAAATTCTTATTTCAATGTTTTATTTATTTTTGGCCGGAATGGTCTTTGCACGTCACCACAAATGAAAATTATCAATTTGGTAGGAATTTTACTTGACCATTATGTCAAAAAATATAAACTAAACTTTTTCTTTTATTACACCACAAATGAATCATTTCATATAATTCATTTTGGGTGTGAGTGTTGAATTCTAAGTGCAATATTAAGCCTCCATTGAGGATTTGTAATAGTTACTCCTAAAACTATACTAGAATTCTTTGAAGGCATTGTTAGTTAAGAATTGTGAGACAACTAACGTGTTCTTGTACATTAATTTCTTTTCCCATTTGACATACGTGCTTTTTAGCTTCTTTTATAAGGTTTTTAATTTTTATTTTTTATTTATTTGGGGGAGCCATCCATTACGTTTGTCTCTTACAGACTTAATTTAATTCTTTGTAAATGTTTTTTAATTACTTCATTAGTTAAGATTTTGTTATGCACACCCCTGTTGAAGTAATGAGTGTAGATATGATCCTGTTAAATTATACCTTTTCCACTACAACGATGTCGTTTTGTTTAAAATATGCTATAAAATGCAAAATCTTTCACGCAATAAAGCAAATCAATCAAAGCCCTCTTTTTCTCTCTTTACAAATCAATTGAAGTCATCTCCGCTCTACGACCATAAACAGATCGATATGATCTATCTTTGTAAATAAGTATCTATCTTTTTCAAATCCCAAATCTCCAAATTTTAACATTTTTTTCAATTTCAACAAAGATGAAATCCATGATGGTGCTATGGCAGTGAATCTTAAAGGCGACCCGATGATGCCGATCTATAATAAATCATGTTATTAAAAGGTACTACTACTCTCTGTCCTTTCTCTTTCTCATTTTCTATTTTGGGGTTTTCTGCTGAAGTCATATATTTGTCACTACTGTGGTGGATTTGCTAAGATAGGATTAAGATGTTCCAAATCTTGGATCCAAGTTTAGGGTTTAACTTTAAGGCCGTGTTTGTTTATAAGGATTATAATCTCATTACATAGATTATGATCTCAAAGTTATGTTTATTTGCAAGTATTACACTTGGGATAAAACTATTAATCTCATATTTATCTTGTTTATTTTTAAATTTAGACTTGAGACTATTAGTCTAGGGATTATAAAATGACTTAATATAAAAAACTATTTAATAGCATATTTAATCAGTGATTATAATCTGAAGACTATTAAGTCATTTTTATAATTCATGAACTAATAGTCCCAAGTCCAAATTTAAAAAAAAAAAATAGGACATTTTTGGGATTAATAGTTTTATCTTAAGTGTAATCATTGCAAACAAATCTAACCTTGAGATTATAATTCATGCCTTGGGATTATAATCCTTACAAACAAATGTAACATAAGAGTTGAGGGTTATGATTTATTTTAGGTGTTAAGGTTTAGTTTAGGGTTTATTTAGAACTATTATTTGTAGTACTTGAAAGTTATTTTGCTTGAGAAATTGTTGTGTTTTTTTTTTATTCTTGTGTTGACCTTTTTGAAAATCTCTCTCTTTGCTTAAACGATTACATAGACATAAAGTAAAGACAGGTAATTTTTGTTATGATAATATTTCACAATAATATTTTAACTCTTATTGTCGCTTGTAATTCTAATAAAAATGGAAATATTTTTATTAATGAGCTCTATGTTTAGTGGTACCCAAATCCTTTAATGGGGAGGTGCAAAGACTAAATGAGGAAGTTATTATCTTACTAAATGTTGAGTTGTATATATTACTAGCATAAATGGGTTGTCAATGTTGGACTTGGTCCTGTAGCTTGTTAGGCCTAGTGTGCGCACAAGAGGACGCCTAAGTCTGATAGGCTTAGGATCGCTTTCATTATTAATTCGGATACTAACTAGTTACTATATCTAATGCTACTTGGTATGAGAGTTACTTATCTAGCATTGATTAGCGTGGCAATTGTTGAAAAAAAATCTCCAAAAATAAGTTTTTAAAATTTAATAAACATAACCATCTTTATACACACACACACACACACACACACACACACACACCCCACCATGTATCTAGAGAACGAATTAATTACTTAGTGCTTGGTTGGATTAATACGTTTAAATCTTCGAACAATCTC
This sequence comes from Hedera helix, assembly GCA_947179155.2. Classification (NCBI taxonomy): domain Eukaryota; kingdom Viridiplantae; phylum Streptophyta; class Magnoliopsida; order Apiales; family Araliaceae; genus Hedera; species Hedera helix. The sequence goes on along the minus strand of OX359275.1, from coordinate 14,925,107 downwards.
CAGAATGTATCTTCAAGATCTTTCAAGGCATATTTCTAAATAAAACTTTTACGTGTTTTTCCTAGGCTGAAAGAGAGGAAAACGAAATCTGGTCTTTTTCTTATTAAGAAAACCTAACATACGTTTCTGATCAATGACATATTTATAATAGCATTGATCCTTATCCTCTCTTAAAAGAGTGATCCATATTAGGTAAGGAAGCGGATCCTAAATGATTATTTTTCTAACTCCAATGCTTATTTAAATATTATTATCTAATAATAATATTTCAAATAAATATTAATTTCACTAAATAATTATAATTTCACTTCAGTCCAAGAATTAATTAAATAAATCATTTACTAATAAATTGTAAATATTTTCTCTATAGATGTACATAAATATTTCAGAATTAATATAATCCTAATATATTTAAACTAATCTCATAAGTCCATAATTTATCTCTATTTGATCATAAATTGATTTAATAATTAAATTAATTATTTTAATAATAAATATTAATATACTTGGCCAAGATTCTATAATCAATAATAAATTATTTTATGAAAAATCTTATAGATGTTTTGACAATAATAATGTTTCTAATATTAATTAAATATATTAATTAACACTTCGATGTATTAATTAATACAATATAATTGCATTTGTTGGAATGTTAAGTTGATATATATATATATATATATAAAACAATATTAAGTCCAAAATTAAAAAAAAAAATCATAAATTAGTATTTATGTAAAAATATTTTATAAATAAAATATTATCACATGATCCGTTTGTTAGTTCTCAGATGGTACATTAAGATGATCTAGAAGAGGGGTTGAATAGATCATCATATAATTGTTGTATAACTTTCTCATTTTATAATAATCTTTATCAAATAGATAAACAATTGTATGCGCGGCGAAATTAGAGTATTTGGTAAAGCCTTTTTTGATCATTGAAAAAGTGTTTATAGTTCTGATTTGCTATTGAAAGGCAAGGCAAGTAAATACATTAAGCAAATTACACAAAGCATATTTCTGAAAGACAAAGAAGAGGGTAAAGAGACATTGAGTACACAGAGGTTTTTAAGAGGTTTGGAGCCTGAAATACTACTACTTCTCTCTTCTGCTCCACTAAGTAGAGATATTCCACTAAAGATAAATGGACATTAAGTCCTTAAAATTTGGACACTTAGTACTATCAATCTTTAGGACACTAAATCCTCTTTCCTCAACATGGGTAGATTCCTCTGAATCTGACAGCTCACTAAGTCCCGATTTTTGGGGTGATGCCAAGTTAATGTTAAGCTCATATCAAATGAACTTGGCGGTTGTGTTGTAATCGATCCTCCAAAGCATTGAGTAAATTTGGGCTGAAAATATGTCTTTGCATTTGATCGATTCCCTCAATGGTCTTTAGTATAATTTCTTTTCCATCCTTATTCTCCTTCAATGTATGAGTCATTATATATATCTAATCTTTGACCATTTCTTCTCTCTACTATTCTCTCTTTTGGTGAGTTTTCTAAGAATACATCTTTTATGTTTCTCACCAAGGCTATTCTCACTTTTTCTTCTTCTTCTTTCTCTATTACACCTGATATCTTCATTGGTCTCTCTTTTATCTTCTTTCATGAATGATAGTTTTTATATACTTAGAGAGATCTCCTTCGTTTTTGCACATTGAGAATTTTGCTCGTTGGAGATAGTCATTGCTTCATAGATCAAGGATGTTAAATATCTTTGATGTAGACATTTCTTTGTGGTGTCAGCATAATTTCTTTCTCTGCGTTGTCACATCAGTCAGTTCATAACGTTATTTATCCGTTGGATAAAGCTCAGTCTTAGTTTTGCGAGATATCTTTCTTCATAAGGTATCAACATACTTTTAGCTCAGTCTTCTTGTTAGTTTTCCATAAATGGAAACTTCGTGTTCGATGAAGTTTGAACTTTATAGCCGTTAGACATAGCTTTGTCTGATTCCTCTTCTAAAACTGAACAGTGATTGAGTTGTGACTCTTCATCCTTTTGATCATTCTGTAGATCATACTCCTTGATTAATTCATTGTAGGATCTTTCATACTTTGCCATTTTACTGATTATGACGTTCTTTGACTCTTCCAGCCTTACGATCATTCTACTCTATGATTTGCTGAGTTTGTACTGCGATCTCAGAGTTGTTATATGATCTTCTTATGCTTTGTTCTATGATCTACTCTACAATCTGTCTTATTTCTTCATTCTATTTTATAATCTTCATTATTATAATCCCAGAGTAGTTATACGATCTTCTTTTTCTTTGTTCTATGATCTGCTCTACGATCAATATGCTTTATGATCGTATTCTGTTTTTATTCTATTCTGTGATCCGCATTCTCCTTTCCTTATGAATTCTATCATCTTTAATTTTTCCAACTATACAATCTTGATGTGTGCAGTTGTTCTTTGATCTGGTTTTAGCTTTACGATCTATTGGATGAGCTTAGTTCATATCTTGAGAACTTGGACTTTTCTTCTTATGATTAAGTCCCCCTTACTTGTACAATTCCATCTTTTGTAAGATTATATTATCCACTTCTTCTCAATTCAATGTACTTTAGTGACAATGGATACATGTTCTTTTCCTGATTTCATAAGTCTTCTTCTGATGAACTTTAACCTACACCATGTCATCCTTGGTTAGGTTATTGCAGATAGCTTCTGGCTTGAGAATTCTTTTGTAATGCCATCCTAATTCTGTATCATAGTGAGTCTATCTCTCAATGCCATTTGCTTGGTGAATTCTGATAGATAGGGCGATGATACATCTCATTATTATTGTAGCTTTGTGTATTGACGTAACTCAACGAAATGTGTAGCCTAACCACCTAAGAATATTTAGTTCAGCTTTAGTCTTTGATTTTGAGTACATTAGTCTTTTTAGCATCGTGTGATCTTCATCTTTACTTCTTTAGCTAAAGCCTTTTGGTCTTTGTTGTACTGTAATGAGTTTACTTGATAGATTTCTGTGAACTTTTCTCTGTGTTGACCTTGTGGGATGATTCTGGTTCTTTCTCCTTGATATATTCTTCTGCTCGATAATCTTCTTATTCTTTGCTCAAGATCCTCTTCATTTGGTCTATTCAATTTTATCCTTAGTGGTCTTGATAAGGCTTCCGCTTTGCATTCTTCATTCTATTATCTTCTTGATGATCCTCCTTCTGCACTTCTCTTGATTATTCAGTGATTTGAGGTTTTGCTGATTTTTGCCATACGATTTAGCAGTTGCCATATAATTCGTTCTTGTAATATGATTTTAGTCCTTAAATACAATCTTGTACATACTGAATTCCTTTTTATGAATTAAATTCTTCTTTACGATCTTGTCTTCACCATATGATCTGAGTTCTTCTGTACAATCTTGTCTTCACCATACGAACTGAATTCTTCAATCATTATTATTTGCAACACACTTTAGCTCTTTCGTTGTGATTTGACCTTTCAATATGATTCAGTTTCTGCTACATGATTTACCCTTGCTACGCGATCTTGCAGATTCAGCTATTAATATACGATTTGGCCTTGTTATATGATTTACCTTTATTAGGCGATCTTGATTTGACACTTGCAATACGATTCAGAACTTGTAATACGATCTTGAACTTTTCAATCCTAATATATTATATCTTTGATATCACTCTGGATCTGGATTCATCCTAACACTTTTGATCTCCAGCGTCCTTTTACTTTTCATCATTCTTTCAAGGATAATATAGAGTTTATCTTTTTGGATGTTTATCTTTTGGACTAACCTAACAAGTTTGATCTTCTAATCATATTCCTGCTTTTCAGATGTGGATCAACCTAACAGATTTGATCATCTAAGTCCTTTTACATTAATTGTTCTTTTTAATGACTGTACAAAATTGTAACAAATGTTTATAACTTCACATTTGTCTGATTTCTCTTTTTCTTTTAAACACAATTAGTAATATAACAATTTATCACACAATTTTAATTAAAACCAACTCTACGAAGACATAGTCTCACATTAAAGATTATATAGCATATATCTACTAAGACCTAATCAATCACACATTATTATAAAGAGTTATGAATCAATTATATTGTTTTGTCATCATTAAATTCAAATAGGCTTATACAAAAATTTGTTCAACGCCATTTAATGCACACTGTTAATGTATTAGTATTTTAATTAGAAGTCAAACTTCTATGATCAAGATCAATCATCTCTACTAAAATACTATAACTTATATGATATTATCTCCTAATTATCATATGTTATAAACCAATATTTTCTTATTTATATATATTACATATATTTTATATCTTCTGCGTATAATATTTATTTATACACATAAATCATAATATATATAATCTGAAAATTCTAATAAACAAACTAAATGACCATTTAATGAATAATGAATGATGAATGATGTACTTTTATAAATAAATAAATATCCAATGTAGATTAAATAAACATTAAATTAATAGATAAATATAATTTTTATAGTAAAAATTCAACAACAATTACCTTCTCTAATAAGGATTCTACTACACAATTCCTATTAAGAATTGAAGTCCTATTGAGTAATATGAATACTATAAATCTTATTTTACCATAATAAATACGTTTTGCCTCAATTGTTAACACATCTTGAAATCTGTACTTACTCTCGCACCGAAAGTATCTCGACGGCTCAAGTACTTTTGATAATTCTTTTTGTGTAAGTTCATGTCCGAACCGATAGTTAAACGTACGGATAAAATTCGTGCGTTAACATTGAAAATATCTCATTAGTCTATATAGGGCAAATCTTATAAGGTTATATCTCCCGCCTTAATAATAATAGCAATTTTAAAAACCACTTGCATTGGTAATACAACTTTGAAATTGTAATCATGTGGCTATGTTGTTTGACGGGATAAAAGTATATGAGACTGGACTCAAAATAGTATTGCATTTGTTTTGGTACAGTGAACTATTAGCTCCGTCCTAAAACTAATGTCATACTAATTAGAACCGAGGCGGATGGCGTAGTCCCATTTAAAAACTAATCCCACATGTGATGGACTCATTAGAGGGGAGGGTGATGGTGTAGGTTTCACAATCTTAGCTTTATGATTAAATTCTTATATACAAAATTGTTCTTATTATTTCTTAATATTCAATAATTATCCTTAATAGTTTCTAAAATTCCATAATTATTCTTAATAGTTTTATACAGACAACTCACCATTCCTAAGTTCACGTTTGATTTATGCGCTACTTTTCCAAGGTTTCATTATCTCCATCTTCTCCAGGTAAGATCTTTACCTCTCGTTGCTAACCAAATTAATAAATAAATTATTAATTAAGCATTCTGTAACATTGTATAAATTTCAATTAATAGATCTTGGGTTGCTTATTCATAGTTATAAATAGATCAACATGATGTTTAGTTATGTCGTCTCATATCAAACCCCCAAGTTCATTGCCATGCGAATAGGAAGATTAGGAGTAGTGAGAGAAGGTGAGATTAAGACTGATCCAATTGGGGAGAGGAAAATTAGGAGTGGACAGAGAAAGTAGTTTAGTTGTTTTGATTTATTATTTATTTGGGATAACCTTTATTGCTATTTATTTTGATTTTTTTACTTCGAATGTGTTTTCTTTTACTTTTCTTTTTGATTTTGTTTATGATATTACTGCTTTTGTTATTGGTATTATTTTTGTTTTGTTAATGACTTTTTTGTTTTGTAATTGTGAGGTTAAATATGTTGAATAGTTGGGCTAATTATTTTATTTGAACTAATTAGTTGGAGCAATAAATATTATTTGGGTTAATTATTATGATGATATTTTTTTTGGGTCATTAAAGGGTGATAAATGTATTCAATAGTTAAACTCTCTTTTATTAAGTCCGTATTTTAACGATACATTATTTTTATTTATACAATTTTAATGCGTCAATGCTATATTTAATTAAGGAATTTGATATGCACATATCACTTTTTCGGTGAAAAAAGTCTGAACTTCTGACTAATCGTATTTACTTAACATAACGTTGGGGAGAGAGATGAGAAGAATTAAACTTTAGGATAAAATTAGTAACTTGGTGTATATTTTAGAGTCTGATATGCATGTAACCTTTAAATAAAATGTAAACTGCAAGTAAATTATTTTATAAATATAAGGCAATTTAATTTGTTTGGTTGAAATTTTGAATTAATAGATTATATTATATGCCTACTTGATTCCCATAATTTATTTGAGAAGATCAATCAATGCATAACTAAAAGAAAATAAAAAAATCCTGAGAAAAAAACATTGATAAAATAATCTCATTTAATTTAATCCTAAAAAAAATTCATTCTAGCCGAATAATTCATATTTCAAAGGATTAATAATCCCTTGTAATTCAATCCCGCAAACAAACTTACCCTCCTGTATGTGATAAAATACTTCCACCGTTCGAAAATACATGATCGAGCTTTTCTTTTCTAAGTTTGTAATATTTTTAAATTTAAAACCGATGTGATTCAATTTACTTTTGAATAATATAATGTTTGTAATCAATAGTAATTTTAAGATAATTTACAACTTTCATAAATATATCGTCAAAATTTAAATAAAAATATACTAATTTTGAATTTGAATACATTTGGTCCTATATTATGAAATGGAGCTAGGAAGTAGCAACCCTATTTTAGCAAAGGTCGGATATATATATATATATATATATATATATATATATAGAGAGAGAGCCGATCAACAACATACCCTCTTAAATAACATACCTAACATACCCCCTTTAGCGACGGACCCGGCGACGGTTTGGTCCGTCGCCATAGGTTCGTCCGTCTCTAAATGTTTTAGAGACGGATTTTGTTGTCCGTCTCTAAAACATTTAGCGACGGACGAACCTATGGCGACGGACCAAACCGTCGCCGGGTCCGTCGCTAAAGGGGGTATGTTAGGTATGTTGTTTAAGAGGGTATGTTGTTGATCCATTCTATATATATATATATATATATATATATATATATATATATATATATATATATATATATATAGATTGGATCAAGAACATACCCTCTTAAACAACATACCTAACATACCCCCTTTAGCGACGGACTGGATCAACAACATACCCTCTTAAACAACATACCTAACATACCCCCTTTAGCGACGGACCCGGCGACGGTTTGGTCCGTCGTCATAGGTTCGTCCGTCTCTAAATGTTTTAGAGACGGATTTTGTTGTCCGTCTCTAAAATATTTAGCGACGGACGATCCTATGGCGACGGACCAAATCGTCGCCGGGTCCGTCGCTAAAGGGAGTATGTTAGGTATGTTATTTAAGAGGGTATGTTCCGGAACGGCTCTCTCTATATATATATATATATATATATAACCAAAGTTTTCTTACTAGGACTGAAATTGACAAAGATTAGTGTTACTCCAAAAGTACAAAAAATTAATCAAGTGTTCTTGGGGCATTGTCACGTGATGCCCCGGACGAATCAAATACTGTTATTTTAATGTGTAGTGAGTCCAGATATAAAGGTTCAACTGCACATGCTAAAATAAAAGCATTTGATTAACTTGTGGCACCACGTGACAATGTCTCATGAACACTAAATAACTTTTCTAAAAGTACAGAGATTTAATTGATAGGAATAACATAATAAAAACTGATTTTTAGCTTTAAAATATGGTATTTTCACATGATTTTGCTCAAATAAATATTGAGTGGGGCCTATAGTTATGTGAGAGTAGGGGCGGATCTGTTTTTTTCTTTTTTTTTTTTTTTTTTTTTTTTTTTATAGTTGTAGGGATAGCCTGGCATGGGCGGATATGTAAGTTTATAAACTCAAGGGGGAAGATTAATAGAAGAATTAAACTTGGAAGGAGCAAAAAAAATAATTCATTCATATCATATTCTAGTCTAAATACAAGACATACTCTGTAGGGCATAGGCAGTAGCTTTTCATTTTGCTTTTGCTTTTGCTTACTACTTGCTTTTGTCTTCTACCACTGCTCCACCACTGCTTCTACATCTCCATTCTCATTTCTCTGCCACGACTTCTTATACATCTCCGCGGCTCCGCTACTAGGCCCACTATTTATTCTACATCTCCACTAGGCACTACCTCTTGCCCATATCAAAGTAATCAGACTTAAAAGGTAACTAAATTAGTTTTTTTTTTTTGTTGATAATTTAAAATTTGTATTTTGTTTGAATTTGTTGTTGTTTGGGGACTTGGGGTTAAACCCAATTCAATTTGTTTGATGTATTTGTTATATTTTGGACTTAAGAGGTAACTAATTAGGGCTTTTTTTGTTTGATAGTTAAAGTTTAAATTTATTTGAATTTGTTGCGGGTACTACCATACTAGATCGAGGACTTCCGATGAGTACAATTATCTAATTAATTGAAGTGTATGCTGCATAATTTTTGGTGTGCTGAGTATAAATTTTAGATGGTTTGTTCTCTTATTTCAAGTAAATGTTATTTAAAACTTATAAAAAAGATATCAAAACTGGTTTATGCTTTGAAATTAACTTATGATTTTGTTTGAATATAGAAAACAAATTTGGTTTGAGGTTTTGAGCATTTGGGGAATCATTCAAATTGAACTATGATAAGTAACCAAAGTAAGTTTCTAAATTGTATCTAAATATTTTTTATTTTGAAATTCCTTTTCTTGTTTGGATTATAAATATTTATTTGTTGTATATTATAGAATTCTATTTACGTTGAATGAAATAATTGTTTGTTTGGGATTGTAGTATTCTTGTATTTTGATTGATTTAGGCATTCATGACATGTGGTCAAAATTCAAACGTTCCAAAAGTGAATCATCAACATCACAATCCATCTGAGTCGATGAGACTACTTAAAATATCTCAAATGAAACCCTTATCCATGAATCCTCTTAAAATATTAATTCTCAATCCCAAGTTGAATTCAATTTAGAAGATGAACTTGTTGCGGATTCGGGACTAAGACCATCTATGATGGAATATGATGCTAACAAGCGAGAGAGTATTCGTCGAAGATATTTGCTTAAGGGCCCTCATTAACCAATGCTTTCCAAAAACCCTCAAACTGTTATTTACGGAGAGAAATGTAGATTTAATCCCGAATGGTACAAAAAGTATGCAAGTTGGTTGAAAAATAGTGAAAAGGAAGATGCAGTATTTTGCTTATATTGTTATATATTCAAAGCTAATATTGGTGGTCAAGGGGGTGGAAATACATTTGTCGGTAAGGGATTTAATAATTAGAGGAAGGCGAAATACTTATCTAAACATGTTGGAAAGTCACCAAATAGTATTAATAAACAATGCATGTTAGCTTGTCAAGATTTGAGGAATCGAAAGCAACACATAGATACCAAGCTAGCCAATATGTCTGACCAAGAAAAAAAAGATTACAAGCTTCATTTGCTCTCATCTATTAAGTGTGTTCGGTTTCTTTTAAGTGAGGGGTTACCCTTTTGTGGTTATGATGAATCAGATGCTTCAAAAGGCAAGGTTTGTTTCTTTTTGCTCTAAAGTTTTTATCCGAGAGCAATGATGAAGTGAATAAAGTTGTTTAGAAAAATGCTCATGGGAAACACAAATTGACAACACCTTTAATCCAAAAAGACATTTGTAATGTCGTTGCATTTTTTTACCACAAAAGCTATAGTTGTAGAGATCGGGAATAAATTTTTTCTCTTTGTTAGTTAATGAGGCTCATGATTCATCAATTAAAGAACAAATGGTCGTTGCTTTACGTTATGTGAATAAACATGGGTGCGCTATTGAGTGTTCTCTTTTCAATGTTCATGTTGCCAATATATGTGCTCAAACACTTAAAAAGGCTATTGAGTCATTTTTTGTAACACATGGATTGAGCATGTCACATGTACATGGACAATGATATGATGGAGGTAGTAACATATGAGAGGAGTTCAATGGCCTTAATAGTTTGATTTTCAGAGAGAATAAGTCTGCTTTTTATGTTCATTGTTTTGCTCATCAGCTTCAATTGACACTTGTAATAATTGCAAAAAAACATAAGAAGCATAAATCATTCTTTGATTATCTTGCAATTTTGGCAAATGTTGTTGGAGCTTCTTACAAGCGTAAAGAAGTTTTTCGAGTAAAGTACATAGAAAAAATAATTCAGGGGGTTGCTTCTAGTGAAATCAAGATCGAGCATGGGTTGAAACAAGAAGTGACCTTGAAGCAGCCCGGAGACACGCGGTGGACCTCACATTATGACACAATTCTTAGTGTCATTAACTTGTTTTCTGAAATAATTGAAGTGCTTGAAATAGTAGAAGATGATGCATCAGGGGATAAAAGTACAGAAGTAGGTACTTTGTTGCATTTTATGCAAGATTTTGAGTTTGTATTCTTGTTGCATTTAATAAAAAAAGTTTTGGGAATCACAAATATCTTGTCACAAGCATTACAAAAGAAAGACCAAATTCTCGCTCAAAGCAACGGTTATAAAGCATTAAAGATTCGGGTTTGGAGAGTTTGTTAACATAAACTACTGAATTTTGTAATGTGCGTGGGATAGTCATTCAAAAAATGGAAGATAACTTTCTGGTTCAAGTGAGATCACGTCGGGGTGAAAAAGTCATCAATTTTCATCACTTTCAAGTTGAGTTACTCTATACAGTGATAGACAGTCAACTTCAAGAATTAAATGATCGATTTGACAATGTTAATACAAAGTTGCTCTCATGTATTGTGATGCCCCCAAATCTGGGCCTACACAGCCCAAACTTGAGTTGTCAAAAAACTATAACAAAATTATTACAAGTAGTGCAACGTACAACAATACAATATATAATAATACACAACTAAGTCTTTCACGATTATTGTCACACTATTTTACAACACATGAAGACTACGATAACTATCTCTCGGACTCTTACTCCATCCCCCGGCTAGACCCATCTACGTTCTCATCTCCTTAACACGTGACTGAATATTGATTTAAATGAGGTTGATTAACTTGAACAGTACTCGTACACTTATAGATCTTCACAAATACTCAAGATGACTTAAGCACACTTAGAGAGAACTTACACAAAGAAGTATTTAGAGAGTGAAAGAAAGAACAAGTAAGAAAGTTTATGAAAAATCCTTAAGTTAAGGCCTCCATTTATAGCCAAAAATCTTATCATAACCAAGATTTCCTAATTTAATCCAAACCGTTCATTTCAAGATAATGTTTAATCCTTACCACTCATTTCATCTTTTAAGATTTCTTTAATTTAAATCATTCATTTAAAGATCATATTTAATCTACACCATCCATTTCATATTCTATATTATCTTTAATCTATACCATTCATTTTATCTTTTAAGATTTTCTTAATCTAAACCATTCATTTAAATATCATCTTCAATCTACACCGTTCATTTAAAATTATATAATTATTACATTATTTTTAATATATACCATTCATTTTATATCACCTAACTTTATATTATTTATTATAATAAACAAGTAACTTTATCAATTCAATTATTCAACAATAATTTACACTTATTTATTATTATGACTAATTGTTATAAATACAGTGTAGTTGACTCTCTGAGTTAGATATCAAATTAATTAATAATGAAATACAACAGTTTAATTAACATCATAATAGAGATAATAATAATGCAGAAAATATATAAAAGAAAGAATAAGTTACTGTGTAATGATAATTATTGATTCAATAATGTGAATTACTGTGCATATACTACTGTGACAATTATCAGTTTAATAATATAAATTATTGTGCATGTGACAATAAAGTCAAATATTGTACGATAACCACTTTATCAGTTCAATAATACGAATTATTGTGCAATGTCGTGAGCTACTGTGCAATACCGTGTGTTACCTGTAATACCGTATATTACTATTCTTTTACCACTAGGTATTTTAACAATTAAAAGTGATAGTACCATTGACCATTTAAAAATTATTTATGTCATTTTCTATATCCGACAATTATTCATTGTGGGGTCCACCAATGTATGGCGTCGTCATACGAATATTCTCCGACAGAACGAATATTCCCCGACCAAACGAATATTATCCGATATAATATAATTTGCACATAACATCCTTAACTTTTTACTTTGTCAATTTAACCACTTACTATTTCAGAAAAAATATAAATGAAGAAAAATTAAATTTTGTATTTCATAAAATTCGAGGTCTTTTAACCTCTCATCCTTATGAAATTTCGTCCCCGAAATTGATGTACCTGACATTTTGAAGAGGTAAGGATACTTAGATTTCATCTTATATTCTAGCTCCCAAGCCATTTCCTCAGTATCTTGGTTCCTCTATAAAATCTTGACTTGAGTTATAACTTTTGAGCTTAGGATCTGCTCCTTCTTATCTAAGATTTTGACAGGTACCTCCTCGTACGTTAAATCCTCTGCTATAACATCTGATTCTAACTCAATGACTTGGTTTGGGTCCTTCACATATTTACGTAACATAGATATGTGAAAAACGTTATGGATGCGAGACATACTTAGTGGTAGGGCTAGACTGTAGGCTACGGTTCCTACTCGATCGATGATTTCAAATGTAGAAACACGTAAGAATACATGATCTCCAACGTTGAATCTCTCATCTCTCCGATAAATCTCTCATCTCTCCGATGAAGATCAGCATAACTCTTTTGTCGTTCTTGTGCGGTCTGTATTCGTTGTCGGATCATTTGGATCTTTTCTGTTGTCAAGCGTACCAACTCGGGTTCCAACAATTTTGCTTCTCCTACCTCATTTCAACATACTAGAGAGCGACATTTCCTTACATACAAAGCCTCGAATGGAGTCATGCCTATGCTTGCTTGGTAACTGTTGTTGTAGGAAAATTTCACCAATGACAAGTACTTATCCCAACTTCCTTTGAAGTCTAGTACGCAAAGTTTCAAAAGATCTTCGAGGGTCTGAATCGTCCTTTCCGATTGTCCGTCCGTTTGAGGATGGTATGCATAGCTAAAATGTAGTTCAGTGCCCATAACTTTTTATAGACTGATCCAAAAGCGTGAAGTGAATCTAGGATCTTGATCAAAAACTATGGAAACTGGCATACCATGCAATCTCACGATCTCATTTATGTACATACTGGCAACACGCTCAAGTGAAAAGTTTTCTCGTATAGGCAAGAAATGAGCGGATTTGGTCAATCTATCTACGATCACCCAAATTGCATTCAAGCCTTGAGAAACTTTGGGAAGACCCGTCATGAAGTCCATATTGATGTGTTCCCACTTCCATTCAGGAACCTCAAGTGGTTGCAATGGACCCTTAGGTACTTGATGCTCTGTCTTGACACGTTGACAAGTTAGACACCTTGAGATAAACTCTGCAATCTCCCTTTTCATATTATTCCACTAAAATGTATGTCGAAGATCACAATACATCTTGGTACCTCTTGGGTGGATTGCAAACGACGTGTTATGTGCCTCCATCATGATTTTATGCTTCAATTCAGGGTCGTTAGGAACATAGAGTCGAGAATTGACTTGAGGTATTCATTTCTCGTTGATTATTGCCTCAGGAATAGCACCTTCTTGTACTTTCTTCATCATATTCATCAACTCCGGATCAGTAGCTTGAGCAGCTTTAATTTTATTGATTAAAGCTGGTTCTACTCGTACGTGCGCAATCTTCAAGTGGGTCATTGGTGTTTTTAGCTCTATCTCCATCTTTTGCAAGTCGTACAAAATATGCTTCTGTGTTGTCAGTAGTGCACTTGTACTCGCATAAGATCTTCTGCTCAAAGCGTCAGCTACAACGTTCGCCTTTCCCGGGTGATACTGGATTGTGTGGTTGTAATCCTTCAACAGCTCAAGCCAACATCGTTGTCGCATGTTGAGTTCTTTTTGGGTGAAGAAATACTTGAGACTTTTATTATCCGTATAGATATCCACTTTTTCTCTGTACAAGTAGTGTTTCCATATCTTCAATGCGAAAATGACTGTTGTCAACTCTAGATCATGAGTAGGATAATTTTTCTCATAATCTTTAAGTTGTCGAGAGGCATAGGCTATAACATTTCCATGTTGCATAAGGACACAACTTAGACCTTTGCCTGAAACATTGTTGTAGATAACAAATTCTCCTGATCCTGATGGTATGGTCAGAACATGAGCTGAAATAAGTCTCTTCTTTAGTTCTTGAAAACTTTTCTCGCATTCCTCGTTCCATACGAATTTTGTACTTTTCCGAGTTAGCTGAGTTAATGGAGTGGTGATTCGAGAAAATCCTTTTAGGAATCTTCGATAATAACCAGCTAAGCCCAGAAAACTTCGGACTTCAGTTACTGACCGGGGTTGCTCCCAATTTAATATTACTTCGATCTTTGCAGGATCAACTGATATTCCCTTAATGGAAATCACATGCCCAAGGAACGTGACTTCCTCAAGCCAAAACTCACACTTCTTCAGCTTGGCATACAACTTGTTCTCACGTAACTTTTGGAGTATTAATCTCATGTGTTGTTCATGATCCTCATGACTCTTGGAGTATATGAGAATGTCATCAATAAAGACAACTACAAAATGATCCAAATATTCCTTGAATATCCGGTTCATCATGTCCATGAAAGCTACAGGAGCATTAGTTAGTCCAAAAGGCATAACTAAGAACTCATAATGCCCATAACGAGTTTTGAAAGCAGTCTTTGGAATGTCCTCAGCTTTAACCTTTAACTGATGATAACCAGAACGGAGATCAATCTTTGAGAAATGTTGAGCACCTTGCAATTGATCAAACATGTCATCAATCCGAGATAACGGGTACCTATTTTTTATGGTGACATGGTTCAATTCTCAGTAGTCAATGCACAATCTCATACTCTCATCTTTCTTCTTCACAAATAAAACAGGAGCACCCCAAGGTGATGTACTCGGACGAATGAAATTGATATCCAACAATTCCTGTAGTTGGACTTTTAACTCTTGAAGTTCAATGGGAGTCATTCGGTATGGAGCTTTGGAAATAGGCTTAGTACCGGGTTTAAGGTCAATATAGAATTCAATTTCACGATTTGGGGGTAAGCCAGAAAGTTCCTCAGGAAAAACGTCAGGAACTCATTAACAATGAGAATATCATTCAAGTTTGATGTGTTTTTGTTCAAATCAGTGACATGAGCTAAAAATGCTTGACATCCGTTTTTGAATAAACGAATGACTTTATGGCTAGAAATAACAGTTATAGATTTCAATGGTTTAGTTGCTTGAATTTGCATGATAGGTTGATTAGGAATATGAAAACTAATAATCTTATGAAAATAATCAATTTTAGCATGATGGGTAGTCAACCAATCAATTCCTAAAGTCATATCAAATTCATGCATCTCCAAAGAAATAAGGTCAACAGGTAATGTGAGGTTGTTAATTTGAACTAGGCAAGATTTATAGACAGTAGATGTGATAGTTATTTCTCCCAATAAAGTTTCAACTGATAAGTCAAAGTCTAAGTTTTTAGAAGTCAAATTTAAACGTTGAGCACATATAGGTGAGATAAAGGAATGGGTAGAGCAGTTATCTAACAGGGCATAGATTTCACGAGAATTTATGAATAGCTTACCGGCTATCACCTCGTTCGAGTTTTGTGCCATTTGGGATGTCACAACAAAAGTTCTCCCCTGAACTACAAATTTTTCCTTATTCGCGCTAGCTTTTGGTATCATCATTGTTGTTGGACTTGATTTTGTGGCAGGACAAAATCGAGTAACATGACCCTCCTTCCCACAACTGTAACACGTTTTGGATTGCTGTGTACAATTTGGACTGATGTGACCTTCCTGACCACACTTATAACATCTCACTAGTGGTCGATCTTCTCCCCTTGAAACTGGGGTCGGTGCTGGTACTGGTGCCGGTGCCCTTCCATAATTATTATGAAATCTCTTTCTTTTAAAATTGTTCCCACTGGAATCTCCTCTTCTGTTATTCGATGTGAGATTACCACTAAAGTGCTTGTTACCTCATCTGTGGTTCTCATTCCTGTGGTTGTTATCATTTCTCTGATCATTAACTCTTGGCTGAAATTTTTCATCTGTTTGCTCTACCCTTTGAGCCCTATCGACAACACCTGAATACAAACTAAATTTATGAGAGCTAAGTTGTTGACGAATTTCGAATCTCAAACCATGTAAGAACATCCGACTCATCCGTGCTTCGTCATCCACTAGATGAGTCGCAAAACGAGATAGTTTGGCAAACTTAGCTTCATATTGAGAAACTGTCATGTTTCTCTGCTCCAACTTAATGAATTCCACCTCTTTCATATGGTGGATACTTTCTGGGAAATACTTTTCATTAAATAGTTCTTGCAATTCTGTCCAAGACATCTCAAATAGTTTTGAAAGGTGGATACGTTTTACCACTTCCCACCAGTGGTCCGCCTCACCTCGTAACATAAAAGTGGCGAATGACACATTTTGATCATCAGCGCATTGTAAGACATCAAATATTTTTGTTGTCTGCTTCAGTCACGCCTCCGCTTTGAGTGGATCAGGATTCCCGAGGAATTCAGGTGGTCCTAACTCTTTAAATTGTTTGATAGTGACCATCCTTAAATTACCAACATTTCTACCGTTATTGTTAACTGGATTTCCTCTTGCCTGATTATGCATGAACTTCATGAAATTCCTAAAGAATTCATCGTTCATCATGTTATCAGGAATATTATTTCCTGAGTTGGCAGGAGGATTGTTTGTGGCCTCTTGATTCTCGGCTACATTCGCTTCGGGCATTCCATAGTTAACTTCCTAATTTCCAGATGTCATACTAAATTGTTGTCACAAAGTAAATGTTAGTTAAACAAACTGAATCATCACTTCATGTCCCCACATTCAAATCGACTCATTAGATAAAAAATTTAATTTATGTAAGACACGCTAGTGACGTAATCTATTCGTCTCTCTCCTCCAACTTCTACCCCAGATCTCCAATAAAGATTATATCCCTAAGCTCTGATGCCAACTGTGACGCCCCCAAATCTGGGCACACACAGCACAAACTTGAGTTGTCAAAAGACTACAACAAAATTATTACAAGTAGTGCAACGTACAACAATATAGTGTATAATAATACACAACTAAGTCTTTCATGATTATTGTCACACTATTTTACAACACGTGAAGACTACGATAGCTATCCCTCGGACTCTCACTCTATCCCCCGGCTAGACCCAGCTACGTTCTCATCTTCTTAACACGTGACAAAATATTGATTTAAATGAGGTTGATTAACTTGAACAGTACTCGTACAATTATAGATCTTCACAAATACTCAAGATGACTTA